>OX424523.1:24866625-25491625 GCA_949152445.1 Cerastis rubricosa
AGGATTGCGGTAACTAGATCATTTTCTCCTTAGCGATTTCTTAACATGTTTGGGTCGCCTTCCAGTCACACCCGATGTTATAAACACTTTCGTTGATAAGCACCCAGCCTCAGGGTCGAACAATAATTCGTTCGTGTGCGCACAACCCGTCCGACAACGTTGTCGTTATACGTAGGTAGGCCTTGTATTTTGAGCATACAAGTAAAATTTAATTATTTGAACTTGCAGTTTCTTAGAGTGTCGATGACCATTTAAATGGAATCAGCCCAAAATTTCCATCCATCTGCTCCTGTGATGTTCCATCGTTTGTGGGGCAACACCACATTTACACTCCAGAGTAGAGTCCACCGGTACCAGGTACTCTCCACCTGAACAGGTTTCCCTTGCTTCGGCCAAACTGTGTCCAGAGTCTATTCAAAGACCTCCAGGTCAGCCATGGCAACTCGTGTCCAGGTGGGTGGTGAGTATAATAAACTAATTTATGTCATCACTCGAGACTGGGACTATATGCAAATTAAAATCGTCGATAAATCTATAATAAGCATAATAAATGCTGGAGCTGTACCAAAATATGCTACATAAAATTTAAATACGTATACTACAAAATATGTGATTTATTCGCGTGTATCACCACTGGCACATTTTTCAAGTTAAAATAAAAGAAATATGCATTTTCCTAAAAAAACACAGCCATAATATACAACAAGATGGTTTTTAGAAGATTATAACAAGATTTTAAGTATGGTTAAATGTTTTGATCAAACAGTTTATACAGTACGGTACTAACCTCCGGAGAAGTCCTTAGTGGCCTTCTGCTGCATTTCACGGGTGAAGCCCAAACCGTGAAGGATGTTGGCGGCGCGCGCCTCGGCCGTGTCCGCGCTCAGATCCTCGAGGCGGTCGTACACGTCCATCAGCTGTTCTTGCGCGTCTGGGGAGTTTCAGTAAACTTGTCAGTTACAAAATCTGCTTCGTTGAGATAGTCAGAGCTTGGCAGGCTTACATTGACAGACAATAAGCTCTGAATGGGTGTTCTTTATGTCTTTGGTGCACTTCATAAGCGTGCCCATGTTACTCCTCACTGAGAGGACTCTACGCTCTCTTTCTATGTTGCAATCGTCCTGAAGACTGTCCGTCAAAATGTGCCCCTAGTATATAAACTGCTTTACTTTTATGGTTGCACCATTCAAAAACAGACTGGGTATGTTCCCCGGACCCGTGCTATACCTCAATACCATGAATATAATCATACTACTTACTAAGTTGTGGATTCATAGACTATTTAATAAAAGATAGGATATTTAACATCATGCCCAGCATGCTCTGACTTTTTGGAAGCTACTGTGGGCTCCGGACACGAAACAAGTTTACCAGTCAGTTCGATAACGAACGCAGACTTTTCACTGCTGTCACTCACGCTGTCTTCAAGTGACCCAGGGATCGAACCCAGCATCCTTTACTTGTGACCCAGTCGCACTCGCGGCCACGACACGAACAAGACTGTAATAGTCACATAAAGATATAAGGTATTTATTTTGCAAATGAGTTTTTACTAACAATTAATTTACGTCGTCTTTTTTTAAGACAAGATGAGGCCGGTGTTTCGTTAACTCTGAGAAGAAACGGCCGATACAAACTCAGAGATCACAGTCTTTTTTAAACTGCTAATGCTTGATCTCACCATCATCTTCGCACTGAGCCAGCTCCTCAGCCAGCTTCTCCAACTGGATCCTCTCCTCGTCGACCTCCATGACGCACTCGAGTGCAGTCTTATCGGAGGCGGGCATCTCTCGCGTGAGATGGAAGATGTCAATGTGCGCGGGAATCACCACCTCGCGCCGTCCCAGCACCGCTAGCAGTGACGACTTGCCTGGAAACATTGATGAAGACGGTCAACAACTAGTGTCTGTTACCAAAAAACTAGTGTCTGTTACCAAAAAACTAGTGTCTGTTACCAAAAAACTAGTGTCTGTTACCAAAAAACTTTTTAATTTACCCTTCTTATTTGTGGTATATCACACAAATCCTTGTCAAGTATCAGTTTTACATTGTAACTAGGAAATATTAGCACAACATCTACATATACTAATAAAAAATGCATATTATAAAGGATAGTTCATAAAGTATCTAAACAAAGTTAAGAAAATGTATATGGGACAAATAACCACTTAAATCGGACCAGTAATCACGGAGAAATCGGGGAAACATACATGAAAAAAAAAGATGCTGGTGGAATACATAACCTACTTTTTTTTTAAGTCGGTTAATATTGCCATTTACACTATACATGTATAAATTAAATTAATATCTTAGGAGTTATCGCCGGATAAAAACGCCGGACAAAAATAATTACGGTGGTAGCCAGCAGCGGCGGGTCGGGCTCAGTTATGCATTCACCAGAAGTCATTCTGCTTTTAATTACTGAGCTACCCGCCGAGGAAGGGTGACTTAATATGCTGTCTCGAACTATCTGATTCTGAGTCCTCGCAAAACAGCAAATATTTCCAAAAAAAGCAAAACAATGTGTTATAATTCGCTCGCAGTGAAAGACAATCGCTAGAAATTGAAACAATATAAAATATATCGCTTGTGAAAAATATTTGCTGTAAAGTAGCAAAGTTTTAATTCAGCGATAGATTGCAATAACTGTTGGCCTTTTAGTTACTACGACGTAGTATAACTGAGTCTTCCTATTACATATCATAACATCACACCCGTAATCCTAGAAGGGTTATGCAGAGGTGTACGTAATAGAACACCCACATTTCGCCAGTTATGTAAGTCCCATGTAATAGGGGGCGAGCCTATTGCCATCAACCAGGCACAAATCCAGACTCCGTAGCGGTACTGAGAATTTTCTGATGGTAAAAACGAATAACAATTTGCCCGACCCGGGAATCGAACCAGGGACCTCATGGTTAGCAGTCGCGACCACTAGACCACCGAGGCAACCTTCTTCCTATTAAATACTTTGAATTAGTACACTTAACTCAGCCTCAACCAAAATCTGATGGCATTCAGAATTTTAGTAGCAATTTCGCAAAAGCAATCCGTTGGCTTCAAAGCTTCAGCATGTTTATACATAAAAAAGCGGTAGTAAGCGAAGCTGGATTCCAACAATGTTGGCTCTCCGCGTACAGGTGAAGGGCACTAGTGTGCGACCGACCGCGACCGAAAATTCTGGAGACCCCTCCATATGCACTAAGGAACGGCCACTTCGTGGTTTTTACACATACAAATGCATACCGTTCCCTTTTCTTTCTTGTTTTGTCTTTCGATGCAATGAGAAAAAATCTAAAATATTGGGCTTAGAACGCTTCACACACATCATTATTTTGCAAAACGGTGTTTATTCCACCTTTCAAAAACTGAAAAAATTGCAAATGAATAGCAATTTCATTTTTTTTTTGTTATTCATTCGACCTAGTTTCTATCCAGCCTATTTACAATTCATACGATGCCTGAAATCAAAGCTGCTCATATATTATGGAAAAAGTGTGCACAGACAGTATACAATAAATAGGTATTCAATCGTATGATTGTATGATATTTACTGATTGTTATAAGGAGTTCTCAAGCAAATAGATTACCTATACATATGTTTGGCGAATAAATCATTTTTCGTTCTTCAATTTCAGATAAGGGCCTCTCGGGCTTCAGGAGTCTGAGTACTATAGTGTATTCTTCAGAACTCTTCAACGAACCCCCGGGGGCACGTGTATCATTTGCCGACCCTGACGTGACTCTGAATCTTGGCAATCCGGAGGCCGAAGACTATAACTCATGACCACAAACAGTACCTTTAGCGACATGATAGTCGCAGCAAACAAGTCACTAGACCCATTTCTTTCTGCCACTTGACACACTTGCTTGACTGCATGGCCAGTACTGGCCAGGGAATTAGCGCTAATATTTAAAAAGTAGTTCAAACCACAGGGCTGGCGTTTGTTCGTACACGTTATAGAATGAGTGCTATCGTTTTGAGCTCATCAGATGGCACCATCTTGCGGGAAATGTCCTGTCATTAATTATATTTTAAATATAATAAAAAAGATATTTTTAATATAAATAAATAAAAAATAAAACTAATTAATTTTCATAAGTAAATGAAAAAGATCTTTGAAGAACGATACGTTAGATTAGATCAAACCTGTTATGATTGGATATCAGAATTTCCAAAAAAATGTTTTCTAATATCCATTCATCATTCCAGAATGTTATACTTATCAATTATAATCAGCTTCGACAGTTGAGAAGGTACAAAATGGTTGATTTGATTTCAACCAGTAAAATCTAGTAACTAAATGAATCCAATATCCATGACCTAGCCCTTAGTACATGCAAAACTGGCACCAGTCCAGGTAAGCAATCTCATGAATAGCGAAATTATCCGTATATCAATGGTATTATCATATTAGTAAGGGAACTGCAAATACAGAATAGACGGCTAGTATAAAAAGGTAGAGAACCTAGATGGTGACATTATTTCAACGTAAACTATAACGGAAAATTCAGAAAAGATTGGATTGTCCAGCTATCGAAATATTCCTCCACTGATTGTCTATGCATAACCAATTGGTTGACTGGAAGAAAATACCTACGGCATTAAGTTCGCCTATGTAAATGTGTGATGAATAGCAATCCTATTGGTTGTTGTTGTAGGAATAATACGAAATCCGTTTAAAGCTATGGACAATAGCTTTAAAAGGATCTTCTCTTCTCTGTAGTTTGGTTTGATACAAAGATTAGCGGTGCGAGCTACACCTCATTCCATTACATTCGAGGTTGGTACAGAATATATTTACATACCTTTAATCTGCATACATTATTGCAGGACATATATTCTCTACTGATGGCTACCATATTAAAATTCTCTGTAATATAAAGATAGTTAAATGCATGTAAAGGAAGAGAGGACGCCCGATACGAAGGTAAGGAAGGAAACCCAAGACCGGGAAAATTGGAAGAATATGGGGAAGGCCTATGCTAAACCAAAACGATCTTCGGAAACCGATGTCTGAAAATATTTGTAATGTGTAACTAGATTGTAAGATTGTTAATAAAGGCTATTATTATAATGCATGTACATTATTTATTGTTGTTGTTGTTCTGTATGGTGTCGGACATAAAGAATAGCACCATCCCAGATCTTCCCGTGGGTGTCGTAAGAGGCGACTAAGGGAATTGCCAGAGAATGGGCAGCAGCGTTCTCTGTGGTTTTGTAACAACAGTACTGCGATTGCCAACCCGCCTGCCAAGCGTGGCGATTATGGCAAAACCCCCCCTTCTTGGGGGAGGCCTATGTCCAGCAGTGGACGTCTTTCGGGCTGAAATGATGATGATGATGACGTTTTTAATTGTCATCGACCAGTATTGTTTGTCCGCGAATGTTTTATTTGACATTGATTTTATACTCTGTAAAATAATATAACTTAGAAGGGGGATGAAAATTGCAATTTTCTTTAGCAGCTGAAGTTTTTTTGGGTATATCGAGTTTTAGTAAATAAATTCCTTTTTTTTAAATTTTACTTTAATTATCATCTGCCTAGCCTTTTCCCAACTATGTATGGGTCAGCTTCCAGTCCAACCGGATGCAGCTGAATACCAGTATTTTACATGGAGCAACAACCTATCTGACCTCCATAACCCAGTTAGTACTGGATAATACGATACCCCTTGGTGAGACTGGTTGTCGACTTTCGGGAAACTGACTACCTGTAACGACTGTCATAGATCTACAATTGACAGCCGGGACCAACGGCTTCTAGAAATAGAAGCTTCGAAGGTGTTTCAATTCTTCAATTTATATAAAGGTTCTAGATTTCCTGCCATTACGGTGGGTAACTTGGAAACGTGATGGCTATTTTTATCTGCGTCTGCAGAAAACTGCTGTTTCTCGTATACACTTTTTTTTTACAATAAAATTACCTTCAAAAACCAATCTCAAACAGTAATTGCTAAAGAGTAACAGTTTCGAAAATCGAAGCATTTGTGTTTCGGAATCAGAAAAATCATTAAAGGAAATAATTTGAGTTTAAATCCAAAACATTATCGAAGTGTGGTCTTCCTCTATTGTGCTCTGTCAAGACGGTTAATAGAAAATAAAACAAACCGTAGCTTGTTTTATTATGAAATATTTGCTTAGCTTCACGTTTCTATTTTATTATGCATATTAAAGTGCAGCGTTTATGCATATTAAAGTGCAGCTGCCATCTGCCTTTCAGTGCCCACGGAAACTCGCAATTACTTAGTTATAAAGGGGTCCCCCTTGCAAATACGTAATTGGTATCTAACAAAATTACCCACTACTTATGTCACCGCATTGTTTTGCTTCAATAACATCGTATGAAGGAAAGCCTGACTATCTCACGTTCGCAATAATCCGTCGAATGAGTTTCATCTGTTGTTCGTAAATTAAATCTATGAGATCGTAAATTGCGCAACTAGTTTTACTCGCCGAGGGCTGAAAAATGCTTTAACTTAACAAAATGGTGCATTAAAGTTCTACGCATGGCGAGGACTAACAAAAGAAAAAAGCTAGTAACCAGAATATCCGGGCCGCGGTTTCTCATCCGATAAATGTGCACGTGGTTAAATAATAACAGCCGCTCAATCGAACTCGTACAGTAATCTCTTTAAAGTAAGTTACATTACGTTGTTGTAGCTACACGAGTTCGACCGTGCGGCGACGACCGCCGAGGTTGTACTGAGGATGGGTGACCATCGATTACAAACAAGAACCGAGAAGTACTTGATACGGGTAGTCAGAAGTCCGAAAGTCAGACTACCAGTCTTAACATGAGGTTTCATGTAACCCAATATAACTAGGTTGCGGAATTCAAATAAGCAGACGCTCCTTATAAAATACTAGTATTGAACTGCATCCGACGAAACTGGTTAAACTGGAGCCCCAACATAGTTGGGACAAGGCAGATGATGTCTCTACATCCGAGAAAAGTAGTCTTTGGTTACCGAGGTTAACCGCAAATAAAAGCATCATTCAATGATAGCAGTAACTACTCGCGAACTTTACTAAGATGTTATGTATCACACTAACATGTTTGAAGCGAATACGGTAGTACCAAGGTCGGTAAGCAGCGTTGTGTAAAATTTTCCATTCATAACATTGAGAAGCAAAGAAACTTTGTTGCTATCGTAATTTTTTTTGCTATCCGAGAGTTGCCAGAAAAAACAGATCGAAATCTGCTTGGCGTATCGAGGGCCAAATGAATACGTTTGGCCCAAAATTCATGTACGCGGATAGTTCTTATTAACTCAGTCATAGGATCAGTTTAAATTCTATAGTATTGTAACGGCGTCTGCTTTACGAGAACATACTAGGATTACGTTCGAGTCTAAAATGATCTACTACGTCTAGAAGATTCGAGAACAATCCTAGAATGTTCTACGATGGAAAAGTCTAGAAAAATCGATAAAGTTCTGGACTTTCCTAGAAGGGTTGGTTCCACTGTGGAACTATCTAGAAGGTTCAAGAACGTTGTGGAACTTTCTCGAAGGCTGGGATTCCCCTAAGGAACTGCCTAGACGTTCCCAGATGTGGAAGTTTCGCGGCACTGGGTTGGCCATATAAATAGACGACGGAAAGCGGAAGCGATCGAAGTGAACTACTATAGTGCAATATCTAAGTGAATAGTCATCAGTACCTAATGTAATTCTGATTAAGTTCAAGTGATTAGTGTTGAATAAAGATTATTAGTATTTAATTGGAGTGTGTAATTTATCCTATACTCAGCTCGTCAGAGTATTTTATATCTGACTTGACCTCTTTTCTTTTTTTTTAGATAGTACAAAGGCCGCGGTCGCCGTGCATTCGTTTTGAGAGCTTCCAGAAAAGGCGTATTCGTTGCATACATGAATGAGGTCGATAGTTGAGCGTCATAGAATTAATATTTATACTGTTACCAAGATCAAGTCCTTTGTTTTATATTTACATATGCCTAGATCTTTTATAACTTATAACTCTTCTAATAGGGGTTTAGTCATAAACGCTGGTTAAAAATCAGAGACGTTTAAACGTCAAAAAATGTACGGTTATTCATTTGCTTCTCTCTTCGCTTTTACGTATCCGTTTCAGAAAGCACACTAGCAACACTAGTTTAATTAAACCCTACAATACACAAAAAAATACTTAAACTAGGGCTTAAGCAAACGAGCATCCCGTTATAGCGAGATAAAACAAAAATGGGTCAGTAGCGCTGGTAGGTTAGTACTAATCAATAACGTCAGCCAAAAATGTAATTTCCTGCCCTAATATTCGTTGCAGAGAGTTGAGAAATCGACGGCACGGTTGGCGCAGTAGCTGAGCGATCGACTGCTGGTCTGTGTGTCGCGGGTTCGGTCCCCGCATGGAACAAAAATTTGTACGGCCTACAGATAGTTGTTCCGGGTCTAGCTATTTGTGTATGTGACTTTAAATGTTTGTAAACGCACCCACGATACAGGAGAAATTGCTAATCTTAGACTACGTTTTAAAAAAACGGACTTCTTACTTAACTATTCGTATGTTTGAAAATATGATACAGTTGTTCCACAACAGAACAAAAGACTATTTTCATACAAATCATAGAAGCATTGATCACCACACTTTCGTTCTGGTGGTTGCTGGTTGACGAAGGCTTTTTTACTAATACTTTTGTTTAAATCTAAAGGCACTTCAAATTGCCACTTGTCTAGTCTAGGCATTCAAGTTTTCTCATGACTGCGTATCGGGTCATTTATAAATAAAAATAAAGGGGATAGAACCTAAGTGTCATAGTTAGCCATCGGCATTTCTTTTACGCTGCTGGGCACAATCTGACTGAAATACACGGAAAGTGGAGACTTAAACAAAAAAAACATTATGATGGGCATCTTAGCCCTAAAGTGTCACGTTGTCGAGAAACAATATTTATTCGTAACGACCGCTTAATATATAATTACCTGTAAATGTCTCGGCAACGTGTTCAATTTCCCCCTATTAAAATTTCACAAGTTTGATCGTATGCCGCAACTTAACAAATAAATACTTTTTCTTTACAAGACGCAGAAGTTGAAGATTTTTACGACTTCTTTAATAAAGCTTGTGACCACCGCGGCACGTGGAATTTTGTCCCTTAATAATTTCAACAACGTAGGGCCTCATGGCTTCGGTAACCAAAACGAGGGCGGCACACGATTGTTACAATTCTCTTTTACAAAATCTCACATGAGCAACTCCTTCTACCCCAAAAAATCACAACAGCGATGGACATGGGTTTCTCCAGACGGAAATACTAGGAATGAAAACGATTTCATACTAACCTCACAGCATCAAATTGTAAAAAAAACATTCAAGTTCTCAACTAAATTAAATACACCTCTGACCACAGACCCATACGGGCAACCCTAGTTTTAAGCGAAAAATCATGGGCATGTGCAAATGTGCATTCTTCCGATTTTGATTTTGGTCTTTGACAAACATTGAAAAGTCCAAACTCAAGATGTGCCATGACATGGATGGGTTATAGTCAGTACAAGTCTGTCTCCCTTCCGCTCCGCCCATAGCGGGAAGGGGGCCATTTGATGATTTTCATCCGAATGAAAAGTGAAAAAAAGTGGTGACAACGTGCAATGGAGCGCAGCATTCTGGGCGTCAAACTGACCGACCGTGTACACTACACTTCGCTCCAAAACATAAGTTACAGACGTTGCTCAAATAGCCGCTAAGCTGAAAAAAGACTGGACTGGCCACGTCTGCCGTATGCCAGAAGAGCTGTGGGCCAAAGTAACCACTTTCTGGAGACCTGACACCGCCAGGCAGAAGGCGTCGCGGCAGACCTCGTAGAAGATGGCGGGACGAGCTGGAACAACCAACGACCAGTGGTCCACATTGGCCCTGGATCGAATCAATTGGGAGCCATGAGGAGAGGCCTTTGCCCAGCAGTATCAGTTCAGTATATTTCTTCCAAACTAACAGGAAAATTTTATAACGATACGGTGACCAACGTGACTAAGCCAGCATCCATAGGAAAATTTTGAAACCATTTTGTTAGTTTCCCCCAACACCGAGCACGTGCCTTGTTTATAAGATTTCTTAATGCTTTGTATTTTATGGCATCTCGCTAATATTGTATTAAACTTAAAAAATAACCTCTCGAGAACTAGGAAAGATTTTATAAGGTTTGCATTTCCACGGTAACAGGAAGGTATTATCGTTGGTTACAGAAAATCACGTTTGTTATGTTAATAAACGAGGAAAACTGTACAACGCAATGCTCCCATCTGACTTGCAGTTGAGAATAATTTATAATAGCTGCGAAACCAAACGATAAGAAATGCCAGCTCGTAAATCTAGCAAGTTTCAAGTTTTCATTGGTCTAGAGAAAATTCGTGGGACGAAACTGATTATATATGAAAACCGAAGATCGAGAAACATGGGTTTAGTTTTATCATAAAATCGACCTTAACGTCATGTTATCCCGTTGATAGCATCACGACTGATGGTACATTCAACAAACGGGTATAGACAGTCCAGTATTCAATACAGGCTTGCCGAGGGAGTCAACGAGCACTTAGCCTATAAATTAAATTTGCCGCTGGACGTAATAAAACAATCTGTTCTACGCTTGTCCTTACTCTGTTTCAAGGAAACACTGATAATGCTGTACAATAGAAACGCAATCATAACTCCGTATCGGAAGTGTATAATAGTAAATAATACCAGCCATAATGACGAATTAATTACGTAATCGTGTTAGAAACACGTCATGTTATATGACAGCAGAGCATAGAATATTGGTTTAGGTAGCTATGATTGTGTATTAATTGTTTAATAATAGTTAAGCCGGCTTTATCAAGTTCACATGTGAATAGTTTCACATATTCACACCTGATTCTGTATTAAATTATTAAACTGGAATTATTCAGTCTATTCGAAATGCCGATAAACCAACTTCCCACACGCCGGGAACAGTTTTACTTCCGATCGGAAAATAGGAAAGTTATTCTGGTAAATACGAGAGTTTGCATGCGATCATGTGGAATTTAATGACAATTATCATCGTCGCAGCAAAATGTATTTCGCATGGCTGCAATGCTTCGTAACATACCATAATCAGCAGGTAAAATTCCCACTGCTAAGACACATGCCTCCTCTCTATGTGGAAGTGGGCTGTAATCCACCACGCGCAAATGATTCGCTATTTTTAGCTCTAGGACATGCGGGTTTCCTCACGATGTTTTCCTTCACCGTGATGACTCGAAATTTCGCCAGCATTATATTCTTTGAGTAAAAAGATACATTGTATTGTTCTCTTCAATTCTAACTGCTCACAGCTCGCCATGCTCGATAGCTCCTTGCTTATCATATAGTATATCAGGAGCCTTTTCCAAAACCCTTATAGGGGCATTATACACCAGATAAATTCCTAAATAAAACAACATTTGTATGGAATCATCAGTCACAAAAGTCTAGTAGATCTGTCAAGAACAAGAAGATGGTGGAAAACTAATTTTAGTGTAAAATAGTACATACCACATCCGTTTAATCCCACGAGGCCATATCTTCGCCCGCAATTCAACTCGAGGAGCGTATCCTGGAGAAGTTCACTTCCGTAGAATGTGATGGAGAAATTGGCGATCTTGATGTCCCTGGACCTCGGGTGGACGGCAAGGGATCCGGTACACGACCTGGCCTCCGAGTTCATCTTGGCCTCTTCTTCGAGCTTGAGACATAGTGCCTCTGTAACAATGGGTTAAATTATAGAAGAGTCTTTTGATTTTAATATTTTTCTTCGACAGGGAAAGTTCGACCATATCTTCGATGTAGGTCTGTCTTATAAACCGCCACCGATTTGATATCTGTTCATACTCGATAAGACGTGTGCCAGGATGAGATCTCCCATCGGCAAAAGTTACGAAGTTCCATACAAACTTTCAAAACGTATTTATTTTTACTTTTCTCCTTTGCTCACTTTTCTTACACAAAGAACTCTTGCTAGATTGTATACTTCTAGAACTACCGATTTAGCCTGTGTAAAATGTGTATTGTTAATCATAGAGTGAATTTGGAGTTTTTTTTTAAGTAAATGCATAAATCTAAGTGCATTACTTTTGCAGTTTAGCTAAGTCGTTTTATCTATACTAGTGCATATTCAAGAGAGTGCCATAAACTGTAAATGATGATATCAGGCATGGCATTAAGGATTTAAAAGTTAAATCAAAACAAGACAAGATTCAAATACATAGCTCAAAGAAAGTATTATGTGAATTTGTATAATTTAGGCGTGTGAAACACAATAAAGTGAATGCCGCGTAAAAAGCCGCTCACCAGATGCACAACAGCTGCTTTAAGGACAAAGATTGTATAGAATTATACCGCGTCGGCGATCCTACAGCTGTCCTGCCGTTTTTTCAAAGCATACTTTGTATATTTTTAGTACCTGTTTGTTAAAAGTAAAACCTACCAGCTCACCTCAATAACACTACCGACTATACTAATAATGTAAATCAAATCAAAATTATTTATTTCAAGTAGGTCCTAGTGTCCTTTCCGCCCTGTATAGTTTTTAAAGTTACTGTAAAATAATGAAAGTAGACTTTTATATAAAAGTCTACTTTCATTAATTTGCTCAAGTCACTGAAGGCACGCTTTAATGTTGTTTTTCTGTCGTAGAACAAAATTCCACTATTATATTATTATTATGAGAAAACTTGCATATGTGTGGAATAGCTCTCATCTCTCTATGCAAATCTGTTGTTGAGACTGGGGATGTCACATCTCTTCATCCTCGAGAGCTGCTGTCCACTCAGCGCTAGGGTTAGCTCATTTGTGTCTGACTTATTTCTTGCTTTACTGTTTGTATAATAAGGTCTAGGTACCTATGTTTTTGTTGGCTATTCTTATTTATTGTCTTAACATAATAAAGTTAGAGCCCTTATGAGGATTACTCAGTGACATTGTAGGCTTTTACTATGATGTTTGCTCAATTAAGCTTCGAAAGTTTATTAGCGAATATAGGCTGGTAATGATACTAATTTGAATTATTATCTGTACAGACCCATATTTGTCAACAAGGTCATATCAAAGACCTGTCATAGACTAAACATTATTATGATTATTCTGCATTTTGTATCATAGTACTCAGTAATAAGGTGTGGAGGTCAGATAGTCAGCCGCTCTATGTGAAATAAATTCAGCTGCATCAGGTTAGACTGGAAGCCAACCCCAAAATGGTAGCAAAAGGCTTAGCTGATTTCTACCCTATGCTGTTTGCTATGATGATGATTTCACACACACAGTCTCTCAATTTAAATGATTTTGTCTTGCACAATGCATGCACATCGGCCCAAGTGCAGCGGCGCTGTATGTCCTTCGTTAATTCCATATGTCCATGACATATGACGATAATTATTCCTTGGTATGCAGAAACAACGGGGTCTTTACATAATTCGCATAGTATAAGTGCAATGCTGTTGATCAGCATAACATTTTCCTACCATTAGGTCAGTGGCTCCCTCTCTGTGAGTGGAAGTGATCCTTAATCTGCGATGCAAGACCTGTGCGAGTAATAAGTTTTGACTTAATTGGTTCTAGAACTTTCCATTTCCATACGGACCTATACCTAACTATTGATTAGCATAAACAGAGTACACCTACTGCCTGTTCTATGTTTACTTTGCAATAACTGGGACATTGTTTTTTACTAAAAACCCTGAAGTGAACATTAATACAATCATAGTCAAGTTCTATTTCCGAAACAGTTTAAATATAATTTGGAAACTAATAAAAAAACTGCTACAAAAGATAGTTGCCTGTTCAATAACCAATGATTAATAATATTATGCAACAAACATTTGTCAACTAATAACAATTGCATTGAATTTAGCAATACTTGCAAGAGGCTGTATTCACAACATTTTGGTGAAAGCATGACAAATTCTCTTTGTTTATTTTTATCTCAACAGTCTGCAGTAGATAGTCAATGGGCCGTGACTTGGTTGCACCAAATAATTGAGAGAGAGCTGCCACATCATAACAAATTGATTTGTTTCTTATTTCTAGTTTTACTTCCTGAAGTTATAATCAGATTTGGTACAAAGTTTTCTGTATACTGAATCCTTTGTTGCAAAATAACATTGCAACAACTACCAACAACCTGTTGTCTGATGGCACCTGCCATCATTCAGCAGGTTGATTAACTTTTGTATATAGTCAATATTGCAGGCAAATAATTTAGTTTTATTTAGTAGATTGTGCTGACACAACATCTTTTTGCCCTCAGTTTGTTCACTCACATCTTTCTACACACAGGACCCATAAATATTCCTTGCAGGCCTTAATTTATGTGGTGGCATGACTCCAAGCTGGGGCAGATTGGGGTATTTGAGACATTTGTTCTTTTGTGACCCATATTGGATAGGGTGTACTAACAACTAATATTGTTTTTAGTTCACTGCAATTACTATTCAAAATGGAACAAACAGATCTGGCTTTGAGAGCAAATAAAAAAACACTTGCAAAATGTAATAAATCATGTCAGGTGGAGAAATAAGGAACTAACTTTATTTGTACTGATTTTGACATTTGCCTTAGCAAGCAGCGCCACCCTTAACTAACAATGCCTAAGGACTCACTAGTCACTAGCCACACTTATTAGCATAATCTTAATTTTAACATTTTGTTTGTCCCCTCTTACCTGAGAATTGCAGGAATAATGTAAATTCCATTTAAATTTTTAAGTTTCAACGTAATTCAAACTTCTTCCAACATTTTGTTATTTCATTATCATAAACACACTAAATTACTTTCCAGCAATTCTCATAAAAGCAGTGCCTGACGCTTCTCTAAAGTTTCTAGCCAAAGGCGACCATGTAAATGTTAATTTGTGTGCCATGTGCTTTAGATTCATTATGTCGCGATTTCAACGATTCTTATTCAAGATTATTACAAGCCATAACAACAAAGCCTTGGTGACTCATTACCTTAGTAAGTTTAAAAAACTTATTCAACTATGTGGGTATTTTAAAAATAATAGCACCTACAGCCGGAACATAGTGGATTATCAAATTTCACGGTGGTATTTACCTTCTGCGGTAAGCTCACGTTCCTCCTTGCCGTTGGTAGCAGATCCATTCTCCTCATTAGTCACTCGTGCCACAGGTTTCTTGTTCCTGCTGCCTGCCTGGTCTTTCTTCTTCTGTTGGGCCCTTTTCTTTGCGTCAGACGGCATTCTGGCTACCTGGTCAACGCCAATTTTTTATTACACGACCACAAAAAATGTACCACTACAGTACTTTTGATTTCGCAAATCTATCAAGTAAGAAGTAGCAAGAAATGCCATAACACTGAAGAAATAACCTTTGAATCAATCACTTTAGTTTATTCACGTGTATATAGTGCAATTATTAATATTACCTAAGTTACTTTTATGGGATGATAAGCAAGTCGTCAGCGTCTACACGTGCTGAATTAAAAAGAAAGACATTTGAAAATTCACAGATAAACAAGTGTCAGTCAAAGACAATATTGTTTTTTGCAATATAGTATTACTACATCTAAAAAAATACATTCACGGATTCTGCGGCAGTCGAAACACATCCAACTTCCAATGGCACTTCCATAAATATTTTACCGTAGACGAAATTAATTTATCGGTATTTTATTTACTCTTTTAGTGTTCTGCTGAAGTGACAAATTATAAGGAAAGGAACCCCTTTTTTAGGGATGGGCAAGTGAAAAAGTATATCGATATTTATCGAATCGATATTTTTATACAGTATCGATAATTATCGAGCGAAAAATATCGATATATCGTCAGTTTTCGCATGATCGCGCTCGAATGTTCGAAAACCACAATTATTATGATTTTTAGAACCGATCACCACAGCTGTCAAATGGCGATGACCGTATTTATGCACTTGAAATTTATAAGTGTAAATTAAGAAACTTGCGCGCTATATACACAAGTTTTAATGGCGTTGTATTATGGAATTTTTCTTCAACTCTCTTAATTAACCTACACTCATAGCATTTGATAATCAGAATTTTAAATATTTATATAAATAATGAGAATGACGAATGACATAATTGCTAGCCCATTTCGGGGTCGATACCAACCCAGCGGAGGTTTACGCGTCGAGCCCCTTTGGGGGCCCGTAGTATTAGTATTTCCGTGCATGCAGCCAATAGTCTTACTGTTATATTGCATTTCATAAAGATTGTGGCAGGATTTTTTAAAGATAAAGATACGCGAGGAGCATGCAACGAGTATCTAATAACATTAACTAACTTGCGTTAAAAAAGTATCGAAATTGATACGAATTCGATACTCGATATAGATAAATATCGTATATCGATATATCGCGGTTAAAAATTTCGACGATATATATCGATTATTGTCTGGAAAAATATCGATATTTCGATATTTTTTGCCCATGCCTACCCTTTTTACGGTGTATTTTATTGGTAGATACGTAACGTTTAGCGGTTGTTGTTCAACAATTCAATTAATTAGTTCACTGCTGGCTGAACGAGCAACACTGTTAGAAATGTTAGAATGAGCAGCCAGCAACACAACTGAAACATAGTAGGTATTTATATTATTATACTCTTTGGTAGATATTGTGCTAGTTACAGCAACTTATAGCGACACCTATGTTGGCGGTCAAGTACCACAAAGCTACGTGTTTACTACGACAAACCACAGACAGCGCTACCGGGTATCGAAACACTAACGTCACAATAATAAAGGCGCGATTTTAAATAAATATTTTTTGGTTTTTGCAACTGCAAGATCGGGTATCGACCCGATCGTTTACCTTCTGCTCGGCCCAGTATTATATTTCTTTCCAGACAATGCCTAGGCGACCGCGCGGCATAATTTATGTCCGAATAACCTGAGGGCACACTCCAGGGCAGATTGTAGACAGCCGTTTGGTGATGTATAGCTCCTCCAGTATGGACTCGTTAGTTCTCATCGCGGTTCATGATATACGTACCTAGCAGCCTCCACCAACACTGCCCACCAGAGACTAAAGAGCAGTAACAGCCCTTTTGTGATTTTTCGTTTTATTAGTGATTCTGAAAGCGGGTTTCTTAAGCTTTCTATTGAATTAACTTACTTATTTCTAAGACTATTAGAATGGTTTTTATTTAACAGTTTTCACTTACTGCAAACGAAAAAAATTAACAATTTGGCGTGATTTCCCAACTAAAATACAGTATAAATTATACTGCAGATTAAATTTTTAGGTTTCATAACTAAAATGCAGTAAGCAATATAATTTTACAGTTCTTTAGATAGTTTTATATTTCTGGAAAAAAATTAAAAAAAAAAATAATACGCAGTAAAATTTACCGCCATACAAGCTATTTTTACTGCAAATTAAGAAAATACAATTTATTGTCACGAACTCCCAACTAAAATGCAGTAAAATCAAAGCTTGTCGCATTTTAGTTGTGAATACTTAACATTCTTTTATCATTATAAACTGACTAACACGCAGTAAAATACAGCATTACTGCAGATTAGTTTGGATAGCATAATGACACAGATATGATTATTCCTAGCTAAAGTGCAGTTAATGTTTTAAATACTGATATGATTATTTTTGATATGTAAATTTTACATAAGTGAGTTGAATTATTGTGATTAAATAATAAGAAATAAACGGTCTTTAAAATGTGAACTAGCTATTTTTCTTACTGCACTAGTAAATTGAACACTTTTTTCTTAAAAAACTAACTAAAATGCAGTATTTTTTTGACCTTACTGCATGTTAGTTGGGTTTCTTGACAAAATAACTGATCCAAACGCAGTAATAGGGCTTTTTGCTGCATTTTACTAAGTTTAAAATGGTATTTTTTACAAAAAAGGCTATGCAGTAATAGGCACCAAAAAGAATAAATGGCCATAATAAATTCAGTTATTAAGATATATTTTTTTTTATTGCTTTAACGTGTGAACCTATGCCTTTACAACCTTTCTGCATTCAAATTTTTTTGCTTATACATTCTGTTGATTTTTTAAAATCAATTCTTAACTTTAAATGCGTTTTACTCGAAATCGTGATTTTGCTGTTACTGCACTTTAGTGTATGGTGGGCAGATGGGAAGGACGAAAAAATTATAATCCTCACTTTACATGTAGGGTACCCTAAATAATAGCTTTTTTCAAAATTTTATTTTACCGGCGTCATTAACGTGTATACTCATGCCAAATTACAACTTTCTAGTACCAATAGTTTTTGAGCTAAACCGCGGACAGACAGACAGACGGACATGGCGAAACTATAAGGGTTCCTTGTTGACTACGGAACCCTAATAAGGAGAGTAAGGGCTGGACTCCACCGAAGTGAAACGAGACGAGAGAAGAGATGCATTGTAGGTACACCACCAATAGAATTTCGTGAGTTACACTTCTCGTCTCCGCTTAGCTTTAGTGAGTGAGAAAAGAGGATATGTCTTGTAATGGTTGTGAAGCGGTGAGCGGTATGCTGCGAGTGTCGTGCGGTGAGCGAAGTGCCGCGAAGCAAACACCAGAACTGCCCACCATACACTAAAGTGCAGTAACAGCAAAATCACGATTTCGAGTAAAACGCATTTAAAGTTAAGAATTGATTTTAAAAAATCAACAGAATGTATAAGCAAAAAAATTTGAATGCAGAAAGGTTGTAAAGGCATAGGTTCACACGTTAAAGCAATAAAAAAAAATATATCTTAATAACTGAATTTATTATGGCCATTTATTCTTTTTGGTGCCTATTACTGCATAGCCTTTTTTGTAAAAAATACCATTTTAAACTTAGTAAAATGCAGCAAAAAGCCCTATTACTGCGTTTGGATCAGTTATTTTGTCAAGAAACCCAACTAACATGCAGTAAGGTCAAAAAAATACTGCATTTTAGTTAGTTTTTTAAGAAAAAAGTGTTCAATTTACTAGTGCAGTAAGAAAAATAGCTAGTTCACATTTTAAAGACCGTTTATTTCTTATTATTTAATCACAATAATTCAACTCACTTATGTAAAATTTACATATCAAAAATAATCATATCAGTATTTAAAACATTAACTGCACTTTAGCTAGGAATAATCATATCTGTGTCATTATGCTATCCAAACTAATCTGCAGTAATGCTGTATTTTACTGCGTGTTAGTCAGTTTATAATGATAAAAGAATGTTAAGTATTCACAACTAAAATGCGACAAGCTTTGATTTTACTGCATTTTAGTTGGGAGTTCGTGACAATAAATTGTATTTTCTTAATTTGCAGTAAAAATAGCTTGTATGGCGGTAAATTTTACTGCGTATTATTTTTTTTTTTAATTTTTTTCCAGAAATATAAAACTATCTAAAGAACTGTAAAATTATATTGCTTACTGCATTTTAGTTATGAAACCTAAAAATTTAATCTGCAGTATAATTTATACTGTATTTTAGTTGGGAAATCACGCCAAATTGTTAATTTTTTTCGTTTGCAGTAAGTGAAAACTGTTAAATAAAAACCATTCTAATAGTCTTAGAAATAAGTAAGTTAATTCAATAGAAAGCTTAAGAAACCCGCTTTCAGAATCACTAATAAAACGAAAAATCACAAAAGGGCTGTTACTGCTCTTTAGTCTCTGGTGGGCAGCCATAGTGTGGCATATCGTTGGATAGGTCTTTCAAAAATATTAGGGATTTGAGAAGACCGTTTTTTGATTTAGTAAACCGTTCGTGACTTATCAAGCTTTAAAGTACCAATTTTAGTTAGGGTCAATTTAAGTGTCCCCCCCTCTACAGACTAAACGGTTGTAGTTAGAAATACAAATGTCTCGGCAGTAGTACCTATATATAACGAAGTATATAGGAAAACTATCACACTTAAGTGGGCTTTACAAGTTTACGAGTAATAGTCGACCAATTGTATTAGACTCGAAAATTTCGAACAACTTCATAGAAATGTCGATCGATGGCGCTAAGCGTAAAAAAAAAACAGTTGTTGTTGTTTGTATAGGAAGCCAAACTAAGTAGGTAGTCATGTTTGGCTTTTAGTTAAGAGCATGGTACGAAACTATCAGTCAGCGAATACGACCCGCACTTGGCTGTTTTATAAACTACGGAACCCTACACTGCGCGTGGCCCGACACGCACTTGACCGGTTTTTTTTGGGTTACAAAAAGATTGATCTTTACGAAGTTGGATAGGGTCAGCGAAAAGATAAGATTGGTAATAATCTTATTTAATGCCTTTGTTTAAAAAAAATGGACAAAATTTCAATGGACTTATAATTACGAAATAAATTATAGAAACCAATCACGCAAGTAAATTTGGACGTAAGACTAGGCAATTATGGTGGAAAGACCAATTCCTTCCCTTAGGGCTTTTATTTGCCTTGCAGAGATACGGTTAATTTAAAAAAAAAATACATTGACGCAAGGAATATTAAAGGCTCAAGAGAAAAGCTAGCACCCGCGCATTTTCAAACAGGGTTTCATAGGTTTGTCAAATTAAATAATCCGTAATAAGTTTATTTGTTTATTCAGGTAAATATCAATCAACAGCCAATAATTATTTATTGAAATATTTCAACAAAATAATATTTCACAGTAAATATAGAATGAATAGAATATTTGAGAATAAGGCGTACTGCGGGATATAACATTAAAACCGTACAACAATTAATTGCACATTGCCTATATCTTACTTTGACGACTGTGTGCTATATATTCTGTCGCATACTTGTTGGTAGGAACTGTCTCCGAACAAATTTGGCGGGAACATGGGGTTCGCTTGATTATTTATCAAAGCGAACCCCATGTTCCCGCCAAATTTGTCAAGCTAATAAGATATAAGCGCATTACACATAGCATATTATATGATTGCGTATATGTGCGATGATAACTATATATTTTACTATATTCTTATTACATAATGGACTTGAGATTTACTAGTAAAAATATTTTGTTAAATGCCTTACAAGGTACTTGATTCTCTCTAAGTGAGGTGTAGAGATTAACGGTATCTTAGGCCCCTTCTACATGTTACCCCACTCCAGCCAACGCAGGCAAACTTTGCTTCTCCCATATAAGTAGTCTATTAGTATTGCTTGGCATCAACAGGGCAACAAATAGTCAGGGTAATAAATACGTCTTACAATACTTACATCCTCAAACACTATAATAATTGAATAGGGAAAAAGGTAAACTAGCAAAACTACATAAAAGCACAATACGAAATTTGTTTCTACCTACCAAAACTATAGCCTAGAACTAAATTACACCAAGAATTACATTAAGAACAACGCACACTACAGTATGATATTGCACTCTTAACAAATTAAAATGAATAACAACGGTGTGTGTGAATAGTTGTAAATACAACATTGAATACGTTTCATTGATAGAACATATAAAAATATTACACCTTTTCTGCTATTATTATATTATACGAATAGTAGATTAGGAGAAAAGTTGTTCATCGTTAATCTTCTCTAAATGATTTGTTATTGCTTTCTTCAGACAACTTAGAACATTAGTAATCAGGGGTGTTACTATGAAGTCTTAAAGCAGTATTGTTTTATTCTTATTACAGTGTGGGAAAGAGATGGACCTAGACGACCTGTATAGGTCCGTCTCTTTCCCACTCTGGAATAAGAATAAAACAATACTGCTTTAAGACGTCATGGTAGGACACTAGATCTACCCAATGTCTCCTTTTTCGAAGCTTTTATTTAACTTGTTTTTCTTAAAAGCATATCCAAGCCCCAGAACGAGTAATCCATGACAAAATTTCTATATCCTGCTACCGTGTGCCAAGCACGGTGAATGCGAAACAAAGAATTAGAAAAGTTAGGTAGGTAGTATATTTAGAGATTATTGATTACATCAAAACGTATTGGCGTGGACACTGCACGGTTAAGCGATTATCATGTGAGTAGATATTTACCATTTAAACATTCCACAGATATCAGCTACAAATAGTACACATGTCGACACATAAAGCAAAACATTTCTAGTATAACGGCCTCGCTTTGTATAGATTTCAAATATAATGTGAGGTCCGCATAAACTGGTTTTGTATAGCTTGAGTAGTCGGCGAGCGCACACGACACATCTTTTCCGACTTTCTTACACAATAGTTTAAGGAAGAAAGATAGATTCATCACTTAATTAGTGTTTTAACAACAAACAAACATGCGTTTAGAACATCAATAGGACAGCAACATTAAATAGGATAGCACAGAACCATAATGTTACAAAAAAAAAAGAAAAGAAAAATAGTTCAAGCGAGTAAGAAAAACGTTAGTAAAGAAGTTGATAGTTGTTTAAAATAACGTGTATACAACGAATCATAATGACGTATCTCAACGTTCCTTCGTTTTACATACGTACGTACATTTTTAAAGGGTACGGAGGATAAAGACGAACCTTCACGGCGATTTAAAAATATCCGCAAAATAACACCCTCGTGAGGAAAACTCATCAATATATCATCGTGAAGAGTAATATGAAAGAGTTTGTTAATTATAATCGAGCGTTAGAGAGAAACCATCGCGGGTGGAGTAGGAGATAAAACATCAAACATTACAGCACCCATACATAATGTCCTACAACTGCATTACATTTTCAACGCTCCTTACTTTTGTATCTACCACAAGTATTGGACCATAGTATTTGAAGCGTGCAATGATCGTTGACAAAGCTGTAGTGTTGCTTTTAAGGGACATTCTGCATGTAGCCCATAAAATATGACAGACATTATTAACGAAGTGTTTAGGCAAATGGTGGAGATATTAATCCTACAACATAGACTAATTTATAAGAATTTGAAAAGTCTACCTAATACTCAATATTAAGAGAGGAAAAATTTGCTAGTTTTTTTTATTATTATTCTAATATCTAATGGATAAACATTAAGAAAGGCAATAGACAATTTTAAAGGCCTATCTAAATAAATTATGTGTTTAATAAGATTTTACTATGAAACAAGAAGATTAATATTTTGAGAGTACTTTAAAATCTTGCAAGTTTTTTCTATTGCACATCTTTATGCTAAGATTAGGTTTGGAATCAAAAAGGTTACATTCTGAAAGTGGATTATTTGGAAGCGGTTATTTTCAAGTGGAATATACATTTAAAATATCCAGATTCAATTAACCTAGTTTTGATACATTGACAAAGCAACACATCGCCCTAAACAAATACAAAACACATGGAAATGGCATGATCATTTTGAACCACTTTTTGTGTTCGTTAGCAAAAGGATTACCTATATTTTAAAACAATATAGCAGGCTGTTTATAATTCTACAAAATCAGCACATGGGAAGAGCTTAGAGAGCATTCGTGACTAAAAATAAAATATTGGGATTGGAGCATCAGGCCACTGACAATAACACGTATTTTAATATGTTGTCTGCTGTTTCTAATGTTCTTCATTTGACTCCGATGTTCGTTCTACATTTTACGTCGGTGTAAAACCTTATCTTGAGACATCCGTAAGGTCATACCTTATATAATTTACTCCAAACATGTTGCTTATACTAATCACAGCTCGTTTCTTACCTCGTGTATAGTATAGCTGCTCGCAATAACTAAATTATAATTCCATACCCCATTTGAATTCAAAATATAAACCTTCTATATATTCTATATTTCCTATAGAAAAATAGAAAGCTTTTTTCGAAGCAGCTGCACTCTTTCAAATTAGATTGGTAATATGATGATACAGACAGAAACTCGACTCGGACATCAGCTAGTACGGTCTAATCAGAGAGAGTGCGCAAGGTAAATAAATAGATATAAATAAAATAAAAAGTAAATAAAAAAATTGATAATTTATTGTAATCACAGTTATGAAACCGACGTTCAATCGGTGTATCATTTTATTCTATCCACCTCAATTTACCATCAAAAGCAACCAATGGTTCGCTACACAAGTACAAGCTTAATAGATTACAATATCCGTTCAAAACAATTAAAATAATTGGAATATGTCACGTATGTAGAATAAATAAGACTTAACATGCACAAGAGCTATGTACAACGAAATGCAATTTGCTAATATGCTTAGATTAGAATGTGATGCGAGTTTGAGCTCGAGCGTTGAGGCGGTCCGGGAGCGGCTGGGCAGGCCGCGCCGTCCGCGTGACGTCACAGGCCTAGCGCGCGCAGTGCGATCACGTCATGTTGACGCCGAGCGACCGGCTGGCGTACTCGTACACCACGTACGAGATAGACACGGCCGGGATCACCTTGATGAAGTTGGGCGTGATGCCGCGGTACAGCCCCCGGATGCCCTCGCGTTGTACGATCTCGCGGAACGCACCGCGCATTGTGCCCTCCGCGCCGTGTGCTGCTTTTTCTGGAAAAATCGAGAAACATATGTTAAAAAAATATTGTTTAAGTACAAACAGGGAGTGAGGATCAAGGATCCTTTTAAAGAACTAGCTGATGGGTTGAAGAAAAATAGGAAGCTTGATGGAATGACTTGTGTTCATCAGATAAACCTTCAAACGGCCGCCAACTTCATCATTCTCTTGCCCTTATTCCAATTTATTTGGGTCCGGCGCAGCATGCCGTTTCTTTCCCGGCTGTCATTTGTAGATCCTTGACATCGTTACGAGTAGTCAGAAGCCAAAAGTCTGACATCTAGTCTTACCCAGGGGGTATTGTATTACCCAGTTACTGGGTTGTGGAGGTCAGAAAGGCAGTCGCTTCATGTAAAATACTGGTACTCAGCTGCATCCGGTTAGACTAGAAGCCGACCCCAAGATAGTTTGGGAAAAGGCTAGGCAGATGATGATGATGCAGCAGGCCGTCTTCTTCCTTACTTCTCTATTACTCGTCATCTCATCAGATACCTGCTTTCTTACCATATCATCCTTCACACAGTCCATCCATCGTTTCTTTGGTCTTCCTCTACTCTTATACCTATCCACATTCATACTCAAAACAAACGACGTTTTCTCTTACCAACTTCTAAGTCAAAATTCGCACACATTTATTCATTTGTACTGGTATCTTCCCGAACATTCTAAACATTTATATACACTGATCAATATCTACATTAGTCTACTCCTTATCGTTGAGTTATCGGCTAATAAAAACGAGTTCCTAATTCCGGCATTGACGTCCCTAACCATAAATAGAAAAATCCTAATGATTTGATATGTAAAGCAGTTACCGTCGTCATACCTTGATAAAGTATATGGAAAACTGTTTTATTATAGGTGTAATCTACGGACAAGGAAACGCCAAATAACGCTGTTATCAATGCGAAGATAGACATGTGATAACGTTATCCGGTACTAAGTGATTTTTGGACATTATTAAAAATATGATATTGATATGCCATGCTGGTACCCAAGAACTGTATTGTATTATTATACATATGATTCTCTACTACATATGACTTAAACATGAAAGTGGATTTACAACTCTACCTAAGCCTTGGAGGGTTACAGTTGCGACGTTATGTTTACAAATCATTTATTTGCATAACACAGGTTTAGAGAATGTTGCAAAGTTCGTAAAGTACACTGTATTATAACCATGCGAGGTGTGCAAATATATTTGGTATTTTTCACCGGTTTGGTTAATAGACAAATTCCATCGAAAGTATAAAGCCCATAGAATATGCAAACGTTTGGTTGCCTTTTCTTTTCCCGTCACAACTCTCGGGTAGGCAGGTATAAACAGGTAAATCGATAGGTACTAGTAACTTGCACCGGTCTGGTAAATGAAAAAAAAGGCAATCAACGTTTGAATATTTTATGGGTTTTATTTATACTTTCGATTGGTATGGAATTTGTATATTAAACAAACCGATGAATTGTTTCAAAAAAAAAAAATGTTTAAAATTATTAATTAATCATATCCTGGACTGAAATTTTACAACCCATATGCAATATATTTATTGACATAATATTAAATTTAATATAAAATAAGCTTCATCCATTAACCAGCTCGGTGAAGGTCGTTGTATACCGGGATCTTAGGCTATCATAACAATACAAATCGAATCAAAGCTGAACGTTGATTGGCTGTGATTCGATACAAAGTGTCGGAGTCATATATTGATTGAACGCTACTCGATACTCGCGTGTGGTCTCGACTGCATTAAGTAGGTACTGTTGGGCTCTCGCGACAGTTCGTTATCGACTTTTTTTTCTTAGTGTTTTAACATAAAATCACGCCTGTAATCCCCGAAGGGTTAGCCAGAAGCTTATCCAATAGAACACCCACATTTCGCCAGTTATGTTTAAGTTCCATGTAAAAAGGGCGAGCCTATTGCTATCAACCGGGCAAATACAGCACAAATCCAGACTCTGTGGCTGCTACTGAGAAACTGCTGATGGAGAAAAACCCAATAACCATTTGCGCGACCGAGGAACCGGACCCAAGTCCCCATGCTCAGCAGTCACGCTTGGGACCACTAGACTAACGAGACAGTCAACGACGAGGTTAACTCTAAAATATCTGTGTACTAGCTGTGCCGCGCAACTTCGTCTGCATCACGGCACAATTTCGCCGTTTTCGCAACATTTTTCATTGCTGCTCCGCTCCTATTGGTCTTAACGTGATGATATATAGCCTATGGGCCTATAGCCTTCTTTGATAAATGGGCTATCTAACACTCAAATAATTTTTCAAATCGACCAGTAGTTCCTGAGATTAGCGCGTAAAAGCAAACAAACAAACTCTTCAGCTTTATAATTCGTATAGATATAGATTATAACATTAGTATAGATGATGCCATAGCTAATGATCTCTTGAAGTTAGAACCACACAGGCGAAATGCTTGTGCTTGTTGTCAGTGGGTTTCTGGAAAACCGATCATACTACTAAGATAATACAAGTTGAATTACCTTGAGCTTGCAACCGCGTCCGTACGAGCGCGAGGGGGTAGGAGCAGACCTGCCCCAGAGTGCACGAAGTACTGCCGCACGCAAGCAACAACAACATGCCTGGTTGCTCGTTGTGAGCAGAATACTTTGCTATGTACTTCTTCTTCAGTGTCTCGTACACTGCCAAGTCTATACCAGCGTACGGCACTATGCCCAATATATTTGGAATGTATCCTTTGTAGAAACACTTCAGCCCCTCCCTTAAATATATCTTTTTTGTGGCATCCAGTATCCCACTGTATTGGCCAGTCTTTCTTAAAGCTAATCTCGTTTTCAACACCTCCAACGGATAGATCACAGTTTGGGCCATCGCGCCGGCTGTGGCGCCGGCCACGAAACGCTCGTGTATTTCTAACGGGTGATTGTCTCTCATATCGCCTTTTATTAGTCTTTTTACTTGTTCATAAGCGGCGAATTTCAGGGCGGATTCTGGTGCTATTTTAATTACATTTATGCCGTTACCCCGCCATAAGCCGCGTAGACCTCCTTCAGAAATCATTTTTGCTAAACATCCTCTCATATTTTCTCTAACGGGGTTAACCTGAAAAGAGATAAACATTTGATATTAGATTATTATTACTTAGTGATACTGTCATACTAAATCTTAACAGAATTTACGTTCTAGTAAAATCTTATTTTAGAAACTCTTCTTCTAATCTTCTTCATATTGAGAAGTCAAGTAGTTGCATGTCCACTCATACAAATATAGTATGAGTGGACATTTAACTGACTAGGATTCCTTTATCTATATCTTAACCGCCGACAAACGTGCTTTCCTAGACATAGGCTTCCCCAGGCCAGCTGGGTAGTGCGCTGCTTGAATAACAAAAACGTAGTTAGCTTTCATACTGGAAATAAAATTTCCTGAGAGTTCCACACACACTGTGGTTTTCCTCTCAATTGGTGATAGCCTGATAGACCACGATCTTAACTATGGCCCACCAAATATTCGGCTGCGTGTAATGTAAATATTGTACATAACAAGGAACCAATTAGGAATATATCAACTCAAAGTGAGAGAGCGGTCACTCGATCGAAAATTAATGAATTAGTTTAGCCGCGTAAAAGCTCTATCATTGTTTTTATTTTCAAGAAATTCTTTACAAAGCATAGAAATGTTACGTACCTGTAGAAATACTTTAAGTCTATCTAGAGGTGCTGTGCAGGTCCGGCTGACTGCACCTGCAATGCCCCCGGCCAGTAGATGGCGCCACCACTTGCCAGTCTGTAACTCGCTTGGCGTGAAGTCATCGGGCACATTCATGTCCTCGCCAATATCCAGGTACTGTAAACAAGAATTATAGCATGTCAGTATGTTGAACTTTAGGTAGTTAATCATAAATACTAATTTTCAAAGAACATTTATCAGAATTGAACCTGTTAATAAAGAGTCAATTTTCTAAAGGTATTTTTTGTTTCAGATTCTATATTTTAGAGAACAATGTTTTAAATGAAATGTGAGCTGAGTAAAATACAGCTGTGAATGAAAATACCAAAATACATTGATCGCTAGTCGCTACGCAACAACTGTGTGAAATATTTTAGGTTTCCGAACCAGACAAAAATACTCCTAAAATAAAGATTTCAGGTTTAAATAAAAAAAAAAATATTCAAAATTAACTCAGCTTGCATATCAACTAATATGAAAGAGCTAATACTAACTAAGATTGTAACAAATTCATAATTCATTCTTAATGATGCTACCGCACCTACAGATAGCTACGTTACACGGCACTAAGATTAATCATTTGAACTACAACTCAAGAATAATGTTACTATTAGGCCGGTATTACTAATATTCTAACTCAAAATTACTTAAATAATAAATAAAGTATTACTTAAGTTGATAGCGCCAGGGTATCCCGCGTAAATCAAGTTTTCTTACTTTTTTGCAATTTACAGGTCTGTGGTGGGTTGTATGTTGATTAAAATATGATTCGCAATCTTAACAAATATGGCGTTTCAGAATCATAATTATTAAAATCATTATTACAACCATCTAAGTTAATTTAATCCCGTTCATCAAACACCTACCACCACTTAACATAAAACCTCTCAGACAGACCGCAACTTGCAAAAAACGCAAGAAAATTGGAATTTCTGGGGTACCCTGACGCTTTCACCAAAAAACAACCAAGATGATGGGTTCAAACAAGTGTTGTGATGCATAAAGTAATACCGGCCTGCTTTCTTTTCTCTTCTTCTTTCTCCTTTGGTTTCTGAAAAAACCATAGCTTGGCCTTATACATAAGTTGTTCCCCCTGTCGTAAAAATGATCTTTCAATTATTTGTATTTGTGAATAAGCAAAAATATATTTTATTTTTGAATATTTCTATTGAAAAGCAAGCGCCTACTGATTGGTTCAAATTTTAACTGTCCATTTAAAAATAGAGGGAATGAGATTAAGAAAAATGGATTACGCAGTTTTCAACATCTTCCCCTACTGACTTGTCTAGCTGTCTTGTAAGAACAAGCCTCACAAAATAGCTCCACATATCGACATCCCATTATTTTGTAGAAACAAAGTCCATTACAGAAGCTACATACAGAACAATGGGCACCAATTTGTTAAGGCTAAGGATTCAAAAAACTGCAATTACCGCCCCATCTTTGTAGAGGCACAGCGACTTTAGGTCCAAGTCCAACGTGAGAGACAAGACCGCAATGTATAGTTTCCAACGCATTTTGTTTTTCTTAAACAAGCCTGTATGAACAAAAAATTTCACCATATACTGGACGGTTCTGGACATTTTCGAGATAATTTAGACTACCAGAGTCAGAAAACAATCATTTTATTTATTTTGAATAGTTTTATGGTCAAATAATTATTTGACAAATTAACTATGTGAAAGACGTCATGCGGATACCACCGCATGACGGCTTTGACGTTTATTTTTTTTAGGGTTACGCAGTTCTTGCTCGTCATACTGACAGAAGGAGGTATGTCAAAACAAGGTTACACACAATATGTACAAGTATCAGTTATATTCAAAGAATAGAATACTTATACCAAATGGTTACATGTAGTGTTCGACTGAAGGTCGATTTCTGGCCGAAGTCGATTAATCGGCTATCGTCACAACCTTCAGCCGAAGCCGGGGCCCAAGGGTTGAGGACCTTAGAAATTCAGTTCCAGTTTGGTTAATTAAGTAATAGAATTTTGTATTTTTTTTTTACTTTTAAAGTAATAGTTAATACATAAAAATCTTAATGAAATGATTAGAAATATATTGTAAATTGTCAAAAAAAACTAAATGTGTGACCCCTACCCCCAACCCGTCGCATGGCCTTTTACATCGCGAGTTCTTTTTTTGGTACTTGCTGGAAGCCTTGGGTTTCTGCCAAATCTTCGGCCTCTTTTGGCCGAAACTGAATGTTTGACCGACGGGGGAGCGAAGCCTAAGCCGAAGCTTTGGTCGGACACGAGTTACGTGTTCAGTAGATCCATTGCTAGCGGATTTGGTGAAAGTATTATAATCACAAAGGCTGTCCCCTTTGTTTGCATTAAATATTTATAGTCTTCCTAAATATATCAAAAACACCATAAGATAAGATAAATTTATCTATCACCAAAATTCATAATAACATTATTAGATTTCGAACACAATACATGGTTTCTTTCATATTGTGGGTGAGAGGTGCCTGAGCTAGATGAAAGGCCTGTATTTCAGGACAACAGGCGTCCACCCCTTCGTAAGCACATTTAAACATTATTATGCACACGTACACAAATGCGGTAAGTAATATTGAGCAAACATAGGCACATTACAATTTTATTATTACTTATTATTCAAGGGTTAGTACATGGCTTTTTCCTACTAAAATATGATTACTGTCTTCCTTAACGAACCTTTAAAAAGCACACTAGAGCCACAATATATTTAGCTAAACTATACCAAGACCGCGTATATCCGGATCCGGTTCATCAGATATGTGTATACTTGAAGCGAATAGATTTTATTTCGGTTACGTATCATCGGAGAGTAATTAGAAAGTTGAAATGCGGATACATCGTCCGTTACTTTCGTTTCTTTTAGTAGATGGATATCATTAATGGGTATTTTTCAGAAGTGTGCCCGGGGTACAAAACTTTTTAAATGATGGCAATACTATTTATACACTCAAAACACCGGAAAACCGAAAAAGAAAATACTGACGCAAATAGGTATAACATTATTATCAACTATTTTAGTACATTTCCACTTTATCCGCCTGGCACCACATTGCTCAAAATATCTACCATTTTTCCACAATTTCCGCCGGGCAACACTGGCCTATAATTAAATCCTTCGGTGCTTATCGATAACATTTCAAGAGTGTGTCGACAACGCCGTGTCGTCATCGTGTTAACGCACCCACTGACCTACAAAATAATCGACTAGACAGTCTAGTGACGTCTTTATAAAAACCATTAAGTTAGCATTCATTGAAAGTAATTGAGGGTATTGTATTAAGTATGTGGAGATGGACAGACTGACGCCATGGTAACTTATTCATCTTGTGCAAATTATAATCAGCCAATGATGTTCCCACTGCTGAGACTCACGACTCACCTCTATGAAAGGAAGCCTATCCCACGGAAACGTTCCACCGGGATGAAAACAAATTCCTTTGTCTTGACCCAGGTCAGGTTCAGCCGTGAAAAGGTAAAAGTTCGACTGAGTTAATTAGTAAGGAAATTTAGTATTCATTTAGTATTTCAGTCTACGTTTGGGTTTACCTATCAATACCTAGTTTGATCCATTCTACTAGTTACAACTGTGGGTTGGGTAAACAAATGGTGTCAAGGGGACGTCAGTGGGTTCGCATTCGGTTGAGTCTCATTCGCTCGCAAGACAAGGTTAAATATAAAATACCTTTTTGTATTATTGCATTGAATTATATTCGTTACAAAAGTGATGGTCAATGACAAACTAAGCGGCATTGATGAAACGCCGCTGAATTCCTAAAATGTAATATTATAGTTATTCTGAACGCGAAATTGTATCTCCTTTGTGAAATACCTTCAGACCTACACAATAGAAGGCGGAAATACTGCCCATGACATTACCACTCATATATTTGTATAATTTTCGTAACAATAGAATATACAACCATTTCTCAGCCTTATTAAGCTTAACCTTGCGATACTAGTTTTTTAGTTTAACGCGGTAACGCGGTCAAAGTCAACCGATTGGTCAATCGATAAAGATTTGAGGCACCTACTGTCATAGAAAAGCAGGTACAAGAGGCAAATGAGTCATCTTTTCTATGGCACTCTCCAATATTAAACCGTTAGCCATTATTTTTTGATGATTTTGAGGCTCGGGCTCTAGATCCGGCAAGTTATATAAGGCGTTAGCCGTTCAAAGTTACAATGAGAAAGGTACAGTACAGGCCTCTGCGTGGCCTTCTAGCATCAATCGTAAGAAGAGAATGCCTTAATAATTCAACGGTTATTTTGTACCTCCCACCATCCTGATTATGAGAACTTTTTATTTCTTTATCAGTCAGTTTTACTAAAAGACCTGCTAGGGACAGACCGCAACGGCCGAACCGAACCACCACAAATAAAAACTGGTGATGCAAAATTGTTCCAATTACCGTTGAAGTTTCCTGTTCAATATGTGACAAAATGCCCTTGGCAGAAACATCTCAAGAAAGAGCATTGACCTTTATTGTAACCGGTTTCCTGTCTTCTCAGGAATTGCCATTCTACTAGAAAGATCTGATCTTTACCTGTTAATGTCCTCAATTATTGCGAACAGGTTAGGTTAGGTTAGCTTTGGCTGTTTCCGCACTTAGCCTCTTCAGGCCATTGTATTTCGAACAGGTAATAAAGTAAAGGTCATTCATGTAGCTGCTGCCATTTTGAATATTAATTCCTTTTAGAATGTTAACAACTTAATATTAATAGGCTAGTAAGTGGCATTTGAAATCCAAAAATACATTTTTATCCTCATTAATCATCATGACATTTAGATAAAGCCATTAAAAACATTGAAAGTTCGTGGAAAATCAGCTAAAAACCCGACGCGTGCTTGCCTTATCTTTCCGGAAAACTCAAAGGACGCGAATGACGCGAACATACTATAGAATCATCGCGAATGATGACCGTTCCGTTGTACATCAAATCAATCATTGTACAACTACGTAGCGTGGTAAAAATGCTCGTTCTGTTACGTAACAGCCGAGCGTTACGTTAACGTGTTAATTTATAGCGTGTCACGACGTGGTTTAGTGTCACGGCATTCACTCATGATCTGAATTTTCAGTTTCCTGTAAGGTCAATAACATAGGTTTAACCAGACTTCTAGCGTCAACGTCACGGCCATTTATACCAACAAACTTAAGTGAAATGGTGACTGAATAGTGAATATTCTCTGGGGACTTTTCGTCCTAGACGAAATCTTTAAAAATATGTCGTGTGACGAATGTGCTAATAATACCGATGAAACAATCCATAACACTTTTATCCTATCCCAAATATTTCACGTGAGTAGATGTGGGCACACGATAAGATTAAATAGGTCAGCTATATGCGAAAACCTGTGGAATATTTTAGTGTACATATTTGTAAGTTATCTTATTTAGAGACACGCAGGGGTGAGCTAAAGCCGTGACGTATTTATGAGTTTTATAATTAAGTATTAATGGATCGCAAATATACGATCACGTGCTGGCTATCTTAGAAGGGTGTGATTTCAATCTACATGTGGACTTGTAGAACAATGTCAAACAATCAATAAGAATATGAGTTTGAGCAGGCAACTTTTAAATATAGTTGTTGACAACTATATTTAAAAGTTGCCTGCTCAAACTACCAATATACTCGAAGACGAATAGCCTTTTTATTAAATTTAATTTAGGTAAATGTTAATTAGTACCATTATTTTAAAATGTGGCACCAATGATTGCAGTGATCTTTAAACTTTATGAAATAATAGATAGAGTAATATTTTCCCTGATTATTTATAATTGATTATTGGAATTTGTAATCAATATTGATTACTCACTAGCTCACCAGTCACATTGTGAACATCAGTATTGTGGGCACTGAGTTACTTGATATCAGTCTTATGTTTACAAATTGATCATTCTTTACGCACATTGTTGTTTACAGCCTGTAAATTATTATGAATTGTTTGTCTGTCTGTGACTACCTTACGTCACATTATAATATTCGAGTGACGTCCCATTTTAAAAGTCAATCTTTTAAAATAGCCGTCAGCCTAGACCTTGCACTTAAAATTAGATCTAGAATTTGCCTCGAGCACAGGCACATAAAAAGCTATCGTACGTAAGCACTAACTGTTCGAATAAATTGATAAGTGCAAAAAATCATACAGGAAAGTGTGAATCATTGCAACAAGGATGGTCCTACAATATATTATTAGGATTTCCCCACGTGTTTAATGAATGTCGGTTGGCGCCTTACTCGGGCGCGTGACGCAATATACGCGGGTGACGCGTCATCGTCGATAAGCATGCGCTAGCGTCGAATATGTTCAGCTCGCTGCACACTTTCAGATTTGATCCCCAATCTCCATCGACATACTATGGAATACAATATTTCAAACATTGTATAAGGATTGTGTTTTTGGAATGAGAAGACAAAATGGGTCAATAAGCTGCATGTTAATGCATTCTAAGATAAGAGCACAAAATGTAACGCAGTTTAATGATTACCTACATTTCTAGTACCTACATTGATTTTTGCCTTTTGGAAAGTCTACGATTAGTAGGCGTTTTTTAATACGTATAGAAAAAAATGCCCATGAAATACGTTATTTAATTCGTCTTAAACAAATAAAACCATTAACAATAATAGGTAAATGTTGCAATCAGAATGATGTAATTCAAAATAACGACGATATGAATAATAAAGTTGTAAAGTCAGTGATAACAAATGTGTGTTCAGAGCTATGTTTTATTAATTTTTATGTTCTGGAAATTGGACTTTCCAGGCAGCAATTTATTCGATTTTGTTCACATAAACACTGACTGACGTTTATTAAATTGAATATATTGAAGTTGGAATCGTTACGGCACTACTATTCGCTTGTTTACATCTTAATGACGTTACAGCGATAAGAGTTAGATTTCTATTCACGTGTATTGAATAAATAAATCGATACATCGAGTTGCAACTCTATGTAGAACGAGAATATTTTAACTGTCTCGTGCATCGATTCAAACGTCATCAATTTGAATCGTAAGGTGATCGGCATCGACTGAATAATCGTACGGTTAGTGTGGCCTTTTTTGAACAAATATAAACCCACCTAGTCTGTATTATCACTACGGTACCTGTTGCAATATGTAGGGCATGCGTTTTGGCGCTGATATAACTTGAAAGGTAACGGTCTATGTAATTCGCTATAGCAGACTTAAATTATGACCTACAAAGCAACAATTTGCGCTCACATTACCAATTCATACTTTATTCCCACACTTTCTTTTATGCTGTTTTTCAATGACTGGTCATAATGTTGTCTATAGGTACTCTAGAACAGTCAGACACTAGGGAATGTGGGGCATAGCCTCTAGTCTAGAACCTTCTAATGCCGGCAAACATGGTACATAAGTAGCGTTCATGAATCATCTTACCAATCATATTTAGTTTAGTGTTAGTCAGCACAACGATGAGGATTATGTACAAAACCAAATTAAAATTAAGCAAAACTTGTTTTTAAAAAGAAAGGTCGAAAAAAAAGATAATGATGCATATTAAGGAAAAGCCTTTGAAAATATTTCAACTGGTTAACCGGTTTCCACATTTCGTAGTAGGTACCAAAACCATTAAATTCGCACAGCATGTTTAAGCAGAGCTAATGAATAATGTGGGTGTGTCAATTCTGTACGCTCAGTCAAGATTTTCTAAAAGATAAGCAAGTATTAGCTGACTGAAATTGCTGTATCATCCTGACTCGTGTAAAGAATCAATCAATATGATAAGAAGTTGACTCTGACGATGATCATAGATGGAGTGTCAACGAATGATCTGCATGTTTTTGATACTGATACTAGACAGGATAGAAGAAATACGAACTACGATTTAATTTGTAATTCTAATGATGACGAAGAGGAAACACTTAATTTCAACACAGAGAAAAGTGAAAGTGGAATAGTTATCAAAGAAGGAAAGAAAGTTCATCAAAATTCGCGAATTCGCATAGCGGCGCCCACGCCCAGCTTAGAATGGATAGGATAGTATGAATGCTCAAGTGATCATGACATGGCAAATTATGGCGACAATGTGAAGATAATTTCAAAACTCTTTAACGAAAATTGTACGTCCTTGCCCCCACGCATGCCCGCTGTTACCTAGGCAACGCAAATGCTACGCTTTCAAGGTTAACGATAAAATTAACATTTTGAGAGGTAATGGACTACTTATAATTTATTCGATACAGGTACCGCATGAATCATATTTTATCAACCAACCAGAAGCTAAAAAACCCATTTTGCAACTAAGTATTATCAATTTATAACCAAACTCCACGCTATGACACGTGTTTCCCGCTCTATGCCGTTATTGGATATTCCCGAACGCGCATGTCGGGTGTGACCGAGACAACATGCTATTCAAATAGCGGGACATATGAATTTTTCCAACACCTAAAACTAAATTTAATTTCTGAAGTTTTGAAAACGTTCCAAATAGCAAGCACTTATGTAAAATGTTAAGAATGGACAGGCTATGTCATACCTTCAAAAGCCATTCCCAAGCGTCGTCGTAAGTTTCCATATCCATCTATACGAAATTCAAAGTAGAAACTAAAGACCCGTTCCCAACGCAATGTATTTAGTGACTGGCATCGTCTCGACCAGCTGTCCTAGCTAACCTGAATTTAGAATGCATTTACCTTTGCCAAACAGCGACGAAAGACGATCAGGAAATCCTCGAAGACATCGCCGGTGGTCACAGTTAACTCCTCCATCTCCAGAGACATTTTATCTATTTTACAGTTTTGTAAATAAGACAAATATAATTAAACTATTTAAAATTAAGATCACAGACGATTTTCTTTGGAACTATATCAGATCGTATTTTTAAAATTCGAGTGTGCGAACGAACGGCTTAGGCAACAACGATCCCGCGTCTAAATCGGCCAACGGACTGCCTCACACTGAGCACTCGGCGTGAACTGCACGACGAACGATATGGTTTCGTCATTGTGATCGGCGAACCGCGTTCCACCGGTTTAGTGTGGTCGACGATTACCGAGCCCCCGATACCAAGGTTTGATTTGCACGCTTTCCACGTCGCTAGCGGACCCGACCGCGCAGTGAAATCGGCTGGAATTCAGATACAGTGGTACGGGCAGAAAAACAGCTGATAATGAAGGCGCGTTCAGGTCGCTATACAAGTTCACTGGGGGCTCGCCCAATACGCATTGTGATTTGCGATAGGACAAGGTACAGCGGTACTGGTTAGCAACCGAGCTCAGCGTAGGTATTCAAGCAATGTGAGCGTAGGTGAAAGTGGTCGCGCTGCAAGAATTTATTAAGGAATTAGACAAGAACAATGCAGATTTAAACAAGGCAAACCTTAGCATATTTTTTAAACTTGTTCGAGAATTTTCTCAACTGTGTTTATGTGGATGAAGTTGGCTTCGTTTGAATTTTGAAGATCAACGCGATACGAAGATCGCTGTCATGAGGGTATCGTTGCTTTATGGCCAAAGGGAGGGGGGGCTATAGGTATGGTGAATGTGGCGCAAGCAAGGCTTATTGGTGACGATGATCAAAAATCTTGGACTGTTGGTTGAAGCAAAGCCATTTCTTAGGAAATTTAACACACATACCTATGTAACGACACACATATAATGTAAGTAGTTCTTTATCAAATCTTGGGCACGTGTTGATATTGAAATGACGGAGTGTTGAGGTGCTGACGTCAAATCATCTGGTTCATAGTATTTATTTGCAGGCCATTTAGTACTGCGTTGTTAAATACAACCTGTTGGTGTGCTTCTGTTATTATGATTGTTGAATAAGATTCGATATAGAAAGGGAAAAGGAAGTTATAGCTTTAAGGAATTTCCTATTGTGTCGTTCTGCGTAAACGGAAATGCATTTCCATGTCCATCTCTGTGACTGTTGCTAATCTTTACTAAATGTATCTGTTGTCACCGATGTTTGGTGAAAGAATTAAAATTAGTCATGATATACTAGATATTCTGTTCAAAACTGGGCTGGTAAATACATTAACAAAAATATTTATAAGTAATAACAAGGTTTTAGATTCACTTTGTGAATGTTTGTTATCTTAATTTTTCCTAGCCGAAGGTATAGTGTCATAATCATTAGTCATAATATTCATAACTTTGATGAGATCACAAGATTTGATCGAAATCATGACGCATTCAATTCCGAAGGATATTGCTCAAATCCCTGTGTTCGCATTACAAGTGACAATAATACCGACTGAAGTTTCTCGTCTCTTAGTTAATCACATATTTCAAAAATCTAAGAGGTACTAGTATTTGTAAAATCTCTGACGTATTCCAAGCTTGAAGACTTGTTTTTGTCAACATTTACAATCACTACGTTTAACGGGTAAAGAATAATCTCGAAAACGATAATAGACTTTGATATAAAAGACGTTTGACAACATTATCTTAAAACATTGGCAACAACAATGGCTATGACCAAAGTGAAGCTAGCGAAACCACACTTTTTACCATTCAAGTGTCCAGCAATATTGGACTTATAAGTCTGCCCTGAAATATGCAGTAGGCTATGTTTTAACAGGTAACACTAATCGTTAATGCACCCAATTAATTTGAACCGAACCCAGAGAATCAGAGTGGGCTATAGTGAGTGAGTGAGTGATACTTGAACAGTATGAAAGTCGACTCTTGTACTTTTACGACCTAAAGACAATCCAAGCGTCGACTTTGCTATGGTTATATATTTAATACCAAGAAGTAACAATCGTTACCGTTTCAACGAATAAGAATGGTTGGTCAGAGCTTTAAATAAATGTATTGTTTCCATGCGGAAGGCCCACAAGAGGTCGATAAAGCTGAACGAACGATTTGTTTGTTGTTGAAGCACATGAGTTAAGAGCTCTGGTCCAAAAACGAATCCTGGCAATAAACCAAATACAAACGGAACTGAGCATAGATGACAGACTTCGATAGATTGTTAATAGAGAAATGATTATATCATTACTATCCTAAACACAGTTACGACTACTACGACCAGTGACTATGATTTCAGAGCGCGCGAGAAACAGGAAAAGAATGTTTGGCAGTATTACAACTCGTCACCACAAGGTTAATTTGCTGTGTTTTCTTCTGACGTAATCATTGTTTATCGTTCACGCGAATGTGGGAAACTTGGAGTCCATGCTCATTGTTTATATCCTTGTCGGCGGCACCGGAACCGGAAATAGATTTTTTATACATGTTATCAGTTTACCTATGTAAGTCCACGTTATTAGAATACAACTAATCCAAAATATGCGACTCTAGTAACAATTTACCATAAAGTGCAACTAATTACTCTAAATGGACATTTATTTACGAAGGTTGTTTAATGAGATACTGCATTACCTTCCAGACTTTTAGTGTAATCGTTATGGGATCATGTGACCTATAAGTACGTTGACTTGATTGTGAATACATTGTAAATACATATTAATTCTAAAGTGTGCATACCTACATGAAGGCATTAGGTATTTACCATGTTTTATCAGCAATCTGTTGGGATGTATGCAGCAGAAACAGAAATCAAGAGCTCAGTCATATCCTGTCTATAATTATCCGAACGACATTTCAAGTAGGTATACGTGCATATGTGTTTATGTAGACAGGTTCATTAGTTGACAACTATTATAGGTTTGTATTGAGGGCTTGAGTATTATAGTAGTTACAAGTGGCAGTTGATTGCAATGCTTTTCGCACTTCAACAGTACTGCAATAAACTTTTCGATAGCTTCTGTCAACTCCAAAGCGTTTTGATTCTTTCATCTTCGTTTTCGCTGATAACATGTCATAGTGTAAATGTGGTGCTGTTCCACAAAAGTTGGGATGGGGTACTTAATATCGTGTCCTGAGTCGACTTCTGTTAGTTCATTACAGGAAGTGATGGATGCTACAGAGGGCGCCAAACTAGTGGCTCAGTTCTGGTCCGATACAATTTAGATTGCCATCGACATCCTAAGAAGAAAAGGACGTCACATAGTCTAGGGCCCCGACAAAAGAGAACCTAGAATACTCTAATTACTCTCGTACAAAAACACTCTTTAAAAATTAAAAATTAAAATTAATTATTAGCTTCGCACTGACTTGTACCAAATACTCAGTTACAAAATATGACACACCAAATTGTTTTGCAGAAACCGTACGTACATGTTGATATATCTTTACTCGGAACTGAACGAGCATTGTTTTCTAATGGTAGGCTTAATCTCTTCCGCTTATATGAGTGTAAGCATTGACTTTGTTCAACAACATGCTTGATAGATGATAAGGTTACCCACTAAACAATCAGTCTTTATACATGTGCTATTATTGAACTAATGAATAAACAGAAATGTCTCCAGTAGATATATCTCTATTTGATTCTCTAGCTGGTTTGCGTTTTAATATACCTGATAGAAGTAATCTGGGGGTCTTAAAAGACCATATTGAGCAAACCTTCTAAAGGCGCACATCCTGAGTTCCTAGCAGATCATTAGCATTCCTTCTAATATTCGCAAAATGGTGACCCATATTGAATAAGCAAAATAAAGATCGTAATTTATTATGATTCTACTAGTTGACACTAAAGCGATTCAAACTACCACTGAGGACTATTTTACGAATCTCCAGTAAAAGAATCAGCTTTGCCATCCAACGTGGCAATGCCAGAATTCTGGGTACTTTTTATTGACATCGATGTAGATTTTTTAACGCCCATAATTCTTTACTCATTTGAAACTTGTATATATTTTTATTATTAATTTAGATTTATTTGTAGTTTGTAAATAATGTAAATAATGAATTCAAATAAATTTATCTGCAGTTGTAATTTGATTCATAATTATTATCCGAATCCGCAAACCTTATACGATTCTGCTAAAGCGGCCTTTGTAGGTCTTCAGCTGTTCTAGCGAATTACTATTATAGTAGTTACTGGCTATTAATGGGGATGGAAACTGCGGAACTAATGGCGCTAGCACAGCTGGTTCCATGAATCGTCATTGGTTGAAAATCCAGTAATGTCATTTTATATTTCAAATTAGCTCGACCTCATTGGTCAGATTGAGACCCAGCTATAGTCGTGCCATCTACAATTAGCTTTTAACGGTCTTATTAGGACCTTTCCGAAATAACTGTTATTGTTCCTGCGGTTCTGTTGTTCAAACAGGTGATACAGGTCAAACTAAGTATTATGTTAGTGTTAGTATTATTGTCGATGATATCACAAATATATCATCCGCCAATAAATCACTAGCTGTCTATATGATAGATGAGTCCTGTAAGCGTAGATTATATAAAACGGATAACTTCCAAACATACTGAAAAATTCAGAGAGCAGACGAATTAAATGAATTATCGTATGAGTGGCTCTGGTGACCTAGTTTATGCGTTCATCTACCAAGTTCAGTTATAATTAGACTAAAACGCGTTGTCAAGAACACTTCGGGGTTTACATTTTATATTTTTTTTTTAACCTCAAACAATACTCTTTGTAGTATGTAAAAGTTAACAACATCAAAAAACTAGGTTTAGAGACACTGTGTTTGTCGTGTGCTTTCTTATTTGCTTTGGAACTATCGTTTTTATTCAAAGCTGTACTTTTTAGTATTCCTGAGGTTTCGTTTTGCAAATGTTTTATTATTACAAAATCAGAATAATTGCGGGACATAGTGCTGGAAGAGGACGTCAATCTTTTGATTCAGTACTAGCATTATATTCAAATGGGTTACGTTTTAGCGTAGGTACTGTGAAGGGTTTTCTATCAGTAAAGGTTTATAGCGGTTTATAGTCTGTTTTCAAGACGTCAATAGTGCACTGAACAGAACACAGTACACTCTCAAGATAGCAATCACAGAAAAAGCTGTGGGGTTTCTACGCGAAAGTCCTAGAAAGATGTTAAGTAATATATTTTTTTATCCTCTTCTTGCTTGGAATGGATAAAATTATTTGATAGAATAACATTGATTACACTAAATTCAGTAGTAGAATTAGGCTTGCCTTTTTTGCATCTTGATTAAAGTAATGTTTGAGGTGTTTGTGGTCGAAGTATTCGTATTTAGATACTTTCCATATAAAAGTCATGGCACCTGTTTTGTTATAGGTAACTATTTGTTCTTCAGCCGGAAAAAAAATGATCGCTAAGGCAAACAAAAAACCAAGCCCAAAAATGTACATAAGAGCTATCAAACCCAACTAAACATAATACGTGCAAGAAGTGAAAAAATAACAGGCCAAATGCGAGTTGGACTCGCGCGAAGGATCCTGTACCATTATTTATAAAAACAAGCAAAATGGCACTTTTTTGTATGCCCCCTTAAATATTTATTTTATTCTTTTTTTAGTATTTGTTGTTATAGCGGCAACAGAAATACATAATCTGTAGAAATTTCAACTGGTCAACTATCACGTTTCATGAGATACAGCCTGGTGACAGACGGACGGACGGACAGCGAAGTCTCAGTAATAAGGTCCCGTTTGACCCTTTGGGAACGGCACCCTAAAAGTAGGTAACTATTTAATCTTCTTACATTGAGTCCCGTTTTGCCAACTAAGTATAATAAGTTCCAACGGTTTTTTTGTGCGGTACAGTTAGCTCCTAAAGTTACAAGGTAACTTCTGGTTGACGTTGCTACTTTTTGCGTCTCTCTGGTGCACAACAGTGGAAAAACACGTGGTCTGCAATACTAGACCATGCACGATGTTGATACATGCATTGAAACATTTTTAATATCCAGTAATTACACAAGTTAATGAGGCACGTGTTGTCGACACTCGAGATAAGCCATAAACCCTGTGAAACGCAAACGTTTATTGCCTCAATCAACTTGGAACAAAGTGATAACTGTACACACTGTGACACATCAACCTGTACATTTCCAGTATAAAATGGCCTCGATCTGTATAAATTTCCCATATAATGAGAGATATGCATAAACTGGTTTAGTATAGCTTAATAGGTTGCCGTGCGTGCTCCCTACTATTAGGTACGTGCTCAGGAAATCAGAGCATAAATATTATATTACATCGAAAACTATATGAAATATCGTGGTATTTATAATATAAATCCAATATTTCAACAGAAATTTAATAGTGCTACATTTGTTTTAACGAAATAATTATTGATGTATCGAAATATTTTATTTTATATATTGCAAGCACGGTGACCAATCAAGCTATACAACACCAGTATATGCGGGTCTCTCATTGTGCGGGAAATCTATACAAAACGAGGCCATGTTATACGGGGAGTGTTTAAGCTTGATGTATGAGTACAAAACAGTCCACAAATTTGAAAAAAGAAAAACATATTTTCCAAACATTCTGTGAATATTTTAACAGGAGGAACTTCTAAATTAGTATTATTCAATTATTAAACAACCATGCTCCCAAGCAGATTTTATAAACAGCTACCACTCAAAATCTTGCATTTTTAATGCAATGATCTACAAACTCCTCAACTCAACAGACTTGGACAAAACCCGATAAAGCCGAAAGACTACTGATGTAATCCGGTTCACATGTTTGCATCATCATTATGTTTCCATTCAGACATGCATGATTCAATCTTACTTGTACAGACGCCAGCAGGTCAAGGTACCCGTAACTGTCACATTTTCCCGATCAACCTTCAACCATATTCTTGAAACCTAAGGTTGTAAATCTATTAAAGAAATTTGACAGATTGTTAAACTTGATGTGCTGGTCAGTACTAAGATTATGGTCCATTATATCGTTGCGAGATTTTGGATGAAAAGACCAAGTTATGGGTAGGTATGGGTTATTTTGTATGGAACTAACGTCTCCATAATTATACTCGTATTTATACTTAGTCTCTTTCAAGAGATCCTGTCTCCGTACCATGACGCTTACAACATTATTGTTCCATTCCTATTCCAGAGTGGGAAAGCGATAGAGCTAGACGATCTGTATAGCTCCGTCTCTTTTTCACTCTGGAATAGGAATGGAACAATAACGTTTTAAGACGTCATGGTACGCCAGCTGGTATTTTGTAACAAAAATAGTTAGTAATTACTTAATTCAATATTATTAAATTACATGAAGTGGTTGACTTTTCATCTCTTAAATACTTTAATCCCAATTCTAGTCTGCGGTTCGGCCATAATATATAATTTTGTCAAGATCAAGGCTATTTGCTCAATTGCCAAGACTGTCAGGCACCTATGATAGCAGCAATTTGTCATCACGAGCCAAACGAGCTTGTAATTCATAACTTCATTAAATTATTTAAATGACTTTGGTTTAAACTTTTCGTGTCTATTGTAAAATATGAGATTATATAATTATAAGATTATAATTAGAAGATTATATAAGGCATGCTGATGACAAAGTGGAGCAGTGGTAACGTCCCCAAATTAGGTGTCGTAGGCGGGATGTATTCCCGTTGTCCCCATAATCCGTGTCCCCGTCACGGAGACATCAGCACGTCATATAATTCCTTACCGTTGTCCCCGACGGGCACTGCGCTTTGTGTTATTAATTTCATCACAACTGCTCTCAAAACAGCGAAGAAAAACACCATGTACCAAAAATTTTAAGATAATTTGAAGACTATGTGGCATCCCGCATCCACCAACCCGCACTGGGACCGCTTGGTTACAGCTCCCTCTCTGACCGGAGGCCTGTGTCCGAGTAGTGGAACCATTACAAAACAAAAAAACACAAAAAACTTCTATCAGGCTTTTTCAAAGATATTTAGAATCACACGTGCTATCTCCTGTGAAAAATCCGAGCAATACGACCAAAGCTAATATAGAATGGCGGAAAATTGGTCGAACGAATGACGGCACGGTACTCGGCCAGCCACTGTAAATGATTGCATTTTAGTTTCGGGCTAGTTTAGTAGTACTCAAACACATTGATATTTTGGACAGAAACACAGAACTATTAATTGAGTTTCAAGCTATGCAAATTGAAATATATCCAGGTCCATTTTCTTTTCCGTATTTCTCGTTTATCTCGGCTCCCGACTCAAAGGTATGAAGGTTATCTGAAATATACAGGGTGTCCCAGAACTCAACGTCAAGCCGAAACGGGGTGACAGGATTGATCACAACCATCACGAGAAAAATCTGAAAAAAAATCTATCCCATGCAGTTTGAAAATTATGGGCATTTTAAGTTGATCCAGGGAATCCAGGGGATTTAAATCTTTTAGTCAGTCAAATCTGACACTCCCTTCCGCTCCGCCCAGAGCGGAAGAAGTCATTTAATGATTTCCCATCCTAAAAAAAAAAAAGTTTTAATTTTTTTTCTCTTTTTTATTGTATGGAACTAACAAGTATTGTACCATTTTAGAATTCTGATTAAATGCGCCAACTTTTAATGCCACTTGCCAAGGCACTCTAGTACATTTTTTTTAAAGGAAGCCTTGGCAAAGTCGACTAATCTTGAAAATTTTAAATTCGTAGTTTAACAAATAGTCTCAATTCTCGGAAACTTGAAGCAAATGTGTTATTATTTTTTATTGGGTTTCTAGAAAGGTTATTTAGGATTACGTTTCCAAAGTTCAAATGAACAAAAATAAAAAAGAATAACCACAATAACCGAAAAATGGTACAGTTTGATCAAATTTCTAGGTTGAAATGCCCATAATTTTCAAACTGTATGGGATAGATTTTTTTTCAGATTTTTCTCGTGAATGTTATGATCAATCCTGTCACCCCGTTTCGGCTTGACGTTGAGTTCTGGGACACCCTGTATATTCGTACTACGGCTAAATTAATTGAGATATTCCAATTAAGTCTGCATTTGGTTGGCATTTCGACTATGGATGTTTGCAAAATGCATGACGGAATATTTCTTATTGACTTCATTAACGCTAAAACGGGTTATTTACCATGTTCACATTTGTTTTGAGTTCCCGATATTAGCGCTGTTGCAAGCACTATGATCAGTATGATCACAGATAAACACGCTTACGATTGAATAATTATTCCGTATTAATGATACGAGTAGTGCTGGTCAGCTCTGCCAGTTTAAAAAACTTATATTTAAAATTTGGAAGATTGAGGTTACTTATTGTATTATTCTGGCAAAATAGTTCACTCACAAAATTCAATAATTTTTCAATTTTTTATAAGCTATTCTCGTGACCAAAGATCGTTTTAAAAGCTTATTTCACAGAAAAACAAAAACATTTGCCTGTGGAAATTAAAGAGTCAAAGATCAACTGAGATAAAGGTACACCTTTTATCATTACATATTTGTTTTTATTTATTTAGGTATTCCTTAAGGTCGTTATTCAAGTCCAATGTACTAAAGATAACTGGATAGTGAGGGACGATGTGATAAATATTTTTACTTATGTTATGTATCGATTAAACTTTTTGCATTTATCAGTTCTCTTTCGTTCTACAATTTATAGATAAGTTACCAATACAGCTTTGCATACACCGTACAATGACCGTCAATCAATTCTAGATCTTAATTCCAAAATATGTGGTCCTTCGAGCCGGATACAGCTAGAGCTGAGGTGGATAAAACTTTGAATATTATTTAGAAATTTAAAGCGCAATCGCAGTTTTATTCTAGTAGAAGATTCCAGCCTTACTAACCCCTTCAGTTAATATAATCTCTTCTTCTTCAATCGGGCCCTCATTACTGAGGATCGTGCGAATATAATCTCGTTACATTATAATATTGTATTATTTTTTTCTATTATCCTAGCTTACAGAAGAAGCTAGCGTTTAGATACGCTTTCAGAGCACAGAGTTACAAGGTTTTCCGAGGCAAATATTAATAAGTCTTTAGCCATAATCTGAATCTAGAGTTGTTTACTTCTCTCATCCGTTAAAGATTCTCGGCGTATTATTATCAATTTTAGGAGTGGCATATGGTCCAGAATCGATGTTCAATAAAATTTCTGCTTTAATATCAGACCTAACGTATTCAAGTTATCCGAATAAGTTGATGAGCTAAGGAAAGGTTTATCATGGCTGGATTTATTTCTAGCTAATTCATCATGAACCTATCTAATCGGGGACATTTCTTTTCAAGGACATGAGTACGTCGCATCGCGTCTGGTGACAGTAAAATATTACATTCTTCATGCGATAAGATTGTATTGTTACGAATGATTATTTAATGCAGTGAATGTGCTGTGCACGTGTTGGTTCCATTTTGTAATATCGATAAAAATCTCTAGGTTTTTATTTTATATTTGGTACTTGTTCGACTAATATAATCGAGACTTGTGTATTGTGCATCGAATCTTGTCTTTGGACTACTACTACTGGCTAAATGATGTTTTTGCACTCGAATATAGTTGATATGATGCGCTGTTGGTAACATTTGTGATTTGATTGCTAAAATGAAAAAATAACATGGCGGTTTACTCCAATTTAGGCCACGCTTCTAAATGTCCTATAGATATTTCTATTGATACGGGATAATCCCTGCTAAATGTCGTAATCACTAGCATAATCTACAGAATGAAGTCATCAATTGTTCTTCAATACACATAAATAGCGTGAACTCATGAGCGTTGATTGCGGACAAAAGGTAATTTGGGCTTCAACGCCCGCAGACAATACCAATTAAGTAAATGAAATTAAGACAGTCTTTCGTAAGTAATAGGCATTTATTACTACCTAAGTATACCGCGATATTAGAAACGCGTGACCAGAATTGTATGGGTGTGGATTATCGGTGAAAAGTTACACGGCTAAAGAACAAGTTGGGTTTTCAGTTTAAGTTTGAAGTAGAAGAGATTACTCTGAGATATAACCCTTCAAATTCAAACGAAATTATAAATTATGTTGAAGAAAATACGGCATCATCCATGTAAGAACATAGAACTACACAGTTGCAAAGATTACGGTGTGTCGAGAGAGACGATATCCATATAGTGAGTCGTAAGATAATTATTTATAGTGACTCGCTCGCGTCTCTTGACGGATCTTTGTCTATAGCTCTAGCCACGCGCTAAGCGTCGTCGACGTCTGCCATAAATTAAAATAAAATGACGTCACTCGGCAACTTGCCAGCTAACCGGTCTCAACCGGATCAGTGGAGTAGACTCGCCGAATTTAGCATGAATGGTTTTCGAAACCTTCTCAATGGCAGGCGCGTTAATTAGGGTATGTTTTAAGTCCGACCAGTTTAAAATTTCGTATAGGTCTAAACAGTGTTGCCAACTGCTAGCTTTACCCAGTAGCTAGACAATTTTAAAATGTTGCTAGATTGCCAGTTTTTTGTACCCCAAAAAGTTGCTAGAAGTAGCTAAATGTTATATGTACAGTAGATAAGTAGGTTACAATGAAATGTAAATTCCTGACAATCATTTTTATTTTCATTAATTCTAACAAGAGAGTTAAAAATGTGTTGTGTACGTTATTGAATAAAAAATAAATCAAAAATTAATTATTTAAAGAAGAAGATGTCGATGGCTGGGGTTCAGTATCTTTCGTTGATTTAAAATATTTTTCAGCGGTGCCCATTTTTTGTAGTATATCTTTAAGCAAAACACAGTTATAGCAGCATTTACCACTTTTCCTGAGACCTGTACCTACCATAGCATCTATGAACATAGATTCGAGTTTAGTTTTATATTTTTTAACGAGACTCGGTACCCTACTTTACGAATCTCGATAGCCTCAAAAGTTGCTAAAAAAAGTAGCTAAAAAGTTTAGCTACAAGTTTCATTAAATTGTAGCTGTCTGTCACCAAATAATAGCTAGATCTAGCTATAAAGTTGCTAAGTTGGCATCACTGGGTCTAAATCTGATCACGTCTTACTCAGTTGGTTTTATCTATCGATACTAATCTATACTATACTAATAATGAAGATGAAGAGTTTGTCTGCTTGAACACGCTAAACTCAGGAAATACTGGTCCAATTTGAAAAATTCTTTCAGTGTTAGATAGCCGATTTATCGAGGAAGGCTATAGGCTATATATCATCATGCTACGACGAAAAGGAAAGGAGCAGCAACGAAAAATGTTGCGAAGACGGGGAAAATGCGACGGAGACGAAGTTTCGCGGGACAGCTAGTCCCCTAAAAAGGTAAAAGTATAAGTAGGTTTTTTTTATGTAATTGGGATATAGGATGCGCTATGTTAGGATGGCAGCTGTCATGGTTGTAAGAAGGGGTCGAAAAAAATCTTTTGATAGGTAAATGCCATCTGCCGTTTTGGGTCTGCTCACCTTTAATTCTAAGCGTTTACTTAACCTTCCTATGTGATTTCGAAAGACGTTTTCGCGGTATTTAAGGTAGGTAGCAAAACGAATTTAAAATTGATATGAATTCCAATATAACATTCTAATCACTTACATTGCGGGTGAAGGTAACTGGCCTTTTAAAACTTTACCAACGTTTAGTCTAACATTTGGGCAAAATCGAAAATTTGAATAGTATCAAAAAACCAGTTGGAAATATAATTAAATTATAATAAATTACCACATTGATTTTCCTTATTAAAATGTTAATAATATTCGTACAAAACGCAAGCCTCTAGAAAAGTCTCGAACTTTCCATTAAGCCGCGGTGACTCCTTGTCTAGTGAATACGTTACATGGATCGACAATTGAAGGCCATGTAGGAAATTATGATTAAGCTTTTGACGTCACAAGAGGCCGGTTTCATAGTCACCTTTGCTTGAGAAAAACTGGCAAGTATCTTACTTTACTAGTCCGGGGCTTTTAGATTTGAACCCTGCATTAAATATAAACAGCGATTTTTTTCTTGAATCGTGTACTTGACCTTAGCTCTTCAAATAATAAAAAAAAATTAAACATTTTCCGAGACCGGATCAAGCTGAAAAAGACGAAAACACGTTTTTGTGAATAAAAACATGGGAAAAAAAGTTAACAGGACAAATTTAGTTACTTTAGGTAAAGAATTGGTGACAGTAATATATTTTTTCAGAATTAAACATTTTCGTCCATGGAAATTACGGTAAAAAAAATTTACGAAATTTTTGGATTGTACTTAAGGCAAAAATATAAACAGCGGTTTTTTTACATAAAATAACTTAAATTAATATATTGCACCGCCAATAAACAAAATTAAACAAATTGTACTACCGGAAGTTATTATTACCAGTTTTTTTACAATAGCGGTTGAGGCAAAAAGGTAACAGGGTTTAATTTAGTTTAACTTTCATCTAAAGGCTATTTCTAACCTATTTACACGAAAATTAAACACTTTAAAGCAAATCGTGAAAAAAAACAATTAATGTTTACGTAAAATAGCTTTATTCTTGTATTTGGCGCAGCACTTTCATAGGAATTTGATCTTTCCGTAATATTTATAAGGTGTACAATCGCGTAACTCAATAAAACACCGAATCAAACAACAACACAGTTATACTCACACAATGAACGCAGCGCTTATCTTGTTTACGCACACTAGCACACGCCGTACGCCGCACGCTGCTTAGCGCTGACACCGTGCATCGTAATTTGATTTTTACTTTGACAATATTAATTATGGCTCTAATTTGTTTAATTTTGGGGGATTAAGGTTTGGATTTATATATTTCTCATTATTAAATGAATTTAAATCCTGTTACATTTTTGCCGTAAGTAGTATTTAAGATTTTTTGATTTTCTTGATTTTCTGTGAAATCCGGAGCAGAATTTGTTTAATTTTCATAATAATAGTTAGACATGGTGATATAAATCATTTTAGCACTAGTTTTGTCCTGTTAATATTTTTGCCTTAAGTACGAAGTCAAATTATAAGATTTTTTTAAAAAAACGAGTGTTCCGTGGACGAAAATGTTTAATTTTCTGACCTACTTGTAGTACTCAATCTGTTCTACAAATACTCCAAATAAACATACCTGTTTATATTTTTTTCCACCAAGTTATATACATATTAGACGTTTTCTTAAAAAAAACATATACGCGGAGGTGAACTTTTCGCGGGATACAGCTTAATATACTCTCCTGTCCATACCCTACACATTCAATGAAAAAAATCGCTGTTTTTAATTAATGCAAAGTTAGCCTAATATTCGGCGTAAATCCCCGGACTATACTCCTTATCTCCACTTTTGAACGAAGTACTCATCTTTTATATGTATTATTGTAGACTACTTCGTTAAAAAGCGAACGTCGAAATAGCGTTTTTCTACGAAAAATTATGCTAATTTAGAAAATATAGCTATGTAATAAAAAGTTAAGCTGTTGGTAAAGTTGTTGAGTGTTTCTCTCCCAATTTAAACATTACGATTTTTAGGGTTCCGTACCCAAAGGGTCAAACGGGACCCTATTACTGAGACTTCGCTGTCCGTCCGTCCGTCCGTCCGTCCGTCTGTCACCAGGCTGTATCTCATGAACCGTGATAGTTAGCGAGTTGAAATTTCTACAGATTATGTATTTCTGTTGACGCTATAACAACAAATAATAAAAAAAGAAAAAAATAAATATTTAAGGGGGGCTCCCATACATTTTATTTTTTTCGTTTTTATAAATAATGGTACGGAACCCTTCGTGCGCGAGTCCGACTCGCACTTTTGACACGGTTTTTTTAAATTTTGGACGAAATCTGGGACCGTTTTACGAACTAAACAGTTCTAATAGTGAATACACATACTCAACATAATTGAATACTCTTAGTCGAGTCAGGAAAACGTTGAGGTAACTTTAAACCACCAACCACGCAGTTGACGACAACCTTTGCAAGGTAAAAGTATAATCCTTGAGTTAGCAACTACATCGAACAAGTGGTATGCAATGCACAGCTGTTCAAATGTCATGTGACGTATGCATGACGTGTGTCATAGCCGTGGGCGGCCATTGTAGAACGACCTTCCCTAACTGCCCCCTCTGTTAACGTCGGGCGTTTGAATGAAATCAGCGCCGTATGGCAGAGGTCTAAACAAAATGGTTTTGTGTAATTCTACACGTGCTCATTATTTTTATTAATCATTGTCTACGATGTGAAATTTTTCTTTATGGGGGGATACCTTTTATGTAATTCTTTGATTCATTTACTATTATTAATAATGATTGATCACGTGAGTGACGTACATGGAAATAATGTATGATAATTTGCTTGTCGAATACAATAGTTATGTCATATTGTAATTAAACATTTTAAAACACTTTTCTATGTTCCACGCTATTAGATTCGTAAAATAAGAAAAATCACCTTATAACTTTACTGTGAACTCATTTAAAAATTGTTTTTAATTTTCCTTTTGGATCAAAAGTAACCTTCAGCAATTCATAGATTTAAAACAAATCGTGGCAGAGTAAAATTAGTAAAAGGCAACTTGAACACAGTACTTATAATTATAACCTGTTAGAAAATTAAACATTGTTTGCAAAGAAACCCTGCGTATCAACTCTTTTCTACTTCAATACGTGGATGCGTGCCTGGCATAGCGACACTGGATCAATTAACACAAAAGCAAGTCAAGCGCTTAAATCGCTGCAGTATCCGACACTGCAAATTAGTCCGCTCGTGTTCTAAAATTTTCGGTAGGTATGGCGAGTGGGACTCTGTCAAAGGAAAACTGCGACGGCCTCGCTCGTTCGCTCCTTTCGATAAAAACAGACTGCCGAGCGCATAGCAACAAGCTGAAACGTATCGTGTGTGACCTTTATATGTGTATCGTATCGTATTCAAAACTGATCACGTTTCCGTTACAGACAGTGCCGGCTTAGCATAGACACTATAAGAATTTACATCCATAAGTCAATGACATCTCACTTAGCTGGGGCAGCGGTGTGATTGGCTTGAGTGTGCGTAATCAGTTTTTCTAGCGCTCTGCCTTTGGTCATACTATTACTAAGACTTCTCCACTGTATTCTCTGAATAAAAAACGAAAAACTGAATAAATGGAAAAATGCCTATTGTTATAGCCTCGCCTGTATAAACAGCGCAGCGTTTGTTTGACTGGTTAACACTTGCACTTATGACTCTCGCTGATGGCTGGATTTGTATTAGGTAGGCGAGATCAGGTGTTCAGGACGGCCTGCAGTGACCTTTTAAAGCAATCTATTAATCTTAGTTCAAGTGTGGGAAAAAGATTGGGCTAGACGTTTTGTATATCTCCATCTGTCTCACATTATCGTGGTGATGGTACGGGCTGGGCTTTGTCATCAGTCTTCAGAACCTCATTTGATAGATCAATCTTTCCAGATCTCAAACAACAGTCTGTTACCAGTTGCACCATATGAGCTCCCTGAGGGCTACCAATAGGATATTTCTTTGATCTGTAGCAATTAACTTTGATCCTTCGACCCTGAACTGAGATTAGGTAATTACCTAAACAGAAGTAATTTGCTTACGTTTTCTAGGAAAACTTTCCATTTTTTTTACAAAACTGGCATTTCATTAAATCTTTTCCATATGTGCATATTTATAAATTATTTACGAATACCATTTACAAGACTTATTGTCAACTCGACAGTAATATTTACAAAGCTGTTTCATGACTTTTTTTAACAAAACCAACATTCATTTTCAGTTATTAATTTTATACTCGGGGAATGAAATATTTTTATTGCAATACAAAGAAAAATTAACAAGTGACAGAGGCTAGGTATTGCTGTTTTACCGCTTGTTTTATTGCTTTTTTTACGGGTGGGAAATCCTCAAATGACTCCTGCCGCTTCGAGCGGAGTGGCAGGGGGTGTCAGACGTGTACTGACTAAAACCCATCCATGTTCCTTCTTAGAATCTCAGCCCTTTGTGTTCCAGGGCCACGGTATCTCTTTCGAACAGTCCCGCAGCCCTGGCAGGCATCGGCCCTCTCGGACCCCTTCCGATTTGCTAACATCTCCTTGAGGCGCGCGTGGTACACAAACGCGCCGTCGACACGACCTGTCGTCATAAGACGGACGGACGGTGAGCTATTGCTATTTTAACCTAAGTATCGGAAAGCTGAAAACTTCAGTTTTCTTCTTAGCGTCTCGATGACAATTTAAATTGAATCAACCCAAAATTTGGCGACAATCATTGCTATCAATTTTTTCTGGACCTCACCTGGGAACCTTCTAGTTACGGAGGTATTGGAGGTCAAAGTTCCAACTGTTTCAACAAGATTTTTTTAATACTAGTTTTTAAGGTTATTATTTTACTTTAAATATCTCAATGACCTTCGTACTCTATTCAATGCATCAGCACAATGTTTTGAGTGCGATTTCTTGAGTCCTACCGTAAATCTTGATTCTTAACCCCAAAAATAAAAGTCGTTTCCCAGCAAACATCTTTACAAAAAGTTAAGTACAGAATGCTCGCTAGACGGCTTCGTCAAGGGTGCGTTTACACCTTTGTATAACGTTGCTTTGAAAGTTTCGCAGTAGGTACTCTTACCATGCTTTCCGTACAATATAGACCTGTAGACAAACGACCATGCTAGAAGGAACAAAATATACTACAGCCATCTTCTGTCAAATCAGTACCATGCACATAGATAGAGTAACCTCTTCTGGACAATATAATTTATTTATTAAAATGTTATGCCTGGGTCATTTTCTACCAGTCCTTATGGTGATGCAGAGGGAAAACATAGTAGGTGCAGCATTACTTTTGGAAACTTTTGGACCTTGCTAATGATTAACGCAAGACCTCCCGTGTGCTCTCTTAGACCATGAGACTCACCAATGTTTGTTCTACGAGTTCTTGAAATTTGCAAAAATACAAAGTTGGACTTTTAATAGCAACTGTTGCGATCAGCTGAGGAGCTCGTGGCTAAGTAATAACAGCCGCGGGTCGATCGTTAAGGTTAAGCCGTGCTTGCCGAGATAGGTCCGTGGATGGGTGACCATAATTACATACCGAGTTTCCTCCGTGCCGATTGGTCCCCGCTGTCATTTGTAGATCTTTGACAATCGTTACGAGTAGTCCGAAGGCAAAAGTCTGACATCCAGTGTGGTATCGTATTACCCAGTTACTGGGTTGTGGAGGTCAGATAGGCAGTTGCTTCATGTAAAATACTGGCACTCAGCTGCATCCGGTTAGACTGGAAACCGACCCCAAGATAGTTTGGGAAAAGGCTAGGCAGATGATGAATTCTTGAAAAAAACCCAAAGTTGGACTTTTAATAGGAAATTAGGAACTGATGCGATCAGCTGGTATGGTAAAAAAAAGTTGTCAATTTCCAAGCCATGTAACAAAAGTTATTCTGTTTCAAGGTCAAGAGTGAAAAAAAGTGACGGAGCTATACAGGTCGTCTAGCTCCATCTCTTTCCCGCTCTGGAATAGGAATGGAACAATAATGTTTTAAGCGTCATGGTACGGACGAAGAAGAAAGCTCGGTCAATGTAAAATATAGTATGGAAAAGTTCGTGTGCAATCAATTAAAATTGAACTCGACTTTGAACAGAAATTCCTCCAACAAACAATTACTGATATAATTAGAGTACATAGTTTATGTTATCGACTAGACAGTGAATAGGTAGCTAGCTATCTATGTTTCTGTATTAATCGGAACTTCGTTGATTCATCAATACTTGGTCGTACTTGTGTTAGGTATATTATACTACTTACGTTTTCTACTAATAGTAAATGAGAATTTTGTGTAAATGAGAGAACTTTATAAGAGTATCGGGACATTTGTGATGGAATATTTATTAGTATAACAGAATACTATTTGGTGCAAGTAGCGCAGTTAAAACACTTACAAAGGAAATTCCAATTCAACAAATTGCGTATTAGACTTCATGATGAAGAAATAGGATTTAGCGAAATATTGATCTGCTGCCCCATATAAAATTTCAATACCTATTCGATCCAATATATGGGGTAGTTGATATTTTTTTCGCTATTACGATGTTTGTCCGATGGAGAAACATGTTCAGTTTGATGGTCTGTATATACCCTTGAGTATGTATATACCCTTTCCGTTACACCCAGTATAGACTAGCTGCTGCCCACGACTTCATTATCATCATCATCATTTCAGCCGAAAGACGTCCACTGCTGGACATAGGCCTCCCCCAAGTGTCGCCACATTGACCGGTCCCGTGCGACTCGCTTCCAGCGGATCCCCGAAACCTTCACCAGGTCATCGGTGGGAGTGGGAGGCCTTCCAACACATCGTCTCCCGGTTCGCGGTCGCCATTCCAGAACTTTTCGGCCCCATCGGCCATCGGTTAGGCGAGCAATGTGCCCTGCCCACTGCCACTTAAGTTTGGCAATTCGTCGGGCTACGTCGGTAACCGTGGTTCTCTTGCGGATGTCGTCATTTCTGATTTGATCACGCAAGGAAACTCCGAGCATAGCTCTCTCCATTGTCCTTTGGGTGACACGACTTCGTTCGCGTGGAAATTTTGATGGGTTTTTGGTGTATGAAAAATAGATGTTGGCCGATTCTCAGACCTACCCGATTTGGACACAAAATTTCATGCAAGTCGGTTCAGACGTTTCGGAGGAGTTTGGTAACAAACACCGCGTCACGAGAACTTAATATATTAGATGAACTTATACTATCACTTACGGGATATCTTCCATGTTTATTTATTGTTTTGAGTTCCCGATAATTTGACGCTGTTGCAAGCGCCATGAGCGTGAGATGGCGGGAGGAAGGAAAATAAATAATTACTAACAGAAAAATCTGTCTACCCACTTTTTCTTTTGATACGCGAACCACTGGCACTCGATACAAAGTCACGGCAAAACATACTTACAATATCACTAGGTTTTCGGGAGTCCTTATTATGCGGCTGGCTATTTCTACATCATACATACATGTTTAGACAAGTTCCTATAGGCTTTTGCTGAACCTCGCTACAGTTTTATGAATATATATAGATCATAGCGATTTTCAGAATATTATGACGGTCGTTTAAGTTAGTTGGAGGAGTTTCATAAACGCTTTCATTTCTCAAGCATAACGTTTTCATAAGCTTTTATACATGTTTAACTTGCCTAGTTAGTTAGTTATTATAAGTTTGCGTTTAACTAGCCTTGTTAGTGAGTTTGTTAACTTTTAGTAACAGCTAGGTCGTTTGTTAGTTCGTATAGATCATATCTTGCAACTAAATTTCAAACCAGTTCCCCCGATTGTGCTGAAATTTTGCACACACATTTTGTTCTGTTGACAACACCTTTATATATAAAACATACACGATTTGATCCAGCAGCCAGGATTGCTTCTCACTAGAGAACTCCTCTACGGTTAATAAGCACAGAAACGAAACTTTGTATGCGCGTTTAATAATGATTAATAAATGTTACATAAACCTAATTTTCTTAATTTCATTTTTATAATAAAGGCTTGTTAGGGTTCCGTAACCAAAGGGTCAAACGGCACCCTATTACTGAGACTTCGCTGTCTGTCCATCCGTCCGTCTGTCACCAAGCTGTATCTCATGAAACGTGATAGTTAGACAGTTGAATTGGCTACAGATTATGTATTTCTATTGTCCCTATAACAACAGATACTAAAAACAGAATATAATAAATATTTAAAAATTATTCACATACAAAAAAGTGATTTTTTTGCTCGTTTTTATTAATAATGGTACGGAACCCTTCGTGCGCGAGTCCGACTCGCACTTGGCCGGTTTTTTCTTATTTTATAACTTTAATGCCTTTTTCAGTGTTTAAAACCACCTACATTGTAATTAAACCATAATTATAATACGCAAGCCACTATGATGTAACTTCCATCGTAACAGGGTATAAAATACTAAATCAAAACATGTTTGTTTACATGCACGATAATGCACTTAACACTTGCATCGTTCACATGTGATCTTATGACGTTTTCTATATAAATAAGCTGTATATGTTTATTTTTGGCATCACTATGCAAATGTGCACTATGTGCTAATCATATTAGGCAAATAAAGTCACGTGAAAATAGTTCTTTCATCAGATATTAATTGATAAGGTAATAAATTAATGAGTTCCTGCCAAGGAATGGAAGCGTCAATAAAATGTATTGGAACAGGCACTTAGGGATCACTTCAGAGTTGAGTGTTCGGAAGCTTTGCCAATACAGTTTATGATGTTCAAATTCCTTGGCGATCGAAGACTGTCGTCAAGTGTTAAGGAATATTTTATTATCACAGGTGTATATGCAATTTTAATGGATAAATCTTCAACGCTTTTATTAATTTATACTATTTTTATCGACCTCATTTCATCATCATCATTCATCATTTCAGCCCAAAAGACGTCCACTGCTGAACATAGGCCTCCCCCAAGTCACTTGACAGACGTTGACATTTTGGGGGGTTTTGCCATAATCGCCACGCTTGGCAGGCGGGTTGGCGATCGCAGTACGGTTGTTACAAAAGCACAGAGAACGCTGCTGCCCATTCTCTGCTAAGTCCCTTAGTCGCCTCTTACGACACCCACGGGAAGACATGGGATGGTGCTATTCTTTACGTCCTACACCATACAGAGCCCTCATCACCTCATTTACTTAGATCTAATACTCTGGGTTTTCTAGGACTATGTTGTTCACTTCTAGGTCTTTCAGGTGTTGGGATTTGGCCTGGTTCGGTGTATTGGTTCTGCAATAGACTTGGTCTTCACTATCTGAGACGGAATAACACTAATTATAGTTTTTTTTCGTATTTGTTCGGATGCTGCGCTAGTAAAATTGGCGAGGCTGATGATGATGATGCCATCTAGTCGATTTCGGCCACTTAATTAAGCGACTTTTGTGACTTGGGTGTTCTTTATGCAATAAACAAACAGCGTAACCTTTATAGAGTTTCATAATTTGTTTGTCTAGAATCTATGGTGTACTTAGGACTTAGCACAAAGCAGTAGGTCAGGCGCGTGTAACCTATCGACAATCGGTGCCCGATTAGACGGCGCGTGGAACGGCGCGCCTCCAGCGAGTGTCCATTATTAGTGGCGTATAATTTATAAACAGCCGGTAGAAAATGTCAGAGGTCGACGGTCAGGCATTTTGTGGTATTAGATATTTGCGTGCGGCTTCCCCCTTGTGGAGTTTGATGTTTGTCCCACGGGATAGTACTAGCGGAATGAAAAGTATCTTATGTATAAATCCGGATTATAAACTATCCATACTAATATTATAAATACGAAAGTCACTCTGTTTGTTTGTTACCTTTTCACGACTAAACGGCTGATCGGATCGTAATGAAATTTGGCAAGAAGATAGATTTCAACCTGGGGAAGGACATAGGCTATATATCATCACGCTACGACCAATAGGAGCGGAGCAGCAATGAAAATGTTGCGTAAACGGGGAAAATGTGACGCAGACGAAGTTGCGCGGGACAGATAGTATAACATTAACATAACATCACGTCTGAAATCCCCGAAGGGTTAGGCAGAGATGTACCCACTAGAACACCCACATTTCACCAGTTATGTTTAAGTCGCATGTAATAGGGGGCGAGCCTTCATTGCAAACAACCTTGCACAAATCCAGGCTCCGTGGCTGATACTGAGAAATTCCTGATGGAAAACCCCAATAGCACTGCGCGCCCTGGGAATTGAACCCAGGACCTTAGGGTCAGCAGTCGCGCTTGCAATCAACAAACCTTCGGTGCAGTCAATGTGTGCCAATTTCACTCTTTGACGCAAAAACTACAGAATAGTTTTTGGCTGAAAGTGTAAAACTTACACCCATCCTCACAAGCTTTCGCATTTTAATTAGTAGTAAGAGTTGAGGTTATGGCGTCGGCTTTTCCCGTGTGGGCGGAGGTTACCAGCCAACCCAAGGGAACACGCAGTAATGCGATTAAAAGTCCCGACCCAGGTCACGGTCCTGATAAGTGCATCGAAATCCGTTCAACCATTAAGAGCGTTGACGAAAAATACTTTTACAGCTAAATTAGACCGACTATAAATTATCTATTGAAACAATTTCCAATAATCTTTTTTTTAACCGACTTCGGTAATGTTTTTTAGTAACTTTTTAGACCTTTGTATCCTGCTTATGCGGATTAAGTTTCATTGAAATCGGTACGGTTATTTCGGAAAATAAGGACTTGAAAGTTTGTATGAAATGCCGTAAGGTGTAAACGGTTTTAAGTCATGAAAACGCATCTAACTTACGACAGACAGTTTCTAACGCATTTATAATTTTTGTATGGACTTTCTTCGAAAAATAAGGACTTGAAAGTTTGTATGAAATGCCGTACGGTGTAAACGGTTTTAAGACATGAAAACGCAACTAACTTACGACAGACAGTTTCTAACGCATTTATAATTTTTGTATGGACTTTCAAGCTAACAGGTAAGTACTCTGTACTTTGAAACGTTTTCGGCTCCAACAGAAAGAACATCGATTCGTCAATTGAAATCGAATAAATTTCAAACGCATAACAAAAATGTAAAGATATAAATAATTAAGGAGCGAGTGTTTCTGGGTCATTCCAACAGGTAAGTCTGGGACTCTGGCTTTGCACCCGGGTGATGGAAATAGGCCTACCCCTCATACACAAGACTTAAGCATGCTTAAGGTGCTTTGTGGGTGCAACGCTGCACAATAGGTACCTATACCTTTGTCTAATCTGCATAAACAACACTTGATAAACTTATCTAGTGGGTTTCAATTTCAAAATTGAAAAAGCAATCATTTACAACAACATAACTATTACTAATTAATCACGAATCGGACGGAAAATTAATTAGAGAGAAGTTCTGGAAGCTGGACCCATTTCGCGTGACCCAAGAATATGTATGATTCATTCTTGTCGAGATAACACAAAACAGTATACAGGGTGTAACGGAAAGGGTATATACATACTGAAGGGTGTGCTACAGACAATCAAACTAACATGTTTCTCCAACGGACAAACATCGTAATAGCGAAAAAATTTTCTCTTGCCCCATACAAAATTTCAATAGCTATTCGACCCAAATGTATGGGACAGCTGATATTTTGGTCGCTTTTGCGATGTTTGTCCGATGGAGAAACATGTTCACTTTGATAGTCTGTAGCACACCCTTGAGTATGTATATACCCTTTCCGTTACACCCTGTATAGACGCTTAATGTATTGATCTTTAGGTATTTGAAGTACAAAATAGGCTTATCATTATCATCATCATCATCATTTCAGCCGAAAGACGTCCACTGCTGGACATAGGCCTCCCCCAAGTGTCGCCACATTGATCGGTCCCGTGCGACTCGCATCCAGCGGATCCCCGAAACCTTCACCAGGTCATCGGTCCACCTAGTGGGAGGCCTTCCAACGCATCGTCTCCCGGTTCGCGGTCGCCATTCCAGAACTTTTCGGCCCCATCGGCCATCTGTTCTGCGAGCAATGTGCCCTGCCCACTGCCACTTAAGTCTGGCAATTCTTCGGGCTACGTCGGTAACCTTGGTTCTCTTGCGAATGTCCTCATTTCTGATTTGATCACGCAAGGAAACTCCGAGCATAGCTCTCTCCATTGCCCTCTGGGTGACTTTGAGCCTTCTGATGAGGCCCATTGTGAGCGGCCACGTTTCGGTCCCGTATGTAATCACTGGCAACACACACTGGTCATAAACCTTTGTCTTGAGACACTGCGGTAACTTGGACGAGAAGATTCCACGCAGCTTCCCGAACGCTGCCCAGCCGAGTCGGATTCGACGATTGACCTCTTTCTCGAAGTTAGACCTACCCAACTGGACCGTTTGTCCCAGGTAGACATAATCGTCTACAACTTCGATAGTAGAGTCTCCGATCTTGATAGGAGTGGGTGTTACATGGGCATTCAACATGACCTTGGTTTTGTCCATGTTCATTTTAAGACCCACTCTTTCGGAAGCTCTACTGAGGTCATCGAGCATTGTACTGAGGTCCTCCATGGTCTCAGCCATGACCACTATATCGTCGGCAAATCGAAGGTGAGAGATGTACTCGCCATTGATGTTGATGCCTAGCCCTCTCCAGTCCAGAACCTTGAAGATATCTTCCAGTGCAGCGGTGAACAGTTTCGGAGATATGACGTCTCCCTGTCTCACACCTCGCTGCAGAAGGATAGGTTCCGAGGTCTGGTCCTGAAGTCGGACTGACATGGTGGCGTTTTTGTACAAACACTTCAGCACCTCGATGTACCGATAATCAATTTGGCACCGTTGGAGAGACTGCAGTACAGCCCAAGTCTCGATCGAATCGAAGGCTTTCTCATAGTCCACAAACGCTAAACAGAGAGGCAGGTTGTACTCTTCGGTCTTCTGTATAACCTGTCGCAGCGTATGTATGTGGTCTATGGTGCTAAAGCCTTTACGGAATCCGGCTTGTTCGGGAGGCTGAAAATCGTCAAACCTGCGCGCGAGACGATTCGTGATGACTCTTGAAAACAACTTGTAGACATGGCTTAGAAGTGAGATGGGCCTATAGTTCTTCAACCGGGCATTGTCGCCCTTTTTGAAGAAGAGTACCACCACACCCCTGCACCATGCCTGAGGCGGTTTGCCCTCGAGTATGACGGAACCAAACAGCTTCTGAAGGGCCTTAAGTACCGGTTTTCCACCCGCCTTCAGAAGTTCGGCCGTAATTCCATCATCACCCGGTGCCTTGTTGTTTTTAAGCTGTTTCAGAGCCATCCTAATCTCGTACAGGCTGATGTCTGGGATGTCTTCGGTGTAGTGTCGGGTCAGTCTAGCTCTTGGGTCATTCGCTAGATTTACAACGGGTTTCCTGGTTGACGTGTACAACTGCCCATAAAAACTCTCGATCTCCCTCAGTAGCTCCGGTTTGGCGGATACGATTCTGCCATCGTCGGTCTTCAGTTTCGTGAGCTGGCTCTGCCCAATAGCCAGATCTCTTGCAAATACCTTTGAGCCTTTATTCCGCTCAATGGCGTCTTTAATACGCTCGGTATTAAAGCGGCGGAGGTCGCTCTTCAAGGATTTAGAGATCTGCCTATTGAGCTGCCGGTATTTCCACGCGTCTTCTGAAGACTGCAGGATCATCTCACGCCGTTCCTTCATGAGCTTGAGAGTCTGATCAGAGAGTTTTTTGTTCTTCTGTGTACGACGCGTCTTGAAGAACTTAGACCCTGTCGTATGGACAGTTTCCACGAATCCATCGTTGCATTCGTCCACTGAGCTTCCTAGGCACTCGAAACGATTCTGGAGTTCAAGCTGAAAGCTCTCGGGGTTTTGGATCTGGATCTGTGCTGGTCGGAGCGTAGACTTCATCAGTCGAGACCTTTCTAGCTTAATATTGATGTTCAATGTGCCTCTTACCATGCGGTGATCGCTCCCAGTTTTCACCGAATTGATCACAGAGACATCATTGAACATTTGCTTCTTGGTTGACATGATGAAGTCAATCTCATTTTTAGTTGCACCATCGGGGCTCTGCCAGGTCCACTTCCTGTGCTCACGCTTTCTGAAGAAGGAGTTCATCATATAGAGGCCCTCCTTCTCCATAAAACTAGCCAGTTGGTGTCCCCGGTGGTTCCGACATCCAAACCCAAATTGCCCCACCTGCAGCTCATCTCCGTCTCGCTTGCCCAGTTTCGCGTTGAAGTCCCCCATGACAACGGTAAAGTGAGTTTTGGAACCATGCATGGCTTTGGAGATATCCTCATACATGGTTTCCACTTCGTCGTCGGGGTGTGCCGAGGTCGGGGCGTAGACCTGTATGACCTTCAGCGAATATCTTATCATTATCATTGTTTTGCAATTGCACAGATTGACACGTTTCTTTGAGCCACCTGACCGCGGTGCGTGACAACAATTGTGATAGTAAAACCGGCCAAGTGCGAGTCGGACTCACGAAGGGTTCCGTACCATTATTTATAAAAACAAAAAAAAAATCTTTTTTGTATGGGAGCCCCTTTAAATATTTTTTTTTTGTTTTTATTATTTGTTGTTATAGCGGCAACAGAAATACATAATCTGTAGTATTTGCAACTGGCTAACTATCACGGTTCATGAGATACAGCCTGGTGACAGACAGACGGACGGACGGACAGCGAAGTCTCAGTAAAAGGGTCCCGTTTGACCCTTTGGGTACGAAACCATAAAAATTAAATTAGGAAGTCGGGTTTTTTTTTTAAATTTTAAGTTAGTTTTTATTTCATGCTTTTTAAACGTGTAATATTTTTTCTTAGCTTTGACTGCACGAGGCCGCCCCCCATTCCTTCCACTCTCTCGGTGTTGCGCCTCTTCTCGCAACTTAACGAAAACAAGGAAAATTTTAAATTTAAAAAAAAAATCCTCGTTTGTGGGGAGGCGGTGTGTAGTCTTTTTTTTTTTTTTTTTTTTTTTTTTTTTCTGGCTTCGCACTGTTTGTGCATTTAGGTGTGTAGTCTTGTCGATGCCCATAGTGACAAGTGACAAGATTTCAAATTTCGAATCGACCAGACGTGTAGCTGTTGTTTATTTGCCTCCATCAACTAGAAAATAGGTCTTCAAACGGATGACTTGCTTTTCTCGAAAAATTACTAAGAACAATCTCGATTAAAACACCTTTCTAACAATACCAATTTTATCAAAATCGGTTCATCCGTTTAGGAGCTACGATGTCCCAGACAGACACCGATACACACGTCAAACTTATAACACCCCTCTTCTTTGATCGGGAGTTAATGATAAAATATAGATTACTAAACGCTAATTATCTGACAGACCTCCATTATATTCATTACTAATGAAGTTTTAATACTTTTAGCACCATAAACAATCTTTTGCTGATAGAACGACTAGATCATAACTTCATAAGGCAATTACTTTACGTTGAACAGACAAGTATCGATACTCGCATTATGTTTAAAAATACTCTGAAGAGTACGGCTTGCCTGTTACAAATTATATTGAGTGAAGGACGAAGATATTAGAAAAATTAGAAAAAAAACTAGCTATTTAAGACGGTTTAACCATAAATGTAAAGGAGAATATCATAAACTCATAACGCAGGTTTTAGATGCGTCTTTTCCAATTTTATGCCAAAATTTTCTTTTAAATAGGTATTATCATTTCACATATATGTATATTTTATTCCGTTTATCCATTTATATACATATTATTTACATTTTTATTTTAATCTGAAGCAACCGAAAGTCCAGAAGATAATCTTTTGTCGCAAATTCTTAACAGTTATGATTTCGTTTACCTACTTGTTAAATTAAACAAAATCAATGTTGCATGCAATGGTGTCAATGTTGTTTAATTTCCATTTTTAACAGGATAAAATAAAAAATCCTATTTGTAAAAACAGCCATCGAAATTATTAAGTAATGATTTTTCATAGTACATAAAGTACAGTACAAAAAACCCGCTGACTACATTTCTTTTCTATATTTTCCCTATGATTCAGTCGAGTCGCAAGAAATACCGAAGTCAAATAAGCCCCTAAGTACACACAGCCTAGGCACACTTATTTATTATGTGAGTTGTGTAAAAGGTAGTAAAGAGACTAAGAAATGTGAGATGGAATGAAGCTATCATTTGTAGACTCTTTAAATGTTGTTTTTAAGAGACCTAAAAAACAACACTATCTCTGTCATCATCATCTGCCTAGTCTTTACCCAAACTTTGTTGGGGTCGGCTTCCAGTCTAACCGGATGCAGCTGAGTATCAGTATTTTACATGAAGCGACTGCCTATCTGACCTCTCACAACCCAGTAACTGGGTAATACGAAACCCCTCGAATCGAATCTCGAATTTGTCGATCTTTGACAGTCGTTACAAGTGTAACGACTGTCAAAGATCGACAAATGACAGGAACGGAGGAAACTCAGTTTGTGATTATGGTCACCCATCCACGGACCGACCATGGCAAGCACGGCTTAACCTTGAAGATCGACCCTTGCGGCTGCTATTAATTTAATAATAAATAATTTCTGTCATGAAGGAAATGGAATTAGTAGTTGTTTCTATAAAGTGTAAACACACGCTCCAATGTAATAACTAATTACGTTAAATTAATAGTAATGAAAACAAACAACAATTCAGCGAGATAAAAGACGGATACACAAACCTCATCAATACAAGATAATTATTCACTTATTTTCTAATAATATTGTGTATTGTCACTAACAAAATAAGATACCGATGTGGAGGTCTTAGAGTTTGTTAGTTTCCAGATCAAAGTTCAGAGATCAACAACACAATACATTAATTTATTTTCAGGAAACTTAGGCCCATAGATATAATACCTTACAGACTAACAGGGACTTTTTAAAAACACTGTCTTAAAGGTTTACTGAATTATAAGTGTTACATATTGAATTGGTTACAGAATCAAATATGTTACACTTTTAAATGTGTTTTTAACCGTAACATATCTGTAACAGATGTAAAAGTGTTTTGACTGTGTTAATAAGTGTAACAAGTAAACGCAGCGTACTAAATCTATAATTGATTATTTTTACACATATTAACACATACAAAAGGTTACAGTTTCATTCGGTACCATTATTGTATTTGTTACAATTAAAAGTGTTTTTCTGTTATAACCGTTTTAAAAACACTTATTACGGTTACAGTTTGAGTCCCTGCAGACTAATATCAATCAGTGTGTCACACTACAGGTGGTTACGACACGTGAGGCGATTACTTAACATAATATGAGATATGTGCAACAAGGCATGTTTAGTCCCGTGTGTACTATCAATAGCTCACTTTACTTCACAGTCTTCTTTCAATACTTTTTCATCTTACCAGCATTTTCCCCACTTCTAAGTCTCTCGGTTGTACTTTTAATAGTTGCTCACAGTAAGTCCTTTTAACTATCATCGCTCATAACTTCTAAGTCTCTCGGTTGTACTTTTAATAGTTGCTCACAGTAAGTCCTTTTAACTATCATCGCTCTTTCTAAGTGTGTGTCACTTGGAAGAAACAAGTACGGGACTTATCTGGTCATGGTTTACGATTAGATAGTTTCTTTTAGACCTGAAGCGCTCGTGGCTAAATAATAACAGCCGCACTTGTCGATATTTAAGGTTAAGCCGTGCTTGCCGAGGTTGGTCCGTGGATGGGTGACCATAGTTACATACCGAGTTTCCTCCGTGCCTCGGAACGCACGTTAAGCCGTTGGTCCCGGCTGTCATTTGTAGATCTTTGATAGTCGTTACGAGTAGTCTGCCAGAAGTTTGACATCGGATCCAGTCTTACCAAGGGGTATCGTATTACCCAGTTACTGGATAGTGGAGGTCAGATAGGCAGTCGCTTCATGTAAAATACTGGTACTCAGCTGCATCCGGTTAAACTGGAATCCAACCCCAAGTTAATTTGGGAAAAGGCTAGGCAGATGATGATGATCTATAGCCAGCCCGCTTGTATAGGTTTGATGTTTTTCTTTTGTTTTAGTTTCATTTCCATGTACAGGGAGCCACCTAAACCTGTTATTTTTTTTTTATTTGTTTAATAGTCGTAAAGCGGTTCACAGAATACATCTACCTACCAACTTTCAACTGTGTAATCCTAATATAGTTTCGGTATAAAGTGGCTGTGACATACGGACGGACATACAGACACGACGAATCTATAAGGGTTCCTTTTTTTCATTCGGCTACGGAACCCTAAAAAAACGCTGCTAGACTACCCTGGTAAAACAAGCGAGAAAAATGTACCGACGATACTCGTTTTTCTTAGACTGACTCCATTGTGTGCGCTTTAAGCGTGATATTTATTTATACGAGTAAGCATATAAGGAAGATTCATGACAATGGTTAGACGTGCTGTCTTGTATGGATCAGAATGTTAGGCCACAAAAGGAATGACTGAAAGGCATTTGCATGTGGCTAAGATGAGAATGAAAAGATCCGCAATCATTTTATTTGTAGTTAATTGAAACGGTTAGTGCCAATTACAATTATTAATGTAGAAACAGAAAAACATCAAGAAGTATACTATGGATACCTATGTGTTGAAAGTAGGGTTTGGGAATTCCCGACAATTTCAAAGTCCCGGGGCATGAGACAGCCTACAACTTCCTCGTAGTCCCGGTTCCCGGGACTACGAGGAAGTGAAGAATTTGTTTTTTGTCGATTTTTTGAATAATTTGTACTGAGTTAATTTCTGGTGATTTTTTGTAAAAATTAAAATTTATTAAACAGAAAATCAAATCTTAATAATTTCAACGTTAATTCCAGTCTTACTAATTGCTTTGTTTATTTCTTTTAATCACACATACTCTCCCCTTTTAAGCAGTTTAATCTTATACAAAGAACTTACATTCATACTAATTCTTAATAATTTTACTATTATCTAGTAATTCTAGTATCTCATCATTGGTCAGAATCACAACATTGTTAATTCCTATAATCACAGATTTGTTTCATAATTAAATAATCTAAATATAAATAGTAAAACAGACTTATAAATCAGTCTTTTAAATAATCAACCAACGTATGAATTAGAGTTCTTTGCTGATTTAATTAAATAAGCTTTTAAAAAAATCAGAGCGTCAACAGTTTTGTCCGACAATCCGTTTCAGATTTTTGTAATAATACCACCGGACAAGGTGAGCACTCTCGTTTTCAACAGATGTCAGTTTAATTGTGTTTAAGGCTTTGTACAGTAGTTTCAAACGTTCTGTACGTTTTCCCGTTGCTTCAAACATCTAAAACTTCGTTTTTAATGTTGATCATGTTTTTTTTTAAAGAATTTCTGGTACTTTTACTTGGATATTTTTTATTGCTCGATCCATTTGATTTACAAAAGACTAGTCAGGTTAGTAGACCAAGTAATTATTTATTAAACTAACAGATGGTGCTAGGCTCCTTCAATTATTTGTAAATATAAATGACTACATAACTATTTCGACAATTTTGTCTCGTCTCTAGTCTCGAACAGAAAGTCTCGGAACTCGAGACAACTAAAATTACGAAAAGACCCGGGACTTCGAGACACGAGACGTCCCGGGACCCAAACCCTAGTTGAAAGGGTTAAATTCTTTCCTGGTGGACTATAAAGTCGGGAAGTTTTCAGAATTAGTTAAAAGTTTGATTGAGACTACGCACAAAATGTGTTTGAAAACTGAAACTACATGGAACAGTGGGCTTGCAAAGTTTCTGTAACAAAACACAAACTAAAAACATATTACTTTACTCCGGTCATCCACAAACATTTTCAGGGTTGGCAGACACAGGAGTTTCAGCACTGGCGATATTTTAGGTTGACGGTGGGCTGAACGAATTATGCCGGCGGCGGCGACGTCAGCTCTAACGTTGCTTGTTCGATGTATTAATTAACGGGCACAAATAGCCGGCAGTAAAGGCTGTGCTGTTTCAAGCAGTCGATACGACCCCGTAAGGTTTTACAGGCAAATTTGAGCTGAAAAAGCCGCTTTTATCCTCTAAAGAGTTAAACCTCAACATTCCTAACAGATAGTTGAAAATAATAATGAAAGTTTATAGTTTTGTATTGATGAGCTACTACTACTGATGAGAACATTTTGTTTACTATGTAAATTACTTCATCATTCATCATCATTTCAGCCCAAAAGACGTCCACTACTGGACATAGGCCTCCCCAAATGTTGCAACATTGACATTTTGGGGGGTTTTGCCATAATCGCCACGCTTGGCAGGCGGGTTGGCGATCGCAGTACGGTTGTTACAATAGCACAGAGAACGCTGCTGCCCATTCTCTGGCAAATCCCTTAGTCGCCTCTTACGACACCCACGGGAAGATAACGGATGGTGCTATTCTTTACGTCCGACACCATACAGAGCTAAATTGTAAATTACTTACTATAAACGTATTATGATAAACACAGAACAACGCGTGGCACCATAAAGTCAGCCAAAAGTTAACGATAATTCTAAAAATTACAAAACACTACTACAAAATGAAAAGAAAAAAAATAAACTGAAACTAAAAGAAGGGAATAAGGCAAGACGGGAGTTGTCTGATGAGATGACAAGTAAGAGAGAAGTATGGAAGAAGAATACCAATGCACCGATCCCAAATAAATTGGGAGAAGGACAGTAGAATGATGATACTAAAAAAACTTGAAATAAAAAGTTAGGTTATTAAATAAAATCAGAGGACAAAGAAAAACAACTGGCAACATCTTATTTTCTAGTAAGTACACCGTTTTGTCACGAATTCATGTTCACTCTACATTTACCTCTTCTCGGTGTAAGTCCTCCTTTATTTTCGCTAATACTGATAAAACAACGATTTTGTGCGTTTTTGCTCTTGAGATTTCGTTAATTAATATCGTCCACCACTATTCACTGAATTCATAAATAATTGTTATGTGAAATAGTAACATAGAAAACATACCTACAAAAAAAAAGTTTTCTTTTAGTTGAAATCTGCATAAATTTTCGTCCATTTATAGATAATTTAACCACATTTTTGAGTCTTCTAATAGCTGTTTAATTGAATTTTATGTATGAACCATAATAGTTAAGTACCACAAAGATTAAAAACAAATCAATAATCATCACGAAAAAAAAAAATGCTGAAATTCAAGAAAAAAAAGGAACACTAAGGTAAATAATTAAAATAATGCATTTATTTACGGAAACACGATATACTTAAAATAAGAATTACTTTAAAAAAACTGTAGTTTTGAATTTTCGAACGTTTCCGTTTGGATCTGCGTCGTTCCTGAAAGCGTCCCGCACGTCCCAGGTCGTCGCTGTTACTAGGACATCAACGTGAAACCTGCATAGAGCCTGGAATGGGCTAGAGCATACATCTATACGGCCTTCTGCCTGCAAACAATCTTTTTATTACCGCACTTTTTGGGTTTGATGCGATGTTTAATAGAGAATTGTTATTTTTATTAGTACATTTTCTTTCACTAGTAGTAATTTAGTGCACATTTAGAATTGTTAATATTTTTAGATTGATTGATTAGGGTTTTTGAGAATTATTACTTATTCGGGGAAATCCTGAAGATTTCAATAGGTAGGTATATAATAATTATGCATAATCAGAAATTGAGCACATGTTTTTCTGTTATAGTATAAGTATGCTTGAAACAACAAAGAAAAAATTCTACGTATCTATCTTACTGCAAATATTTTGTGCACATCGCCCAATTTTCGAACATGTAAAATTGATCCCAGATGGACTGGACGTTCGAAATTGTTTTGAAAAATAAACGCTGTTTAAAAGGTTTTGTTAATGAATTATATAGACAGTTTGAAAAAAAAGTTGTGTTGTAAAATAAATAGGGAAAAATAGGCAACAAGCTTTTGAGTATAAGTTTTCGCCGGAATTCCATCGTTAACGACAATCATTCAGAGCAGGCCTCCTCGATTGCAATATGCGAGATAAATAATAAGCCATGGCTGTAATAAGTAGTTTGGGTGGTTATTAGGTAACGTAGATATTTCCTGTATGTACTGTACTGTACTCGTAACAATCGGGTAAACAATTGCAGTTCATAATTATGGCGTAGGTAATTAGTACCTACCTAGCTACTGAATAAGCGGCATCCTCAGGTACAATGTCATTAGCAGAAAATGAAAATTTTCAGTACTGTAAGACCTCATAACAACTCGCTAGTATTTACCCGAAGGGTTAGGCAGACAAATATAGGAAAGGACGAAAACATTTATTATGAGGGAGCCACAGCAATCTTAGGATGTGGAACATGACTAGCTAGAAAGATGGATGGTGGCAAATAGAGTGTACATGGAAGAATGAGAAACGCTGCGCTAATTTCAGATAAATGAGGATAAAGACATTGAAATTATGATGATGATGATAAATATTATTCCAGTACGCTGATTGCTGTCTCTAAACAGCACGAAAAATATTTTTTTTTAAATAATCTCATCATCTGCCTAGTCTTTTCCTATCTTGGGGTCGGCTTCCAGTCTAACCGGATGCAGCTGAGTACCAGTATTTTACATGAAGCGACTGCCTATCTGACCTCCACAACCCAGTAAGTGGGTAATGCGATACCCCTTGGTAAGAATGGATGTCAGACTTTTAGCTTCTGACTACTCGTAACGACTTTCAAAGATCTACAAATGACAGCCGGGACCAACGGCTTAACGTGCTTTCCGAGGTACAGAGGAAACTCGATATGTAATTATGGTCACCCATCCACAGACCAACCTCGGCAAGCACGGCTTAACCTTAAAGATCGACCTGGGCGGTCGTATTATTTAGCTACGAGCTTATTTTTTTAGATAATCTCACAAACAATAATTGTTTATGCTGTCTAGATGTTAATTTTGAGAAACATTTAATCTTAATACATTCTACCATTCCATTGCTCGAAGGGGAACGGAGACGTTTCCTTACTTTGTTAACATTAAGCACGTAACAAATTGACAGAGGAAAGGAAGCCCTACAGTGATGTCAGTCTGTCTCTCCGTCTGCATTTGCCTTGATTGTCTCGGTTCTTCGAACCTTCGTATCTAGGACTCCTTAATTAATTGTAAATGAATCAATGGAAAATCAATCTAGTGAAAGAAACGCTAAGCTATAAAATGCACAAAACAAACGTATAACTACAACTACGCTACTAAGATTCAATCTTTGATTTGCGGGTTTATTAATATTAATTACTGTGTCTGTACTATCAAAACTTTAAGGCGAAAATTAAATTTACATTTATACCTCACAAATGCATTTTAAAACATTTTCCCATACCGCAAAATATAATAGAACCCATACGCTAGGAGCTGCATTGAAATGACGCGTGGAGAGAACAAAAGATCACAACATTTTTGGGATTGTTATTTTTTTTAAACCCGCTAGGAACTCAACAAAGAGCCTAATCCATGAAAACCCGACCATGTGATGATAACAACTTCGTACCACGTTTTTCCGGCTGACTTTATTGGACAGATTTTTCGCTGTCAGTTAGTATTTTTGACATCCTTTTTTATTACAGTCCCATGTACACTCAGTGAGAGATCTGGCTACAGCCAACATAAATTGATAAATGACAATAGGTGCACTGAACACATTTTTTTTATAATCAATATTAATATTATAAAGAGTCAAAGTTTGTAAGTTTGGGTGCAGGGTAATCTTTGACAATACTGATCCGCTTCCGAAAATATTTTCACTGATGGGAAGCTACATAATTAAGGACTAACTATCTACGAAACAGCGGATAAAGCAAGTGAATTATAATGGACAACACGCCAACAGAACGGGCTAATGTTCCTACAAACACTAACTACGGCTATTTGCTCAACAATAAGCAAATAAGGCTTCAACGTCGAATGTCAAGGACACAACGTGGACAAACGATAGTAATTCATATGCCTAGCATTTCTCCAACTATGTTGGGATCGGCAATATGGATAATACGATACCCCTTTAGAAGACTAGTTGTCACACGATTGGGCCACTGTCTACTTAACGAAAGTCAGTCAGTTTTGATTGTCAGCCGAGACCGACGGTTTAACGTGCTTTCCAAGGCATGGAGGGAACTCGTTGTGTGACGGAACTTACTAAGCCCGAAGCAACAAGCGCTTGTTATTATTTAGGATAGTAATTAGAGACTGAAAATGCTTGTGCTTTGTATTTGTGACATGAATCTAGCTCAATGTCGACATACATATATGATCCATGTTCGGTACCTTTTTTATGTATAGAATCAAAGAATTGTGATACGGAATTCTTTTTCAAAGTCTTATAAGCTTTTCATGTTCAAAAGCTTATGAAGTATTGTGAGTTCAAGATTTTTCTGATTCCACACTACAAAGCATACGTGAGCAAGATTTTATTTGTCACTAGCTGCTGCCTGCGACTTCGTTCGCGTGGAAATTTTGATGGGTTTTAGGGGTATGATAAATAGAAGTTGGCCGATTCTCAGACCTACCCGATATGAACACAAAATTTCATACAAATCGATTCAGCCGAGAATTTAATATATTAGAAAGAAAGATTTTATCATTCTACAAGAATTGAATGCAGGAGTCAGGTAAATAGCTGGAAATGTATGTAAAATGTTGACGATAAGTTTAGGTCTCCTGCTGCGTTTTGCAGGTAATATGCATTCATCTCCAGTTATCTACATAGAGACAAAAAGTCTAGTCTCTCGTATTCATCAGTAAACCCTTTTCTTTGATACCCGTATCATGGAAAGGCATCAAAAATAACAAGTCCGTTATATTGGATTTAGAATTACGTCACTTGCTACTGCAACAGCTAACCCTGCTTTGTCATCCAAACTAAACATGTATGCAAAACATTCCGCTCAATTGGAAACCGGGAAGTTTTTTTTTTACATAGTTACAGTTGAAGCTAATAATAAAAGCGTGTTTAAAAGCAAAGTGTCTTCAGTCTCCGAACCCACGGACATACAATTCTTATTGGGCTGCTACCACAGCTCTTGTATGAGAGGCAAATCTAAAGAAAACGTTTGTTTATGTTTATGTATTATGTTTGGAGATAGATTAATGGGAACGTTGTTTAGGGCTGCGGGACTGTTCGAAAAAGATACCGTGGCCCTGGAACACAAGGAGCTAAGAAGAAACATGTATGGTTTTAGTCAGACATTCCCTTCCGCTCCACCCAGAGCAGGAGGAGTCATTTCATGATATCCCATCCGTAAAATAAAAAAATGGGGGAGTTTGTTTTGTTGCGGTCGTGATTTTATTCTGATCCTGGTACTGACTTGCAAAAGTATTCGCGTGCAGTCGCAATAGTGTTGCTAATAATAATTATAATCGGACAATTAATTGATCGGGAGATGCATCAGAAAACGATGCTTTGTTCAAAGAGCTTCAGAGATTGAATTTCAGTCTATAAGCTAGAGTCTAGCTTAAAGACTTATTATTAGCTTCAACTGTAACTATGTAAAAAAAAAAAAAAACTTAAAAATGACAAACTTCCCGGTTTTCAATTGAGCGGAATGTTTTGCTAGACTCTAGCAAAACATTCATGGCATGTGAATGCATGCCATGCATGGCATGCATGTGCATGTGATGCCGCCTTATTGATAGTACGCAATTTTAGACCTGATTTATTAAGTAAAATAAATGGAATAAAAATCTTATTCCGGTTACGACCCTCAGTTTCAGCAACAGCAGCACCTGTACTGTAGTCTCTTCGAGGAAAAATGGTACAATTTTTTCACCTAACTAGAGTTAGATTTAGGGTCAACAAAGGTTGCTCTTCAAGTGTTTCATTTTGAGTAAACATCCTCTGTGTCGTCTTTAAATCAGGTTAGGGACTTTAGAATACAATTACTTAGCATTTCAACTAAATAATATATTTCAAAGGTTAATTTAATCAAGCTCAAACCGAATGTTGGGAAAAAAGGTGATAGTCCAATTTTGCCCATCCCCACAAACATAGGATAGAAAAGTATTTGTGTCAAGTTCTCTGTATTTTAAAGTGTTGTAAATTATAAAATGCACTCGGCGCTAATGATCTGGTGACGGTGACTTTAAGGTTGTTACATGCATACAACAGACCAGAAATAAGTACCTACCAAGCAGGCTACAAATACAAGACTTGCACTGTGCGAAATCCGCGGTCTATAGTGCCAATCAATCACTCCATATTTCCATAATCTACAGGTACGTGACCAAAAGCTGAATAGCGCCGCTATCCAATTTTAACTGTTTTTATTAGCTTCAAATGTGTAAAAAAATAAAGTTTTTGACAAACTTTCCGGTTTCCGATTAAACTGATTTTTTTCATATTTACATGTTTAGTTTGGAAAGCAATGTATGGTTAGCTTTCACTATGATGTCTCATATGACATCCATCATACTAAATCCAAAGATGGCGGACTAGCTATTTTGATGCTTTCCCATAGTATGAGTATCAAATGAAAGGGTTTTCTGAGAAGAAAGAATATGAAAAATAAATTGGCGTCACTCTAAAGCGTGTTCTTTAGATTTTTAACTATATAACTTATATTTAATAAAACAATATTTCCAATGGTTTAACAACGTCCCACTGTCAATGAAGAGCCAGTAGAACCTTTAATTATCGTATTTCAGGCGCTGTATTGTCATTACGAAGGTTTGTCAAACATTGTGTTATTCTTTCAATGCTTAGCTGCGTTTAAATGATACCTAGCTTTTTCTTAATTATCCCCTAGATATCTATGTCCATAGAACGCAGAGGGGGGACGGACACCTTATTAGTGGAATGTTTCAGAAAGGTCAGATGCGTAGTACTCGCAACTGGCATGCCTGTGAGCCCTGGTGTAAAGAACGTGGACGAAGCTAAAGAAGTATGTATGTAAAGATCGTAGCACGCGAGTTTCAGTAATCTTTGCCCGTGTCCATGGGATTTAGGCGTAAGTTTTACGTATGCATGCGATCTAAGGCCCTAGCATGAGCGGGCGGTGTGAAACGTAAAGTAAACGTCGAAACAAGATATTTTTAATTTTATTTTATAATTAAGGTGCCCCGGGGCAAATGCAACTAGAAAAAATAAGGTTCCAACTTTGATTTTGTGCAGTTTTATTTTTATTGTAAATATTCTTTTCTTGATTATACTGCTTCATAAACAATTTCATTAATATTAAATATAACCTAGTTATGTTAAGAAAGCCCGTAAGAAATTGAAATAATATAACGGTTTTCTCCTAAAGGTGGAAAAAGTTGCAATAACCCCCGATAAGGGGTAAATGCAACTAATGATAATCGTAGTGTTTCTGTTGGTCTTAAAATTATTATAACAAGAGGTTTTCAACACAACGTGTTAGCGAAGGCAATTTTGAAACGTAAGTTCACGTATCTAAGCTCAGTTTGGAGTAATATAAAGAATTTCTAACTTCAGGGGCTAATGCAACTATTTCGTTAATAGTTAGTGTTGTGAATTTGCTTTTCATGTTTGTCGATAATCGATATTTTTTTAATGTTTCATACGAGGAAAGTAAAAATAAAAGCAAGATATATGACACAGTGTTTTAATAAGAAATAAAAGAAACTAACGATTTGTCAGTCTTTATGAAAAGCTTAATAACAATCACAATAAAAATGTAAAAAATTAAATTAACGTAAGAATTTCTTGTTCCTAAGATAGAAACTAACGAGTTGTCAGAAGAAGAAGGAGTTCATCATATAAAGGCCCTCCTTCTCCATAAAACTAGTGTCCCCGGTGGTTCCGACATCGAACCCCAAATTGCCCCACCTGCAGCTCATCCCGGCTCGTTTGCTCAGTTTCGCGTCGATGTCCCCCATGACAATGGTGAAGTGAGTTTTGAAACCATGCATGGTTTTAGAAATATCCTCATACATGGTCTCCACTCTAGTCTTTATCATATCAATATCTAATCCAGTACCTAGGTAATGTACCTACTCAAAATCTTAAAAAAATCACAGAAATTAAACATCGACATGGCACATCACTATTGTTTCATGGTTTCATACAAACCGACCCGGGGCTAATGCAACTAACCTCAAGGTTGCAATAACCCCATTTTACTTTATTATCAGGGAAAATGTAACTATTCACATATCTTGTTGTCGCTTTAACGAATCTTTAAGAAAAAAATAATCTTAGCTACTTACGGTTGTCAACAAAGCACTCCACTTGAAACACCAGCAAAAAACACCCTAAAACATATTTTTTTGTTGATTTTTGTCACCACGTGACTTCGCACAAAATGGCTTAAAAATGGCGGTTTGACAGATCAACCTGTATTACCTTCATTTTTAGCTGGAGTGCTTCCAACTGTTATTTTCATGTGACAACATGGTTTGCTCAGTAATTTATAGATGGCATTATATTTAAAAATCTTATAATAACGGAGATATTTAATTTAGTTGCAATAGCCTCGTAGTTGCCTTAGCCCCGGGGCACCTTAATTTTAAATTTAAAAAAAAATTACACGTGCTATGTATATTATTTTCATAATTTTAAGAACTTGAAATCGATGGATGATACTGATTGATATGCTTGTGCAAACAAGTTTACTAAAATTAAGTATACAAGAAAATTTTATTTTCGATTCAATACTGACCTAAATTCGTCTGGACCATCACCCGTACATTTTAACCAGTAACTCGGCACTGTACCTTCTGTTTTTACATATTGCGTTCGAGCAGTGACGTATTCAACTACGTAGTTCCCAGTAATAGTCCGAACACGCCTCCCAGTTTTGATGGACGAGCCAATTACTGAATTACAGTTGGCACTTTTATATCTAGGGCTGCAAAAGTAACGTAGTTGAAATGAGCGGCTCGTGATTTTAAAATATTGCACGAAAAAAAAATGAAGAAAAAAGGACCACTAGACCAACACAAAATAGGCATTCACAAACACAAAATAGAGATGTTACAAATTTTTTTACGGAATATAGAATTACTCTCTATGGCAAATTAAAACACAAATTTTCAAATTGTCGTTTAATATTGTTTTAATCATTATCAGTCTATAATCCCCCTGCTCGTAAGTCGGGGCTGCCACCACTGGGCCACCGCTGCTCTCATTTGTTTTAATAACTTCATTAAATTACATGTCAAAAGCACTGACGTACCCCATCGAACAAGACAAAAGCTTGTATTATAAACTATGGGCGAAACACGTTTATTAACGGATTTTTATTTACAAATGCTGTCAGCAGCCACGTTTCAGCTTTGTTGTTGCGACGTAATGATAACATTATACAGGTTTGTGAGTTGTTAACAAACGCTAATCAATTATATGTAAGTATAAACTTTCAGACAGGTGTTCCCAAACTTTTATAGTTCGCGTTCAATCTTGTCTGTTCTGTCTTGTGTTTTTTCTGTGTTCGTTATTGTCGGTACAAGGTTTGTATTTATGCAAAATTTGGGGTAGTTAGGGTTGGGTAGGTTAAGTAGATAGGGTGGGGAAAGTAGGTAGGGTGGGGTAGGAAGGTAGGTAGGGTTGGGTACTTAGGGTAAGTAAGAAAAAGTGCATTGCAACGCATGCAGGGTACCGCTAGTTATTTTCTAATACACTTTCGCAAAATATTTTCATTAACAGCAGCGTCATTTGGGCCTAAATCCTATATCGTAAGTATTAGTACTATAAATCCTTACAGCATTCTATTATTATCACTTTCATTGTCCGCAAATCAGTAGACAATACGTAGATCGCTCAAGATCAGGGCTAATTAATTTAATAATGTTTGCATAATTGCTAATCTAGACGAATTAGCAGCTGAATAGTGATTGCTTCTTCGAGCGTAAATAGTAACTACTACTGTTTGGTGTTATATACATATATAATCAATTCTCTGTTTCATATATATTAATTACTAAGTACATGTGGAAACTTGTGGTCATATTTTGTTTAAACTATTACTAAATGTCTGGTTAGCTGTAAGTTTTCCTAAAAAAATACATAAATGAACTAAGTTAGTTACCCAACCCAGTATCTATGTTAGAGAGTTCATCTAGTCCATATGATAAAACCATTATTATCATAACAGATTTATGCACCGTCCTTACTATACCTTCCGTACCTTCACGAAGTTTTCAAAAATTGATGGCGTACCATAATTATAATTGGTAACAAAATACGATCGTCTGTGGCCTACAAACGTATTTTGGCAGGCAGGGGATGAAAAACTTAAAAAAAAAAACTCGATATTAAACGTGATACGACGTATTTGCAACGCAGTGCAGGAAAACCATAAGAAGCATATTGCACATTTTTTTAGTTATTCCTTTTATTTATTTTCGTTGAGGAATGGAATCACGTCATCATCATCATCATTATCAGCCTTCAATGTTCCCACTACTGGGGCACAGGCCTCCTCTCTCTCATGAGAGAGGGGATGGAAACACATACGCCAAACTACTAATTAAAATATTTTTGCGTGAAATAATCGGTCATCATAACATCACGCTGGTTTCTCCAAAGGGTTAAAGTAGAGGTGTGTACTCCACATGTCACCAGTTATGTTTAAGTAATGAGCCTATTGCCCTTAACCGGACTGCTTCCTTAGACTCAAGGCTACTACTGAGAAATTAATTCCTAATGGAAAATTTTATCGCAATTTCTGACAAGGGAATCGAACTCGAGATCATGTGGGGTACTAAGTAAGAGCTACTGCTGACCTCTAGCGACCACTAGACCAGAGTTCACCAGAGAGATAGTCAACATTTTTTAAAATTGTTTAAATAATAAAATGTATTCCCGGTCAGCCCTAAAGAGTTGTGAGTAGCGTCGTCATAAGAAAATCGTCGCCCCGCAACGTAATACAAACATACGCCACAGCTCATTCCTCCGTCCAGGGCTGAACTTGGACGTAAGTATTTTGTTCCTAGTTCACTTTTAATTGTAGAAAGCTAGGTGGATATAGCATAGGTACTTTGTTTTTACTACTGTCTGTATACTCACACTTTTACAGCTTCTGCATCATTTAACTTTGCAGACAATAAACTGCAAGGTTAAATGATGCAGAAGTCTGAAAAGTGCGAAATTTTGACTGTCATCACCTTAATTAGGTCCTACGGAATCGCCAAAACCGTTTGAATCGATCAAATTTCATAATCGAGACGCATTTTAAATCTGAGATTTTAGTGAGTATTATGCATATCTTGTAATTTTATTTAGTTTCAGATAATTTTCTGATGAAACATTTTTATACAATAATGCAATAATGAAGTCCTAGCCCCTCCCTGAGCGTTCAATATGAAAACTGTTGTCCCCATCACAAACAATCAGATCTACACCCCATTTCCGTCGGACCACCGAGATCAAACGCAATAGTAGGAAATTGCATAAATCGCTGCAAAGCTTCCTTGTTACTTGACTCAGCATGCAAATTGCAAGTTGTGCAAATGTGCTTGGCAGGGGAGGTGAGCACAGCTATACAGATCCTTAGGTAAAGACTTTATTATTTTGAAGAAAAGGGTTTACGCATGTCTACGACGAGAGTTAATGTTGTTTTGACGGGTCGGTAGTCGTGGATTCCCTCTAACCTTACTCTTCGAAAGCTAGAATGCGAATGCGCCAAGGATCACATACATCCATAAAACGTAATCTAAAATATGAGCGGTGCATTTGTAACAAATAGCAAGCCGTATCATGCTCATAGTGTGGTTACTATAAATTCTTGAATAAGTAGTATTCAAAGGTAAGAAGTAGTTTCAAATTGAATTAATTTCAATGCATTTCAATCGAAGTCTGAATGTTTAATGAGACTGGACTTTCAAGCCGGAAAGGGCACTGGTCAGCCCCGTATAAACTAGCCAGCGATCACTAGAATATCGGACTTACAAATACTAAATAACAGACAGACTGACTTTTTATATAATTTATATTATTATAGATTGGCATGGCATTGCGGTTTCTAAAATAGTCATTCGCCGTAAACATGTTAACCAAAAACCAACACTACTTACTACTGTAACTTCAGGTCATCATCTGCCTATCATTTACCCAACTTTATAGTAGTATTTATTTCATAAAAAGGGGGATTGTAGTACATGAGGCATACACAAAGTTATACGTATAAGTTTATACCATGTCAATCACAATCTGGTGGGTGGAGTTCTGCTTTCCTAGCTAGGTTATAGAATAACCTGTATTAAGGAAAACAGTCCCTGTCCCTTACAAAAAGTTACAATAAAATGGTACAAAGATAATGACTACAATAATATTCCTAATTAAATACGTGCGTGTGTGTGTGTGATTGTATGTATTTGTGTAAGTGGTATGTGTGAATGTACGAGTGTGTGTGTGATGGAACACAATAACTTTGTTGGGATCGGCGTCCAGTCTAACCTCTTGCAGGTAAATACCGATATTTTATATGGAACGACTGCGTATCTGATCGCCACAACCCAGTCAGTACTGGTTATTACGATACTCCTTGATTAGACTGGTTGTCCAACTTTCGGGCCAGTGACTACCTGTAACTACCGTCAAACATGTACTATACATAAGACAACTGGCAACGGCTTAACGTCCTTTCCGAAGCACGTACGAAACTTGGTATGTAATGGGTGGTCAACCATCCGCAGACCAACCTAGCCACGCGCGGGTTAACCTGAACATTGATCCGAGGGGCTGTTATTATTTAGCCACGAGCTCCTCTCAAAAATTTGTTTAGTCCTGTGCTGAACGCAATAATTTGATTCGACCTTCACCGGGTCGTTGTTCCATATTGTTGGGGCCCCTACCTCGTAACGATTATCGCGCGGACAGCCGAACGTCGTCGTGTTTGTTCGGCGACCGCATGGTAACCACCTTTAGAAAACCGTGCAGTTTTTAGGAGTTTAAGAGGCGGTGTCCGGCTTTACCCAAGTGGTGGTGCCAATAAAGAACGGTTTCTGGTTTTGAGTGACATATTAATCAATATCAAAAAATCTTTATTACAGAAGAGAGTGGTTCCAAAATTGTGGGAAGCCCCTGACTCCTGTGCTAGCTGATAGACCTGCGTCACAAGAACCAGTGCCCTCTGTCAGGATGAGATACATGGTAAGGTCCAAGTTTCTGGACAACACTCATTAGATTAATCAGAGATACAAAACTATCATGTTAGTAAATTACTAAAGTTTTCTCTATTTACCCAATTTTAAAAACGTAATATTTTTATTCAAAATAGTCTCCTTTCTTTTCAATCCACTTTTGTTTGGATAATACCTAATCTTTTTTTTTTGGGGCCGCGGAAACTTTTGGTCCTTACTAATATTACAGAATTTTGTGCAATACGATTCATCATCTGCCTAACCTTTTCCCAAACTATATTAAGGTCGGCTTTGTACCAAACTTGCTTATTCCTTGATGATGAAGAGGAAAGAAACTAATTTGTACATTAAAAAAGTTAAAAAGGGGAAATGAATATATTAATGATGAGATGTAAATACATTATGTAAATACGTTTATATCTTTTCAGATTCAAATTATTGCGCTCGCAACTTGCCAGTATTCAAAACAGCCAGCAACAATCGGTCTAAAACCTTGCTCTTAATATTTATAAATATAAGTTAGAATATCTTTACACATCAAATATTCGTAATTATTTATAAAATACAACAATTGAACTCACGTATTGATGATAATCATTTTAGTAATATAAATAATCTAAATGAAACCTTCATAGAGAATTTGGCTGGTAACAATTAATAATAAAAGTAAATGACAACTGACAAGATTGATGTAAAAAATGTCACAACAATGGACATAAAGAAAATATTTATAAAAATTGAAACGATTGGTAAAATGCTATTGAAAAACCAATGAAAGTATGAATATGGATGATAAGTGTGAGTATAAAGTGTCTGTAGTAAGCCAATACTATAGCTTCCAGTCTAAGCGGATGCAGCTGAGTACCAGTATTTTACGTGAAGCGACTGGCTATCTGACCTCCACAACCCAGTAACTGGGTAATACGATAAGCCTAGGTAATACTGGATGTTACACTTTTGGCTTCTGACTAGAGATGGGCCGAATATTCGCTTTATATTCGGTATTCGGCATATTCGGCAGCTTTACCGAATATTCATATTCGGCCGAATATTCGGCTGAATCACCTAATATTCGGCAAAGTGATACTCAAAGTGTTTACTGTACTGTACTGTACCCGTGTATTATCATGATTTGAGTGTATAGTGTAATGAGGTAAGTATTTTAGAGTGTAGCTTTGTTTTTGTCGTCACTGAAAAATATAGGTAGCTGTTTTGGGATTACAAGCTGTGTTAACTCTGTAGAATAATAATATATTATAATCAGGCCTTAATTGAAGGAAGTCTGGCGGCAATCCGCGTGCTTAGCGTAAACAAGTTTAGACCTGCATTTGTGCGACGGAACTAGGGGGTCTACTCTCTTTCTCCGAAACGTAACTTCGGCAACGAACGAAAATTAAACGTAGTTACGTTTGTGACCTTATTTGCGGACGCACACAATAACATTTAATACATTCGTTCACGTTAATTGTTTGTGAATTCGAACATCTTGTGTGCGTCCGCAAACGATATAGATTATAACGATATAGCCTATGTTACTTCTAATACCTCCAAGAAAATAATTATGTACAAAGTTTCATGATGATCGGTTGAGTAGTTTTCGCGTGAAAGCGTAACAAACAAACTTACATTCACGTTTATAATATTAGTAGGGATTACACACTACTTACCTATTAGCTATGTTAGTAACAAACGAAATAAAAGATTTTAATTTATATATACAAGGTGTTGTTTTGCATCCTCGTCAAAATTCAGGATGTTGTCACAAAAGACATAAATATTCAATATAAATTACGGTACCTAGTAAATTATTAAAAAACACTGCATTTTTTTGTTGTTTAAATTTGTCAATGTTTCAGAATAACCCCCATAGCGTGGTTTAGGGATTATAAAATTATCGAAAAAACGTTTGAGGTTTTTTGTTTGTGTGTAAGCGACGTTATAAGGCAGGTAACTGTGAACCACCCGTGTTTAAAACACGGGTGGTTCACAGTTACCGATTTCAGTAAATAAATAAAAAAAAGAAAATTACCTACTCATTTTATTATTGATTCGGGTCGAGAATCATTAGCATAGTTACCTCCTAGAATTTGACGAGGTTGCAAAACAACACCTTGTATATCTGCGCTGACGCACCGGGTATATGTTCATGTACACGTACCTAATGCGCCATAATGGTACAACACGGCTTTTCACTAATGACCTTCAGAATGTCACTGCCGCTCCCACGGACCCAGCGCATCATAGAAGCAATCTTTTTACGTAAGATGGTACTGAAACCCTCTGTACGTGCTTCTGCTAAAATTCCTGATGCACTACAGTAGCGTGGGAGCCCCAACAGCTTCCTGAAAGTATTGTTGTAATGAACTCTGAGGGCGTTATATGCCCTCTGCGTATATCGACCCCACAGGGTGACGTGTACAACGACTGACAAAAAGCCTTTTTTTTTGGGATGGGAATTCATCAAATGACTTCTCCCGCTCTGGGCGGAGCGGAAGGGAGTGTCAGACTTGACTGACTAAAACCCATCCATGTTCCTTCTTAGCCCTTTGTGTTCCAGGGCCACGGTATCTCTTTCGAACAACCCGCAGCCCTGGCAGGCATCGGCCCTCTCGGACCCCTTCCGATTTGCTGACATCTCCTGGAGGCGCGCGTGGAACACAAACGCGCCGTCGGCACGGCCTGTCGTCATTAGACGGACGGACGGTGAGCTAGCCCATTACTCACCGTCCACAGGCCCGCGCCTACGGTGGCCGGGGGCCACTGGTTGCCCCCCGACGCCCGGGGCGTCTCCTGTGGCGGCTGGGACGTGAGGTTCTCTCCCTACTGACAAAAAGCCTTAAACAGAGTTATTTTTACTTCTACAATTATTATTATTCCCCATAGTACCTACGTATTGTTCAGTACGGAAATTGAGTCACCTCGATGATCGCGATAAGCCAACAAAAAACTGCGAAGATAATGACTTTGTAGATCAATTGTAAACTTTGGTTATTTTAGTAAACAATTGTATAGAAGTGGCATTGTCTCCGTCTGTCTTTTGACGTGCTGTACAATGGCCTTTTATTTACATAGCTTGTTTTTCGCACTAGAAGATAAGCTAGATGCAAAGTTCAGTATTTTTCCTGTGTACCTAAAGACTTAGGTCACAGATTCATGGATATTTATTAGGAACATAACATCATGCGTGTTATCCCCGAAGGGTTAGGCAGAATACCTAATAGTGCAACCATAATTTCGCCAGTTATGTTTAAGTTCTATATAAAGGGCGAGCCAATTGCCATCAACCGAGAGAATCACAAAACTAGACTGCGCGGATGCTACTGATAAATTCCTGATAGAAAAGTCCAATAACACTTTGCCCTGGAATCGAACCCCAGGACCTCATGCTTAGCATGTGCGCTGGTCCAACGAGGCGTGCATTATTCGCTTTTATAGCTACGGTACTGCTCATCATCGTATCAGCGAAACACGTTCACTTCTGGACATAAGGCTTCCTCGAGAACATCGACACATCCTTTGCTTCGTGCATGCAACGGATCCGCGGCCTGTGTTCATTATACAGGGTGTAACGCAAAGGGTATATACATACTTAACGGTGTGTTACAGTACAATCCATCAAACTGAACATGTTTCTCCGTCGGACAAATATCGTAATAGCGAAAAAAATATCTGCTGCCCCATACAAATTTCAATACCTATTCGACCCAAATGTACGAGGCAGCTGATATTTTGTTCGCTATTACGATGTTTGTCCGATGGCGAAACATGTTCAGTTTGATGGTCTGTAGCACACCCTTGAGTATGTATATACCCTTTCCGTTACACCCTGTATAACCCGCCCCTATTAATTACGGTCGGCGTAGTATTATCACCATTCTCCTGCACTTATTAAAAGTTTAATTTAAATTCGGTTTGGCGATAACTTAATATTTGGCCAAAATCGCGCTCCTTATCCGAAATTGATGATGCCAAACAGCTGTTTTTCTTTATACGGTGTAAAGGTAAAACCATCTATGTGGTAATGTAGTTATTTAGTCTCCAGCTCGACACCAACATAAAATACATAATTACAGCATAAGAAATCATAGGTACCCTAAAACACAATTACAGCTGAAAAGAAAATCCCCAACTGCGTCTCTGCAAATTTTACATTACAAATTGGATCTAACTGTCAACACAATACAGTTATCATTGGCATGCATCATCCATACGCATCAGGTACGCTTCTCATAGATAGATCTACGTCTCTGCAAATTTTACATTACAAATTGGATCTAACTATCAACACAATACAGTTATCATTGGCATGCATCATCCATACGCATCAGGTTCGCTTCTCATAGATAGGTACTTAATCTTTGACCTCCGCGAACTTTGACCGCACGAGCCCCTTCATAGCGTGACGTCACATTTCCGCGAATAAATTATGGTAAGGAATGACGTTTTGAAAGATATTTTGAATGGGGAAAAATTAATTGTTTGCTTTGATATTGTAATTTTATACTTTATGGAGTAAAGTTGGAAAAAAACTATAAAATTTACTAAAATATAACTACGTCCAGCGCCATCTATCGGAGTGTAGGTAAATTAAGTGATTCAATATAGCATTAAGTATATTTTTAAGTTGCGTTGGTATTGCAACTTCCTGAGCCTGACCGTTTGTAATACAGTAGCGAGTTCGTAAAAATACACAAATATAACACGCCGCAGGTTCAATTCTGATTCTTTTAATACACTACTTATTACAAATCTCTTATGTGTCAAACATTGCTCGTACAAAAATGAAATTTAAAAAAATGTTTTTCTGTATAATGATCGGGTTTTATAAACTCGCTGTTCCGAAAGTAAAAAGATTTTAAATAATGCTGTCACACCGACCGTTTGAGACAACTGCGGCAGTGTTACTCAAACTTTTGTTTTTGGGGGCCCTATGCTACACAATATTGTTGCATTGGTAATATTATTTAGATAGAAGGCCAAAAATAGACTTTTTAAGGTCTAATCACACCCTTCCTCGCCGTATAAAGGAAATGGCCTTTTTGCCACATTTACTCTACTTTTTATCAGCGTCTCGGAAGCATGCGGTTATGACAAAATCAGACACTTTACTAAGGTTAAATGTTCATTCGGGTGAATTCATTTTGGTTTGAATTTGCTACATGGTGTTTACTTTCCACTACGAGGGAAAGATGTGGGTCCCATGAACAGGAAGAAAAGTATCTGATTTCGGTTTTGGACCTTAAGACTTAGAAGCTACTACTCACAGTAGAGTGTCTCCAGAAATGTATGAGCGAGTGTATGTCTGTGTCCGGCGCCAGCAGCATGTAGTCTCGCCACTCGTCGTAGCTGATGGTGAGACTGCCATCCTGGTCCATCCTGTGGACAAACTGAATGAGTGAGGGAGACGACAGACATTGAAAGCTTCTTGTGCTTGGAAAGTGAATGAAGAAGAGGTTTTCTTTTCTATAATGTATAAAACTAATGTTTAATTTATTTTTAGAATAGTTTTAAGAAATGCACAATGGTAAATAAAGCCAATTAAAAATTGTTTCATTTGAGAAAGTTTATTCTCATTTTGTTTTATAGTAGAGTATACTGGAGCATATTGGAGTAGTTTTTAAACTTACAAGAGTTTTATTATAAGAATGTTATTAAGATTTTTATTTTTTTAAATAAGTCAATCTTTTTAAAAGACTGTTTAATGAGATAATTATTATTGTAACTTGTTTCAATCTTTTTAAGAGATTTTTTGTCCAGGTTACTCTGGGTTTTATACATAATTTTCATTAGGCTGTATGACAAAACATTTTTTTTTTGCATCATTAGTTTGGGCTGTTGGTGTATGTGAGTTTATATGTTTGTAAACGCACCCACGATACAGGAGCAAATCCGTGCCGAGTGGGGCAACGTATTATTGAAAAAATAAAATAATTGAAAATATCTAGATTCTTAGTGCTTTTTGATATTCTCGCTGTTTTCCACACAAGGTGCTCATGCATTGTGCATTTGTGCAATCAATATCTATTTAAAAGTTTGCAATAATTGGGACATTTACATTGTAGATCTATCGCTCTAAGCTAATCCTTGCAAAAACTATGTAATGTGTACTGCCTATAACATAACATCAGGCTTTTAACTCCTCGAACGGTTAGGGAGAGGTGTATTTTCAGTACAACAAGATTTCATAGTAATAGGGACGAGCCTATTGCCATCATTACTTAATCCAGACTCTTTAATTGTTATTGAGAATTTCTTAAATATTAATCTTGGTTATCATCATCATTTCAGCCGAAAGACATCCACTGCTGGACATAGGCCTCCCCCAATAAGGGGGGGTTTTGCCATAATCGCCAGGCTTGGCAGGCGGGTTGGCGATCGCAGTAGGGTTGTTACAAAAGCACAGAGAACGCTGCTGCCCATTCTCTGGCAAGTTCCTTAGTCGCCTCTTACGACACCCACGGGAAGATATGGGATGGTGCTATTCTTTACGTCCGACACCAGACAGAACAATCTTGGTTATATGTTTTACTAATCTTGGTAATATTACTAATCTTAATTTATTAATTTTGTACTTAATCATTGGCATCTAATATAAGACTAATCAAAAGTTAAGCTACAAATACCAAAATGTAAAAATCGAATGATAATTATGTTGTCAGCATGGTAATATTTTGTTTTTACCCGACAACCGACCGGCATTTCATACAAACTTTCAAGTCCATATTTTCCGAAATGACTGAACCGATTTTAATGAAACTAAATAATCAAAATCATTTATTTCAAGTAGGCCAGTTACAGGCACTTTGAATAGTCAAACAACAATAAATATTAAGCTACAGTCCCAGTCACTAGACAAAATAACTGTGAAAGTACTGTAGTTGCCCATTCCAAAGCGTAGATCTCTATGGAGAAGAATGGGCAAGAAACTCCATAGACACTCTTTTAAATTAGTAGCTTGTTACAAAAGTCTTGGTAACATCATTCATGTTGAGATGGTAAATTATGTGAGAACGATGTAGCAAGACGTGAAAGTTAAAAGTGTCCACAGTAAAAACAAAAAAAAGACAATTCAAAAACAAAATTAACAGTTTGAAATAACCCGTGGCAACTAAGAAATGACCAGGCACAACTGACAGCGCCCATTCACGAACATCACGCATGGATCAGCCATCATTCAACTCAACCATTTTGAAGGGAACTAAACATACGCATAAGCAGGATACTGAGGTCTTTAAAAAAAAAGATCCATGTTTGGAAGTTTGTGTTTCTATAGATAATTTATAATCGGTCTAATTTAGTTGTAACACTATTTTTCAAAAACGTTTTTAGTAACTTTTAGACCTGTGTAGCCTGCTTAGGCGTATGAAGTTTGATAAAAATCGGTTGAGTCATTTCGGAAAATAAGGACTTCTTCTTCTTGTCGTATCGATGATACTTCTTTGTTATATGGTTTGGGCCCAGTAGCCACATTTACTGCGGCGTCGGAGGCGTTATTTAGGTCGTCGAGAGTGAAGGTCAACGAAAATTAAAATAAATAAGGACTTGAAAGTTTGTATGAAATGTATCGTAAACGCTCTTAAGGTGGAACCGCCAGGATAGTCCGCATAATTTAATTTTTCTTAGGTTTTTTTGCAATTTACAGGACTTCTTGCTTAGCAGTCGCGCTTGGTACCAATAGACCAAATTAAAATGCGCGTTTAATGAATTGTTAATTATTACTCGAATTTAATATGAAAACGTGACGCTTCACCGAACATGTCATGAGTAGTTAAATTTTTTTCAAGTTGATTACTAAATATGATAATTATTTAAGAATAATCGTTTCCCTAATTTAACAATTTGAGAGGAATCAGTGTCTATATATTCAAATGATATTCTTATTTATGTGCAAGAACATTCAAGGCTATTGAGTGTGATTCTTAACTTTAGTAATTGTACAAAACTCTGCATTTTTTCAGTGCTCAAGGCCAATCTACAATACAAGTGTACTATTAGCAACACAAATAGCCAAATGACATGAAATTTGAGTCTAGATGTTCGTGTGTTTTTATATACATTAGGGTACCAATTTAGATGTAAAGTTCAGATTTACTGATAACAACTCCTTAGAGCGATGATATCAAATCGTTTAAACAAATTGTTGATGATAGGAATGGAATTATTTCAGTTTTTTTTTTTATTCAAGCCCGTATTTCCTCACTGCTGGGCAAAGACGTCCTTCCATTCTTTTCAACGGTTACTATTCTGTATAAAAAAACTCCCCCTTAAGGAGGATTTTCAAAAACTTAGACCCTACCCCTAGAATGACCTATCATAATCATACATCTTTATTTATCTCGACATCAAGAATTAAAGGCGCTGGTTCACATAGTTATGTAAAATCTTATATAGAGAAAGGTGTCTGAAATAGGAAGATCCTGAAGTACAGATCTCGGGCTTAGAAGTAAACATTTTATTTTAAACAAAATTAAAAGACAAGATAAAATTTAGAATTGAAAGTATTAAGAGAGGTATTAGGATTAATAAGTTGTTTGAAATTTAAACAAAAGTAAATAAAAAATATGAATTGACATAAAATTACTGAAACATACTATAGTTCCAAAGTTACTACAGTAAAAAAAAAATCTATGAGATCGAAAAAAATATTAAATAAATTATGCTAGCAAGCATAATAAAACAATATAGTTATTTAAAACCTACCTCTAAATATGCCGACAACGTTTCAAAATCGATCCAGATGTTTATTTATTAACGACTCGATTAGGGCGCGTTCGAGCATTCAGGTTAATTGAAGCCGCAATTTTATACTACAACTAGAAATGTGAACGATAAATGCTATTCATTAATTTAGTTCTATAGAGAAACTTGGCGAATTAATGGGCCACACCTTTGTGAACTTGGAAACAATATTAGTACTTACTTTCCTATATTGTGAGTTTTTCAAGTCCCGATAGAAAAAAATACTAAAATAAAATAATTTTGCCTGTGAATAACTATTAAAGCAATACCTCATGTAACTGCATTATTTTATACTTTTAGAACTGTATTGGGCGTTTTAACTTTCACATCTATAATGTTCTAGTACTACAGCCCCGATCACTACCACTAAGCACTACCTACATAATTGGCTAAATAATACTGAACTGTTGGAATTACAACTCAATGCTCCGAGCCGAACGTTGAAAATTGATTGCGGAAATAGGCATTCAATTAGGTGTCACTAGTGTTAGTAAACACGGAAATACACACATCAAAAGTGTCTAGGGATCAACATATATTTTTGCAATAACTTTTCTCCTGATTGATATTAATTAAAATTTTCTTTAAGGATTCATCAAATAAAGTGTTTTCGTTTGTCACAGTAACGATAAACCAAGTCACCTTTGCATTAATAAAGAAATTTGCCATTTTCTAATAAAGGGATTTTTGACATTTGAACCACTAACATTAAAGTTCGAAAAAAAGACTGAAATAACAATTTTCTTTAAAATTTTATTGGGTAACTTAAACAATTAATAATCCGTGTTTCTACCGCGAACACTAACAACACAAGAACATCGGTTTGGCATACTCAAAATGAGTTCATCCAAATCACGCTGTGGAATGGCCGCCCATGTTCGTTGCAACAACAAAAAAAGGTCTTCTTGCGACTGGATACCCTCCATATTCGGCAGAGCTCTTCTCTGTAGCATATCCCATGCATGCTCAATCGGGTTCAAGTCTGGCGACTGAGCAGGCCAGGGCAGGACATTGATGTTAGCTGCGGCGAGAGTCTGTCTTACAACTCTTGCGGTGTGCGGTCGTGCATTATCATGCATTAACTGAAATAAGGGACCGATTTGCACTTGTAGAGGAACGATGACGTCTGATACAATCGTCTCAGCATAAATTTGAGCGTTGAGGTTGCCTCTGATCCAAATCAACTCAGTTCTTCCGCCGATCCAAATACCCGCCCATACCATGATGGTTCCACCACTATAAGGATGGACTTCCTGGCAGGATTTTAATCGCTGTTGGCGTCCAGGGGTTCTCCAGTGTCGTATACGTCTTGTATCCGGTCTCATACCAAAACGAGACTCATCAGAAAAGCACACGAAACGCCATTGTTCTTCTGCCCAATTTCTGTGTTCAAGAGCCCATTGATATCGAATCCTACGATTGTGCATTGCTATAGGTGGTACCCGTAGCGGTCTTCGGGAATGAAGGTTCACTTCATGCAAGCGGTTTCTGACTGTTTGGTCGCTAATTAAGTTCCCTGAAGAGTGATGAAGCCTCACGGCTAACATCATGGCGGTTATTGTTGGAGCTCTTCGAGTTAAGATTTGAATGTATCGGTCTTGTCTCCGTGTGGTGCAGCGATACCGTCCTCCATGGCGCTCAGCCACGGTACCAGTGCTTCGGTAACGTGTCCAAAGTCGACTGATAACACTCTGACTTGTATTTAGAGCTAAAGCCACAGTACGTTGCCGGGAACCAGCTTCTATCATTCCCACGGCTCTGAGCATTTCTTCCCTGCTTAAATGACGTCGCCGCTCCATAATAACGTTGGTTTTAATCAGTAGTAGGGAAACAGTAGCACTAATAATGTCTTCAATGCGTTGTATGTTTTTATAGGGAAAATATTGACAGCTGATTTTCATCTTTTACTCGAATTTGATTCACAGTTCCTGATTCAAATTATGAAATGCACCAAAAAGGATCCATATAAATTTATAAAATCATAAATTTATTACAAAGCCACATCTCAATCTCAAGAAATCCGCATAAAAATGCTTGATCCCTAGACACTTTTGATGTGTGTACATGGACTAAATCTAAACTACACAGTGAAAGAAGATATAAGGCATATACAAGGTGGAAGAGACTTCGACGGTCAAACGGTTACTTTGTATTCAGTACATCATTCCGACCCCCCCACAGAAATTTTTCATCGTTTTTTTTTTAAATCAGCTGTTCCATACAAGTTGAGTGTGCAGGTATTGCACTTTTTTAAGAAACAGCAGATTTTTTTAAAGTTCGTGCCAAACATTTCTATGACGTGTTCGGTATGACGTACTGAACACGTAATACACCCGGCGAAACATCAAGCTATTCATGTCCAGTATAACATGGCCTCGCTTTGTATAGGTTTCCCGTACATTGAGAGATCTGCATAAACTGGTTATTTATAGCTGGGTTGGTCGTCGTAGGTACCTGTTTGTGCGTTGATGTCCCTTTTACCCTGTATAAAATGTGAGAGATGTGCCTATACTACGGAAACCAAATAAGGTATTTTCGTGTGTAACGCAAGCAAATTCCAAATCTTTGGTGTATACTGCCTGAGGCAGCCCTGTTTGTGAATTTCAGAAAACGAATCCCAACTGTCGACGCCTTTTTCTATTGTATGTTACGGTAAAGCGTTTGTATAAAGATAGAAATACAGCCATAACTGCCCTGTGATTCCAGAATATATGTAAAAAATCACGCGTTTGACCGTCGTGTGAACGGTGCCTCAGCCACACACCAAGGATAGTTTTCAGATTAGTTTGTTTTATTGTCTTGTTTCGTGTGCGATGCTCTCAAATACAATCGATCCTCGAGCTCCTTGCGTGGAGTTCGGAGCTAAAAGTGTAAATAACAATTGCCGCGAAGATGCATAAATATTTATGCATCATAAATATATATGCCCGATTGCAGCGAATCTCCATTTTCAAATACTTTCCATGTTCTTACGTCCATGCAAGACCCTCTGTACCATGCACGATAAAGGTACATACTCGGGAAAGAAATCAAATCCGAATAGCACTGCAACATATGCGTTCTAAACTCGTGATACACACTGCTGGCCATGAATAAAGAGCATGCCAAGACCTTAATGTTTTTGTGCCATTGAAACGGTTATTAGTTTAACTAAAATTAGCGCATTAAGGAGTACTAACACACGTGTTTGTAACGTGAATGCGGAACGAGGCTAGGTCTAATTTTAGTGCTAAGTAAATAATGCATGGGCGACATTTTCGTAAACGCGGCTGAACTAGATCTACGATCTGGTTTCTTCGAGGAAGGTGTGGGCCCTTTACATTATCAATGCAAGATAGCAAACAATTTTAGCTAACAACTAAGACGAAAATAAATAAACAAATAATAAGACAGATAGTTTTTTTATAATAAGACAAGAGATAAAAATTATGGAATTATGCCTACCTACAATCGCGAATTTGAAATTTACGCAGCGTTATGTAAAGCAATTGTGATTGATGTTGTTGATATGATTTCTGAATAGTTTTATAGTACAAAACTACAAACCGCTTGGATTAAGAAAATTACATCAGGTAATCCTTTGCATGATCAAATTCAACACATGACCCGACTAACAAGAATTCGTCCAAGCAGTTTGTATTCAAATTTAAATAGAACTGTCAAAACATGGCATTGGCTGAAAGAAGATGAAAAATCAGTCACATTCGAAATTCAAATGACGACGACGATGAGACAACGATTGTCATAAGTCTGTCGAAGAATGGTCGAAGGTCAGTAATTTATAAATCTTTATTAATTCATCTTTAATGATTATGTTTTGAACTTAGTGTATAAATGTTTAGCAAGTCTAAGCCATTTACTACTTGTGGTTTTTCGACTTACCACCAGAACAATGGCCAAACAGCTTTTCTGAAACATTTATTTTTTTATGTTTTTTTTAACTGATTTTGTTTCCTAGCCTTGTGCATTTAGTTTTTGTGTCACAAATATTTAAAGGTCAGTTTACTAATAAATAAACACTGGGGATATATCTAAAACAAAAGATATTGGACAATCGCTGTGGCAAACCATAAAAATCTAAAAATAAATGCTCAATAGTTGTAATCGCTGTGCTGTAATCGTGATATCAAATCGCCTTTTAATAAAATTTTACCTTTTAAGTAAATTAGTAGCTTCGCTCTTGCCAACCACGATACCCATATCGTGAAACGCGCATATAAGTTCCTCCAGATCCACTTTCCCTGGAAAAGAACAGGATGTCTAATAAGAAAATATCTTAAGTGAATATAACATGTTTACATTGGTGGTTGTCAATTCTGAAATAAGTGAGGCATGGAACACACATAATTATTTCGGATGGGTCGACCTGCTTCCGAACTAGCAAAAAATTATACGTTTGATCGAGCCTCTGGAGAAGCAGGCCAACTCGAAGATATGTTTAGAACCTAACATATTTCAGAAGGGAACTGTAGTTACAGACTAGTCACTAAACCTTTTAATCTCATATCTCTAAAACTCCGAAACTGAGATTAGCAACAGTTCTCATACATTCATTGTTATAAAGCTATTGAGACAAATAACGGAAACCATATGTTTAGACTACGTAATCATTGGAGCTCGTCGCATAAACTACGGCGTCGACATACCATTGGGCGTCATAGTCTGTTAACATTGATGGTTGTTACGTGCATGTGTTAGTGTTGCCAACATAATACTACTCGCCGTAATTAATTCAAGACTTCAGTATACAATATGGTACAAAAACTTGGATATCTGATCCCACCGTACAAGGGAATGTACCGTAAATAAATAATTGTATTATTTACTGAAATATTCTAGCTTATTCAAATGAGCCAGGCGTGCATATTTCATTCTATGCATAATACTCATTTCGCATGCAAAATAATTATGCAATTTATTGTAATACATCCTATCAATGGACGTACAAATGTCACGCATACATTTTGTGTACGAAGTGTACAAAAAGGAAATCAAAACAGCGGTAGAATCACTGCTGCCATACCAGCCGAAATGGGCACTCTTCCAAATGAAAATTAGACTACTGCGTCGCCATTTTCAATGTCCATAAATTGCTGAAGTTACGGAAACTAAAGAGAAGTGTCTGGAGTCACGCTTGAACAAATCAAAGACTGTTTGTTACACTGTCGTTCAGAATTAGAAACATCAATTCATGAAAACTAGACGAAATAGTCGTAACGATCATTAAACGTTAATGCCGTACATTTGGGACTGGGCGCAATACAGGAATAGACGCAGCTGAATTTTAAAAAATCCGTAGTAATTGTTTTTGTGTATGGGAATTACTCGTGACAGACATTCTCCGAGACAGAAGGTCAATGAGAATCCATACAGCCGCCAAGGGCTGAAGCCTTAGGGCATGCTACGTCATCTAACTTTTACATAGAAATAAAGGTTATGTGGACGTAACGATCGCCGATCGTCTGTGCATTGCGTAAACTACTGACGTTGGCCGAGAAATGCCAATGTTAACGAGCGGAGATAACGATTCGATTATCGTCGGACTGAATCAACCTACCCCCTTGTCAACGTGTCCTTGAAAAGTGATGACTTTCTTATAGATTGCTACAATATAACCATGGAAAACACCCAGCTACTCGACAACGTCCCGACTCGATTAAAGTTGTTGAATTTTCAAAATGAGTAGAATTGGCAATGCCAGTATATTAAGCAATTACCCAACTGCACTTTTGTTAAAATAGTGCTGGGTGTAGCTGGTTTCAAATTAAAAGACGGCTGAAGAAAGTGTGACTGCCTGATATTTACCATCTTGGTTCTTGTCGAGATGAGAGAATTGGAGTCTGAGGTTCTTTTCATGTTCACGCACGAAGTGGATGAATTCCGATAAGGTAACGTCACCACCCTCTTTCCAGCCAGGTTTGGCCAGGAATTTCTGAAAAATAATTAAATTGAAGGTTATTGTCAGTGTACAAAATTACGTAACCGGCCATAAAAAGTTATACGTTCGAAGATAAAGGGACGTGAGTTGACGAGACGTATAGGATAAATATTATATAGGTACCTATAGGTAATATAGGCGTCATTATCAAGAACGGCTCGGAACTCGACGCTGCTATTCACCTGATATAGTAATATGAATATTTTCCCATACGTAGTTGCCTACTACAGCAGTTACTGGAAGTTATCTCACAAATTTCAAGCTATCCGCAAGTGACACGTCATCCGTCACAAATATCTAAGTTCAAGCATTAATGGAGCTATGTTCTAAGAAGTAACAATGTATTTCATCAGGCCCAACAATACGGAAGACTGTCGGTAAACATATTTTATGCTAATAGGACTGTAACTGTGAGCAAATAAGATATTATATCGATCTCTGAAGGTCAGGCGGAAAACACCGCGTAGTACTAAAAGGCAGTATCGGGACAAAACAGAGAGAATGGTGCCTAGATAAGAATTTAGGAATATAACCGAGTCTTACTGAACTAAACTGACCATCGATTTCTTGTTTTTAGCAACATATCTGAGAACGGTATTGGTAATCTCGCGACTCATGCCAAAAATCTGCTAGCTATCGTTTACGGGAGCTGACAGATGCTATAAACTAATAAAATCAGTGAGGTTACTAGGACACAATGAGCTTTGTGTGAATCACAGCGTTACATCATCACGTACATTAGTATGGGGAAGCTGCTCGAAACTAAATAGGGCATCGTTGTAGGTGGAACAATTAATACTATTGTATGTGTATTTCATGTAAATCAAATCGTAAGGGCGTGAACAGTACAAACTTCGAAACTCCTTCATATTTATGTGTTTCGACCCTGAGAGCGGTGACGGGAGTAATCCGCAAATCTAGGCCTACGCCATTTGGGGATTTAAGCGCTGATCTTAGGCAGGTCTAGCTAAAATTTTATCATGTGCCTGTGTCAAGGCTACTAATATAATATCTAAAAAAAGGCTCGTTCTTCAAAGTTTTTTGTTACTGCTCTATCTTTTGCTACAAAATCTTTAGTCCGCGAAATTAAATCTTGCATTGTAACTTGTTTTACAATGCAAGATTTAATTGATTGCTATTACAATTTAAATCGATTCTTTGTTCACTCTTCAGAAATGCATGTCAATTACTGAGGCAGATCATTTTCACATTAAGTACCTACTTGTCTATACACAAGATGGCGTGTGTAGTTAGAGTAAATGGATACTTCTGTACAACTGTTTACAATTAATATGAAATTAATCTCATTAATCTTATTTATATAACAATTATCTGTTGATATTTATATTGTGTTATAGCTTGTTTCTAGTATGAACTAGCAGCAGGTACATTTTGAATATAAAATGATATTATGTGAATAACTAGACCAAAGTCATTGAAGCGGGAAGTTCAATTTAAACATTAATTAGTGATTGCTTTCACAACAAAATTGTAACAACAGTTATATTCAAATAGTTTTGTAATATAAATAATATAACTGTAAATAAATAAATTTAGTGGAAAAATAATAAATAATGACCTTTAATGGATGGGTTAACATTATGAGCATGTGCAAGCCTATAGAAGTATGGTGTTCGAAAACTATTGCCAGACAGGTATTTCAATGATTTTTATAAGGTAATTTTATTTAATTTTTGTTCTCTTTCACTATTGATTATTGTGCCTATCATAACATTTGTTTTTTTTTTTTGCGATAATTGAGTTAGTATCTTTTCTTGGTGTTTTTATTGAACCATATTCTGTTTGCCTTTGATCAAGAATGTTACAACAGTATTTATTATAATTTATAATGTATTATTTTATTTATTGTATCTATTTTAATTTTCAGGTGTGTTGATGGTGAGAACTCCTTGACATTTATGATAAAATGTATTTTGTACCAAAAGGGGTTTTGGGTACCTTTGTATGAACCGGTGGCATGTTTTTTTTTTCACAGCAGCTACAAATGTAATAGTTGCTACATATAGTGGAATATATAATAATAATGACTCCTTAGAATTGAGAATTTTGCCAAAATTATATCAGAGCTTAAATATCTGTTGTCAAAGTTGTGTTGTTCGTTGATTACTGCCGTTTGCTACTGTTATGTACATGTTTTATCAAAAATGTACTATTTCCTATGGTTTGCCATATGTCATTACTTCCATGAATTTGATCCTTAGCAGCGACACTATCGAATGGTGTAATAATATAGGGTGTTTTTTTTTCAAAATCAACTGTTTCAATTCCTGGCTAGGAATATTGATTTTTCAAAAAACCAATGATGCTGTTTTAGTTTTTATCAAAATCGGGCTTGAGTATCCTTTGAGTGTTCTTCGCTTTTCCTCATAGTTTTGCATTTGGCTTTACACCCACTTGAAAAATTCAGCGTGTAAAATGCATCGGAGCCAAGATGGCTCCGATGCATTTTAGAAATAATTGTTCATAGAAGAAAATTCATGTCTTATTGTGTTCTTACTAATGAAATACTTTGCATTGGTGGCCGCAGACTTAAAAAAAAGTCATGCCACTTCTACGCTAATCCCTTTATTTGGTTTATCAAAAGTAATTTTGACTTAGGTTTCAATAATTAATAAGGATCAAAAAGAGATTATAAACCATGAATACCATAACATGAGATTACAATGATAACAAAACCATAGTATAATGTTGCTGCTATCTCTGTAATTATAGAAACTAACTCTTAAAAGTGTCAAAAGTCGAGTTTGAAGGAAAAAGCACTTCCTTTCTGATAAAAATCGACTTAATCAACATTTTTTAAATGTCTATAGCAATCAGATAAGTTTAATGTAATTCATGAAATTCAACTTTAGAAATGCTCTTTACCAGTGATGAGGAGAGATTATCTATTGTCATCACACTACTGAGCATAAATCTTGACACAAGATAATTTTATCAGTGATTTATTGTGACTTTTTACCTTCACTTTTTAAATTTAGAACATCTTTACATGCACTGTAGTTAAGGAGCATGGTGCATAAATAAAATATTAATAGAAATGAGGGTGTTGACAAATTTTCATTCAATTTCATAGAAAACTGACCCATTTTTGTAGAATCTACTGTTAACTTTCATGCTTATGTTTAAGAATAGGAAAAGCGGTAAAACATTAAAATCTAAGAGTTAAAAAACAAAAGTAGGTGTCGACTTTCGAGGTTTTACATAACGAAAAAAAAAAGTTGAATAATGTAAAGTATGCTCAGTTTTTGACATGAAACAGCAGATTTATAGCGGCTTACGTGTCGACAGGTAATCAAACACACCGTCGGAAGGCGAAACCGTTAGAACAAAAATTATAGAAAATGTCTACATTCTAACCTCTGCATAACTGCGGTTGATGTGCGGAGCCAGTTCCTTGAGGGCGGCAGACAGGTCATGGATGTCGATCCTCCCATTTCCATCGGTGTCTAATTTAGAAAACAATTTCTCTAGCCTTTCTTCGTCTTCTTTTGGTATTTCCTCTAGTTGAAACGGTGGATGACACTGAACCATGGTTCCTGGAGTCTACGTAAGTACTGCTTGTTAAATAACAAGTTAATATAATTTCATACGGGTAAGTAGAGGCAAACATAACTCTAGGCTAAACTATTAACGTAACAGAAATCATTTTAAAGGAAAAAATGAACTCGTTTTTCTCCAGTAGTTATTTGACAGCAACTTGCTGTCGCACTGCTGCACACAAGCACACACTTACATGCACAGGAACGAATACTCCCAAAGCGTGCCGTCTCAGTGTCCTACTATTCGACAGTAGATCTTTTTAGTTCATGTGAATAATGAAAAATACACCTTATTTCATATGAAATAGAACTTAACTGAAGTGAAGATACGTTTCAGACCATCGGTCATTATTCATGTGTGCTCTATTTTTTCATTGGATTCTAAAACTTGTATAAACGCCATCTGTGTCTATGATTTTACAACCTATGAAATTACGATCAAGCCTCAATAAAAAACTGTAGCAAAAGAAAAGCAAAATGGTTTTTTATATAGATTAATATTGCTTTCATGGAGAAGGTTTTGGATTGTGATAACTTTTCAGATATTATATATGAGCAATTTAATTTTTTTACCTACTTATTATTAATGGCAACCGTGATCGTGAGTGTTACTGAAAATTGTATTTTCATCGATGAATTATCTATCTATTACTTGTGCCATTAGGTATTCTATGCTTTAATTGCTACACAAGATACACCTCTTTGTCCTAATATTAAAAACCACTGAGCGTGGAAAAACTTGGCAACATCGCATTTATACATTTTTAATCATTAGAAAAAGATAGTAGCTTTTACGATTAATTGAAGCAGCTTCAACTGCTTGTTTAGACAGTAATTTCAGGAACTACTTATTAAAAAAGTTTTAAATATTCAAGGTTATGCCGGGCAAGTGACAAGGACATTGAAATGTTTGGTTTATTCAGGTAGTTCGAGTCGAAATCAATAGATATCACTAGCGGCACTGGGAAATAATTTTACAAAGGTTCTAAATTGCAGGTAAAGATGGCGCTGTAAGCGCGTCGGTGATGAATAAACAAATAAAGTTAAATCATGAACATAAAATACATACCTAACTTTTAGGAGGATTAGGATGAGGATTTAGCATTTAGGAAAATATTTTGTGGTCGGTTACCATTAAACTTCTTAGACAACGTTTAGTTCATTTTTTGTTCCATATTTCAGGGCCATTTTCAAGATAACGTAAACTTACCTAACTATTGGTAGGTATTTCCAAAGGAATAGAAAAAAGTATCGCACCTCTTCCTAAGGCACCACAGAGTGGTATGATAATTAATTGTAAAAGGGCTATGGTAAAAGGTACAAAAAAATGTCTTTATGAAAAGCTATGACCTAGGTATTGATAAATCTCGTTGGGGCCCGCCAGACAGACTCACGCTGTGATATTGTAACAAACTTACATTTTTGTTGTCAGTCTTTCACGTAGGTAACGTAGAAGTGATGACTGCGCTAGATGACAGTTTTTTACGTTTGCGTGTGACGGCTCTGACACCTAATATTATTATAACGCAAAGACGTAATGGGCTTAGGCTGGGCGGTTGGGCAGTGATGCACAAAATAAGTGTATTATGTAAAATGTTTTAAATAGAATAAGGAAGTACGTACTTACATAAAGGTACTTAGTATATACACGTGCACCCAAGAGCATAATCAGACTTTGACCTTCAACGTTTGCACTGCTGATGCTGGGACACAGGCCACAGCCGACACCGGCACACTGCCCCCTCTCTGTCAGAGAGTGTGGGCCGAAATCCATCACGTAGGAAGCTCTGCTTTGTGAATCACCCATGCGGAATACCTACATTAATAAAATTATCCATTTTGAAAAGTACATACCGTTTGTTTTTTAAAGTATTTTTTATTTATTGCATTGAAATGGTCCAAAAATAATATTAATTTGGCTTTGGGCTTTTCAGATAGCCTGATTACACACTGTTTTACACCATTCGTTAGTGCCAGCCGCTAATATAGATCTAATACTGAAGTAATGAGAATGACCGAAGACAGCGAATGTTGTAATATACAGGATGGAATGTTTTAACCTCCCCTGGAGGGAAAGTACTTTAAATAGGTACTGGATATAGCAAATTTTAATCAAAGAAACCATTCCTTTATTTTTTTAATTAATCAAATCTGTATTTTAAAGATATTCGAAAATTCGCTTACCACACTCGAGAAACGAACCAGCTAAAATACGAAAATATAACACGCTGTACTTTTATGCCATTATTCGATGGGGTTAATCATAAGGATCAAATCTCTCTAACAAACATGACACATTAATTGAACGGAAAACCATGAAATCTAAACTTTTTAATTCAATGGGACAAGGAATTAGGTATGGAAAAATATGGTTGTGTTAGTCCACGTTTACTAAGATCATCAAGGCACAGTCAACTACCCTGAACAACTGAATCTCTTGAGAAATGTATAAATCTACCTAGCCTCGAGATGTGCTTCGGCCTATAACAGCAGAATCACCAATAAAACCATTTCAATACTTGCCCTCGTATTCAAAAACGCTCAGATCCGATTTCGATTCGGAAAGTCGTATGTCTATCTCGGTCGCTTTCGTAATGCCAAAACAAGATAGACATACGACTTATCTAATCGAAATCGAATCCGAGCGTTTGTGAATACGGGGGCTGGATAGGTACCTACAAACGGCACAAACTGATGACCTGCGAGATCACCAGACCTCATCCCTTTAGGTTTTTTACGGGGATACGTTAATAGTCAAATCTACCAAAAGTCCCATGCAATTGTAAACGAGCTGAGGTCTCATAACCAGAGGTCGGAATTAGGTAGATTTATTTGTGTACTTACACTGATTTCATACAGCGAAAGAATAAAGTGGATACCTATGCCTCAATTCCCGAGATTAATTTTAAAGAGCAGAAAAATCCCGTGATTTATTAAATATTGAATAAAAACGTTATTTAGTTTTAGACGATTTAAACCATCCGACATCGGATGTCAAAGTTTAAAAATTCCAATGCGCACACGCAAGGGAAGATCCTGATTAATATCAACATTTCGATGCAAGTACCTAAATAACTCTACCTGATTCCGACCTCGGCTCCTAACTCGGTAACAATTAATGGAAATGAATCCCATAAAAGTTTATTGAAACTAAATAATAATAAGATTTTTGAATTTCCTTTAATTTAGCTTATCATGTTTGATAAAGAATGATTGTTATTCTTGGCCCTATCGATTGATGCTCTAAAAGTCTAAAAGTACCGAGTCATATTTTTCGCATTTTAGCCGGTTCGATTCCTGAGTGTGGAAAGCGAATGATCGAAAATCTTTGAATACCGTGTGTTTCTTTTTAAAAATTAACGAATTGTTCCTTTGAGTATTTGCTATCTCCAGTATTTAGAGGACTTTCCCTCGAGCTGAGGTTGAAAAATTCCACCCTGTATAATACAGTACTTATGTGTTTTTGTTACTCTGTTAGAAACTGCGTAATATGAATCATTCCCATCCCGCCACGTCTATTCCCGTTGAAGTGACTTTGATTTTTTTACGGTAAGTACCTTATTCCTAAGATACAGGCCTGCGTACCTAGTTTAGGGGCCGGAAATCTACCAATAATGTTAAACTCGATTGTACAACCTTGTCCCTACATGTATAATGTATCTTGCTTTTTTTTTCTATGTACAAATAAATATCTTATCTTATCTTACTCCTTGGTAAGACTGGTTGTCATACTCTCTCTACCTACTTTAAGAAACTTTTGCGGTCTAAAATGCTTTTAAACCAGTACTTTATTATTATTTATTTTGTCTCTTACGAGAACATCTGCCTGATAAAGATATCAAAGTCATGCTCTTTCATTTAAATTCGGAAGATAAACATTTCATAAAACGTTGATCAATAGAATGTTAAGTATATTATTTTTACATAAGTCGGAAGGTCCCAATAGTTCAATTCAGCATGAAGAGTAACCCAAAATGTCAAAAAAGTGACTCATTAAATTGGTTACAAGATATTTGGGGCGCATTAACCGACGACAATAAGTCACATTCAGGAATATTGTCACGTACCCTGACGGTGACACAGACATAAAGGACTGTCACCCTATTATACTTCATTAAATTCACTCAATAACAACCATATTTCCATAAGTAGGTCTTTCATTTCGAAATTACTCTATCCCCATCCTTCTCACGAACCGAAAAGTCCCCAAGCGCGAAAGAGATGCAGCAACAAATTTGTCAAAAACCGTAGCAACTGTCATCGGGTTTCAACCAATAAATCCGTGAGGATGGGATAGCTATTATGTCTGATATGACAATACACAGATTGACGCGACCGAAAATCTATAAACTTTAAAAGTTAATGCGCGCATGCAGTTCAGACTTGCCAATGCAATGTAGGCTTAATCGTGATGTACTGAAAGCTCAAAATGGCTGAAATGGTACTGAATTTGCATGTTTAACAAAACTAAACTCTAACTGTTGTTAGTTAAAATTGTAATTTGCAAAGACGAGGGGTTCTTTTGTCGATAGGATGAGCTCACAAAAAAATCTTCAATGGGGAGTGAACAAAAGCTCATAAAAGTTTGAGATTAATCGGGGATTTGGGCACAATAATACACACACATGCCGCTGACGTGGTGGAGCTCGACTGTGCGTCCGTCATATTGTCATGATGTGGGCACATCATTACTATTGATCTAAGTACACGTAGTGCGGGCTAAGTTACGCGAATCATTTTGTGTTGGTAGTTTAAATTTTTATTAAATCAGTTTCTTAAGCACGTCCTGTTCCAAAAACTGTAAGACAGTATTCTACGAACCTTATTCTTATTCTTTATTGCACATAAAGTTAAAAGTTATACACACAAATAATATATAGCTTATGTACAACGGCGAGCTTAACCCAGAATTGAGTTTTCTTACAGCTAACCTTATTTTAACAGGAATATTAGCCAAAGAGGATACAGCTTTGTGCATGAACAGTACTTTTAAAACTTCAATAAACTTATTTTATAAACTAATCTAATACATACAATATAATAAATACAAATATATATGTAATGTATGTGTGATTATAGTATTTATTGTATATTTTTAAAACTTCAATAAACTTATTTTATAAACTAATCTAATACATACAATATAATAAATACAAATATATATGTAATGTATGTGTGATTATAGTATTTATTGTATATGTAATAATACAATAAATACTATAATCATGTTATGTCAGAGAAAGGGCAGCAGCGTTCTCTGTGCTTTTGTAACAACCGTACTGCGATCGCCAACTCGCCTGCCAAGCGTGGCGATTATGGCAAAATCCCCCAAAATGTCAATGTGGCGACATTTGGGGGAGGCCTATGTCCAGCAGTGGACGTCTTTGGGGCTGAAATGATGATGATGATGATGATAATCATGTTGGCAGGAAATGTTCTTTAATTCCTCTCTTGAACACGTCTAACGAAGGGCTGTCCCGCAAGGAGTGTGGAAGTGAATTCCAAAGGCGCACAGCACGAACAGTAAATGATTCATCATACCGACTTGAGGAATTGGGAGGGAAGCGAAGGAGAAGAGATGATGATGAGCGACAGGGTTTACCTCGAGGAACAAGATATTCGAAGCGTTCGCGAAGATACGAAGGAGCTTTAGGGTTATGAAGTACAGAAAAAAGGAAAGAAAGAGTGTGAGGATCTCGACGCTGCCGAATCGGTAACCACTTCAGCTGCTTCCGAAATTCTGACACATGGTCGAAGCCCGAAAATGAAGCGGATACACAAATTCTGCAGACGTTCGAGCTTATCAAGAAGTTCTTCAGTTGCATCAAGAAAACAGACATCAGCATAGTTTATGAGAGGTAGAAGAAGAGATTGGGCAAGAGTGATTTTAGTTTGAAAGGGCAGCAACTTCTGAAGATGCTTAAGTGACCGATACGAACAAAAAACCCTCCTGCTTACTTCAGCAATGTGAGCAGTCCAAGAACACACCTAATTCTCGTACTTTCTTGGAGTAGGCTATAGCGACACCATCGTACACAACAGGCGGGAGGGACTGATGACGCAATAAATTTACGAAGTATCTGCCACCAATAATGAGAGCCTGTGATTTAGTTGGGTTAACTAACAGACCAAAATTTTTAGTCCACTGACTGATGTTTTGAAGATCATTATTGATGGCATCAATGGCTCCAGGAAGCTGTTCTAGTTTAAAATGGCGATAAAGCTGCAAGTCATAGAGATGATAATGAGAAGATAAAATCTTAGTGATAGCCTTAATAAAAACGGAGAAAAGAAGAGGAGAAAGGACGCCACCCTGAGGAACACCCGCAGAAAGATCACACCAATCAGAGCAAGCCTCATTCAAGTGTACCGACTGCCAGCGACCCCGAAGATATGAATCAAACCAAGCAGTCACAGGAGGAGATATGTTTAGAGAGGAAAGGATACCTAAGAGGATGTCAAAATCAACCGAATTAAAAGCACTGCTGAAGTCTAATAAAACCAACACGGAAGGAGCCGGTTTTCCATGGCCAATCGGATGTCGTCAGTTATTTTAAGTAAGGCTGAAACAGTGCTATGGCCAGGACGAAATCCAGACTGGTAAGGACTAAGCAGGCTATTAGAAAAAAAAAGAAATGACATAGTTGATTATTCACAACACTCTCAAGGACTTTAGACAGGATTGGAAGTATGGTGATTGGACGAAACTGAGACAATGAATAGGGATTTGCAACTTTGGGAAGAGCCAAAACATAGGCCTTCTTCCAAGCAGAAGGAAAGGAGCTAGTAAAAAGGGAATAGTTTACAATGTGTAAAATTACAGGAATAAGGACGTCAAGGATAGGAAGAAGCATCTGAAGTTGGAGCCCATCATCACCCACTGCCTTCGTGGAAATAGATGTGATGGCTCGCTTAATATCCCCTTCTGTAACTGGGTGAAAAGAGAATGAAGTACATATTGGCCGTGGAAGATTAGAGAGATCGTTAAGAGTGTCAGATTTAAGATTTTCATCCAGTGTCACTGGAGATTTAGAAAAATGTAAATTAATTTCATTCAAGTCAATATCAGGCGTGCTGTCATTTACAACTTTGCCGATTCCATACTTGTGCTGTGTTGGAGTTTTGGATTGAGTTGTGTATGTGACGCCTTTTAGCATCCCTACACATACGACCGCAGCGATTACGCAGTTTCTTATAGAGGCACCAGTTCTCATCCGTAGGGTCCCTCTTGTAACGCATTTTCGACTTATCCCTTTTAGACATCGCGTTTTTAATTTCATCAGACAACCAGGGAGCTGGAAGATGCTTCACCCTGACCTTCCTAAGTGGAGCATGCACATCAAAAAGATTCAACACTATCTTCGTAAATTCTGCCACCTTAGTGTCCAAGGCATTGCTTTCATAAACAGGAGACCAGTCAATATTGTCCGCATCCTCTCCCAAACGCTCCAGATCAATGCAAATAATAAGAATTAAATATCATGCAGTTAAGTTAGACCTATATTTCATTAATAATACTATAAAAAGTAATAACTTGATATTATGCATGCTGTCTATTTGTGGGACTGGCTGCATTCGTACACTCAAACGTTATTGACATAAAAATAATGTAGAAATAGTAGATTGTTACATCGAGCGCAAAGTGAGTTATTAATGCATGAGTGTTATGTTGCCTTCACTTTCTCTAAATTAACACGCGTGCATTTAATTACACACTTTAGCAAGGTTCGCAATCTACTTTTCTTTCAACTACCGTGACAAAATATACCAAATCAAAATAAAAACTCAAGTTAATGAAACAAAGTTTAATTAAACATTTAAAACTTACAATTATTAAATTTGCAGATAATAACAACTTCATTTGCAGCTGTTTTCATACTTTCTGGGCCTCAAGTCTGCTATTTTTATAAATATCGTCATTCCAACACGATCCCATTGTCATTTTGCTAAAAGTTCGTAATCTGCTAATTCATAATGATCGATCATTGGTCAGTCAGTGGTTGGTCAGTGGTCTCGTAATAGAATGGTGTTATAATGACATTGTTGTATTGCCATTATTATAAAACCCGTTAGTAGAAATGATTTTCGAAAAACTACTACTAAATTTGAACATTTATTCATGCCAGATTTCAATTATATATATTTTTACATATTATTTATTGGTGTTATGAGCAATCTGAAGTAGTAAGAAGTTTGTTAATAGCAGAAAACATTAAATGTGAAATTGGAAAACTCAATATTTTATCTGTTTAGCTGTCAAAGTCAAATATGACATTACTGTTTACTGTACTGACGTTTATTTGTTTTTATTATTTCTAGCGGCTGGTGTTTTGGTTTAGTTTCAAGTGTTTTATATGATCTCTAAAAGATTTATTGCAATACAAAATGGTGCTAATTGAGAAAATTTCGGCTCTAATTGACTTTTTAGAAAACCACCAAGACCTGCTTGGCTACTGCAGCCGCACCAATGAAGTGCGAAGTTTATTAAAACGATATTGGATGGAGTGCGCCCAAATTTTATACTCGTATCGGTGGACTTCCCAGTGCCCCAATAAAACGCCGGCAGCACAGTAAGTACATAAATCAGTATAATATTCTACGCATTATAAAATGATAAATGTATCATTATTGTGATTTTTGCACTTTTTTAGTTCTACAATGAATATTAAAGTAAAATATACTTTTTTTTATAGGTAGAGACCATGCAGCTCTTGAAGCTGGTCAATCAAGGCTGGACACTATTGAAGCCAGGGAATGCCGAGGCAACTTTAAAACAAGCTCAGGCCATCAACACTGGCTGAAGCCATTGATCGACTGAGGTCCACCACAGAAAAAATGGCGCACCTTATGGGACACTGTGTGCCAAAAAAGGTAATTACTGTGGATTTACAGATTATTCACTGATACGAAATGGTTTTACCCAAAAGCGGAACTTCTACTCATTGTGTGTTCAACAAACATACCCACAATAAGTATTAAAGAGAAAGCAATACAATATAAATTATAATAATTTTATTATAACCCCTCCAGTTAAGCTTAAAAGCTTGTGTTAGGTGTAGGCTCACATCAGTAGTAGTACATCGGGCAGAATTTGACATCTTTATGTCTGACTAAAGTTTTCTGAAGTATGCAAGAGGTAATTTTGTCAGATTATTTAAAGATAAATGAAATCAATATTAGGAGTCTATGTCCAGCAGTGGATTCCAAATGTCTGTAATGATAAATAATTAAATGAAACAATGTTTTTTAAAAAGAGTATTCATTTATTTTAAATCATATTTTGTGCAATACTGTGGATCTGTAACAGAGTTAAATCATTTTAATAATAATTAAAGCATTTTCGCACTCCACTAGAATATTGAGGTGGGTTTAAATTACATACCTACTAATTTAATTTATGCATTTCTCCACAGTTTGTCAACAAGAGCCTGCTGCAGTGCCCAACCTTCAAGAAGATACCGATTCACCCTTCGATGGTCTTGATAATTAGGTGCTGCATAATTAATTTCCTCCTAAATTAAAAGACTGATTAGTTAAATGTAAGGTAAAATTTGATTTGTTATTCAAATGATAATTAAAATATTGAAGATCGTTTTATTTTGTATGAAGACTGATTTTGATTTGTTATTAATATTACATTAAATATTGTAACTTGGAATTGTTTTACTAGATATATGACAAAATGTCTTTTAGTTTTACGTACTATATTTACATTTGAGATTTTAAGTCAAGTTTAACATTGTTAAATAAATATTTAGTTATGAGAAATAAAGAGTACCTAATTTAACTGTTGTTTTTTTTAACATACTAGTATTATTTAAAATTCCAACTCCATTAAATTCCAAAATAGTGGAATATAAATCACATATCTGTTGCAAGCCAAGTTATTCTGCATAAACTTCGTCAGGTGGCAATGGTGCTCTTGCCATGTTTGCAATATGCAACATTCATTCACAATCTTGCCTGCAGTTGTTGGACTATAATGTAAAGCACGTGCTGCAAGCAAACACCTGCAAAAAAACAATTTACTTTTATACAGCCCCATTTAACTAAACGTCTTAACTTTTATATACTTACTGTTCTTCAATTAACCCCCTTACTGAGTCCTTTCCAAGGCAAAACGTTTTTACAAATTCCGCCTCGGGAATATCAATTATAAAGGTATTCATTCTCGTTCTCGTCATGCGACGGGCTTGACGACGTCTTCTGCAGTTCTGCATTGTGCCAACCGATCTTCTTTCTCTAACATCTACTGCGTTGGCTAGCTCGAGAATCGAAAATATTTGCTCGTAATGAATACATAGGTAGTCTCCATTCAATATTCCACAAACACTTGAAACACGATACTCGTAACGATAATAACTATAACCAAAGTATTTAGAAGCCGCTTGTTAGTAAACAATTCAAATTGACACTCCGAACAGTCTGAGATAAATGTGAGGGAAGCAATGACTGCACAATGGCGTTCTAATGGTAGTTCAGTGGTCAAAGGAACTGTCAAAATTTTTGCAGATTACCGCTAAAGTCAGTCATTCATTTGTCATTAAGTACGAGATTACCATTCTATGCCATGTCTTTCAATGGATTGTCAGTGGTTGTCCATTGGAAAGTCATAATGACGCCATTATATTAGTAGATTACCAAACTTGTCAAAATCAACAATTATGAAATCAGTGATAGGCCATTCTGACACGATTGTAATAGCAGACTTGAGGCCCTTTAAATCCACAGTAATTACCTTTTTTGGCACACAGTGTCCCATAAGGTGCGCCATTTTTTCTGTGGTGGACCTCAGTCGATCAATGGCTTCAGCCAGTGTTGATGGCCTGAGCTTGTTTTAAAGTTGCCTCGGCATTCCCTGGCTTCAATAGTGTCCAGCCTTGATTGACCAGCTTCAAGAGCTGCATGGTCTCTACCTATAAAAAAAAGTATATTTTACTTTAATATTCATTGTAGAACTAAAAAAGTGCAAAAATCACAATAATGATACATTTATCATTTTATAATGCGTAGAATATTATACTGATTTATGTACTTACTGTGCTGCCGGCGTTTTATTGGGGCACTGGGAAGTCCACCGATACGAGTATAAAATTTGGGCGCACTCCATCCAATATCGTTTTAATAAACTTCGCACTTCATTGGTGCGGCTGCAGTAGCCAAGCAGGTCTTGGTGGTTTTCTAAAAAGTCAATTAGAGCCGAAATTTTCTCAATTAGCACCATTTTGTATTGCAATAAATCTTTTAGAGATCATATAAAACACTTGAAACTAAACCAAAACACCAGCCGCTAGAAATAATAAAAACAAATAAACGTCAGTACAGTAAACAGTAATGTCATATTTGACTTTGACAGCTAAACAGATAAAATATTGAGTTTTCCAATTTCACATTTAATGTTTTCTGCTATTAACAAACTTCTTACTACTTCAGATTGCTCATAACACCAATAAATAATATGTAAAAATATATATAATTGAAATCTGGCATGAATAAATGTTCAAATTTAGTAGTAGTTTTTCGAAAATCATTTCTACTAACGGGTTTTATAATAATGGCAATACAACAATGTCATTATAACACCATTCTATTACGAGACCACTGACCAACCACTGACTGACCAATGATCGATCATTATGAATTAGCAGATTACGAACTTTTAGCAAAATGACAATGGGATCGTGTTGGAATGACGATATTTATAAAAATAGCAGACTTGAGGCCCAGATTATTCACTGATACGAAATGGTTTTACCCAAAAGCGGAACTTCTACTCATTGTGTGTTCAACAAACATACCCACAATAAGTATTAAAGAGAAAGCAATACAATATAAATTATAATAATTTTATTATAACCCCTCCAGTTAAGCTTAAAAGCTTGTGTTAGGTGTAGGCTCACATCAGTAGTAGTACCTACATCGGGCAGAATTTGACATCTTTATGTCTGACTAAAGTTTTCTGAAGTATGCAAGAGGTAATTTTGTCAGATTATTTAAAGATAAATGAAATCTATATTAGGAGTCTATGTCCAGCAGTGGATTCCAAATGGCTGTAATGATAAATAATTAAATGAAACAATGTTTTTTAAAAAGAGTATTCATTTATTTTAAATCATATTTTGTGCAATACTGTGGATCTGTAACAGAGTTAAATCATTTTAATAATAATTAAAGCATTTTCGCACTCCACTAGAATATTGAGGTGGGTTTAAATTACATACCTACTAATTTAATTTATGCATTTCTCCACAGTTTGTCAACAAGAGCCTGCTGCAGTGCCCAACCTTCAAGAAGATACCGATTCACCCTTCGATGGTCTTGATAATTAGGTGCTGCATAATTAATTTCCTCCTAAATTAAAAGACTGATTAGTTAAATGTAAGGTAAAATTTGATTTGTTATTCAAATGATAATTAAAATATTGAAGATCGTTTTATTTTGTATGAAGACTGATTTTGATTTGTTATTAATATTACATTAAATATTGTAACTTGGAATTGTTTTACTAGATATATGACAAAATGTCTTTTAGTTTTACGTACTATATTTACATTTGAGATTTTAAGTCAAGTTTAACATTGTTAAATAAATATTTAGTTATGAGAAATAAAGAGTACCTAATTTAACTGTTGTTTTTTTTAACATACTAGTATTATTTAAAATTCCAACTCCATTAAATTCCAAAATAGTGGAATATAAATCACATATCTGTTGCAAGCCAAGTTATTCTGCATAAACTTCGTCAGGTGGCAATGGTGCTCTTATTCTGCATAAACTTCGTCAGGTGGCAATGGTGCTCTTGCCATGTTTGCAATATGCAACATTCATTCACAATCTTGCCTGCAGTTGTTGGACTATAATGTAAAGCACGTGCTGCAAGCAAACACCTGCAAAAAAACAATTTACTTTTATACAGCCCCATTTAACTAAACGTCTTAACTTTTATATACTTACTGTTCTTCAATTAACCCCCTTACTGAGTCCTTTCCAAGGCAAAACGTTTTTACAAATTCCGCCTCGGGAATATCAATTATAAAGGTATTCATTCTCGTTCTCGTCATGCGACGGGCTTGACGACGTCTTCTGCAGTTCTGCATTGTGCCAACCGATCTTCTTTCTCTAACATCTACTGCGTTGGCTAGCTCGAGAATCGAAAATATTTGCTCGTTATGAATACATAGGTAGTCTCCATTCAATATTCCACAAACACTTGAAACACGATACTCGTAACGATAATAACTATAACCAAAGTATTTAGAAGCCGCTTGTTAGTAAACAATTCAAATTGACACTCCGAACAGTCTGAGATAAATGTGAGGGAAGCAATGACTGCACAATGGCGTTCTAATGGTAGTTCAGTGGTCAAAGGAACTGTCAAAATTTTTGCAGATTACCGCTAAAGTCAGTCATTCATTTGTCATTAAGTACGAGATTACCATTCTATGCCATGTCTTTCAATGGATTGTCAGTGGTTGTCCATTGGAAAGTCATAATGACGCCATTATATTAGTAGATTACCAAACTTGTCAAAATCAACAATTATGAAATCAGTGATAGGCCATTCTGACACGACTGTAATAGCAGACTTGAGGCCCTTGGAGTTGAATTCATATCGCTATCGCTGTGTATTTACATTTTTTTAAACTTTTTTTTCTAAATAATAAGTATCAAAGTTTTACAAAGGCACAATATGCGCGCAATTGTTTTTTTTTACCAAGTTGGTAAAAAAAAACAATTGCGCGCATAGTAGTAACTAACTCGGTTAGCCGATTTTTATTTTCAGCCAGTGTCTTTTTAATCTAATGCATACATTTTATATTAAACTTAATGGGAGACATTTAACCTCTTTGGTAAAATATCTAAATAAAATTAAAAGACAGTGCAGTTATGAAAAACAGTGCAATAATGAGATTTTATATAAAATTTCTGCACTGTTTTGGTTCTAAGCAAAAAATACATCCTTTGTGATCAGTTTTGTAGTGATTAATGATAAAAATAAAACGTAGTGGAAAGAAAAAGAATTTGATTGTTAATTTTTCATGATTAATTCAGCTTGTAAATGTGTGGGCTTAATTTAAAATATAGTGGAAGAGACACCGACGCTCAAATTATAACCACGTATTCAGTTACATCATTCTGAATCCCGGGGACATATATATTAAGTCGGTAATTTAAAAAAAAAAACTGACGTTCCATACATTTTTCATATAGATTTTGAACTTTATTAGGAAACACACGATTTAAAAAAAATACCGATATTCCAGCTGGGGCAGCTCATGTACCTACTGGTACTTAGTACCTATGTAAGTAAGTGCGAGAATTGCCCATTTTCACTAATATTAGGTGATACCTAAATTAACGCCTAAAATCAAGCGAACTGTTGCTTTATTAACGCTTGGCTCAGCGTCAATACCTAAAATGTGCATTAATATTTAGGTGTTTCATAGTATTAGCGAAAACAATAGGGATGTTTCCACAGTCAAAAAAATATGATAATATTTAGTCCGTCAGTTAGATTATCGAAAAATATTGTACACGTATTTTTTACTTTATCAAATTAATAAAAATTGACGAAGATAAAACGCATCAAAGATCAAGAGTGGGGGCTTTTGACGTCACCGTGTTTTAAAAAGTGTACGACGTCGTGACGTCACACGAGTTTTAAATGCACTTTATCGTCTTCATTTTCTGTTAACGTAAAAAAAGAAAAAATACGTGTCCAATATTTTTTGGAAATCTATAAGACGGACTAATTAGATTTTTTATGTCAACTACCCTATTGGTTTCAGATGTGGTTCCTAATTTAAGAAGAAAATTCTAAAATAATAAACAATATAATTTATAATAGACATTTATTATAAAGCTGGGACATAAGAAATATTATTTACATTAGTTATTCATAGTAACACTTAAAAATATACAATGTAATACATAATATACAGGCTACAAAACATAGGTTATTTTTAATATTGTCTAAAACTATCCCCAAAATATTAATAATCGTATACCTTGGTAAGTAAGTACCTACTTATCATAATTTTGGTCCCAATTTTGTAATTTAGCCTACTAATTAACCGAAAATTAAAAGTACTTATTATACAGATAAACTATTTATATATGACACAAGTAACTAATATTTTACAAAAAAATACACGGAATGTTTTGAGGAATGTTTAATTCGAGAATATGCGTAATTTTGACTAGATTTTTGTTTAAATTGACAATTCCAAACGTCTTTCTTTTTAAGGCATGAACTATAAATATCTTTAAACACACATAGGTACAGGAAATTAGGATAAACCATTTGATTCGATGAAGATAGGACAGCATTAGGTTTATACAGGGTGTAACGGAAAGGGTATATATGTTAAGAGCAATTTGATAAGTCCGGGCACTATTAATAATGGCCGGTCTGTATTCATAATGCCCGACTCAATTGGGCAATGTGATTAAAACAGCATGATTAATCACTTTTCCCGGCCATTATGAATAATATCCACCCAATCTTGGGCAAAATAATAAATAGGTGAACTGTAGTGTTTTTCTTTATTAAATGAAATTAAACTTACAAAATTTTCATGAAAAGTTAACAAAAAATTCAAGCTATCTCAAACACTGACTTATTACATGAACCACGGGCTGTCGGACATTATTAATAATGGCCGGTCAAAGTGATAAATTAATCACTTTGCCCATCGCTCTTGGGCATTATTAATTATGGCCGGTCTTTATTAATAATGTCCAGTTAATCACGTTGCCCGTAACATATATATACTTAAGGGTGTTATGTTACTGGGTACATAGAAACATTGACAACTACTTAGCCACATCGAGATTTGATTTAAAACGCGAATTAACTTTGGTAAAATGATAATGTATTTAAATAGTAAAACTTCATTATTTAATACTCACTTTATTATTAGATTTTATTATCAAGTTTTTTTGAGATTACGAATACAACTATTGACAACTATGACATCCAGATATTTTTATTATTGGGTAGGGTAAGTAGGTAGGGTTGGGTAAGGTAGCGTAGGGTAGGAGTTAGAAGAAAAAGAACATTGTAGTTATTATCTAAATGAAAGAAATTGTAAACAGTACATTCACCGAAAACGACATTGAGCTTTTATAACTATGTATTTTCACTACCCACTGCACATCCATTGAGTTTTCCAAAGGAATTTGGTAAGACTTAAAATCTAACTAGGGTACTAAGTTATTTGCAGACCCGATATACTTACATATAATAATAATTATGTACATAGTCATCATCATCATTCATCATTTCAGCCCAAAAGACGTCCACTGCTGGACATAGGCCTCCCCCAAGTGTCGCCACATTGACATTTTGGGGGGTTTTGCCATAATCGCCACGCTTGGCAGGCGGGTTGGCGATCGCAGTACGGTTGTTACAAAAACACAGAGAACGCTGCTGCCCATTCTCTGGCAAGTCCCTTAGTCGCCTCTTACGACACCCACGGGAAGATATGGGATGGTGCTATTCTTTACGTCCGACACCATACAGAACTGATGTACATAGTGTACGAGTATAATCTTTTCAAATACTGCCTCAAAAGTTTACAAATACTTAATACAAGTATTTTGAGTATGAAAGTTTTCTTTACGCTTTAGGAAGCAATTTTCTATCTACATAATACTACATCTACAATACCTAGTTCATATCTCATATACATCGGTATACCACGTGGGCCAAGCGCTTTTTCCTGGATATGCTGTTTTTCTCACGGCGTAACCTTGATATGTATTATCAATAACAATCCGGATAATTCCCAATTTCCAAAGAATTGTATTATCAATAACAATCCGGATAATTTCCAAAGAATTTGATGACAGATTTACAAGATCATACTTATATAATAATAGGTATATACATAATTATACTTAAGGAGCAGTAGTAGCTCAATACTGATTTAATATTGACCAGAGGACGTAGACCAAGTTTCATTCTATCGGTGGTAATGATCATGGAAGAGTCACATAATGTTTCGCTTTGGCTGACTGACAAAAGCTATCAAAAAGTTTTTGAAATTCAATGTAGGAATACTGTGTACTGTGTAAATTGTCTTAGTTAATGGCAATCAAGTAGAAGAAATAAGAAACACTTTGAGGTAATTACCAATTTTCTAAACCCTTAGGAAATATATGAGATTCGATCCTATTTACGTAGAGTACGTACCCCGAGATTGGACACTTAGGTATAATTTTTAATTAGTAATATCAGTTCCACTTAAGTCTAATATCACTGTTTGTACTGCTTAGCACAAGAGAGACTATTTTTAATTCGATTACAACATCAACATGGTTACGTAAAGTAGTAAACCGTTAAAAACCACTTACTTATTCAAAATATGGAATTACGTGTACACGACGACATTGATATTTTATTCAATAACTATTCCATCAGAAAAGAAAACCAGTTGTGCCGACCTCAAATAAAATGGGACTAGAGCAGGATGATGATGATGAACTATTCCATAAGGATCTCGATTTTGTAAGGGAGTCATCTGGTTTGATATGGACTTGTGGTGAGCAGGGATTAAACCAGTAAATGCGAATTAAATATTTTATGAATTTGAATGTCCATCCATCAATGAAGAGGATAAGGAAGAGCAAAGAAAAAATGGATTGTACGAGGAATGATATGGATGAAATCTGGCGGACAGTAGGCAACGTGTTGCGCTGACCCCAAGTACATTGGGCTAGGGCAGGAATCTTCGTGTCCTTGCCACATATAATAAAGGATGATGGTTAAGAATCTTCCTTTGACGCACGAGGTTGTGGGTGCTCATTTCGGCAAAAATACCTATCTACTTTCTAAGTTTTTTCTTGACATTACTGATATACCCATCAGATACCTACTTAATATATATGTCGCAGATTCAATCAGATTAGCGTCTACATGCTCAATGTTGGTGTCCGTCATGTTATTATTTTATCAATCAGTGCGCACGACCGGCACAGGCGCTGTCTCAGAAGCAAGAAGAAACTCGAAATCTAGACGACGAACGCACTACTGACAGATACAACTGACACTGACACCTTCGACATAGACAAGCAGTGTTGTCATTCGCATAAATTGTCTATGATGTTTACGCAGTGTTGCCATTCAAATCAATTAAATAACTATAAAAATCTCTAACATATATATTTTCAATATCCCGGCTACATGATTCCTAAAGATGAACGTGACATGGGAACATATATTTAAGGACAGTTGTAGTTCAGTGCTCAAATATTGACCAGAGCGTAGTACATGACATTCTATCGGCGAATATGTTAATGGAAAAGTCAAATATCTTTTGACTGAGTTTATATTGGAAAGTACCTTTGCCCAGCTGTGGGACAATTATGTGCTAGCAGTAATGCTAGCTAAGCTAGATGAGCCCTCCGCAATACAAATGTGTGATATCAGTTGGACTTATTCCAACGACCTCTACAATACTATTCCTTTGCACCTATGTACATATCGGAAATTATACTTTCTATGGGGGTGTCTCCAACCGTGGCTTTGAAGAACAGTTCGACGATGGCAGAGCTGGGCACTCGCCTGATGATGGGCAGCAGGCTCTGTAGCCTGCAGGCCCTCGTAAGCTGCAGCGGATAATGGCTGCGACAGTACTGGAAAGAAAAATAGTTGTTAGTGCTACTGGTACATTCGTTTGAAGAAGGTTATGGGTATCTACTTTCTGATCTTCTTTCAAGAAGATTCTTGATCTTTTCGCTATCACCTTCACCATCTACCACTTAATCAATGCCTCAACAAAAGAACTCTCCTGGGATTTGCAACGAATTTACAAATGTTTAGTTAGTAGCTAGTAGTTAGTGCTAAGTAGTAGTGAGAACAAGCATTAATTTCTCAAACCTTTTTAGAGGTATGTGCTATTTAATTCAACATTCGATCATTGAAAAACACTTTTAAACACTGTTAGGCTTTCACGGCTTATAACTTCCCTTGTTATTTGCAACAGCGTCGAAATATCGGGAGCTTTCATTAATTCATAATCACGGAAGAACGGAATGCGGATACCTACCCCGTAAGTGACAGTGCAAGTGTCAAGACTTATTAGTAACAACAACTTTTGCCATTATCAGGTTATGATCGAATCAATCAAAGGTTCTTACCTCAGTCAACATGAAGACCGACTGGTCGCGCAGCACAGACACAGCCGCCGGATCCCGTAGTCTCCGTTTTTCTATTTCCACGCTGTTGGGGCTGCTCTCCTCGTCCTTATCCAAACACGTCTTGTACAGGCATATCACCCGGAGACATGCGTATTCAGTTGAATCCGGGTTTAATTTACAAATCTCCGCTAAAGCCGATTCAAACATTTCAGTTTCATTTTTATCTATTGAATTATTCCCATCTCTTAGCAAGTTTAAGTCTAGCGGGTAAAGAAACTGTGCGGCTCCAAGAACGAAGAAATTTTTCCAGGATTCTTCTATTAGTATCAGTTGGTCTTCCAAGGCTATGGTGGAGAGTCCAGTAACGTGTTTGGTCCAGCGAACGTTCATGAAGAGCAGTCGGGCAGCAGCTTCGCAGATAGTTGAGGGGTACGCGGGGGTGAAGAAGAACGGGTTCAGAACAGTCGAGGGAGGTGGAGGCCGAGGTACGACGGGCGGATCAAAAACAAAGGGATAACTGTAAGGGTTATACGTCGGTATAGCTGGCGGAGGAACCAGGTTGTGTTTCGGCAGAGTTAGGTTCAATGGTGGTGGGATTGGTCCTCCCGCGTCTAGGCAAGGCGGAGACTCTTTCATAAACAATGCCATTTGACGACGAATAGTTGAGTTTCGAGGTCCTCTTTCGTGTTGGACGGCTGTAAGGAAAATTAATTGTTATTAATTAGTTCTAACGTTAACTTACACCAAACAGGGACTTAATGTACACCTTTGCCAAAGCCACTTTTTAACCGAAATTAATGTTACAAATATATCTCGGTTACACAAGAATGAGTAAATACTTTTGCCTCACGACTACACCACTAACTCCTGAAATAGACAGTAATAAAAAATGTTCCCAGAAGTTAGAAACTCACCGTCTTTATTCATGCCAGCTTGCAGACACTTCTCGAGGCGACAAGCCCGGCACTGGTTCCTATGCGCCTTGTCAACGAGGCAGCCTCCAGGGACGCGCGCCTTGCAAGTGTAGCGGCGGTCACGCCTTACGGACCGCTTGAAGAATCCTGCGCATCCGTCGCACGCGAACACTCCGTAATGCTTGCCTGACGAGTGGTCCCGGCAAACGGCACACGGCACGTCGTAGAGGATGCGCCCTGTGGGAAGAAAACCTGGTTTAATTAAATAAATGGAGAAGAAGAAGCGCAACATCATGAGAAGTGGAAGCAATCGAGGAAGGTCTTTCTCCAGGAGTGGGATAATACGAGCTAACTAAAAAAATCGGTAAGCAAATCTTCATCCGGAATGCATGTTGCATTGCATATTCTACCATCGGATGAATAGTCCACTATATCCGCGAAATGCCAAACATTAATTGTAAAATAACTACCAGCCTATAAACCAAAGAATACCATTGATTGCATGGATTGCATAGTAAACCATCAACATTACAGACGAGCTTTTGCGTAATGTTTTACATCGTACGGACAACACGCAGAGGCTTATTTTAAGAGTTCATATTCATATTCATTTATTTGCATTCTACAAGGTAAAAACATGGTGTTAACAAATGGCTTAGAGCTAAGAGCCGTTGTAGACCCTTTTCAGGGCATAGCAAAATTTAGTGTAACATATTCCCAAAAGTTAAAAAACGAAATAATTAAGTGTATCTAATTCAAACAAGCCAAAAATTAAAAAAAAAATCTCATGAGAACTATAGAATCTGCAAAATATAAGAAACGAGAAATGTCATTAGTTGGCGCCCCAGACCAATAAAGTTGGCAACCACGAAATTTTCCAAAAAAACCGGCCAAGTGCGGGTCGTATTCGTACATACAGGGTTCCGAAGCACCAAACAACGAAATAAAAATCTTATCAACGCTCCTTTATATGTAAATTTACATTCAACAGCAAAACTAAATTTGTTTTTCGTAGTATGTTAATGCAAAACAAAGTAACTGCTGCAGTTTGATGGAAAACTCGCATATCTCAAAACTAAACATCACATCTTATTCAAACCAATTTTCGTTGAAAGTTTTTTTACGTTATAAAGCCCTATTTTTTTTTCAGAATTTTGCTCTTCTTACTTTAGAAATAAGATAGGGGTACACAATTTTTGTCAATTTTTACGACTTAGAAAGCAAATATGTAACTCATCAACCATTGACTTAGAAAAAAAGGATTGTCTCCTCAGAGAGCACTCCTCAACGGTTAATAGCACAGACACGACACTTTGTATACCTTTTATTTGTTGATACATTATCACAAGAGCTATATGAAATTCGGGGTGCTCTGCCTACCCACTGTGGCATGGTAAGATAGTAATAAGACCAAACGGCGTCACGCGGCTAACAGCTGATAGGTCACAGAAGCAGGCCGCGCGAATTTCATACGGCTGTTGTGTTATTGTGATAAAAGTATTTCTTTGGGAAAGTTGTTGGTTATCATGAGTACAATCATGTGTATATGTATCGGTCACTAATAACCAGTCAACCTAAATACCAACCAAAATGTTGGTGTAGGCCGGACATACGGCGTTAGATTCATTTAAACTTTAAAAGCTTCAAGTACCTAATTTATTTCTATTTCATATCCTTATGTTACATCCATGTACAAAATCCACGTATCCAATAAAAACTACTCTCTTCTTCAACTCTGAGTTCCCACCCACTAATAAATCAAAGTTTACTGTCACCTCACAGTGCGGCGCAAGCTTTTGCGGCATGATTAAGCATCGACACGGTCCGAAGCCCCGCCCCCGAGGGGAGGCATAATTTTACGACAGCCGACCTTTCGCTGCCGAAACGTTAATGTATCAAATGAGACCGTCAAATAATTACGTAAGGTAAGGTAAGGCTGCTCACGCGATTTTCGCAGGTTACATGCTAGTTGGGCGTATTGCTGCAAAATTACTGCCCGTTTTTTATAAACTGATTAAAATTAGAATTGTAATATTGCACTGTAATATATTTTATGAAAAAAAAAAATTACTGGTGATTATTAATGTATCCCTTAAATAGTATGCTAATGTCAAACTAGTCCTAACTAAAGAATACAATGTTACCCGCCTGGCTCCTATGATCAAGAGATCAAGACTGCTACGTTCGTAGCGCTACGACGCTACGCTTGCCTCGTCTACGCCGTAGATATCTTTTAGTCTACGCCTAATCGCAGATATGACTAATTACTTAATGAGTCTTAAGAACGATGGGAGTGACGAATTTCTATGCAAACTTTTATTTAGTATCCAATTTAAGAATTGATTTCAAAAATCCTTCTTTACTTCTCACTACGTTTGATAAGAAACCTTAATGCCTAACTAGTGTTTTCTAAAGAATACAGACACTTACATGTAAAAATATGTTTTGAGGGCATAATTAATTTGAATTGCCGCTGTTAGTGTCCTGATTGGTGGTGCCTCAATGCTATTCACGCTGTTGCTTACAATGTAGGCTTATGAATTTTGCTTAAAATCGAGGTCTTTCTAGAGTTATGATAGGATAAATAATGTTAGGTCTATATGTCGTGTTTAGTCATGTAGCCATCAACTAATTACTGATACCATTAGCCTGTGTCATCCCACTGCTGGGCAAAGGCCTCTTCCTTCTCCACTACTTCCAGTTTTTTCGATATAGGGCCTGAGGTCGTCACGTCGTATTTTGTTTCATCGATTTATAAATTAATGCTTATGCATCAGAAAAATAGAAGACTTCTTGGAATATTTAGTGCTAATTATAATTATAACTTTACTAGACAGCCAAAAATTCCCAGGCGTTGCGAACTTAGATACTGAAAATAACAAGTTTTTCCCCCATTAGGGATTTTTGCGGCTGCTTAAAATTTCTCCATTATTATAGTAGGTAATACATTATTCTATGTTTTTTATTTCTATGTTTAAAAAAAAAAACATGTCTAGACAACTAGACTAGAGAATCCCTACTACTTACTACCAAATTCAAACGATTTCCATAAATTAAATCTGCACGTGCAAGTAGTTGCATTCCAAAACATCGAGCAGATATAATGAACATTAAACCATTTCTACGGTACCCTAAAAGTTAAAACCAACACAAAACACCGTCTGATCCCACGACCGCGAAGATAAGACGCCATTTTGTTCGCCGCCCGAAAGCGACCAGTCGAAAAGGCATAAAGGCAAACTGAATAAGACGTCCGTATTCTATACGTGAAAACACTTGCGTTGCAGGAAACGCGGTGTCGAGTACTCGATAAAAACGGCTAAACAATAGACAAACGAGAGCGGGAATAAAACGGCCGTCGCAGATAATTATACGTTCTCGTACAAAGACAAGTTCATAATAAAAGCCAGGGACGGCTTTGTTTTTTTGTCGCTTTTCGATTTATTTGTGTTTCTCAAGCACTTGATCACTGTTGAAGAGGTTTGGCAATGGATTTTAAATAGACTGCCCGTTTTATTTATGTTTATCAACTAGTTTTTAACCTGTAAAGGCGAAAGCTAAACTATTTATTTGAAAAAAAAAACTGACTGAAAACGGGACGGGAGTTAAGTAAATTCAAACATCTGATTTTAGTATTTGAATATAGTCGGAGGGAACTATAGTCTCAAACTATAATTAAGGTGGACCCTCCAATGTAATTCAAGGTGCAGTTTTGCAGTTTATTAATAAGCGCTGCTTTTTTAGTTGTTCAATTTTGACAGTAGGTATTACAGAATAACCTCCTTAACGTGGTTTAGGGAATAAAAAATGATCGAATAAACGTTTAAGTTTGTTTGTGTGTGTGAAAGCGTGGTTATGGGCGCAGATCAGACGGGCCGCGTTAAAACACGAGTGCTTCACACTTACCGATTGCCGTATATATGATAAAAAAAATTAAATCTACATTTTATTATTCATTTGGGTCGAGAATCATTAGCATAGTAACCTCCTTGCTTGCTCTGTATGGTGTCGGACGTAAAGAATAGCACCATCCCATATCTTCCCGTGGGTGCTGTAAGAGGCGACTAAGGGACTTGCCAGAGAATGGGCAGCAGCTTTCTCTGTGATTTTGTAACAACCGCACTGCGATCGCCAACCCGCCTGCCAAGCGTGGCGATTATGGCTAAACCCCCCAAAAAGTCAATGTGGCGACACTTGGGGGAGGCCTATGTCCAGCAGTGGACGTCTTTTGGGCTGAAATGATGATGGCGCTCCTTAGCTTGTATAACACTCGAAATTTAAAAATCAAAACTTAAGTTGAGATCGACAAACTAAAATTCCTTCATACGTAATTCATAACCAAATTCAAAGAAATATCAAATCAAGGCGAGCAGTTTAAAAAAAAATGTCAGTTGTTGTACGTTATTAGGCCTATCGCTTCCGAATCATCCATAACGATGTTATCAACCGTGCGAACGTCCACCTGTGTCAGATGGACCGATGTTTGATCCCATAGCGTGACTTTTATAGGTTAGGGTCAAAACAAACAGACGATTATTAATCAAGGATGCTATTTAAATTACATTTTATTTGAAATATCTGCCTGTAAAGTTCCCACGTCAATTTTGATGTGACTTTTGAGAGTAACGCGAACCCTATTTGTAAATGGGATATGGTGATCTTTGTTTGTAACGGAAGCTAGGTAGGATATGGTAATCATTGTATTATTTTGAGAGAAGGATGACTTTTGTAAATCGGAACCGGTATAAAGCCTTTATGTATTTAATGTATTGAACAGCAACATCATTGCTTATAGAAGTTTATTAATCAAAAGAAAATAAGAGTACTGCCATTTAGAGGTATACATACGTCATTTACAGTACGTCTATTACAGCGTACACATAGCGTTTACCGTATCGTACATTGATCCAATCGTAATATGCAAAGTGTAAATAATATTTAAAAATAACGATTAAATCAAGACAATTTTATTTCTTTTAAATTATATTTAATACTTTTTTGTTTTACATACTTAAGTTTTAAGGCAGTTGAATTTATACGTTGAATAATTTCTGTATCAAAACGTTGTAGATCCTAACCCCGAAGCGACATAAAAATTCCCGATCACATCACAGAAGCCAATTAACATACCAACATAACAAAAAATACCGGGAAACAATAAGCAATACATTCTAAATATTAGCTCAATATCCAAACAAGCTAATAATCGGTATCAGTGAGTACTGGGTCAGTTCTCGGGTTGGGAGAGTGAACGAAGCGCGGGGGTGGCAACTGGCAACCCGGCAGATGCGCGCACGCACCGCGTGGGAATACCGCGGATGGGACAAATTGGCCCGGACACGTCACCTCGTTCGTTGCTAATTAACGATGGGAGACAATGAAAAGGTGTATTGATGACCTGGTTAATTATTTATTAGGCTTGTCACACGGAAAAGTTTAGCCTACCAACTAGTATGTATTGCATGATGAGCGGTTCACAATAAATATTAATTTAAATGAATGTTAGAAAAGCACTGAAACTTTTATGTAAGTACTTTGTCATTTTACCTACTGCTAGGAATTCAATGACTAATTTATTTAAATATAAAATACGATACTCACTTGACGAAGGTGTAACGGAATGCATGGTTCTTCTGCTATTACGAAATCATATCTGAAAAGAGAAAAGATAATTTAAAAAAAGAACTCTCCAGAGTCATCAGAAACATTTTCACACAGGAACCGTCGCGAGAAATAATTCTCAAGTGCAAATCTTTCGCTCGCGGTTTTCAAGAGCACTTCAAACCCAATGCGAAGCAAAAGAATCAATCAAGAATAGCAACAAATGTAAGAAAATAAAGTTCCATTGTACACTGGCTTTGTAGCTGACATCTTTCGGCCACAAAGCTGAGTGCTACTTGTATTTTTGTTCATAACTGTCATTGTTTTAATGGCCACTCGTCGTAAACGGCCATTGAATGAAAGCCATCTAGGGGCCGCCGGCGTTTGATTTGAATTTGGAACACTTACAATTATACGACAAAGTATGTTCGTGTGAACTAAAATTGTATTTGCATTTTAATTATTGTGTCAAACTCAACAGAAATTGGTTGTCGTCTTTATTGGGCTTCAAGAACGGTTGAAAGTTGCAAATGCTTCTTTTTTCTTCTAAGACTACAATATGGCATGGGGTTTTTATATGCGGCAGGTATATTTCATTAAAGTTTAAATTGCGTAAAGTATTAGCTGTGGAACAATAACAGGGAAGTTAATATAATAAATAATTATTAACAACCGATTTGCTTAAAAATTGTACACGGTTTACCACACGAGTTAAAAAAAAGTTACTCAAAGGAGACAAACCATTTTCTTCGAAATCAAACAATAAACATTTTGTTTGTGTCAACCACAGAGCTGCTGATCCCAAGTCCCTACAGTAGCAGAACTTATCACTCTTTGTCTGTCGGTCACTCAGAAGTTGGGATTGCATACATTTTACCAACGTAATTACGGACTCGCTGAACAGGTAATTACGTTCGGATTATCCCGGTAAGTGCCCGGACAAAGGCTCGGATGAGCCGGGACTAATGCCGGGACCAAAAGGCCTGGTGTGTGCATCGGAGGGTTAACAACAAAAGCGAAACCAATAATAACATCGGAAAGTCGGTAGCTTCTTGCTTTTAAAATGGAGATGGCGCAAAAAATCGCTAATACGTTTTTTGGATGTTTGGGACTAAATAGCGAAGAGAATTTGCGGACCATTTTTTTTTAGTTTGACTTTATGCAGCTGTTGTAATAACAAACATGTACGGTATGTGTTTATTAATCTGTAATATTTAGAATGTAATGTATTTTAATGTGAGAATAACACTCGTATGGATTACGTTACTTTATCATTTTATAGAGAACATCAAAAGATGAAATAGTTTACAAAACGACTATATAGTTTAACAACATAAAAGTTACATTCAAACATATTTTAAAATAGTTGGATACCTCAATAAACTTAGCAAATAAAACTAAAAGGGAATAGGTGCCCGCTCACGTACCTAAACGAAAGTATGAGTAAAAAAATCATCATAACTATTTGATTGTTGAAGATATTTCAAGTTTCAATAGTCAGTAGCCCAAAGAAAAAACACAATAGCTACCAAAATACATAAAAATTATTCAAAAGAAATATCAAATGAACAGAAATCGTTTTACAATCTGACTTACGCTGCTTTACAAGATCTCCCGTGTAATGCCAACAAGACCCGATAACAAACGTGTTGACGTGCTATAACAATTAAAAATTAAGCCAATAAGCGTGACCAGAGCACATTAATAGAAAACTTTAACAACTTGACAAATGCGAAAATTAATTTCGATATTAACGGCTTGCTTATAGTTTTCTATCGGGAAATTCATTTAACGCCACCTCCTACTACTAAAATTACATTTTTGTAATAGATTAGCGAGTTTAAGAGGTTTGATTACGTGATACCCTGATAACTATGCAATTATACATCTATATAAATAAACACAATTGAAGTGTCTGTTTGTAATTTATAAATAATAGCTTGATAGTGAATGCGTATGAAAGTATATCATCATCATCTGCCTAGCCTTTTCCCAAACTATCTTGGGATCGGCTTCCAGTCTAACCGGATGCAACTGAGTACCAGTATTTTACATGAAGCAACTGCCTATCTGACCTCCACAACCCAGTAACTGGGTAATACGATACCCCTTGGTAAGACTGGCTGTCAGACTTTTAGCTTCTGACTACTCGTAACGACTGTCAAAGATCTACAAATGACAGCCGGGACCAACGGCTTAACGTGCTTTCCGAGACACGGAGGAAACTCGATATGAAAGTATATATGGTACTTTTAACTAAAACATAATGTCTATTCGTCTGTATGTTTGTTCCGGCTAATCTCCAAAACGGCCAGACCATTTTAGACGGGACTTTTACTATAAGATTGAGTATAAGGAGTAACTTAGGCTATATTTTATATTAGAAAAAGAATTAGGAAACCGTGCAAAAAATGAATCCCTTGAAATTGTCAACAAAATCCGATTCAAGCAGGGAATTAATATTTTTATAATAATTATTTAATGCGGACGAAGGTAGCAGGCAACTGCTAGTACTTACTTATATAAAAGACTAGCACTTCGCCCTAGACTTCGTCCGCGAAAAATGGAGTAGAATAAAGCCTATGTTACTCGGTAAAGATGTAACTTTCTAATGGTGAAAGAGTTGTAATAATCGGCCGTGGAGTTTTTGAGTTAAATTGTAACAAACAAACAATCAAATTTTTCCTGTTTAAATTTTTAGTTTCCGACGGACACAACAAACGGCCAATTATCAAGGGCTCAGTAACTGGGTGCACTCTATGATATCATGTTCTTAAGCGCGTGGTATCAAAGTAAGCTTCCGATTAGACTGGAAGGCGACCCCATAACTAAGAAGTAAAAGACTTGGAAGATGATAACGCAATAAATAAGAAGAAGGTACTTAGAACCTGCGATGAAATCCAAAGTCTACAACGATTTCGGAATAGATTTCATACACACGCACTATGTTCTTCTTCGTGTTGCTGGCACGATATTTTTATATTTTGTTAGACCAGAACTTCCACGGCGTTGTCGGCGGCAGCGCAAAGGTCGCTTCGGATGTATGTTTTTGGGTTAATAGGGCAGGGTTCTATAATGAAATTAGATGCAGTTTTCATGATAAATTAAATTATGTAAATATGTATATATCTCATTGAATGTATACCTTCAAATTTTAGATAACTGTGTGTGTGAACTCAAAACATTCGTTTAACAGTAATGAAAAGCACTTTGGAATTGTCATAGTAATTAGTTTCAGTCAATACAAGAAAAATATGAAACCACAGTCCCAGTAACAAGGCATACTATGTCTGAAAAGTCCTGTTCCCCATTCCAATGCGTAGATCTGTATCGAAAACAGCGGGGAAGAAGCTCTATGGACACTCTTTTATTTTGAAACTAGCGACCCGCCCCGGCTTCGCACGGGTGCAATGCGGATACTAAATATACTACAGAATGTCTGTCGACATCCCATTGGAAACCTCCAAAATTTCCAGTGTTTCTCTACTATATTAAGCATGTATTATACCTATAAACCTTCCTCTTGAATCACTATCTATTAAAAAAACCGCATCATAATCCGTTGCGCAGTTTTAAAGATCTAAAGATACATAGGGACAGACAGCACGAAGCGACTTTGTTTTATACTATGTAGTGAAGATATCTCGAATAAGCGAAATATTATTAGTTAAGTAACCTATTTCTTTTTTTATCAGAGTACACATTGCAAAAAAAAGACAACAACTTACATAGGGTACCTACGTATTTCATTATTACTAGATAAATTCATGTACTTGACTTTGTCCTTGTGCTGAAACTACAAAACGCCATTCTTATAGCTTTCTCCACATCACACAAGCAACGGTTGCTAGTACATATAATGCACCTGATCTTTCTGAATCACATCACTATTAAGCTCATAGTATGTCTTCTATAACGTGACATAATGACAAAGAAAACCTACCTACTGAAGCTGTATTATATAATTCAAGACATACATTAACACAACCCCTCAACTCTCGCGGCAAGTCGAAAATATCAAGTTTCCTCAAAAATCTTAACCCTATCATCGATACCCGCATGTACTTGATGGCCTATTTGACAGCAGAGGCACGACCTACCGCAGGATATAATAGGTGGTCCTAGTGGAAGATAAAGGAAAGCGTTTAATAAATAATTAAATTGGATTTTATCACCATTATCGATTGATGTCTGCTATTGGAAATAGGCCTGGATGTCAGACTTTTGGCTTAACGACTGTCAAAGATCTACAAATGACAGCCGGGCCCAACGGCTTAGCGTGCTTTCCGAGGCACGGAGGAAACTCGGAATGTAATTATGGTCACCCATCCACGGACCAACCTGGGCAAGCACGGGTCGGTTTGCAACACCACAAGCGGGTAATTCAAAAATAAAACACACATTATATTATACACAGTGGAAAGGACACCGATGCACAAACGGTTACGAAGTATTTAGCATTTCAGCACATAATTATAAACTTCGCAAATGAATTTTTCATGGTTATAAAAAAAAATTGGTGGTGTCGTTTGTGCAGCGGTGTCCTTTCCATCCTGAGTATAAACAAATTAAGAGCGTTTACACCTAACGACATTTCATACAAACTTTCAAGTCCTTATTTTCCGAAAGGACTGGACCGATTTTAATCAAGCTTCATACGTATAAGCAGGATAAAAAGGTCTAAAAAGTTACTTTCCAATTATCTTTTTTTTTAAAGACATTTAGAAAATGTATTTTAGTAACTTTTTAGGCCTATCCTTCCTAGGCGTATTAGTTCTATTGCTTTAGGAATTTCGGAAAATAAGGACTAAAGCCGTAAGGTGTAAATGCTCGTTGAGTAAAATGCCAGACAGAAATATTCAGGAAGAGCTTTACCTAGATAATATTGGTAGGAAGAAAATGTGGTATTACTGATTGTTTCGTCCATTTTCATACACCGGTTACATTTACTAAAATATTGACTCGCTGGTTTACTTTCATTCAAGCATATTTAAGGCTTGGCTTGCCGTTCTAACCTACTACTCTTCATGATGTTAGGGTTTCTGAAAAGTCTGTTCGCCTGATGGGCTTGTTCGCTATCCTCTTGGCCTTACTGCTCGGCTCGCCACTGAATTCTTGGTTTACGTATACTCAGGAAAATTTACTTAATGATTCGATAACCTCGGCGTTTACTCTTGCAATAAGTTATTTGCATGCCTCTAGGTTTCTAACTTTCAAAGATATTATTAGTACTCGTATATCCCCTTTATCAGCAGATAAAATAAGTGTTGGGGTAGGAGTTTTTAGCATAGTACACGGCAAACAATAAGTTTTCCGACTTAATGGCCAATCTTGATTAATTGGAGTTGTACCAAAAGAAGAAGAAGTCGAATATGATAAGGACTTGAAAGTTTGTATGAAAATTAAATGTCGTAAAGCGTAAAGCTTAAGAGCGTTTATACCCTACGGCATTTCATACAAACTTTCAAGTCGATAATAACAAACACACTAAACGGATTTGAAAAAGATAAAAGTCCTGAAATTATACATTGATGGTTCATTTTCCAACTTTCCTAATAAAAGAAAATCGCACAGCATTTGTTTTCTAAATAGCTTAGCTTATGTTGGATAATTAGGCTGTAATATTGTGTAAATGAACAAGGACATATATTTTGATTGCTAAAACATTCGCAAACTTCCGCAGGAAACAAAATGATAAACTGTCTCTTTTTTTCTTTGCTCAAAGCATTGACACTAAATCAATTATTTTTTACTACCGATTAATTTGCATTGATATGCACAGCTTTTTTGTAAATAATACCTCGATTAAATGAGTGTTTCATTTAATGAATAAATAAGATAATAATTAGAAAAGTATACTTACAAAATCCATACGAAGAAAAGTAACTTTTATTGGTAGTATAGAAACTTTTAATCACTATTTCAAAAACAGATTACTCAAGTTTTAACTTCAATATGAAATTAGTTTTATAGAAATGATAGCACTAAACAAATAATCAACTATTTATATCTTCACTATTTGGTACCTACTACTGTCTTAATTCACTCACTACTAAAATTGTCACTACATAAAGAAGTTACATAAATACTATGCAAGAAAAAAAAATGATATAAATACTTTGTCTATTTTGGCTACGTCAATGTTTACGTCAGAGGGCTGGTTGGTGATTGAGTGACTCCTGCGCAGTCCGTCGGGGTTGGACGGGGCGCGGCAGCGGCGGGGTGCGGGGCACGCCCCAACCGTTGTTCATTTGAAGTCATTCATATTTGGAACGATCAATGATTTATTGATGAGTAACTTTGCAAAGGTATCCTCTTTAAGTATTTACGAAACAAACTGTTGGCAAGTTGATGTAAGATTAATTTATAATTATGTGCATAGTACATTATTGATGTAACCAAGATTTTGTAACATATTTTGATTTAAAAGAGTGTCCATGGAGTTTCTTGCTCATTCTTCTCCATAGAGATCTACGCTTTGGAATGGGCAACTACAGTACTTTCACAAGTTATTATGCCTTGTGACTGGGACTGTAGCTTGGCGTTATTTTTGTTTTTTTGACTTTCAAAAGTGCCTGTAATGGTCTAATTGAAATAAATGCTTTGTATTTGAATTAATTTGACTATTATTCATTTTTTGTTTGGTATCTCGCAGTTCTACCTATGAGGCTGGCTTCTAGTTAACCAGACCTTCCTGTGGTAACCTTAAGTGCAAAGCGTCCAACCCACACAAAGTCTGATTTTATTAGCGTTTTAGTTAAATTGTTTGTAACAATCACAATCAGTTTCATCCATTGATTTGTTATCAATAGCAGCAATTCTTAAAATTATGAAAGTTCCCTACTTTCATAATTTTAAGAATTGTGTGAATGTGAAATAAGTATTTTTAATTATAATCGACGTAGGTATATCTAATACAATAATATAATGACGTACGTAAAAATTTTTTTTTTAAAAAGGCAGCTTTTCGTGTGAATTTTATGTAAACATTCTATGAACATTCTAATAGAATTTGTTATTGAATAAGTAATACTGCTGAGTTCTATCGTTTACCTACAGTTGTCGAGTTTAGGCTTATTAAAATACTTGAACCTACTTACACTACACTCACAGCATAAATATGATGAATCCTTGTTTTGGTAGGTTTTAATCATAACAACTTCCTTTTCTCTGAAGTTTTAGGCAAAGGTACTTAGTAGCTGCACCCAAACATCGCTAGTTATGTTTAAGTCACATGTTTGTTATGTTTATTACTACTTCCATCAACCGGGCACAAAATCCAGACTGCCGCTGAGACATACCTAATAAAAAAATCCCAACTGGCCCGACCCGGGAATCGAACTCTGTACCTCATACCCAGCAGTAGCGTTTGCGACCACATTAAACTGACCAGTTTTGATAATTTCGCATTCTAACTGCAAAAGTTTTAGTTTACAGAAGAAGCGTAATAGCCAAATAGTGCATGGAGGGATCGAGAGCCGATAATAATACCCCACAATAAAATACTGCAGACAATGCATGGCCAGCCGCATCCAAAGACAAATAGAATAGGGTGCCATCTTTAAAATATGTCACTGCGCTGTCAAAAGCGTGGCGTAAAATCAGAGCAGTGTTCTGATTGGTCGATATTAGACGCACGATACGGGGGGAGCATTTTTCTTTTAATTTAGGGCCACTTTGCCGAGATTACCCTTTGTATGTGTGACTCCGGGGTTGCCTTTGTGACTAAGTAGTTATTTTTTAATCGCAGCTCATTATTTCTTTGTTTGTCAATTTTGTGATGGTTTTAGGGGGAGTACAGAGGCTTTATGCCGTGCTTTCATAAAATTAAGTTGAGAATTCGGTTGCATTGTTTTGTGTTTTGGTTTGCACATAAAATTGCGTCAACGTTTGACTTCTAAAACCAAATTCAACATTTTAATTTTTGTATTTTTGAAACAAGAAATTAAAACAAGTTTTCTGTTTATAATTACTAGTAATTATCATTTTCATATTGAGAACCACTTTGTTTCCATTTTCCAGCAAGATACACATCTCAGTCAATAGTGCGGAAACACTGTGGTCTCTGTTATCGTTGTTTTTTTGTTGGCAACATCGTTCTTCAATCATGTAGTGTAGACTATTTAAGATATCTATATAATTACTCTCTACAATTAAATTATGTATATAATAGCGATGGTCGTCCATTTGAACGAAATAAATATGCGTAGTACTAGATACGGGACCGGGTTTCGGTTCCATAGTAAATCTATTTATCCCGAGTTTTACTGTGGAACCGAAATCCGGTTCAGCATGCCCTACTTAGTACATGATAACGACTAAGTTCATTCATTCCGCATCCTTTAGCAGCTGACCAGACCATGTCATTCGTAATTTAATGAACACAGTCGTGGAGACTACGGCCAGTGGCGCGTTTTGGCGGAGTTTGATATGACGCTGCGCCTGTAGGCGGTCAATAATTTTACCGGGTTATAACCGTAGGTCAGAATTAGGTAGTGTTATTTGTGTACCTACGCTGATTTCATACAGCGAAATAATAAAGTGGATATGCCTCAAATCCCGACATTTATTTTAAAGAGCAGAAAAATCCCGTGATTTATTAAATAAAAAAGTTTTTTTTACTTTTACACAATTTAAACCATCCGACATCGGATGTCCGAAATTGCAAAATTCCAATACGTACACGCAATGGAAGATCCATATTAGTATCAACATTTCGATGCAAGTACAAAAATAACTCTACCTTATTTCGACCTCTGGTTATAACTGACCAAGCGCTCACAACTGCAATAGTTTGCGTAGATTACTAAGTAGTCACGTAATCCAGTGTCGTAATACGCTCACTTACTATTTTTCTAGTATCTAAAAACATAAAACAATGTTTCGTGATCTCTCTCCGCCCCTCACAACGCTAATTAGTATGAGTTGTAAGTTTCGTTCACCTCCCGCAACGCGCCAGCCGCGCTGTGTCACAGCAAGCAGAACTTTGGGTTTTCGTCGTTTATTCAAAGCGCTCGTCGTAATCAGGCTACAACTCAGTTTTTTTACTGCTATTCGGCTATAGACTGCCTAATATTTTGTATGAAAATTTTTAGTGTCTTGTTGACAATTTGAACTTCAATCAGTGCTCGTTAACGAGGTACGGTGCGTTCCCACTATGTCGCAACTATTAATTGAAAAGTGCTTAATTCAAAAAAATCTTTCACGTAACAGACCTTGTCCTGACAATTACAAATTAGCCAAATCGGTCAAATCGTCCTCAAGTAAACCGACATGACGAGCATCATACATGTGACAATTGATTTTTATTCGTATAGATCCGTGCATATTTGACAATTAGAATGTCCAAACATTCCGGGCATTGTCATTAACATCATTATAATTCTCCTTTAGCCAATTTATTTGGGTTGGCGCAGCATGTCTTCTTCCATACTTCACTATTACTCGTCATCTCATCAGACACCTGCTTTCTTGCCATATCAGTTCTTTACATCGTTTTTATTGTATTAAAATTAAAATCCGTGATTAGCAATAAAAAATAAAACCTCTCAATGGAGGTACCATTAACAGGTTTTATTTTTGGGTCAGGTGTTACGTTTCCGCACTGGGCTTGCAGCCGATGCAGTGGCGAGCGTTGTCGTGTATTAATGCTTCAGGATCAGTTGATGTACATACATCATCATCATCATCAGCCTACAGCCTATAATGTTCCCACTGTTGGGAAACAGGCCTCCTCTCTATGAGAGGGAGTGGGCTGTAATCCACCACGCGGGCCCAGTTTGGGTTAGTAGATGTCACTTGTCTTCGAATTTTAGTTATAGGACATGCCGGTTTCCTCACGATGTTTTACTTCACCGTTTTTGAGAGCAGCGGTGATGAAATAAATTACACAAAGTAATGCGCCTGCCTGGGTTCGAACCTACGGCTTACTGCTCGTAAGTCAGGCTGCCACCACTGAGCCACCGCTGCTCTCTTAGTTGATGTACTTACCTGTGTTACCTACTCAAAGTTTAGTACTACAGTGATCCTTGCATCATAAATAGTTTCCGTATAATATTGTAGTACCGAATCTGTATCTGTAGGTAGTGTAGGTACCCTACCTAGTATTTATTCAGTCGTATCCAGATCGGGAAAGGTGGAAGAAGGGAAAGGAATCCTTTGTCCTGTAATGGAAAAATAGGTATAGGCTTATATTTAAATCAATTAATAGTTATATGAATTCTGAAAATGAGCAACACCGCAAATATCTGTTAAATATTTCGCTATTGACTGAAATTATGAAATACTGGATGTCCGACGCAACTTCGTTTGCGTCACAATTTCCCCGTTTTCGCAACATTTTTCATTGCTGCTCCAGTCCTATTGTTTGTAGCGTGATGATATATGGCCTATAGCCTTCCTCGATAAATGGGCTAAACAAAACTACTGGTCCGATTTGAAAAATTCTTTCAGTGGTATACCACTGAAAGAATTTTTCAAATCGGACCAGTAGTTTCGGAGCCTATTTAATGCAAACAAACAAACCAACAATCAAATCTTTCCTCTTTATAATATTAGTTTAGATTGCTGCACTAAACTATTGACTAAGTTTTTTTTTATTATCTGTCTAGCCTTTTCCCAAGTATGTTGGGGTCGGCTTCCAGTCTAACCGGAATGCAGCGGAATACCAGTATTTTACATGGAACTAGTATCCGCCCTCCACAACCCAGTTAGTACTGAGTAATACGATACCCTTTGTTAAGACTGGTACTCAGATTTTCGAGCCACATGTTACAACTGTCAAAGATCCACAAATGACAGCCAGGCCCAACGGCTTAACGTGCTTGCCGAGGCACGGAGGAAACTCGGTATGTAATGGGTGGTCACCTATCCATGGGCCAACCTTGGCAAGCCCGGCTTAACCTGAAGATCGACCCGAGCGTCGGGTATTGTTAAGCCACTAGCTCCTCATTACAGCGACATATTCGATAGATATTTGCGACTTTGCCAACTTTCAGAAAGCACCCTCCTAAGTCTTTGGACGGTGATCTCGTTCCGAATTAGGTTTTAATAGAAAATAAAGAAAACGAAAATTATACAACATACTTTATTGTTACAAATAGTTTTAATATTATTAAATAAACAACAACATTTTCGCTAACAAATAAAATGCCACAGAATCTAAACATCAGTCACTCGTGCATAACATTACACACTGTGTCACTGTGTGTGGACAGTTCATACAACGTACCATAGACAAAAGTAGAGATATGAGTAAGTCCACAAATGAGCTCGGAAATGAAGATGAATGATTATGACGTTTATGGAGTGCTTGGTATCATATACCTATTCAGGATGGAAGGGAATTCAGTACAACATTCCGGCCTACCCCACATAGAAATTTAATTATTGTAGTTTTTTAGAAAACAGTGTTTTTATGTACGGGGGTTCGGAATTATGTACTTAGGTACTATGAAATCGTGGTTACCGTTTCCGCGTCGATGTCTCTTCCACATTAATCCCTTCCATATGACTTCCCTTAAACAGCCGCTGGGCTTGGTTTCAATTGTTCCGAGCAGACTAATGAAAACTTTGAATCGAATGTGTTGACGCGAACAAAAGTGTGGATCATCCCTAAGAGAAGACTAGACCGGTCGACTCTTGAAAGATTTGAAATCTGGTATAGATCAAGGTCGTTTTCTTGACCAGAAAGGTCAACTGGATTATTTAGAACTGCTCTGACCGGTTTTTTTATCACAAATAAACAAATGATGAATGAATGATGGTTGGTTTGAATTCTTCATATTTTAACTTCTGGTAGAGTCCTTCATATTATTTTGCAGAATTTATATTATCACACATCCGAGTCGAGGTGCCCTTTTTCAAGACTTGAACGAAGTGGATCCTCTTTTATCTCTTTACTTTTGGTCAAGCTGTGACCAGAAATGATTTTGTACAAGTAATTGGATGGATAAATAGACGAATTACAGCTCTAGGTACAACATTTAACATGGGTACTCTTTAATACACATAAAAATAAATAAGCTACTTTAAAATTAAACGAGTATGTAGGTCCGTCGGTGATGCCACTTAGCGACGGACTGCATACCAAACGCTGTGAAGCGTACAGTATGCTGCAGATCAGTGGTAACAAAATCTATCTAATCCATCCATGTCTTCATCCATTAAAACTCCCAACTATGCTAACACCAGCAGAAGGTCCAAGTACATAACGAAGTACTACAATCATTCTGGCCACAGCAAGTTTTATTCCAATACAAACTCAACACAATTTAAATACAAAACTAAATTCGCTTTTGTCTTTAGTAAACGAACAACCAAACGTGAGATATTTGCATGAGATTTTTATCACACAATCAAGGAAATTATTGGGTAAATTTTCAACGTTCAATTGTCCATACTTCAGAATATGAATAGGCACGTATTCAGGGTGTAAGGGACACCTACGCGAAACGCTTACCCCGTACCTACTCAGTACATCATTCGGAACACAGAAATTTTTAAACGGGCATTAAAAATAAAACAACTGTTCCCTACAAAAGTGCAAACCTACACGGTCAAAATGTATGGAACAGCTGATTTTTTCAAAACAGCCGAAGAAATTTCTATGTGGCGGGGGCCACATAGAAATTTCTTCGGCTCCTGAATCATGTACGGGGTATAGGGTAAGCGTTTTCGCGTCGGTGTCCCATACACCTTGTACAGACCATCTAATAATATATTATATCCACAACTAGAAGATCTTTTTAAAGATTTGCAGAAGGCTGCACCCTATCAACTTTATATTGGTGAAACCTACCTCTCTATAAAATTTCAGAGTACATATTGTATATTTTTTTATAACCCTATCCTCAATAACTATTCATTGAGATGAGATTTTTGACAACGGTTGTCACTCGATTTGATAAGTGTGTATTGAAATAACTTGAAGTTTATATCGTTAGGCTTTGTTTGATAGTAAAATGGGATTGCAAATAGCGATCGTCAAACATCGATTTAAATCTGTGGGTGTTTAATAGAACAACATTTTTAAATCTTATTTATTTCATACATGTGCATTAATGGCTTTAATTTGGCAAGACCTTTAAATAGTTACATCCGTAAATTTGTGTATATTTGTGTAAGTTTCTATTTTTTAGACTTATGTGAACAATCTGAATGGTTATTTTTATCTATGTCAACACTATCGGTTAATTTAATGTGAATTGTATATTTCTGAATTCTAAAAACAGCTTGTATATAAACACGATCGGTTAGTAACTGAATTGGGTCGTTCTGCCTACACAACAGAGCATTTAAGTCGATCTCTGATACTCGTTCTAAAAAGACCACTTAACCCCCGGCATAAATAGGGTTGCCGTTCAAGCATAATGTTTGTCTCCGCCCGTGATAGCCCGTATAGGCAGAGGTACACAACATTGATTCTACTCATCAGTAAAAATATTTTATAACTACAGATTTTTTTATTATATCATAATATTCTTGAGACTTTACGTATAAGGGAAAATACAGTCTCTTTACAGTCCTACTAAATTTTTTGCCTTTAAACGTGGAATATCATTTTGGGGTACTCCCATACCAAAGAGCTACAGAAGAAGCTCCGAGCTTCGAAGTCCTTTGTCGTTCAGTTCTTCGTGCATTGCAAATTATTTAACATTGTATTTAGTCCCGGAGACTGTTAAATGCAACTAGTCACTTAATCTTTTGGTAACGCACTGTCGCTCTTCCCTCTTGAGTAGACCCTGTAAGCTGTTTTAGAACCTAGCATTCTGTCGAGTAAACTATGTTTGGCTCTCCGCCTATGTGTGAGTACTTCTCGGCAGAGCTCATGGAACACCTCCCCGACTTGGTTGACTTGCTCGGCGGCTGCGACTTCGGCGAAGCTGCATTCGAAGTCCTTGGCCAGGATCTCGCCTTCCTCTGGACTAACCTGTAAGGAGATTATTTTTATTACTACTGGAAGTAACAAAATGACTTGCTGTGCTGCCGTTAACGACGCCTTGGAAATCAAATGTATGTGCCGAGAATATTTTAAAATAGTGTCCTGTCTGTGTCTTGTTAAGCAGAAGAAAATAACGGAATGGACTCATATTTAGCCTCAAACAAAAAAACAAACTCGTCAGCTTTATTACATTAGTAATATATATAAATAGATTTAGGTTTAAGAATAACCATGTCGGGGTCGGCTTCCTGTCTCACCGGATGCAGTTGAATACGAGTATTTTACATGGACTGACTGCCGATCTGACCTGCACAAGACTAGGTAATATATACAGTACCCTTTGGTAAGCCTGGTTGTCAGACTTTCGGGAAACTGTCAAAGATCTACAAATAACTGCTGGGACCCATTGGTCCCAGCAGTTAATTAGGGTTATTTAGGGTTAATGTGTTTTCCGAGGCACGGAGAAAACTCAGTATGTAATGAATCATCACGCTACATATTAACCTTGGAAAGCGTGGCTTGAGCTTGAAGATCAGCCCGTGCGGTTGTTATAATATAGCCACGACCTCCAATTACATCCCAATTCCCATATAAATAATAAAACAAATAATAACCTGTCTCAAATGCACCATGTCGGCCTTATTGCCGACGAGAGTGAGCGGTATCTCGGGCTGCAGGCTCTGCTTGGCCCGTCGTACATAGTTGAACGACTCTCTGTCGGTGATGGAGTACACTAAGAACAGTCCATCGGCCCATTGTGCGATCTCGTTGCCCGGCAGCTCTTCTATACTCTGAAACAAATTTGCTTTCGTTAAAGTTTCGAGGCTTTTGCAGAAGTTGCTCTTGTTGGGGTTTGCTGTGACTGGGTTACTCTATTTTGATGTGAAACACCTTTATGCGCGCCTAGGCACTAAAATCGACTTGTATGCCGTGACGGTAAATAGTGTTGCGCTCCCCTATGCCACGTAAAATAAACCTGGTGGCCTACCATGACTTCTTAAAACATTTTTGTTTTACTCTTTTTCCAGTGTGGGACAGAGATGGCGCTAGACATCATGTATAGCTCCGTCTCTTTTCCACACTGGAATAAGAATAATACTTAAGAGGTCATTGTAGGACAGCTGTTTCCATTAAAATTAAGTATGTTTTGGATTGATTGTTGGTCTTGTTTTGTTATTGAAAGTTCCACGTTAAAAATACATTTTTCATATCTGCCGGGCGTCGCCTGACGGAGAACTTTTTTAGTTAATTTACGTACACAAACTTTTTACCCCTCTATCTTCGTCAGGGTAGCCTACGAAATTCAAATTCTCTCTTTCTACTAATTTCTCTTTTTGCAATTTTGCTGATCGATGTCAGGCTTTATGTTGTACAAAATAAGACCGTAGCACGTATGTATTTACAAAATTAAAATGTATACAACCCTGGTTCATAATTATGATTCTCAATTGTAATGTGAATGACGATTTCATGAAAAAGTCATTCAATGGGATTTAACTTTGTAAAGCCATGTTTCTTCGCTCATCCTCTTTAACTTTTATTGCCAACAGAATACACAACTACAGTCTTGTAAGCAAAGCAGCGGGCACTGAAGTAATGTAATATGTATATTTTCTGTGATACTTATTGTGCTTGTCCAAAAATATTCTATTAGTAGTAGGTATTTCTGTTTAGTTGTGATACGTCGCGCGTTACTCCTATTTCTGACAATAATAAATAGCTTGTTTTTATTTGAATGTAAAGACAGAGCAGACGCGTGTATTTAAAATGAAATCAAATTCAAGGTTTTAGACAATAAAAAAACACATTAGACATTGTTGAACAAGATTATTACAGTCACTTACTACCGGTGTGCCGTGCCAAGCGTGTACTACGGAGCGTATCTACTGTCTATTCAGATCTATGAATCCAAAAGATATGATGTCAACTTTTTGAGAATGTAAATGAAGTTGATTTTAATAAATCCTTAAGTAAAACTTTTGAAAGGCTCATTAAGTTTGCACAAGTCGACGGCTCGAACTCGTTGGCGGGCGTGGCTAATAAGCATGCTATTTAGTAAAGTTTTAATTTATTTAGTTTAATTTATTTAGTATTAATTTATCTGGTTTTTATTTACTTATTTCTATATTTATTTATATAATTAGTGTAAAATACGAAGATTTATAACGATAATGAACGCGTAAACTTTTCATAAATTGAGTTTTGGCCGTATAGATATTATGGGAAAACTGCTGGATATATCTACTCAAAATAAATTACTTGAACTTTTGAATAAATTATCTTTCCTTGTATGGTTTCACTTTTTCCATTTTCATATTACATAAGTTATTTATTTACGACAAAGATGAGTTAAAATTAGTGTTGAAATATGAAAGTTTCGAAGCTCATAACTTCCAAAAAAAAAATTATTTCAATTCTGCTTCCTTACAGGGCTAGATAGGGCAGTTGATACAATTTTTTGTTTTGAACCCACACCGTCAAACAGATGAGTTATCACCATACTACGTTTGTATGGAAGAATAACCGACTTGTGTATTCTTAAATGTTAGAAGTGGTAGAGAAATTTTTCGAGATTGTTCCCTTTACACCTTTATGTCCATAGCTATTAGAGCAAGACAATTGTCTGACAGTTATTCAGCATCGGTGGCCCAGTGGTGGCAACCCCGACTTACGAGCAGTAAGTCGTAGTTTCGAACCCAGGCAGGCGCATTACTTTGTGTAATTTATTCCATCACCGCTGCTCACAAAACTGTGAAGAAAATATTGTGAGGAAACAAGCATGTAGAACAAAAAATTTGAAGAGATGTGACATCTACCAAAGTACCAACGTGCACTGGGCCCGCGTGGTGGATTAAGATTTAGATTAGGGTAAATCCGGTCAACCCATAGCGTCACTTACGAAATTAGGGTGGGTTGTTCAGGGCCTGTAGGTATTTATGATAAGTCTGGTCACAAATCAGTTAATCTCGTTAATGATATTAATTTAGATGATTTAAGAGAACTTGTGACACTACTGTTTTATGCACGAATCGATCGTTAGACGGGTGTTGAAGTTGTTTGATTGTTATTTGTCCCCCCCAGTTTGTTTACGTATTCAGAAACTAATTTGCGAACGCAGTATAGAATAAATGCCTGCATACGCTTCTTACAAGGACAAGTTCCACTCAGCGTGATAATAATTAATTTTAATAATTATTTATTTATTATTTTCACAAGAAAATTAAACCCAAAATTATCCTTAGTTTCAATTAAACTCATAGGAAAGCCCCAAAACTTTTGTTTTGAAGTAGGATCCTGTGATCCAGCAATCATTTTGAAACCGCTTAAATATTAGCTTGATGTCAATCATCAATATACCTTAGAAGTCAATTATAATCTACTTCTAATTCCACTTTATTCCGAGTCTTAAATATTGAGCATGATAACTAAGCTGATGGAGTTGGTTGGAGATGGTGTTGGTAAAAGGCTAGGCATCTGCCCAGCCTTTTCCCAATCATGGGGTCGGCTTCCAATCTGACCGGATGTGGCTTAATACCACATTTTTACTGTTTAACATGGAGCGACTGCCTGTCTAACCTTCCCAACCCAGTTAGTACTAGGTAATGCGATACCTTTGGTAAGACTGGTTTTCAGACTTTCGGGTCATTGAGTACTTATCAACTACTAAATATCTATATTGACTAGCTTATACCCTCGGCTTCGCCCGCGTGTGATTCGGTATTTGACCCACGGGATCTTACTACCGGGATAAAAAGTATCCTATGCGCTATTATCTATCCCTGTGACTAATTTCATCTATAACCATTCAGTAGTTTTGCGTGAAAGAGTAACAAACATGCGTCTATTTATCCTCACAAACTTTCACATTTATAATATTATACTATTATTAATACCTTTTATTCATTTCTATATACAAATTTGCTACATTTTTAAATATTCCATAGAAATAACAAAAAATTAAAAAAAACATTTAAAAATATAAAAAATTGTAGCCCAGCGGTATCGGGAACAGGGTCCAAGCTACGTCAGGGCTTATTATATTTTTTTGTAATAATAAATCCGGTTTTTTCGGTACCGTTTGTAAATTAATAAAGTATTTATTACCTTTGGACAGGTATCCAGAATCTCGAATAATATCGGTTCACCATCCAGCAGTGCTTCGTGTTTGTATTTGCTATCTGTAAAAAGAATACTCAATTTTGAAACACTCGATTATGTAAATACTGAATGTGTGAAAAGTCAACAATTTTTTAATTGTAACTGGCCTACTTGAAATAAATGAATTTGATTTGATTTGTTTTTGGTCAGCTTACACTTTTCAACCAATTCTTGAAAGGAAAATAAAAAATAAATATATTATTACCTTGTTGATGATCGTATTCTCCAATGTACCTCTTTGTCAAGAACCGAACTGTGAGAGCTGAAAAGATGAGAGAAAACTGAATTGATTATTTGTTTATTTGAAACCAAGATGTACCAGGAGTGCAGAAATTAACAGATGATGCGACGTTAAGTCTCCTTTATCGTGTAATTTGTACCTCGGAGTCAGAGTTTTTATGCCTCTGACTTGTCTTTACATGTTGTCGAAAAATATCTCGCAGGCATGCTGGTTTACTCACGATGTTTTTCTTCACCGAAGCAATTGATAATTGAAGTGAAACTTCTTATGCGACTTCCAACAAGGTTGTGTTAAACGTTTAACGCTACCATGGAGGGAGTATGAAAGTACTCATTTCCACATTACGAAGTTTCACTTCTTCCGCGCGGAGGGACTACATGCACTATTTTTTTATACAATATGCACTTAAATAATAGGTACCAGGGTAAAGTAGCTTTTTACTTATTATTTAATTGTTTACCACCGTTTCCTACATAACAAAGCCTTTGTAGTTGAACCATAAAGCGACGAGTACGAGGATTGAAATAATTGAGTTTGTTGACGGTTTTCATAATTTTAATTGCATAAGCATTAATTGCCCTATCAGGGAACGATTACAATTTACTCGCAACTATTTTACCCACACACTACGCTACAAATAGTTTGCGTCTAGAACGTGTCCAAAAACGGTTCGTTTGGCATCTGGCTTTTTCTGTAGGAATCACAAAAAAGGTGCGTTCTTACAAAAACCGATTGAAATTCTTCAACATGCACACCTTAGAAGAACGCAGATGCTTGAACGACGCAATGTTTGCTGGCAAAATATTAAAGGGTAATATCGACTCACCGACGCTACTCGCACTCATTAACTTTCGTGCTCCGTCGAGGATTCCGCGAAAACCTATTACTCCACTTTGTCCTCCAATGAGAAGAACTGTGTTGGGATCTAACTCTCCATGTGCTAGGTTTTGTAGGGTTTTGAATTGTTGTAGTGATGTTATTGATTTACACTTTGATTCTCTCAATATGCAAAAATGTAAATTTCTGAAATGTTTATCAGATTTATTGTGAACGGGTTTGGACGGTGTTTACGTATTTTTTTAAGAAATAATGCTTTTAATATTCACTTTTTTCACTTTTTTCAGTTAATTTGTATAAATATGTAGCTTACAATTAACATAATTATATATTATTGTTTTTTTCTTGTTCATGTGGTGTTTACCTTTAAGTAATTGTTGCACTGTGTAAAGATTAAATGCATGTTTTATATTTGTTTGTAGTTTAGTGTAAACAATTGTTGGTAGACCTAATAAATAAATAAAATAAAATTTTCTTTGAATATAATCTAAAGACGATTAAACTAAAAACTTGACATTATTCTTCGAATATATTGAAATAATCTGTGAGTTCCTAACGCTGCTATTTCGTGATATTCAATATTTTGCCTACCCGTCCACTAGAAAAAAACATTACAACGCTTACTCGTAAAATTATTCATGAAACAAAAACATTCGTACGACAGTTGTTATGTTACATCCGGATTCTATTTTCCCTCGACCCTGCACTGAAGGTCATGGTCTTGCGAAAATACTAAGACAATAAAATTACGAATTCACTGTCGTAATGGCACTTAAAAACATATTGTTTTCTTCCGTGATTTTTTGAGCTGAGCTAATGAAATTAAGCTTTAATTACAGTTACAGAAGGTGCCATAGTGACTCAGTTCAGCACCGACACAATTAAGATTGCCATCGACACGATACGAAGAAATCGCTTCAAAATTGGAAGCTCAATAGGTATTAGGGGAGACCTGGCCCCCTATTCACAAAAGCTCGGATTCGATTTCTATTCGATAAGTCTTATGTCTATCTTGTTTTGGCATTAAGAAAGCGAGCGAGATAGACATACGAGTTTCCGAATCGAAATCGAATCCGAGCGTTTGTGAATACGGGGGCAGGTGGCCTATGATGACGACTTAAACATTATTGCTTATCTCTTTTTCCAGTGTTGGAAAGAGATGGCGCTAGACATCCTGTATAGCTCCGTCTCTTTCCCACACTGGAATAAGAGTTAACCAATACTGCTTTAAGAGGTCATGGTAGGCCACCAAGGCTGATTGCTTAAGGGCCCTCGCCCACAGCTACATTTTATGGTGATACATTACTGATTTAAACGCAAAACTGCTCTGCGATAAATCGTGCGATAATGCGTGTACTCTCGATGTTGACGATGGTTAAACATGTTGCGTGCACTGTAGAGATGTAAACCTCTATAGTTATTTATGATTGACTAGACGGATATAACCAGAGGTCGGAATTAGGTAGAGTTATTTTTGTACTTGCATCGGAATGTTGATATTAATATGGATCTTCCCTTGCGTGTGCGCATTGGAATTAAGCAACTTCGGACATCCAAAGTCGGATGGTTTAAATTGTGTCAAAGTATATAATTTTTTTATTCAATAGACTACGGGATTTTTCTGCTCTTTAAAATAAATCTCGGGATTTGAGGTATATCCACTTTATTTTTTCGCTTGTTGAAATCAGTGTAAGTACACAAATAACTCTACCTAATTCCGACCTCTGGATATAAAAGATTATAAGTTTAGAAGTGAGTGCTAAGGGTCCGTCAGAGTTTGTGACTTGTGAAAATATAATATTATGATCCTATGAATTAAATAATTAACAAAAGGCATTTTAGGCCTTTTGCGTGCGGTAACATCGATGCAGACGTGCAATTACAAAACCAGCGACAGCATCGCTGCTAAGAGCCACTGTGGACGAAGGGCATACCAATGGATCAGCGGACTCAAATCTTATACGTCTGGAAAAGTGATCTTTTAGACAACAACCTCGTAATTAACATCGGTATAACTAACAACAAAAAAAAAATAAAGTTACTCAACGAATGCCAAATAGGTTAATGCACTGCAGACTTGACAGACAGCTTTGGATATAAATCGAGTCAAAGAGATCGCCGAGCACCTTGCCAAATGCCAAGCGTTGCCGTGGCCTTACCCTTCAGTGTCGTTCATTGAACTAAAAACAAAACCGTATTTTGATAATAATTATTAGTAATCATGTGACTGTATAAATATTTTATTTAAATTAATTTGAAATTTGTTGACGGCACCTTTGGCGCAGTGGCTGAGCGATTGACTGCTGCGCTGCGTGTCGCGGGTTCGATCCCCGCATATCTAAACTCTATATTATAAAGAGGAAATATTTGATTGTTTGTTTGTTTGCATTGAATAGGCTCGGAAACTACTGGTCCGATTTGAAAAAATCTTTTAGTGTTAGATAACCCATTTATCGAGGAAGGGTTTAGGGTATATATCATCACACTACGTCCAATAGGAGTGGAGCAGCAATGAAAAATGTTGCGAAAACAGGGAAAATGTGACGCAAACGAAGCTGCGCCGGACAGCTAGTAAGAGTAGTAGTTAAGTAGTGCGGCCTACAGATAGTTTTTCCGGGTCTGGCTGTTTGTGTGTGTGAGTTTAAATGTTTGTAAGCGCACCCACGATACCTAAGCCTGAGAGAAGTTTCTCGTCAACCTATGGGCGGCATATTAACTCTGACACCAGATTAGGCACTATCATCATCATTTCAGCCCAAAAGACGTCCACGGCTGGACATAGGCCTCCCCCAAGTGTCGCCACATTGACATTTTAGGGGGTTTAGCCATAATCGCCACGCTTGGCAGGCGGGTTGGTTTAGGCACTAGAACCACACGATAAAGAAGATGAGGCTATTTTCTTTTTTATTTTTGCCCCTCACCAGGAATTTCTCCTGTAGGTATTGGTTTTCTCGCAATGTTTTCCTTCACCGAAGCACAACAATTATACAATTCGCACATGAACCTGAAAAATCAGAGGTACCATCACCAAACTGGGTATCGGAGCACGGTAAGGACTATCCTTGCTTGCAGCGTTAAAACAGTGAAAACTTTCTATTTCTTGGTCCCTTTTTTTGTTTTATTCCTATTGGTCGAAAACGGTGGTCAAACATCTGGGATCATTAACAGAGCCTGAGTTTTTTTTTAACAAAAAACATATTTAAAAAAAGAAATTGTTAAATTCTGTTGGTCCGCAAACTATTTGTGCAGACCAATAGAAGTAAGGGTGATGTGGTCATCGTGTACACGGGATTTTGTTTGAAAAATTACCGTCAGTGAGCAGCATTACCAGACCCATTTGCCTCTTTTTTTGCTTTGTGAGATGGGTCAGGTAATGACGCAGGGCACTGTACGTGTCTTGCTTGGGTTCGAACTTGAGACCTATGACTTGGCAGTCCGACAGTCACACCACTCACACACACGCGACAGGAACTTACTGCAAATAAAGGTCTTGCGCGCACCCCACGACATATCGTTGTTCTGGGTACTACGTAGCTAATTTTGTTGCGAATATCAATACAGTCATTAGTATTACAAAGATCAAACAAGAACATTGTTTCCAACATAATTCGTCAGGACTTTAAACTTTGCAGGTTATACTTCTGCAGAAGGTCATTGTAGGATGTGTAAGTATGATGGCAAAGAAAATGCATGGCCTTTAAAAAATTTCTCTGTACTTTTTCGATCATATCGGAATATTTACCATAGTGGGGATTCCATACCGAAACAGCATACTCTAGCTGAGAGCGAACATACGGAAGGCATTATTAACAATTTTATTAATATGGTAATCTAAATGGAGTTTGTCATCCAACAGAATTCCAAGATCACGGACCAGGGTTTCTCTTTTTAGATTTTCGTTTTTTAAGGTGTAGTGATATATATACACCGTGGCATTTTAATCGTCTTACAACGGCAGCCCACTTCATGTATCCAATGATTAGTAAACATTCATAATAAAAAAAAACATATTTATGAACATTTGAATAATTAAAAAAATGAAAATATTATTTATTATTATGACGCATGACGTAGTTTGAAACACCCTGTTATGAGCGCGGTCCGAGCATTGCGTTCCAAAGGCGGCACGGACTGAAGCGGCGGCATCTTTAACAGAGTTCATTCCCCCTATTGCAAAAATGTGTTTCTTACTATTGCAATAATAAGAAATTACTATTGCAAATAAAAAAAAAAAATCGTGTCTGGAGGTATTTTATGTCGGATACATTGAGTGGACCACCTTTGTAAGACGATTAAAATGCCACGGTGTATATATATATATTTTTGTTAAAACTAATGACATAACACTTAGATACACTAAGTATAAGTTTATTGCGAACACAGTAAGCCGAAAAAGCATCTAAGTCTTCCTGTAAGAGTGAGCAATCGCGGTGACTTTTAATTTTAATGTCGTTAGCGTACAACAGTAATTTTGAATTTGGAATACATTTGTCGACGTCATTGATGAATAAAATGAATAGGAGAGGTCCCAAAATAGAACCCTGCGGTACGCCAGAAGTAACATCTACAGTGGTAGAGCAAAAACCATCTTTTACAACTCTCTGTGTTCTGTTGCAAACATATGAATAAATCCATTTTAACAGGTGTCCCCCCATTAAATGCAATTTTCTGCAAAAGTAGTTCATGGTCAACCTTGTCAAAGGCTTTCTTGAAATCAGTATATATGATACCAGTTTGAACACAGGCATCCAAGTTGTTGTTTGTTGTTGTTGTTGTTGTGGTTGTTGTTAAACAAATAATCTGCGAAAGTCACCAGGTTGGTCGTGGTTGATCTCCTTTTGACAAAACCATGTTGCTGTGGTAATAAAACGCTGTGAAGTATAGGGTATACTTTTTCGTGTACTAATCTCTCGAAAACCTTTGACAAACCTGACATTATGTACCTATATTATGTAAAGAGCTACTGGCTCGTGGCTAAATAATAACAGCGGCTCGGGTCGATCTTCAAGTTAAGCCGCGCTTGCCTAAGTTGGTCCGTGGATGGGTGACCACAAACATTACATACTGCGTTTCCTCCGCGCCTCGGGAAGCAAGTCAAAGCCGTAGTTCCCGGTTTTCAATTAAGATCACAAGTAGTCAGTGGCCCGAAGTCTGACAAACAGTCTTACCAAGGGGTATCGTATTACCCAGTACTAACTGGGTTGTGAAGGTCAGATAGGCAGTTGCTTCATGTAAAATGGTGGTATTCAGATACATCCGGTTAGACTGGAAGCCGACCCCAACATAGTCGGGAAAAGCTAGGCAGGTGATGACGTAAAGATCAACAGTGTAAAGTACAGTATAGATACAGCCGAGTATACCTACGTCATATGTCATTCACTACATCTGCTCATATTTATTATTCCAGCAGTTTCCTACATTTTATACGCTTTTAACTAGCTTTTCTGTTAAACAAAAAGGTTGTGAAGGTCAGATAGGCAGTTGCTTCATGTAAAATGGTGGTATTCAGATACATCCGGTTAGACTGGAAGCCGACCCCAACATAGTCGGGAAAAGCTAGGCAGGTGATGACGTAAAGATCAACAGTGTAAAGTACAGTATAGATACAGCCGAGTATAACCTACGTCATATGTCATTCACTACATCTGCTCGTATTTATTATTCCAGCAGTTTCCTACATTTTATACGCTTTTAACTAGCTTTTCTGTTAAACATAATAAGAAACACTACAATTTCGCTACAATGTTTCTTGTTTCCCCAACAATGTTTGGGGGATTTCGTTTCATGGTGATGCAGTCGATTTTAATAGGAAAAATGTTTACATAACAAGGAGTTGTTATGCCCGTTACATATTTGGACGTTGAGGTAACGTATGGCTTTCTCTGTATGATTTATTTATTCTTAACGTTGGCTGTGAGCGCCGCTTTAAATTTTAGTGGCGTTGAAATGCGTATTACACGATCTTAGTTTTATCAGTTAGGTTACTTCACATGGTTTTTACATACATCATTTCAGCCGAAAGACGTCCACTGTTGGACATAGGCCTACCCCAAGAAGGGGGGGTTTTGCCATAATCGCCACGCTTGGCAAGCGGGTTCGCAGTACGGTTGTAACAAAAGCACAGAGAACGCTGCTAAGTCAGTCTAAGTTAAGTCAGTGCTAAGTGTAAGTTAGTCGCCTCTTACGACATCCACGGGAAGATATGGGATGGTGCTATTCTTTATGTCCGACACCATACAGAACATAGGGTAGGTATACACATCTGCTCACTTTATGGAGCTTGACATATTTGCTCTTTTCAAGGATCGTTTCAAGATAAGAGCAATAGAGTTACTAAATTCATAAGTTTATATATATGTCGCAGTGTGATTATTTTATTCCGTTTAGACTTTCACCATGTGGGCAGATCATGGGTTACGTGCAATGAAAACACACACACACTGTACACTGCTTTTATCGAACTAACAAATTACTTGAAATTACAATCCAACACAATAACACTAGGCACCATGAATCGGGTTACAGTTTCGGGACGTCTTGACTCCGCAGCGGTCTGACACAGACCGTCCTCCCCGCAGCAAGCCAGAAACATCACGACTCTGTAGTAAGCGCGCTTAGGTGTGGGTAGACTGGTAAGTAGATCGCTTGACCTTTGGCGCGCTTTCGATCCATAGTCAGTCTTGTATCCGTAATAATGACTCCGACTCCGACACGGCCATCCTGCTTGCACACGTCCTCGTGTGATGGGTACCCTGCAAACAAATACTCCACGACAGAAATTTGTTCCACTCGGTCACTCCTGACCAAACTTTAGATTCAACGGGGTGGTGGGAATAAGAACATTGTAGAACTAGCCGTTTCGTTTTAACCGAACCGATTGGAAATAATCGAAAATACAATAATGATAACCCTGGGCCATGTACCATAGTCGTTCAAATCAACCTTTAAAACTCTACTGCAACAAAAAAACTACCAAGCTTATAGAAACCCTCGAGTAAAGCCACTAACGCCACGGCTCTCTAGCCGACCAGCAATCGCATTGCTTTCACACATCCAGCGCATGGATCAAAACTAAAATTAGATCCAACAAACAATTAGATCAATTAAAATGCAAGAGCAACCAAGTACCTCTTCATCCATCTAATCACCACATAAAGCAGGAATCTCATCCGTGGCCTATGGGCAACACTCAGGCCCCCAACAAACCTCTGTTTGTTTTACTACGTTCCTCAAGAACGCCGAGTCCCACATGCATGACTCTATGGTCTCTACAAGACCCGACCTCCGCCAGAGCCACCCGCGCACCGCGCATCCACGGACTACTATAAGCAGACACCGACTTCTAACGGACTACGGCTACGAAATGGCTACTGGTACGGTCTGACCATCCGAACCAAGATTCCACACTATCTCTCAACTCTAAATCATTTACTTCAAACGGTACTTGGCCCTCGGGCATTCTCCTTAACCCATCATGTGCATACTTGTAAGTACGCTTAGAACTTAATGATCTCAATGTGTAGCTATCCCCCTCTAGCACTTTGACTGGTACGTGACCCGCTGGCATCTTTCTTAGCCTACCGCGTGCGTATCTGTAGGCACGCTTAGAATTTAAAGCTTTCCGTGTTAAGGATAACCGTCTAAAACCTCAATCACTCTAAACAGACCTTTAATCTTTAACAACCCAAAATCACCAATCGCAAAAGTTTAATTTTGCCATCGTTTCGTCTACTCGGCACACTTGTCATGTTGAGCTAAGCTAACCCGTCGCGTCTATAGGAATCGTGTACCACCGGCTCGTCACCTTAGGTACCGGGTGCAATTCGGCTTGTACTTTACCGGAATGAGACTTCGCTACTTAGCACGTAACGCAGCTATTTACGAATTTTCAAACGTACTGAGACTTTCCCGGGAACTAATCATAATCGAAAAGCTTTTCAGTCGTCTTTTTAGCACCAAGGTGAACGATAAGGGTCGCGGAAATTACTGTTTACCGACCATCGGAGAACACGAGCTAAATAGGGTACGCATTTAGACCTACCATTGCGTTGAATATGACAGTGAAAGACGCCTGAACTTAGCACTTAAGTCTTGGCTACTCATTGCCAGTTACATTCGTTGCCATAACAGTTAAAAACCGATTGAAACTTATTACCACTATTATGCCTCACCGAACGTACACAAAAGATTTTCGTTAACGAAAACTCCCTTGCCGTCATGTTTGCAACAAACCCCGATTTAAAATCTCGCCACCTAACATGACGTCACTTTGTAAATAATTATCAGGCAAACATTGCAACAAAGCTTCGATAGGGTAATCGTTAGTCACTACACAACATAAAATCTGTTCTGTACTGAATACTCGTGTCTGAACTATACCAGTCTTAGCAACAACGTGACTAACAAGTTTGCCATTAAATTTCGATGGAAAACTTTCTTTCACCAAAGAGTATTCAGAATCAGAATAATAAGTAAACCGTAACAACTCACCCCTGTGTTGTAACGTGCCCGCGATGTTGCTTGTACGACGCAGACATCGACGCCGCTCGGCACCCCGCCGTCAGCAGACCCGCTGCACACTGCCAGCACTGCATGCCGCCACCGACGCACGTACGCCGGACGGCTACGTGAACCGGCATGACACTTTTGACGCACAGCAAGGGCTTCGCGGCCCTTTGTCGCTTGCCCGATGCCCGTAGCAGCCGGCACAGGCAGCGGCTTCTTCGTGCGACAATCCGCTTCGTTGAGTCCTGGTTTCTCCCTGGTCCGCAAGCATGGCACTTGATTTGCGGTAGCGATGAACACTTGTGACGTTTTTCTTTCCTTTGGTTTTTCACTACTCAGGTTAATGAGGGTGGTCGTAAAAGTTTCGGCACAATTAATTAAACTGGTCCCTCGTCATATCTGGATAGGTTATCAGTGTTTCGCAAACATTTGTGTTCAAGGTACATCTAGAAATTCGGTAGTACATTTTGGAGGTAAACCGTAGATGGAAAATCTATCGCGTGTTTTGCGAATGTTTAAGTAGGTAGTTTCCTTCAGTCTGTCTATTTAACTTTAAAAGATAACCTTCGTTTTCCGAGGCACATCAACTAATGACCATGGTACACCAATGTGCCGCGGAACACTATGTTACAGCACTATGTTACACTTTGTTACACTTTGTTACACTTTGTTACACTTTGTTAAACTTTGTTACACTTAGTTACACTTTGTTACACTATGTTACACGATGTTACACTATGTTTTACTATGTCACAGCTATGTAGATGCGGAGCCCTTCAACGCCTTGCTTAACGTCCAAATAAGCTGGATTCCTTCCACTGCACTCAACAAGAAAAAATCAAAAGTCACTTCATTCAAACTAGGCTGATAATCAGCACTTTTTGAACGTCAAAATTACTAAAGACAGTCCCCCAAAACGCCCGCCCTTCGCCACTTCCTAAGTGTTTTAGCTGGGAAGAAGAAGTGGCGGAACAAACTCCCCAGCAACACATCTGTCTGTTAGGTTAGAAGAACCAGATTTTACACAAAACAAGTCAGCGATGGATGACGCATTACTAGCGCGCATCGCACTCTGTGAAATGTGGGTATTCTATTAGGTACACTTTGCCTAACCCTTCAGAGATTACAAGCGTGATGATATGTTTTGTTTTGTCAGGATCAAAAGCCGCTAACACACTTAACAAAAACACTAACCGCCAACACTAGCTTGCTATTCACTGGCTGAGTTTAAGTTCGTATCGCGAGTGCAATTATTCGTTTTGCATTTCAAAAAGTAACCGTCACTGATTGTTATTGTCACTGTTCTCGCGTGTGATTGCATTAGCACGATTTGATCGCACTTCTGATGTCGCAGTGTGATTATTTTATTCCGTTTAGACTTTCACCATGTGGGCAGATCATGGGTTACGTGCAATGAAAACACACACACACTGTACACTGCTTTTATCGAACTAACAAATTACTTGAAATTACAATCCAACACAATAACACTAGGCACCATGAATCGGGTTACAGTTTCGGGACGTCTTGACTCCGCAGCGGTCTGACACAGACCGTCCTCCCCGCAGCAAGCCAGAAACATCACGACTCTGTAGTAAGCGCGCTTAGGTGTGGGTAGACTGGTAAGTAGATCGCTTGACCTTTGGCGCGCTTTCGATCCATAGTCAGTCTTGTATCCGTAATAATGACTCCGACTCCGACATATATTTTTCTTTCAATTCAATTCAATTTTATTCACGAACAATTAACATTGTGTTTGAAATTTTATATAACACCTAAAAAATAATAAAAACACATTCATTAACTAAATAGGAGAAAATAACTCAAAAATAAATAAATAAATAATAAAAATATAAAATTCAATAGCATTACAAATTAAAAATTACAAAAATGTCAATCAAAATGTAGATATATCATCGTCTATCGAATACAGACATTTCTCCAGTAGGAAGGCCTTAAGTCTTGACTTAAATGAGTTTTTATAAATTATAGTTTTTAAATCCAATGGCAACCTGTTAAAAATCCGCACTGCTTGATATTGAGGACTATGATGCACAATATAAAGTTGGGGTATTATTTTGGTTTTAAAATCTTTCCTGCGGGTACTTTCCCTCAACTGTCTCTCCTCATCCGTTTCATAGCTATGCAGGTATTTTTTAAAATTTACCAACAATACCAAAACATAAAGGCTGGGCACAGTAAGAATTTTTAAATTTATTAAATGTGGCCGACAGCTCTCTAATTGCGATATCCGGACCATGGTTCATATGGCTCTCTTTTGGAGCACAAAGGCTCTCTGGCAGTTATATTTAAAACGATTCCCCCAAAACTGAACACTTTATCTCAACCTCGATTCTATTAGAGCATAATATACCATTTTAAGGTGTTTTATCTCAATTACGTCCCTAAGACTGCGTAAGGCATAACACGCTGAGGAAATATACGAATCAATAGCTTGCAATTCCCTTTTCCAATTTAAATATTTGACAATATATATCCCTAGAAACTTTACTTCATTAAATATGTCAATTTTAACTTCATTAAGTGCGATCGTCATGTTGTCTTTATTACGAGCTGTTATGGTAAATAACATTATTTTGGTTTTTTCTGTGTTTATTAAGAGCTTGTTACTTTCAAACCAAGATTTAAAAACTGCCAACACTGCATTAACCTTAGCCGAGAGGTCCTGTATGTCGTTAGCTTCAACTATTGCGTTGGTGTCATCTGCAAAAACTATCATCTGTGTGTCGGGAAATATTGAATTAATATAATTAATTAAATCGTTTGTAAATAATATAAACAAAATAGGCCCCAAAATCGATCCTTGGGGTACGCCTGCTACTATATCTTGCATAGAAGATTTATTGCAATTGAAATTACCATTAGTTTGCATATTACTAATATCTACATACATTTTCCTGTTACTTAAATATGAAGACAAAAGTTGCAAAGTTTTGCCTCTCACACCATAATGCTCCAATTTTGCAATTTCCCTTCTTCTTACTTACTTACTAAACTATTACGATGCAACTGTTTGTCTGTTTTGTTTTAACTTTTTTGTGAATTCGTGGACAATGTTGTGTGGAATAGAATATGGAATAGACTGTATAGATGTATTTCTAAGTATTGTGTGAAATTAAGAATCTCTAGTTAAGCTTGGCATGTAACTGTTATTTGTCCCTAACGAATAAAATAAAATAAAAATAAAACAACCCTGCGGATTTACAAGTAGATGAACAGCTTAATATTATCATATTAGGTTGCTTAACTACTCGTTTGGAATCTAAGAAACATAATTATTAGTAGCTATCTTTTGCCCCGCCTTTTATTCGGTAACTCGCAGTCCCGCGCAACTTCGTCTGAGTCACATTTTCCCCGTTTTTGCGATATTTTTCATTGCTGCTCCGCTTCTATTGGTCGTAATGTGATATATAGCCTGTAGCTTTCCTTGATACATGGGCTATCTAGCACTGAAATAATTTTTCAAATCGGACCAGTAGTTCCTGAGATTAGCGCGTTCAAGCAAACAAACAAACAAACAAACTCTTCAGCTTTATTAATAGTATATATAGATAGAGAGATATAGATAGATAGATTATTAGTACAGATGCCCCACAGGTTCTCACTACCGGGATAAAAAGTATCCTATGTTTTAATTCAGAATATAGATTACCTGTAAGCCAAATTTCATCCATTTAATTTCATTGGTTTTTGCGTGAAAAAGTAACAAATTTCCATCCGTCCATTCTCAAAAACTTTTGCGTTTATGATATTTGTTTTTTATTATAATAAAACTCATGGACTATACACCTGTATGTGATCTCCAATTGTGAAAATAATGAAGTCTCTTGCAGGCTAAGAACAAAAACAGAACTGTAATCATCAAAAATTTCGAACATAAATACAACTCTTTAAAATATTTTGGAAATTTGCTTTTATAAAGAAATATTTGCCTGAGTTAACCTGTGTTAAAATATTCAGTAAAATAAAATATCTAGTATGTCATCACAACGGGTAGTAATTAAACCGACTTCCTCCTCCAAAAAAAATACTCAGCATAACGAACCCAGCATAATTTGCAACATATTTTGCCGGAGCCTAGACTTCATCAAACGTTTACGCTCCAGCTTCAAGTTAATATTATATTCAGAGTGCCATGAACAAGTCTGTGATCGTTACCAGTATTGAACTTGTTTATCACCGATGTCTGAATGAAAATATGCTTTTTATACGCTGTGGTGAAGTCTAACTCATTTTTCGTCATAGTGTCCACTTCGCCGTCCACTCGTCTACTTCCTTTGGAGCTGTTTCTCGAAAAAGGAATTCATCATTAGAACTCCTGTCTCCTCTTAACTAAGTTGGCAGATATTTGCCCCCTATGATTTCTGCTGCCAAATCCGTAGGATCCTACTACCGATTCGCTGCAATTCTGTAGTCCCACTTTCCCGCTAAATTCTTGCATGAGAACGTTGTAGTTAGTTGGCCTTAGTTGTGGAGGGCAACTACGTTACTACGTCGTCCAAATATGCCGAGTTCGGTGCGTAGACCTGAACATCCTTGAGGCTATATCTTCGGGAAGGTTTTCTATGAGTTACGCTATCCTATACGAGACACTGGAGACTTCTACCATGTTGTCACAGAGAGATTTGTGTACAAGGAACCCGCCCCGTCTTGGAATAGCTGGTCACCCCCTCGAAAATAAATAAGATGGCCCGATTCAAGGGTTATTGTGGCTTCCGAAGAGTGTAATCCGATCTGAGTTTTAGGATCTAAAACACAAACATGTAAGGTGCCTTGTTATGACCATTATTACATGCTAAAATCACTTCATCTGGACAAGCACTAATAGTATCGGAGTCGTGTCAAGAACAAGCTCCTCAATGTCATGCTGCCCTTAAGACGTCATCGCCATGTCACTTTGCACATCTGTGTGTCGTCAGCTTTATGCGAAGCTTGGCTATGCTATTGTAGTCTAGCTCGCATTTCCAACACTACAATGTTGTGATTTCAAGGAACTTCCCAAAATAAAACTAACACGTGAGATTTTTGCGTAAATAATTCAGAATGACTTATATAATGCATCCTTTTTGATGTTTATGAAATATGTATTTGGTTAATTGCAATAGGGTCTGTTTTAGACGTTTATTAAGTACATGGAAATGAACTGTGAAGTATCTACCTATGTGTCAACTGTACCATAACTTTAAAAGTTGAAACTTTTATGGTTTAGGAAATGCAAAAATATGGCTGGATTTGGCCATAAGTAATTAAAATATATTTATCTCATTCTGTCGGTTAGTAGGTATGCGTATAGTAACCAAAGACGGTAATTTTTTAAATTCATATTTGTAAGGTTTTGGACTAGTTTGGTATATAATAAATATACACAACATGCGGTCGTTGACAAATACACACAACAATCTAACTAACACGGCAAGTTGAATAAAAGCTTAAAAAAATAGGATTTTAAATATCTAACGAACAGTTTCGGGATCAAATAAATAATACGACTCCGATATTTATTGGATGTTGTAACATTTAATGCGGAAAAATTATAGATTAATCGGTCTAGAAATAACTTTAGTATTACGGTTTCCTTCATCGCTGAGGAATGAGCTTAGGAATGTGGGTAGGCAGTCGTTATGCGCGCTTGAATAGAAATGAATGCAGCATATGGATATTGCCCTAATTCCTAGTTAATTGTCAATTTGTTTGTGTATATTCTTCGTTATTACTCAGTAACTGCGTTGAGCAGCTCCTGGCTAAATAATAACAGCCGCCATGGCCATTTTAAGCCGCGCTTACCTAAGTTGGTCTGTGGATGGGTGTCCACCCATTACATACCTCGAGTTTCCTCTGTGCCTCGGAAAGCACATATTAAGCCGTTGGTGCCGGCTGTGATTTGAAAATCTTTGACAATCGTTACAGTTAGTCAGTGGCCCGAAAGGCTGACAACCAGTCTTACCATGGAAAAAAGTATTACCCAGTACTGACTGGGGTGAGGAGGTCAGATAGGCATTTGATCCATGTAAAATGTTGGTATTCAGCTGCACCCTGTTAGACTAGAAGTAGACCCTAACGTTGTTGAGAAAACGCTAAGCAGGCTTTGTCGAAACCTCATTGTCCAGCTTTCAGGATTTGCAGTGGTTAGGAATGCGTGGCGAGCTTGTCACATAAAAACAATTCAATTAGTTGCTATTTGGAATCGCTTTTTGTCAGCTCATAAAAAGTGTGTCAATTGATTGGTGTACGTACCTAAACACCACAACGGAAGTGAGAATCCATTATCAGTACAATTTAAATAAATACTCAATAATTTAAAAGATAGGCAATCGTTTCATGTAAAATACTGGTACTCAGCTCCATCCGGTTAGACTGGAAGCCGACCCCAAGATAGTTTGAGAAAAGGCTAGGATGATAATGACTCAATAATTTATTGCATTCCATATGTATTACAAAATGGTGTTATCAAGTAAGAGGTCAGTATGGACCCTGTCGGGCACAGCAACATTATAGGAGTGAATATACAAGCGAGGGGACGCTTGTATATTCACTCCTTTTCTTTGCACGGCGCCAACTATCGCGTCCAAAACTTACTTCAGGAATGGGAGGCTATAATATCCCTGAATATCATAGACAATAATAATATGTGAGCTCACGTGGGTTTATTTTCAAACCACAATGCGAGCGAAGACGTGGGGAAGACCTAGTAATTATAAAGATACTTGCTGATACCCGCGACGTGGAAATATTGTTGAGTATCTGTGTGAAAAAAAAAACCTATGTCCTTCCCCAGGATATAACCTATCTTCTTCCCAAATATCATTAAGATCAGATCAGCGTCCGTACCATGACGTCTTAAAACATTATTGTTCCATTCTTAATCCAGAGTGGAAAAAGAGACGGAGCTATACAGGTCGACTAGCTCCATATCTTTTTCACTCTGGAATAGGAATGGAACAATAATGTTTTAAGCGTCATGGTACGCCAGCTGGCGTTTAGTCGTGAAAAGGTAACAAACAAGCAGAGTAACATTCGCATTTATAATATTATTAAAATAATATGGATTGTGTAAAACGTAAATTACACGGGCTGAAACTACTGATGAAATAAAGTTTCGGCCAACAGTTCTGTTTATCTCGTTCACTAATTCGTTCCACGTCGGTTGCTGTTGTCTTAATACAAGCTGACACCAAACTCATTAATTATTTCAACCACATTACAATTTAATTTATTCGTGAAAATATATCAAAACATGTCTTGTGAACACACACAGACGTACTCAATAACAAAGTCACGGCATGGTTCATTTATAGCAATACTAACTACTTTTCCATCGTCATAGAACACACTTTAGGGTCGAGATTTATAAAGGTTACACTAACACGTAATTAGGCTAAGCGTAATACCTGTCACTGCTGTAAAACTTTTCTAGGACAACTACACCATTCAGTGTTCGAATATTGATGTCTAAGTGAAAGCACGTGTCTAGTAACGTTTGTAGATCTCGGCCTTATTGCCTATTGTATAAATAAGGAATCCGTCGACGTTTTATGAATGAAGGTATTTCGTAAAGATTGATAATATTCCTCGCTTGTTTAGTTATTTGTGAAGCCGACCAGGCAATGCCCGTCCAGAGCCACGCAAAGCAAATTCGTACTTATATACTTTGTAAACATAAAACATACGGAATCGATATTCCTTTGAATAAATGTAGCAATCGGATTCATAAATACAACGTTAATGTAATCATACTGAAACTTTTATGGCAACATTGTCGATACAAGTACACAACATGTGTCGAATTGAAAACTCCAACTTGTATTATTTTCAGAATGAGTAATCGGGAATTTCTCAATGTAGAACCCGAATACTCGTATACGTATGTGTGCGGAAAATATGGTGAAATGGGAGTACAACTCTGCCTATTCCTTTTGGGAATTACAGGCGCGATATTTTGTTATATGTGGAATTTCCATAATCGTGCCGTCAGGCCTGTACCAACTCTCTGAAGGGGTCGACAATGGTGTACCTATAGTAAACCCATATTTGTCAGATAAGTTTAAGTCTAGGAGGCGAGCCTACTGCCATCAATCTGGCAGTAATCCCGATTCTGTGGTTGCACCTGTCTGAGAAATTCCAGGAGGAAAAACCCAACAACACTGTCAGTAACTAGAACGTTCCCAGGTATGGTCCAAAACAACAAAAACTGTACGCTTTTGCGGCTCACTCGAAAAGCACTTTGATTTTTAGCTTCGTAAAAGGTTTTGTTTACATCCATTATTTTTCGTACACAAACCTCCAAACTTAAGAGCTAGCGGTTAATAAACTGTCAAAGGAAACTATCCTTCCTAGCTATGGACGGTCGACTTTAACTTCGTTTGTGCATGCACACAAAAACTGAATGGATGCTCTATTCCTGTCCTAGAGAGACCACACGTGGTCCGAATATTGCGATTACATGCAAATGTTTTTATCGTCAGCACGTCGTATAATATTTACACTATCTGTCAGCTACACCTATTATCGTGTCTGTTGAGTAAGATAATAAAGTTTAGAAATTCGACTGGTTTGCGTAAACGGACGCCGATAAATTTCCTGCCTTGTCAAAACGCTATTATAATTGAATTATTGTGATTAGGTATCTTTCTTCTTCTTCCTCATCAAACTTCGGTCACCCAATGCTGAGTGTGAGTCTTTTCCAAATTCTTTCACTTTTGGCGGTTTTGTGTCAATGCTTTCGAGTTTCTTCCGGCCTCTATAAAAAGATCGTCTGTCCACCTAGCCGGTGGTCTTCCTACATTCCATTACGTATTTTTCATAGCCAAATTTTCCTTTTTTTAGGGTTCTAAGACATACCGGTCATGCTCAGTATGTCATTGTGATTGCTTTCGCTGTTTTCTGATTCACAGACCAGTGACAAACTCAAATGTTTAACGTATTACATGGGAATGACCGAATTAAACCTATTGCTCTACTTATAAGTAAAGTTATCCCGGTTAGGCACTAGCACACACCAAACAATACATAGGTTTGGTTAAAATAGGAACTTTTAAAGTTTTTAAAGTCATTTTCTAAATTATTAGAATGTACAAAGTCTTTAGAAGTTAATAGGTTTCTGGTCAGAAACCTGAAGGCCGGGCCCAGAGGCAGATAAGTGGCAATAACTGTAAAAGTATTTGCTTTTTGTACACCGATTTTCAACACGATTGTTGACCCTTATCCCTTTGACCCTATCATATAAATAATATACAAAATACATGCAAAGTTAAGGTCTAAACATAATCTTTATGACACGTGTGTTTATAAGTTCTCGGGAATACTGGTATGTTACGGCCCATGTGATATTCACTAACCAGTTAGAACTAATATGATGGATATAGCGATACCCGGTACTGACTACCTGTAAGGACTGACAAAGATCGACAAATGACAGCATGGACCAACGGCTTAACGTGCTTTCCGAGACACGGATCGAAATCGGTATGTAACGGATGGTCAACCAACAATCCAGGATCGAGCTTGGCGAGCGTTGCTTTGCCTTGAAGATTGTCCGAGCTCCCACCTTAGAGTCATAATAGGTAATCAAATAATTAAATATGGATAACATATTGCATATAAAATCGAATATCAAATTAATTTGGTTTTCGTATGTGTGACCGCGTCATCATTTAAAATATTTAATTAAATTATTCTTGAAGGTTCGTGTGTATAATTCATTAGTGTTTAGCTCAGATATAAGATAGGTGTAGCCCACAAATCTGAATGTTTGAACATGTCGCCGCATTATTTAAGTGCACCCGTGCGAAGCAAGGGCAGGTTACTAATGTATTATTAATATTCCAACGATAAAAGAGAACTTTTCCATAATCAACTCTGTTGTGACATCACTATTTAGTAAGTAATTAGTGTCACAGCTCTAGTGATTGTAAATACTGACTTCTGTTTTTAAGACAATGATACTGTGTGTTATTGTGAAATCCCTCAGACTTGTGACCATTTCCATCGTTGAGATGTAAATATGGACACCGACGTTTGACTTTTAGAGTGGATTTTAGACTGGTACTTTGACCTATGACTGTATTCATGATTTTATGACGATGATGATACTTTATGTAATTGTGAGAAACTCAAGTAACAACGAGATAAGCCTTGATCCCTTTATTTTTTTTACTTCATCAAAAATAATCCAGTTTAAACGATTAATCGATTTTCTATTAAGTTTAATCGTAGCGTCCCGGTGCATCCTTTAGAAGCCAATCTAGGATTAAGAAATGCTTTCCGGTGAATAAGTGTTTTGTTTTCCTTTAACGACGAGGCTGTCGTTTATAAAATTCTGTAGTGGTTTGAAATCTTCAGTTTGGCTATTGTTAACAAGGTCTATTATTTATTGGAAACCTCACTTGACGGATAGAATCTAAATTACATATTCTAAGAAATGAGATTTTCTCATTAGATATTCTCGAGGAAAGACGATAGCAACCTTGAAAAGTTAATCGTAACCGGCAAGGTGGACGGGAAAAGGACCCGTGGCCGCAGCCCAATACGTTGGTCTGACCAGATCCGCACCGCCCTTGACTCAACAGTCCACAGTGCCCTTCACATTGCCAGGGACAGAAACAGTTGGAGAAAAATCATCCGAGAAAGGTGATACTGAAGGGAGGTCACGACCCTCAGCATTGGAGGAATACGACGCAAGGAGGAGGAGATATTCTAAAAAAACACTGATTTTTGAGTTCATTTATTTAAAAAACTGTGCTACTATGTCATGATACGAAAATGCTCTTATAATAAAGTGTATCGAGAAAAATACACGTTAGAATAACTAGAGCGTCAAACATCATTAAACTATTTTGTAAATGTACACGTAACGGTTTAGTGGAGTTACACTTTCGCATGGCATTCGCTACACGCTGCTAATAAAAAACACATTAATGTATTTTAAAAATATAATATTCGCATCTAATAATAAATTCGCTTTTTTTTCATCTCAGGATTGATACATTAAAACGCCTATTCGTCGGCGTTATGTCTATGAAAAGCATAGACAGCAAGACAATTTTATTCGATAATAAAACTGTGACGAGCAAAATGGCGTGGGTTTTACGTGGGAAACTTTAAACGAACCCAGTTATATATGTGTTATAATATGTATCACATTTGATCATTTACATCAACAACATCGTTATTCTACGCAACGTTATATTATTGAACAAAGTGGAGACTTCAAAGTTTAAATTTAATCTTGGTCTCATTTAAAGAGATTTATTTCTAGAACCTTTCTGAAATTAAATGTGCCGTCGAAATAATGCAGATACGGAAAATAATGCCAAATGTAACAAGTTTTGGCTACGGTTCATGTGTAATAAATTCAGCTGTAATTTTAAACGAAACAATTGGTGGAAACAATAAAGTAATTTCGTTTTACACCGGCGCCCGCGCAGACGAATTACTACTTCGTTTACTATCGTCGGCGTTTTGACATTTCTGACAAATAATTACTCAAGCAAGCAGCGTGTTTACACAGCAGAGTCAAGACTTGTACCAACGGAAGAATTAATTTAACCTTCAGCTAATAATTAATACCTATCGAAATTTAAACGTAAAATAGTAGGTACATTTGTCTGCGAGCTAATGTGCCATCATTAACAGATATAACGGAGCTTTCGAATGTGCACGTGATCATTTAAATCTTTATAAAACATTCATTGACGATTCTATTTCTTGGCCATGGAAGACTCAATTATTATCATTTTGTCTTGCACCTAGCCAACTTTTTGACAGTACCCGAACAATATTAGAAAGGGAATTAATGAGTTCGATAAATCAACCAATATTGTCCAACTGTTTAACATATGTAATCTATACTACTAAACCAGGATCAGTAGAATACCAGAGTCAGGCACTAGCTGTCAGTAGACACTGTGGGCCTCAAGGCTGGGCCAATTAGGTCCAGTTCAGCAAAATGCCGTGCTGAACTGGACCTTATTGGCCCAGCCTTGAGGCCCACAGTGATTACAATTTTAGTTCAGATTTAAGTTTTTATTTTCTTATAATTTTTTTTTTATTATTCCGTACACTTTTCGCTTGTGCCAACTGTCCCTGAATGATTGTTTATGACTTAATTGAGAGTCTCGTTGGTAGAATGGTCGCAAGCGCGACTGCTGCCATGAAGTCCTAGGTTCGATTCCCGGCACGAGCAAATTGTTATTGGGTTTTTCCATCAGGAATTTCTCAGAAACAGACTCCGTGGGTCTGTATCTCACCCCCTATTCCTGGGACTTCAAACATAACTGGCGAAATGTGGGTGTACCATTAGACACATTCTCTCTGGCGACAATTTGGGGATTATAGGCGAAGTATTGATGTAAATTGAAAGTATGTTAAATAAACATACTTTTCACTTCAGCTTTGAGTAACAACCTAAAACTAAATAATTTGGTCGATTAATGGTCTTAAATCACTTTTGGAATTTCAACTCTCGGCTGACACACGAGCGTTGAAAATCGAACACTGACCTTTATAAGCATTCATTGCATTATAAAAAGGGTCAGAATAAGTGAAGTGCCAGGGTAAACCGCGAAAACCACATTTTCTTACGACTACGACTTTATCATGAATTATAGACATACGATGGGATTAAGAGCATTTACGCTTTACGACATTTCATACAAACTTTCAAATCCTTATTTTCTGAAATAACTGAATCGATTTTAATAAAACTTCGATCATAAGCAGGATACATAGGTCTAAAAAGTTACTAAAAAATTTTTCGAAAAATAGTGTTACATCTAAATTAGACAGAAATTTTCAAGAATCCTTTTTTTCTAAGACATTTTGAAAATGTTATTTGACACTTTTTAAACATATGTATCCTGCTTATGCGTATTAAGTTTCATTCAAATCGGTTCAGTCATTTCGAAAGGACTTCAAAGTTTGTATGAAATGCCGTAAGGTTTAAACGCTCTTAAAGGCCGCGATTCATATTTTAATCAATATACAACCTGACACTGCATTGCAAAAAAGAAAAATAAGGATATTTGAATTCAATTTGGCTACCCTGGGGCTTCCACTTTAAGCCAGTGCCACCAAAGACCTAGTATTCGGTTCTGTGGAAAAGTTCAACAATATCGTATGTACTCCACGACCTCTGGATCGCGCCTCAATGTTCACCCGTCGGCTGCCAAGACCATTACTTTACATTACTCTGAATAAATCATGTGATTGCACGTCAATACTATATGAACCATTAATGTACCATAAAACACGGTAGAGAAGTCCCAATTTGAGTTCTTTTTGCTAACAGCTCGAATGGCAAAAATGGTATTCATTTTGACTGCGTTCATTTAATCTTCTAAACTATAAACAGAAAAAAAATATTGTTTGTTTGTTTGTTAAATTTTAAGCCAAAAACTAGTCGACCGATTTTTAAAATTCCTTCTCTATTAGAAAGCTACATCTTTACCGAGTATAGGTTATATTATATCACAATTTTCGCGGACGAAGTCGCGGGTGATCTGCTAGTATTACATACATATAACAAAACATGATGCTTGTATTCGACGAAGGGTTAGGCAGAAAGTGCAGCCACATTAGGCCAGTTGTGTTTACGTCCCATGTAATAGGGGACGAGCCTAAAGCCACCAACCGGGTCAACAAATCCAGACTCAATAGCTGTGACTAAGAAATGGAAACAGCCCAATTAAATAAATTATAAAATATCATAACTGAAAAAAAGTATAGTAAAGTAAATAGTACTGTTGTGTATAGTAAATGTTATTATTTAATATTATTTACAGTTTAAACAAAAACATATTAAGAGGAAAGCTCAAGCAGCAAGTTACGCGAGGCTATGTGTGTGGAATATAAAAAAAGGAAAATCAAAGAAATGATTATTAGAATTTGTGATTGTAAGTAGGAACATACACAGTTGGCAAAAGAAAGAAAGCCCCATTTCAGAAAATGTGATCTAGAAAAGGGTCAAACACTGAGATGTCGGTTGACTTTGGTTAACTTGTATGACTTTAGAAGCAGTAGAACTCAAATTACTACACTAAAGGTGTTTCAAATATCAGTCCTTCCAATAGGGGCTACCATCCTGGTTAACGGAAAACTACTGTTCGTTCACTCTAATCTCCGAAATCACCCAACCGATTTCTATGAAATTTTGTGAATGTCTACAGTTGGTTCCAGCTTGAAAGGTAGGATAGCTTTGGACCCGAGAGCTGGGTTTGTGCAAATCTGGGGCGGGTCTCTAGTGTTAGCTAAATCGCGGATGATACAAAGCAGTTCCTCTGACCACATCTCCATTGCGTTTACGGTTATCGAGGTACATAACCATTGACCCACATGTGCGAACGCACGGTAACAATGTTAACGCCTAAAATTAGTTCAGTTATGAAACGTTCTATTTTTAATGTCCACTTGAACTGTTACACGCATTTTAAACGTTTAGGTGCACGGAACAATCTGTTGTTCGATGTGTTTTTATTTTTAACGCGATGAAAATGCTTTCCTTGCGGCGCTAATTATAGACAGTATTAAAATAGAGTGGTCCCACGATTATAAAGTAGTATGTACTAGACTAGGGCTGCTTAGACTGGCATAAATGCTGAAACACTGACCTAGGCATTTGTAATAGAAGTATGATAAACCATGGATGATGATGCGGGCAAGGTAAATTTTTCGAGGATTTCTAAGTTTATGATGAAATATTTTCATAGAGGTCGTCAGGTTTTGAAAAGAAGATGTTTTTTCGCCAATTTGGCAGAAACACAAGTAATTTTTAATACATTTCTACTTAGCTAGGATTTATATTTTGGGGAGGAGGGTATGAACGGTGCCAGTTTGGGGCTACATAGATAGCAGAACCACCACGTTTACAATTGCGATAAAAGCGGTTGCAATATTTATCGAGACACATACGGAAGCAGCGTCTTTATCAATAACGCGAGAGGAGCGAGAAATTTTCACGATTTTGTTCTGATAGGCCAACCAACAGAAGCGGGACAACTGACCTATTGACCGGGACACAGCGTTCCAAACCGGGATATGCCCTGTGTATCTGGATGTATGACAGCCCTATACTGGACGCTACTTTTCTGTAGATGTTTTTATATTTCGTAGAATTAGAGAAAAGAGTAAGGAAGCCCAAATCATTTCAGGAAGGTACTCGTTTCAGAACAGTCTTCTGTCGAGCAGTGACAAAGCAAAGTCAAACCATTTATTTCAATTAGGTAATTAAAAGGCACTTTTGGACCTCAAACTTTACTACGGCAATCAACTAAAATACAAACATATTGAACGACCATAGGAACACACCTAGACCTTCTTAGGAAAAGTAAAATGTAATGTGTAAATAACAAAACTAATAAAAATAGCCACTGGGTTTTCAAAAGCCCAAACTACCAAGGAGTCTTGGGGTGGGACGGGATTGTACAAAAAATAACTGGAACGTGTCAGACAGCCATGGTAAGAAGCAATCTGAATATAAGGAAGTCTGACAGAATTAACAGCAAAACTATCAGAAGACGCACGAGAATTGAAGACTAAAGTAAGAGGCACTGAAAGGTGGCAAAAGAACATAGTATTTCGGTACCCAAGAAATAGGAAAAGTAATCGAGGTAGTCAGTTTCGAAGGTGGGAAGAGGAAATAAAGATAAAAGAAAGAAGAGAAAACAACAGGTAATAGATGGACTAGGAGAACGCCAAATAGAACGGAGTGGAAAGAAATGAAGGAGGCCTTTCCGCCGCCAATAGCCTCCTCCATTTCTTTTGGTCGGGCAAACAGACCGGGTTGTCGGTGTCACCGAAACACCAGAGTCGTTAGATTAAAATTCAACCCATATTTAAAAATTCTGTCTGAGTCAGCATTCTCTTGCCTTTATCCCAATTTATTTGGGGTCGGCGCAGCATGTCTTCTTCTTCCATACTTCTCTATTACTTGTGATCTCATGAGATACCTCTTTTCTTGCCATATCATCCTTCACACAGTCCATCCATCGTTTCTTTGGTTTTCCTCTGTCTCTTCCTCTTCTTCGGTCTGAGCAAAGTTTTATATTTCCTTTATTTATTTTTCTTATACAGTATTATTATAAGGCTCATAACAATTAATTACATCAGACAATGAGGTTGTTGGTAATTCAAGTATAAACATGGAATAAGAGAAGCAAGACGATAATGAGGTAAGTCATACATTGTTTATTAGATCCATTGTATCCGGTTAGACGGGAAACCGTCTCCATCTTACTTAGTTGTGATAAAAAGCTAGGCAAATAATGATTTATGTTGAAGAACAACTGCGCAGAACGAACCGTCCTATGTTGATTGCGATAATCAACAAAATAGCAAAGGAGTATCTAGTTTAATGTCCAATCAACTTTCCGTGTTTTCCTTATCCGTTTGTTATTCGTTTTAATTTCAACTTATTTGTTGTCTACAAATCGTGAATTATAGAATATCCACAAGGCTTATGAGACCAAGTTCCGCTTAGTAAGACCGTTGTGTACTTCAAAAGACATTGCTGTTGCAAAGAAACACCTTGATAACATTTTATTATGTCAGCGCCGATTGCACCCAATATTGGACATCTGGTAAACATGTTCTGGCACATGTCTGTGTCGGATATATCTAAATTAAGCCAACCTTTACCTTAATCCAAAATTTCGTTCCACATCTAAAATCACATGACATTTTTACGTAGGTAGCGAGAAACTGAAATTATAAGACAAGAATAAGTCGGACTCGATTGATTGAAATAAGCTGCAGAAACTGACCAGACTGTCGATTGGAGCCCGTGACGAGTGGGTGCAGACTCGCTCACCAGATTTTAAAAACCTTGTTAGTAAATCTGTTATTTTTTTTCGGACTTTCGGAATGTAGAACTCACAGCATGGTTGCCCGGGAAATGAGAATTTTTAAAGAATTAAAATTTAATAATTCCTCGTAAATATTTCAATGCCCGGGACCATGATCGAGACCATAAAAATCAAAGGAAAACGTACAATTCGCAAAAAAAAACAGAGTAACATCATACTTAATCATGCCATCTTGAGGACGTCAACTGCATACTGAGTAAGAAGGACTGGTAAGGAATCTCTGCAATGACTTTCAACAGAATTGACAAAGCTTTTCTGTGGCACAATTTGGCCAGTGACCTTAATCAGAGTTAATGCCGCCAAGATTTCTTCTATGTATACATTTTACAAATATTGTCCAACATAGCTCTCCAAAACAACAACGTCTTCAAAAGATCCTTGTAACACTGTTCTATAGTTCCTTTCAGTTTTGACTTTTCCATCATATTTACCCTTCTTTACCATTGATAGAATGTTATTTTATATAAGGCCTGATTTACATTGCTCAAGGACAGTGATGAGTAGCGATTACAGTGACTGTTGCTTGACTGCCCACTGTACTTATCTAATTCAGTAAACCCTTACCCAATATAAATCGCTCCGACGTTATCATAGCGAATCGTTAAAAAAAAAACAGAGAATACCAGACAGACCACTGTTGTCTGTTGACACTTTAAACAATAACAAAAGCCGAGCTTGTGATTATTAAACAATGAAAGCCTCGCATCGATATATAAAACGTATAATTTAATTTGATTAACGAACTGGTTCGCCACCTGTTGCGCAGAACAAGCGCTTTGGGAAAATTCGAAATACACGCTCCATTTGAGGATATTATGCTACCAAAACTTTAGTAGGTTTACGTCTCACTTTTCTGGGAAACATTTGGAAAAGGGACGCACAGAACCGGGAAGTGTGGCAGAAAAGTGGGGAGGCCTATACCCAGCAGTTAGAGATTCCGGCTTAATATGATGATGAAGTTTTCTAAATAATAAGCAAACCACTCTGCTTCATTTTTAACTGTCCATTATTTTCTCTATACTGCTCAATTTCCTCTATGTCAATTTGACAACTGTCACAAAAGAAATATTTTCGTTTGACATTTCAAAAAAAAGTAAAAACAAATACAATTTTCTTCGCTTTAACTAAAACCAACCCCGCCCCAATTAAATGTTTGTTAATAAGAAGTCCAAGCAAAAGTAGATTAAGGCTGATTGAAGGAAGGAGTGGGTCTGAGGGCCGCGGAACTGTTCGAAAGAGATACCGTGGCCCTGGAACACAAAGGGCTAAGAAGGATGGATGGGTTTTAGTCAGTACAAGTCTGACACTCCATTTCGCTCTGCCCAGTGCGGGAGGAGACATTTGACGGATTTCAATCCGAAAAAAAAATGGCATGGCTGTAATCAATAATGGTCTAGGCTACAGATGCCGTCTGCTCTTATACTAAAACGATGATGTATATATTGTATATAGTACTGGAAAAGCTGTGATGAAAACTCAAGTCGACTGCTCCCGCGGGTCAGTACAATGGTATTACACAAGTATATTGAGAAGAACTTTATTTAAGGCTGTTATTTATTTCCGATGAATATTCAGCAGAACAGTTCAATCAAAGAATGAAAATGCTTTTTACAGATTCACTTTCTGGCATCAGGAAATCAAGGTTACCAAAACTTATGATCCCTTTGCGTCCAAAAGCGAGAAGATTATTCTTAGCTCGCTTATAATAGGCAGGCTCATTAAATTCCACGTGTAGCAACAGAAACAAACGCTTTGTGTACTAAATTAAGTAAATAATACACAAGTGTGACGTTTGCGAGACCGTAAACTTGATTATTCTCATAGTTGGCATCATTATGAGTTGATATGGCAGTTAATGAGTGCTTTTAAGCTGCTAATAACGTGAATTTATTAGGTAACAAAGTGTTTTATTACATTCTGCTTTTGGGAGTTCGACAGAAGACCGATATAGTTTAAGGGTGTACAATAAGCATTTGAAGTCGTCATAAGCTAAATGGTCCAAGATCCCATTATTGCTGAAACTTTCTATGAGGAAGTACCATAATTTCCGTCGATAAGAACAATTGGATATTTTGAAAAGTCGGTCGTGGTGGCTTTGACAGATATCAGGTAACAAAGGTTCCAAATAGGTGCTAAGTTACGTCATGCTATAAAGCATGCATCTTAAATAGATATCTATTAGAAGTCAAAGGTATAGAACTAAAGACTGGTGTATAATATTAAGGTGCTGTGATGTACTAATAAAGAGTTGTGACCAGTGATCGTAGTAGGTAGATTGAATTGGGGTCATTGATTCGAAACGTACATATTAATATGGACATTCTTCCGGAATTGGTTGATTAGTAAAAAAAAACAAAAGATAAATAAAAAAATAATTTAGTTTTGATACCTTCCTTTAAATTTTAAATTGAGTAGTAATAACATAACATAACATTCATTTATTCTCAGGCTACTTTGGCCCATAGATAAATACCTTACAGACTAACATATAATATATCTTATAAATACAACTCGTTTTAGTAAATAGAAACTTAAAAACTATGTTAGTAGCACTTCACTGCACTATGTCACTGTGCGTTCATGTGGCACTTGCCCGTGGAAGCGTCGGAACACCACTCCCTGCGGCCAAAAGTCCTCTTCCAACGTAAGGTGCAGATAGCACGTTGGTATTTGCGCCACAAACGCCTTAAAGTTGACGTGGCGACGCGAATCTAGCAGCTGCACTCTCGCCACATACTTGAGCTTCTGGCGCACGTACTCTACGATATCCTCCGCCTTAGTAGTGTAATTAAGGCGGGAGATATACACCGGAGTGTTCGGCTTCGCGGCTCTAATAGACACACTGGGCCCCGATGGAGCTGTGCCGCAGCGGTTCTTGCTGGTACGTTGACGGCGCTTCCTCCTCAGCACCGTCACGAAACCATCATCAGCCCGAATTAGTGTCTTTTCAGCCACGGGCTTCCCTGCGCGAGCAGTTTTGCCCGCGACTACGGGAGCAAAATCCCCACGATCAAGTTGAGATTCCACAGACGCTGCAGAAACGAGCAGCGGTAGTGTGGCGACATGGGAAGGAGCCACAGGGACGGGAGCGGGGCAGCGGGGTGCACGAGCCGCGCACACTGCAGGTTCAGCATTCCTTGTTGAGCACGGCGACAAAACTGCTGATGCAAAACTAGCCACCGATACATCGAGGCCAGCTCCGCGACGCGTGTTTACGGTCGATGCACCCGACGGAGATCCAGATACCGCTGTCTTTTGACGCCACTCGTTGAGTTCGTTGCGCAAACCAGCAACAGCATTTTGGGATGCATCTAACCTCGTCTGTACATCTACCAAACTTGCCTTGAGAAGAACAATGTCCTTCATTCATCATTCATTTTCATTTCAGCCAAAAAGACATCCACTGCTGGACATAGGCCTCCCCCAAGTGTCGCCACATTGACATTTAGGGGGTTTTGCCATAATCTCCACGCTTGGCAGGCGGGTTGGCGATCGCAGTACGGTTGTTACAAAAAACACAGAGAACGCTGCTGCCTATTCTCTGGCTAATCCCTTAGTCGCCTCTTACGACACCCACGGGAAGATATGGGATGGTGCTATTCTTAACGTCCGACTACATACAGACTCAGAATGTCCTTCAGTAAGCTCGTAATATCGACGTGGTCGAATGTGACGGGAGGGAGCTTATGCAAATCCTTCGCCACAAACGTCGGCACGTCGTCAGGATCGGTCCCCTTTAGTAGCGTGATTATGTCATTAATGCTTCTCTTAGTCCCGTCACGCCGGCGGGACACCATCTGGTCAGCCATGTTGAGCGACCGGTACAGCAGCAGCTTGGCAGCAGCGATGTCATCTTCGGTGTAGTTCGTAGCGCAGATTTGGACAGCGGACACCTCGTCCATCACATCCAACTTCTGTTGCAGGAACGCCAGTAATTCATACGCAACAAGTTGTTGACCCATGGCGATTAAAATTACAAGCGACGGCTTGTGCCGCCGCGCTTACGATATTTAATATACGTCAGCAACACGACCGCATCGAAACGCAGCTACTACGAGACTGACTAATAATATCACTACCAACATTAACAATATTTAACTGAATCCGGAAATACCGGAGTTACTTTCCGAAAAATGGCTTATCCATGTTATTCTTTCTGTGTGCATTATACAAGTACCAAAAATCAATCTACATACACCGATCACTGGTTATGACCCAAAAACAAACGATACGTCAATTTTTACGTATTTTCATACGTCTTTTAAAGGAATGCCGATTTTCGTTGAAATAAAAGCTTCGCACTGCCCTCGACTGGCTCGTTGGTCTAGTGGTAGCAAGCGCGACTGCTGACCATGAGGCCCTGGGTTCGGTTTCTAAGTCGGGCAAAGGTTATTTCGTTTTTCCATCAAGATTTTGTCATTCGCAGCCACGGAGTCTGGATTTGTACCTGGTTGATGGCAGTAGGCTCGTCCCCTGTCACATGGGACTTAAACATAACTGCCGAAATGTGGGTGTACTATTACGTACACCTCTGCTTAATCCTTTGGGGACTTCAGGCGTGTTGTTATGTTATGTAAAAGCTTCTTAAGTTTCTTAGAGTAGGAATGATGTTAACTTAGCCAGCCATTCGGTCCCTACGAAAATATCACAAAACCAATCAACTATAAGCAATTTCAGCTTTCATCTGCAATTTCCGTTCAACTAGTTTAAAAACAGTGCGGAATGCCGGATATCAATCATCCGGTCGCTTCAGAATTTAGCTTCCAGTCAGATCAATAGCATTCCTAAACCAACTTGATCACGAGTTCTACAAAATGTTTTAAAATAAACTATCTACATAGGTACAAATGGAATAAAACAAAGTCGGGTTTTCATGAGACCGCTTGTTTCATCTATACTTCACAATAGAGATGCCATTTCTACTGTAAGAATAATAATACATATTTTAGACGGATATCAAGTTTAACTGCCGGGGGTAATATCTGGAACTACTTATTCGATTTAGAAAATTTCCGCTACATTATCTGGTCCCCGAGTGTCATAGATTACCTATACAGGGGGATTATTCCCACCAGTTCTACTAAACAGTTCTACGGTAGAACTAGAGGGAGTATTTTTTCCGACTATTTTGTAGTTCTACGATTTCGTACCACCTAAAATCGTAGGACTATTTATCTATTTATTATTTGGTTTCTCAACAATGAGCACTCTGTTACATAATAATTTGTACATTAAACCTTAGTTTTAAGTAAACTTAAAACTAAACGCCTCATCGCCTACAGAAAAGCACCGCATGCACTAAACTAGCGAACGTCCTTTTATAAAGGTTGGAAGGGAAACCGCCGCAAAAACGGTTACCACATCATTTGCCTAGCCTTTTCCCAAACTATCTTGGAGTCGGCTTCCAGTCTAACCGGATGCAGCTGAGTACCAGTATTTACATGAAGTGACCTCCGCAACCCAGTTAGTTTGGTTAGACTGCTTGTCAGACTTTTGGGCCCCTGGCTACCTGTAACGACTGTCAAAGATCTACAAATGACAGCCGGGATCAACGGCTTAGGTATACGTATATGCTCTCCGAGGCACGGAGGAAACTCGGTTCGTCTGTGGGTGGTCACCCAGGTACACAGGTAGCCAGTGGCCCAAAAGTCTGTCAAGCAGTCTTACCAAACTAACTGGGTTGTGGAGGTCGCTTCATGTAAAATACTGGTTAGTATTCAGCTACCTTTGTTGAAAAACCTATGCGAATCGAACCGATCGGGTGATAGAGCCGAAGGAGAGGAGAAAAATAAAATGCCGAACTAAGTGAACAATCTGGGACAGTGCCAACTGTTTACATTGTTTGTAAGTCATCACACTCTGCTGTCATCGCACTTGTTATTTACAAGGAGGCAAGCGTTCCTAATGGCGCCCGTGAGGACCGATCGATGTACGAGGTTAAGCTACCAGTTAATGGATGGGTGACCAATGTCTCAGCGCGTGAAAGGAAAACTTGGTTCGATTTAAGCCAATGTACAGTCTGCAAAGGAGATAAGTAACCAAGTTCTCATACTACTAGTGTGAGAACTTGGTTACTTATTTCCTTTGCAGACTGTGAATTCAATTCGCTGTGTAAAATATTCCTGTTTCCCCTGCCAATGCCACAGAACACGGTATCGTCTAGAAACGGCAGAACTGTCAGTGTACTAGAAGATCTGAACCATCTTACAAAGCAGAAGAAAGGAAGATGGGTCAAGTTTACTGTACTAATAAAATCTCTAGCGCCGTAACGTCTATCAGGGACTGTCTACATAGCCGTCAGTTTTTTAGTCATTTGTGCGAGTAAACGGTAAGTCACACAATGTCGCTGTTTAAGTGTTAGCGGCAGAATCATTTCTGTGAAGCTGTTCACGTAATACCGGATCCGGCTTAGCCGGCCTGTGAAACACCCGGTGCGGCATAGTGGGAACCCGGTATATGGCATCTCAGTGCTCTGTGGATGCTCTCTATACGATGCTCTGGAGAGCGCGTCACCGTTGAAACGTTCGGCTTTTGGAAAATATTGCAAAGTATCCGATACCTGGCATGTTTTTTTTCAATTACTTAGTAGGAACGGAAAGAACTTTAAAATAAACCATACGTCTAATTTGTTCAAAAATGTTCATTCAATTTGTCGAACGCTACGTTTTCGGGACTTACTTTCAATCGGTTTCTTTGAGTTTCGCGAAGTTTATAAAGGGTGTAAATAGTCCCATAACGAAGCTGAAGGGCACTTGTTCTCCCCATTATTGTGTTTTTTTTTGTTCTGGACCATACCTGGGAATCTTCTACTTATAGAGATAATGGAGGTCATAAAAAGAAGTTTTTGAAAAAGCAGTTTTTAATGTTATAATTTTACTTTAAATTCCTTCCCGACCACCGTACCAGTCAATGCATCCATTAGCGCAATATGTTGAATGCGTTACATTGAGTTCTACCGTAAAACGTGATTTTTCACCAAAAAAAAACCTTTTCCCCCCAATTTATTTTTGGAGTTTTGGAGTTACTAAGTTTGATGTACATAACGCTTGGTTGACGCCTTCGTGAAGGGTTGGTTTAAACCTTGTACAGTCTGCAAAGGAGATAAGTAACCAAGTTCTCATACTACTAGTGTGAGAACTTGGTTACTTATTTCCTTTGCAGACTGTACAAGGTTTAAACCAACCCTTCACGAAGGCGTCAACCAAGCGTTATGTACATCAAACTTAGTAACTCCAAAACTCCAAAAATAAATTGGGGGGAAAAGGTTTTTTTTTGGTGAAAAATCACGTTTTACGGTAGAACTCAATGTAACGCATTCAACATATTGCGCTAATGGATGCATTGACTGGTACGGTGGTCGGGAAGGAATTTAAAGTAAAATTATAACATTAAAAACTGCTTTTTCAAAAACTTCTTTTTATGACCTCCATTATCTCTATAAGTAGAAGATTCCCAGGTATGGTCCAGAACAAAAAAAAACACAATAATGGGGAGAACAAGTGCCCTTCAGCTTCGTTATGGGACTATTTACACCCTTTATAAACTTCGCGAAACTCAAAGAAACCGATTGAAAGTAAGTCCCGAAAACGTAGCGTTCGACAAATTGAATGAACATTTTTGAACAAATTAGACGTATGGTTTATTTTAAAGTTCTTTCCGTTCCTACTAAGTAATTGAAAAAAAACATGCCAGGTATCGGATACTTTGCAATATTTTCCAAAAGCCGAACGTTTCAACGGTGACGCGCTCTCCAGAGCATCGTATAGAGAGCATCCACAGAGCACTGAGATGCCATATACCGGGTTCCCACTATGCCGCACCGGGTGTTTCACAGGCCGGCTAAGCCGGATCCGGTATTACGTGAACAGCTTCACAGAAATGATTCTGCCGCTAACACTTAAACAGCGACATTGTGTGACTTACCGTTTACTCGCACAAATGACTAAAAAACTGACGGCTATGTAGACAGTCCCTGATAGACGTTACGGCGCTAGAGATTTTATTAGTACAGTAAACTTGACCCATCTTCCTTTCTTCTGCTTTGTAAGATGGTTCAGATCTTCTAGTACACTGACAGTTCTGCCGTTTCTAGACGATACCGTGTTCTGTGGCATTGGCAGGGGAAACAGGAATATTTTACACAGCGAATTGAATTCGTTCACAATCTGTCTAGTGTACCTGTGTGCTGTGCCTGTACGAGTACATTTGCGACTGATATTAATTTATAGGAAGGAGAGATAGCAAATTACTAGCTATGTATACTTATTGACATAGTTCCTAAGAAATGTGACGGCAAAGGATTTTTATATTTAATAGTGTGTCGTAGCTTTTCTACAGATTTTTCTTTGCAGATGTTTTGTAAAAGAATCTAGTTTTAGGAGTTATGATTTCGTTTACTTGTCAGTAGTTTGCGTGATATTTAAATTTTCCACTGAAGGGACTGCGATCTGCCATCAAGGCAGAAATAATTAATCGCAAGCGGTATTTTTAGCAATGATTTGAGTACGAGTATTTGACCATATCGGAACATATCGAATTCAAAAGAAATTTGGAAATCAAAGAAGAAAACAGTTCAGAAAAAGACAATGAGTTCTGTACATAATTGCGACTTGAGGGTATTTTATAAACATTCGCTGAGCACATCAATCGCTGGGCATCGCATAAGTATGTACAAAAGCTTATTTCACAGCTGGAGCAAAATGCTATATAGATAATCCGAAATGTCCAAAGATAAAGTGCAGTTTAGTTTTATATACAGGGTGTTCAGTATTCATTTCATATACAGGGTGTAAGGGACACCGACGCGAAAACGCTTACCAAGTACTCAAAACATCATTCTGACTGAACACTCCTCCGACATAGAAATATTTCACCGGTTTAAAAAAATCTGTTTCCTAAAAACTGCAATACCTACACGATCAAAATGTATGGGACAGCAGATTTTTCACGGTTACGGACTTACAGTATGCAGGTTTCTTAATAAGAAAAAAATTTTCGTACCTAGACCACTAATTCTGTCAGCTCCGTAAGAACGCAATGTTTTAGTGATTAAAAAAATACTTTAGATACAAACAAACGTTCATAACATTATACTTCCGAAACCTTAATTGAACAAGCAGAGTTAAAATTAGTACCGAGCACTACTTGAAATATCATTTGGCTTCGATATGTTGGGTTAAAAGTTAATAAAGTTTAATTTAAGACCGAGTTCCTGTAATTACAGATTATAATAAATCACGCGAGTGCCTTGTGGCTCAGTTCTGTGGTTTCATGGCTTTGCACTAGACGGGTGGACTTATATAAGAAAATGAGCCGTTTGCCTGGTGGGGTACTTTTAATAACTTTAAGATTTTAATTAATCCTTTGTGGACGCGGCGAAACGAGGAGGTACCCGCATGGGAAAACGCTTGAATTTATATATGTTACTCACCCTAGTTCTGTATAGTGTCGGACGTAAAGAATAGCACCATCCCATATCTTCCCGTAGGTGTCGTAAGAGGCGACTAAGGGACTTGCCAGAGAATGGGCAGCAGCGTTCTCTGTGCTTTTGTAACAACCGTACTGCGATCGCCAATCCGCCTGCCAAGCGTGGCGATTATAGCAAAACCCCCCAAAATGTCAATGTGGTGACACTTGGGGGAGGCCTTTGTCCAGCAGTGGACGTCTTTTGGGCTGAAACGTCGATGATGATGATGATGTTTTCTACGGAGTGTATTTTAGTACATCAACACAGGTTTTAAAACGAGGAAAACATCAGGAAGATACTGTATATATGGCTTGTCTTAGAACCAAAAATTAGAACTGACGTGGCAGGATTACAGCTAATGACAGCTATCAACCAGCAATAGGACCGCGTGGTGGATTAAGGTTTGCTTTCACAGGGAGGAGGCATTTGGGCCAAGGTCCCAAGATCCCAGCAAACGGACGGGATACACGCTGATTATCTTATGTCATAGCAGAAATTATACTATTTCACGGATCAAAATGCAAAGAAAAATGTTTTATTTTCATCTCTTTCGTAATGTTTTATTACTGTAATAATCGTTTTGTAAATGTTTAATACTGTTGTGTGTTTAAACAACGAGCTACGTTTGGAACGTCAGTACAAATAAAATGTTGCACATTCCGTAACAGTATATCGTCTGGGACGTTAATAGTTATGCATGTTGCCACCTTGACAATGATAATATGACATTGACGTACAGTTTGCTGAATTACTCGTCTCAAGCGACTGTCAAAGAATTACAGTATTTTAATATAGTAACGAACGTTATGGCGGTGGTTGTTTTGATTAACAATGATTTTCTCTGAATGTATATACCTACTAGCTATTTATACAGCAAATACCTACCTAACATACAATTTATTATGGGGATTGGAGCGTATAATTATAAAGTTTAATATATAATACCACATCATCACGCTTGTATACCAAGGTGTATATCACAGGTCCTTATATTTTGCCACTTGTTGAGTCGAATGGTATTGAGATTTAGATAATTAAACTTATGTAGTTTACTGCTTTTCGGATAATTAATATACTGTCATAAAATAATTAAATTTTACTCGTCTCATTAGTCAAGCTGGAACCTTTAATTAATACATTATAATAATGTAATGTATCATAATATAGTATTCAGAATTATAAGTACGAGTGCGAAATATCAACTCAGTTGGATTACGAGATATTGATATTAACTTCTTCTTTAAGACAGAGGTTCTCTAGACAAACACCTGTTTTCACTAAATTTAAGCTACGCCTAAATGCTTAAAAATATTGTATTATTGGAATTTAAAGTCTCGGCGCTAAACGTGCGCATTTATTTAAGTGTTACTTGAGGAATCGTATTAGAGAAAACTTTAAATTGCTAATAAAAATTTAACAATAGGTTCCTATTTTGGTGTCGCTGGACAAGATCTCTTGCCTATTGGAAAGAATTGCCCGTGAATAAAAACAAACTATTCCTACCTTTACAAATTCCACTCTCCGTTTCAGTCACATTTCCCAACAATGCGGAACTATTGCTGCCACGTATGCGTCACATCAGCCGTGTTTACACAACCCAAGTTCTTCAAAGCTCGTTAATGACTCTAAATATAAGAACAATACTATGCCACGTCACGAACTGAGTTAATTTGCCGTGAAATATGCTCTGGAATGAGGTATACTTCATTCATTCAGTTTTAATGTGATTTGTGCTTGAATATTTGGAAATAATAATTGGTGCTCTCAAAAACGGTGAAGGAAAACATCGTGAGGAAACCGGCATGTCCTAGAACAAAAAAATCGAAAACATGTGACATCTAGACCAACCCGCACTGGGCCCGCGTGATGGATTACCCACTCCCTCTCATAGAGAAGAGGCCTGTGTCTCAGCTGTGGGAACATTATAGGCTGATGATGATGATGATGATGAATAATTGGTAAACTTTCTTTCTCATTTGGAGCCACGGAGCCACGGAGTAAGTATGTATTTGAGCCCGGTTGATGGTAATACGCTTGCTCCAACATGGAACTTTAACATAACTGTCGACATGTGGATGTAGGAACTGTTTAGTACACCTCTGCCTAACCCTTGGGGGAGTACCTACAGGCGTGATGTTATGTTTATGTCGTGAAGAAAGTTATGAGTATGAATGAGGATGGGTAAAATGTATGTGTGAAGATGATGGTAGTGAAACAAAGGAGGGGTCTGATGAGATGACGAGTTATTCAGAAGTATGGAGGAACACGACAAGCTGCGCTGACCCCTAATAAATTGGGGTAAGAGCAGGATGATGATGCTTCACATCTGACGGGATGGGAGGTGGTCTCTGCCGCCTTTCGGTATTTGAAATATCAAAAGAGCATAATATGTATCTAATTATTCTTATTTTTGTTTAAATTTAAGTATTTTTTGTAGATTTCAGATTGTAGATTTAGTTTAATGTTATGTGTGGCATGTGCCAAAGTAAACTTATTTTCTTTCTTTCTTTTCTTTACAAGCACTGTAGATTCATATTCAAATGTCAGTTTTTAGGTATCTATCTAATTATACCGTCATACCTTAACGAACCGGAGCGTTGTAACGCAGTTTGTTTGGTAAATAATTGAACTAAGTTTAAACTCAAAAATATCATCATAACATCACTGCTGTAATCCGACAGGTTCGGCAGAGAAGTTCTTAGTAGTAAAAAAACCATATTTCGCTAGCTATTTAAATATTGGTGACAATATCTTGTTAACCTATTACAGATTAGGTAGGTACAAATATGAGTTCTTAAATATTGATAATCCTTAGTTGCTAGTGTGAATGCGTGAAACTGTACTTTCACATGTTATTAAGCCTTGTGGCTCGGACTGTAGCATCGCGTTATTTTTTTTTTGTTTTTTTCTTTCAAAAGTGCCTGAAATGGTCTAATTGTAATAAATGCTTTGAGTTTTAGTTTGGATAAGTTTATTGCGATAGTTAGCCGCTGAATCTAACTAAACCCCTGATCTATTGTTTACCTTCTTATCTTAATATTTCCCTCCAGTGAGGTTTTCACGCTTTTCACGAGAAAATTAGCAACTTAGTTGCTTTACCGAACTTTTACTGTATCTGATATTTTTTGCAAACGAAAAAACAGGAGGTTTTTAATTCGATGCATATTTTTATTTTTTATGTCTGACGCAGCATAACTTTTTACGGAGAAGTCCTATCTTATGATTCTATAAATGTTGAAGAGCATAATTATATCTAAAAGTAGGTACCGATATAATTTAAAAATAAACTCCTACCCTAAGGGTTTAAAAACTGGGATTGATTGATTTTGTGTTTTAGTTTAGGCCATTAGAGTAGTTTGTGTAGAATTGTTAAAGTTAGCTGGCTTTCGGACAATATTGTCTTAATAATATATTATTGTTGACGACGCATAAAACCGCTTTTTGACACTTTTTAGGTTCTACTGTTTTATGTTTATTTTTGTTGTTGTCACCTTATTTTTGTTCTGTCTGTGTGTCTTTTTGTTAAAAAACTGCAATAATTTCGGTTGTTTTTTTTTTGGTAGTGCTCATAGTACTTGACCGTCCATAATTATAATACTGAGGAACATTATCATTATTTACGTTTGCTTAGCCATGTTTGTGTGAAGGTAATTTAAAACAAAAACAAATAAAAATTAAGTAACATGTCATGTTCTGAATTCAAACTTGGCACCTCGCAACAGCTGAAAAAGTTTATTAGTTATATATTTTTTATATCCGCTGTCTGCTACTGTTTAGCATAACGTCTTGTATCATATTAACCAATAATAAATTCCGCTGTTTTATTACTCATCGATCCCTCACGTTTTAATGGTTGCATTTACGATCTGAAAATATTCTGAACCTTGAAACAAAAACACTTGTAGTCCATCAACGTTTTTTTAGCAATGGTGCTACAAAGCAATGTCGTACCTACGCACAAAACAATGACAAAAGAATGAAAAATGAATGATGAATGATGAAAGCAATGTCGTATTCACGATTATTTTTATATTTAAAATTACGAGGAGCGCGTGTCGGTGAATCACTTCAATTTTTACGGAAAAATTATAAACCTTAAAAGAAAAAAAAAATTGAAATTTATAGAAAATATACACAAAACAACACTACATTTTTAAATAATAAACAATCACTCCACTGCACGTACCGCTCTTGCCGACAGATGGCGCACCAACCACGGCGACTTTCACTTCGGACAGCGACGATTTCTTCCGTCTGATCCCTCTAGCGGACATTTTCCGTCCGACGCGACGCGTCCGTACTTCGTCCGTACCCCGATTGCGCGCGAACGCGAAACAAAAAGCTTCAGCGCCCCAATCTATAAATACACGGAGCGACACTCACTGACATCCACTGCGTGGACTGCGTGTTAATAGGTCAAGATCTGGCCAAGATCAAGTCGTGCAAATAGCCCTGTTTACACCGGCTTCCTCACTGCGACTGAGTATGGCGGTAGGCCAACGGGCATCACTCCCACTTGGGCCCAAATGTTCCAACGTATTTATCATGCAGAATTTATATGCTTTAGTCGTCAATGTTTTTTTAGCGTTCGGCTCCAGAAACATTTTGGCTGATTGACGGATGACGACGTTTTGTCGAAGGCCTCAATGTTAAACAGTTGTGGGGTGTCAGCGGGCGGGACAGCTGATTAATTTAAAGCTTACACATGGGCGAATGTTCTGCAAAGATGATAATACTTATTTCTTGTAAAAAAACAACAGTTTAGTCGAATATAATTTTAATAGTCGAATCGGCATTAAATTACTTTTTTTCTACAATAGCAAGGTTCGTTTTGACAACTTGTTATAAACGCTTGTTTTTCGTGTGTTCTTGTCACAGAAACCTAAACGTACTGAGTGTTAGTACCCACAAATTCGAAGTGGTTAAAGCTCTGCTGAACGAATGGGTCGCAAGTTCGATCCTGAATGAAAACAACTTTGGTTTAGGATTTTTTTAAGACGTAGCTTTCGCATCAGTCTCTAGTTAATTCTGAGAAACAATTAAATACTAGTGCAACGTCTCTCGGATATAACTCGCGGTTGTAACCAAGCAGATATAATGTGTTAAGTAGGAGCAGGAAGTGAGCAATTTCTTTGTGATAAAACGGTTTACAGATTTACGTTTTAAATTAGTTTCACGTTATAGGTATTCAGGTACCTACTGATTGGTTATGCAAGCGGACCTAATGAGTGATGAAGTAGGCGGCTTTAGGGGCCTTAGAAATCAAACAATTGACGTTAAGCGCTAGTACTTAGCCTTTTTTGATACTTGTATTTTTATCTTTTAGTCAAAAAGCGCTAGTCCTTAGGCTTTTTTGATACTTGTGATTATTTTTACCTTTTAGTCAGCAAGATGATTTGATCGTTAAAGGTTGAGTGGTAGAGAATCTTATGGCATGAAATCTGCCCATGTACCACTATTTTACATGAATTTTATATGAGTCGGTCAATTGCGATCGAACCTACCTACCCACCTATACCCACACAGTGGAAGAGACGCCGACACACAAACAGTTACTACGTATTTAGTACGACATTCTGAAAACCCCACATAGCTTTTAGGGTTCCGTACCCAAAGGGTCAAACGGGACCCTATTACAGAGACTTCGCTGTCCGTCCGTCCGTCCGTCCGTCTGTCACCAGGCTGTATCTCATGAACCGTGATAGTTAGCGAGTTGAAATTTCTACAGATTATGTATTTCTGTTGACGCTATAAAAACAAATAATAAGAAAAGAAAAAAATAAATATTTAAGGGGCTCCCATACAAAAAGTTTTTTTTTCCGTTTTTATAAATAATGGTACGGAACCCTTCGTGCGCGAGTCCGACTCGCACTTGGCCGGTTTTTTTTTAATAATTTTAAATAAAATGCTGGTTCCTAGAAAATTGCAATACTTATCTACTCGAGGAGCTCGTGGCTAAATATAACAGCCGCACGAGTCGATCTTTAAGGTTAAGCCGTGCTTGCCGAGGATGGGTGACCATAATTACATACCGAGTTTATTCCGTGACTCGGAAAGCACGTTAAGCCGTTGCTCCCGGCTGTCAATTGGTGATCTTTAACCGGCGTTACGAGTAGTCAGAACCCAAAAGTCTGACATCCAGTCTTACCAAGGAGTATCGTATTACCCAGTAACTGGGTTGTGGAGGTCAGATGGGCAGTCGCTTCATGAAAATGATAGAATGTACTGAGCTGTATCCGGTTAGACTGATGATGACTTATCTACACGTTGAAATGCCATGAAATTCAAGTACTAAGTAGATAGGTAGGTAGGTACCTATGAGGACAGAAACCTAATTCGCTTTAACTCAATTGTTACTAGCACTGCGCTCGTAGTGTAGAATAATGTTTAACGGTAAATTTTAGTTATAGTACTTTCCTCGTGTAATTGCTGTGAGCAATAATATCATATTTAACAGCCAGTAAATAAAGATGTCCAGAGTTTGTATACCGTTGTAAACATGGATACTTAAATTTGATTTCTAGTTTAAAACTTATGGCTGTACTTGGGAATTTAAACAAGGTGTTATTTTGCATCCTCGTCAAAATTCAGAAGGTTGTCACTAAAGACATAAATAATCAATTTAAATTGCGGTACTTAGTTAATTATTAATAAACGCCTAGTTAATTGTTTTGGTTGTTTACTTTTTTCAGTATATCAGAATAACCCTAGAGCAAGAGCCCAGCCCGGCCAGACCTTCGTTATTTTAAAAAAGCTGAAAGTTTTTCTGTGAATGGCCCTACAGGCAAAAACGACCAGCGACTATAGAGTTTGGGTTGTAGTTATCATAATAATTTATCTATCTGTCACTTTTTCCAATTTTTTTACAAACTATTCAAATTAAATATTACACTCTCTTTGCCCTTTTTTTCCGAAAAGTGATTTATTAAATCACTTATAGCTGATGATGACTTTAGTTTTCATTAATTGCACTTCGGGGGCCCTCGTGGCCCGGGGGCCCCGTATAATTGATACAGCAGATACGGCGGTAGTTACGCTCCTGTTCTAGGTTTAACTCCCTGGTCGAACAGGCATAGTGTTATTGGGTGAGTGTTATACGGTTTTTCTAGAGGAAATTCTTAATGGCAGCCTAGAGTCTAGATTACAGCGTGAAATGGCAATAGACTGGTCACCTTCTTACATGGGACTATAGTATATCTGACGATTTGTGTACTACAGGGTACACCTAACCCCTAAGGAATTACAGGCATGATGTTATGATATTAACACATTTGATTTCGAAAGTAGGGCCTCTTTTTAATCAACTTAAAAAGGTAGGAACATATTGCATGTCCGTGAGCAGCGGTGGCCCAGTGGTGGCAGCCCCGACTTACGAGCAGTAAGCTGTGGGTTTGAACCCAGGCTAGCGCATTACTTTGTGTACTTTATTTCATCACCGCTGCCCTAAACGGTGCCTTAAACGCTGCCTTAAACGGTGAAGGAAAACATCGTGAGGAAACCGGCATGTCCGAGAACTAAAAAAAATAAAAACATGTGACATCTAACAACCCGCACTGGGCCCGCGTGGTGGATACAGCCCACTCCCTCTTACAGAGAGGAGGCCTGTGTCCCAGCAGTGGCAACATTATAGGCTGATGATGATGATGATATTGCATGTCGATTAATGAGCGATGATATGGTAAGTCGTAATGGCTCAGAGGTTAAGGCCTCGCTTCTCATGTACGAGGTTGTGGGTTCTAATCTACTACTGCAACTACCAATATGTCTTTTTCAATCCATACTAATATCCATACCCATACTAATATTATAAATACGAAAGTCACTCTGTTTGTTTGTTTGTAAGTTTTTTTTTTTTTTTGTTTGTTACCTTTTCACGACTTAACAGCTATTCGGATCTTAATGAAATTTGGCAAGAAGATAGATTTCAACCTGGGGAAGGACATAGGCTATATATCATCGCGCTACGCGCTACTACCAATAGGAGCGGAGGAGCAATGAAAAATGTTACGAAAACGGAGAAAATGTGACGCAGACTAAGTTGCGCGGGACAGCTAGTCTAAACTAATTTTATAAAGCGGAAAGATTTGATTGTTTGTTTGTTTGTTTGCTTGCATTGAATAGGCTCCGAAACTACTGGTCCGATTTGAAAAAATCTTTCAGTGTTAGATAGCCCATTTATCAAGGACGGATAAAGGCTATATATTATCACGCTACGACCAATAGGAGTGGAGCAGCAATGAAAATGACATTACAAGGTCAAGAAAACCAGGCCGTTAAATTGTAAGAAACGAAGTCAATAGACAATCACTAGTGAAATTGTAATGTCACAGCTTTGACAATATACCTGCGACATATACACAGTTACGGAACAATGGTTGTAGACAATAACATGGTGCCTTGTTCGTGTTTACATCTTTATGGGGCTGACTGTACTCTGATACAATGATAAATGCGAAATTTGCGATGAATGGATGTTTGTTATTTAATCACGCCATAACGGTTGAACGGATCTGGATGCAATTTAGCACAGAGATTATAGTCTGGAATAGCCACTAGGTTTGACTCCTGCTTGTCCAAATTAATTAGATAGGTATATATACTTATTGTTCTATTGACGTCAGGATCGGTGCACACAGTTATAAGTACAAAAGAACGACCTCTGCCTAGGCTGACAGATTTATAAACGACATCTGGGATAAGCACTAACGGACTAGAGTCACGGTCCCCACCCACCACCATCCACCAACCTACCTCGGCAAGAGTTGCTTAACCATGAACACCGACCCTGTAACAATTTAGGTCGACGAGCTAACGGGCCCTCAGTTTGTTTAAAGATGCTTGTATAAAAACGATTATTCCGAAATACACAAGTGCCTGTATGCGTTGGAAATATACTGACGCTTAATTTCACGTACCCTTGGACGGATCCGTACTGAGGACGCTGTCCAATTTCAGTGTTACAAGTGTGATTAATTCAAGACAATAATAAAGAGAAAATTATTTAAACATGTCTGAATGTACCTTTGGTACAATCACAACTTACTGTTGAGAAAGCTTTCAAATCAACATAACACAACATTACGCTTTTAACACTCAAAGCGTTAGGCAGATTTGTACCTTAAATAGTTCACTCCCATTTTGCCAGCTATGTTCTTTTTAAACCCACGTAATAGGGGGCGAGCGTATTGCCATAAACTGGGCACTAATCCAGACTCCGTGGCTGCTACTGAGAGACTCCTGGGGCAAAAACCCAATGACACTGCCCGACCTGAGAACCGCCTTTGTCCCAGGACGTGATGCTCAGCTGTTCCGCTTGGGACCACTAGACCAACGTGTCAACTAGCTATAAGATATAGATAAAAGATATTATAAACATGTTCGGAGTTTCCTTGCCAGATCAAATCAGAAATGAGGACATCCGCAAGACAACCAACGTTACCGATGTAGCCCAAAAATTGCCAACCATAAGTGGCAGTGGGCAGGGCACATTGCTCGCAGAGCGGGTGGCCGATAAGGCCAAAACTTCTGGAATGGCGACGGCGAATCGGAAGACGATGCGTTGGAAGTCCACTAGGTGGACCGATGACCTGGTGAAGGTTGCGGGGATCCGCTGGATGCGAGTCGCACGGGACCGGTCAATGTGGCGACACTTCATCATTTCAGCCGAAAGACGTCCACTGCTGGACATAGGCCTCCCCCAAGAAGGGGGGGTTCTGCCATAATCGCCACGCTTGGCAAGCGGGTTGGCGATCGCAGGACGGTTGTTACAAAAGCACAGAGAACGCTGCTGCCCATTCTCTGCTAAGTCCCTTAGTCGCCTCTTACGACACCCACGGGAAGACATGGGATGGTGCTATTCTTTACGTCCGACACCATACAGAATGTGGCGACACTTGGGGGACGCCTATGTCCAGCAGTGGACATCTTTCGGCTGAAATGATGATGATGGTTGCATGTAGAATCCTTTATTCACACAAGAATCTCGTAAATTGGCTACAGTTTAATGGTTATGGTTTTAGTTTTAATTCATTACTAGAACTGACGTTAAGATGTTTGCAATATACAACGTATGGGTATCAGTGTGTTTACTGGACGTCGGCGTCGGCAATAAAGGGTGCCATTATTTATGGCGGTCGTTTCGCTACTCTGATACCCTGTTAGGGAAGTTAGGCCTTATTCATAGAACTACCGCGGAGAAACTAGAAGAAAGAAGAGAGATTAAGCAACTGAAGTGATTTTAAGGTTGGCTTCATCCGTTTTTTTATTTTAAACCGACTCTAAAAATCTGTTTTTTTTTTTGGAAATCGTTTATTTTTTTTTGCATTGTTTTTACCATTATAATTTTCTTTTAGATACCTCATACATTTTTAAACATTCCTTCGGTAGCATTATAACTCTGTTTATTAATTTTTGTACATATTTTTAGTAATTTACATTTAGGGGTATGAGGAACAGGGTGTAAAGTTCCTCGATACTCCTAAGAAAAGGGAGGATCCTCCGGCCAGACAGGTGTTCTGTCTGGCGGGCAACTGCCCGACAGTTGTAGTCGGGTTTTTCTATATACTCTTAAGTCGATGTAAACTTTGCATGTGAGATGTAGGAAATTGATTTTAGTTCTTCCGTCGTGTCATAGATGGCGCTGTAGTACTTTTTGTAGTAAGTTGCTTTTTGACAGTCGCTACATCACTAAAAAAAACACTGTTTACTAATAAAAATAACTTTAGTAATATTCGCGCATGACGTTCTCGTTTATTGGCTGAGTCACTTCATGCGCTGCACACAACCATTAGTAGCGCGAACCTGGCTCGGGGTTGGTTGGGCCCCAGGAAGTTTGGTATAACTATTCTACTCTTTAGTCCCAAGCTTCTCCGCGGCCAGCGTTTCCCCTGACGACGTACAGATGCTTGCGAAGTCGGCGTGAAGAAATCTCCGTCAGTGGAGTTCGATGCGACTGCCGCTAGCGGTGACACAGGTGATCTGGAATCCGGCGGTGGCGAGGCGGAGTTCAGCGACGAGTCCGGGGATGGTGGGCGTGCGCGTCGTGAAACAGATCTCGTAATCATTTTTACTTCTTTACTCATATTGCATTATGATTCTCATACCTTTTTGACGTTTTTAATTTTTATTTTGATGACGCCGCTGACAGACGTCACCCAAAGTGTAGAAGAATCCAAAGAGACAAAAAGATACTACCAAAACGTCACCATAGTCGAAACAGATTTCTTTTTGATTTTCACTGGTTTTCTTATGCTTTTACAGTATTTTAGTAATTCAAAAATCTATTTAAGTATTCACTATTAAAAATCTGTGTATTAAAACATTATTAGCGTTTTTATTTATATTTTTTTTCAGTCCATTTAAAGTTTGTCTTAAATTGAAGATGTGACTATCAGTTATAAAACCGCAAGTTATTCGGATTTATTGCTAAGTGTAAATAACAATAAATTCTAATAATTCAGGAATAAATTAATATTATAAGAAGCTATACTACCTACCAGCGATAGAAATAATGGAAAAATTAAAAAAAAATGTGTGAAATTAATACACACTTGTATCCTTTCACAATTTATTTATCGCTAGTTATTCTAGTGGAAAAAAATGTTCTACAGGGGAATCATTAAAATCACAGTCTAGCTAGAGAACACTATATCTAGGTCCTTACGTAGTCAGTCCACTTTGTAGGCAGCCTATTTGCAAACATACCTCTACTAAATAAGAAATGGGCAGTGATAACGTTGACTTAGAAGGTAATTACTTATTTAAATAAAACAATATACAATTACACATTTAAAAATAACCTAAAGCCAGGCGTCAAAAATGTGAAGTCCCCAAGACTGCCGGCGTTGCCACGTTGTATGGCAAAGCTTAGCCTGTGGCCAAGGTAAAAGCCAGTTGGAATAGCATTGTGGACGTGGTCTTATCTTAGCCACAGTTATGAACAGTACTTGCCTTTCACTGGCGGTCTGCCAAAGTTTAACTCATTCGCTGGTTACAATCTAAACGTATCCTCATTATTACAGCATCGCGGTAAAGAAAACCCTGACCTTGACCGGGTCATCTGCCTCGCCTTTTCCCAAGTAGGCATGCATGTTTTAGGGTCAGCTTCCAGTCTAACCGGATGCATCTGAATACCTGTATTCAGCATAAAGCGACTACCTATCAGAATTTCTGGCCACTCTGTCGAAGATCTACAAATGACTACCAGCTTAACGTGCTTTCCGAGGCACGGACGAAAAGACTGCTAATTCTGGGTGAAAGACTGAAAAGAAACAATAAAGATACAGTACGCCACTAGACTCCTCTTTTTATTCAGTCCATCCAAAGGTTGTCTTGAAGATATCGCTATCAGCTATAAGACTGCCATCCGACCCATAAAATCAGCTGTATTGTGGAATAACCGTGTAAAAGTTTTGTGTACATTTTTTTTTTTAATTTAACTCTTACGTAAGTAGCGAGTTAAGCCAAGCCTCGTAAGCCTTACGAGATTTAAAAAGCATGCTGGATTTGCAATCGTTCCACTATCTTTTTTCATCATCATCATCTGCCTAGCCTTGTCCCAACTATGTTGGGGTCGGCTTCCAGTCTAACAGCTTGCAGCTGAATACCAGCATTTTACATGGAGCGACTGCTGCCGACCTGACCTCCACAACCCAATTAGTACTGGTTAATACGATACTCTTGGTAAGACGGGTTGTCAGACTTTCGGGCCACTGACTACCTGTATCGACTGTCAAAGACCTACAAAGGTCAGCCGGAACCAACGGCTTAGCGTGATTTCCGAAGCACGGAGGTAACTCGGTAGGTAATGGGTGGTAACTCATCTTCCGACCAACCTAGGCAAGCGGCTTAACCTAAAGATCGACCCGAGCGGCTGTTATTAATTAGCTTTGAGCTCCGCGCCACTGACTCTTTTCATTTCAGCTAAAATACTTTCGCACCTGGAATGTTCGGCATAAGGCTGCTACCACGGATTGCCATTGAAACCGTATTCCTGAGCTCATCATGAACGCTCCTATAGTAGTGTAGGGACAGCTATCTCGATACATAGGTAGGTAAAATCGGTTCGACCTCGTCGGACTGCACAGCCTGGGTGCTCAAAATTTACTTATGGTAAAGAAAGAAATATAATATGGAATTGCACTTTGCGCAAAGGCGTTTACCTAGGAATAAAGAGATGAATTTGACTTTATAGTGCCCGCTTGGGTTCGAAACCACTACCTTTAAGTCGTAAGTCGGGTAGCATCAACGGCTTCCTTGGCCACAGCTGCTCTTCTGCTGTTATTGCATTTAGAGCAACCTCGAAATCGAAGCCAGGACCACTCGTGTCAACTAGACCAACGAGGCTATTCAGTTCAGTAGAATCTATATTCTAACCGACTGCTAAAAAAGGAGGTTACATTATATTCGGCGCTTATGTTTATTTTTATTACATTAATCCATTGCGTGAAATCACGTGTTATTTGCTTTATAACATTAAAATAAAGATAGAATGTTGTCTCAGCCGCTTCACTTCCGTGTAGTATTTTACTTTAGCTTTGCATATGTTATGCATATTTTAATAAACGCCCGTGTTTGTTTATTTATTTAATCGCTGTCGTAGATCGCTGACTAAAAATATATCTACGTTATTTTCGCCCACAACATTTGGATCGTCCGGTGTCCCGTCCCGATCGAGAAAAGATTACGACTTTTTTTTAACCTTATTTTAACTTAAATAAGGAGATAATGGCTAAGTAATTACAGCCGTACGGGTCGATCTTTAAGGTTAAGCCGAGCTTGCCCAGGTTGGTCCGTGGATGGGTGACCACAATTACATACCGAGTTTCCTCCGTGCCTCGGAAAGCACGCAAAGCTGTTGGTCCCCGCTGTCATTTGTAGATCTTTGAGAGTCGTTACGAGTAGTCGGAAGTCAAGTCTGACATCCAGTCTTACTAAGAGGTACACCTTAGTGACTGAAGGTCAGACCCGGTTACTGGGTTGTGGAGGTAAGATAGGCAGTCGCTTCATGTAAAATACTGGTACTCAGCTGAAAGAGGTTAGACTGGAAGCCGACCCCAACGAAGTTGGGAAAAGGCTAGGCAGATGAAATACCAAGGTGTTTTTGGCATACTTTTCATTGACAGCAAGGTAATAGCAACCTTATTAAAAGCAAATAGAGATTTATATTTTTATTTTATAATAATTGTTGTTATTAAAAATTAAAAAAAAAATACCTATTAAGAACTTTTAGCATGGAACATCATTCCTTTCTGTGTCTGGCAAAGGGCATTGTTAGCTGCGCTACAGTTTATACTTTTGCAGCTACCATCGTTTTACAGGTTGAACCTAGTCTTGCATTTTTGTTTCGAAATAATAGTAGATTATGCACCGAGGGGCTAAAGTTGTGTCTTATGTCACGGGCGTCATATTGAATCTCGAGCGCAATGAAGGATTCGGGATTTAACTCACGAGCAAAGCGAGGGAGTTAATACAAGAATCCTGAATGCAGCGAGGGATTCAAGTTAGCCCAAGGCAAAGACACCTTTAGCCCAGAGGAGGATACTCTACTTTTTACACCTACTGTGAGAAAATAATAGCCATAGTACGAAAAACAAAGTATTTATTAAATAAACAAAAAGTAAGAATAACTTATTTAGAACTAGTTAGTTATATGCACTTTAAATTAATAATTTAAAGTTTCAACATTCAAAGGTGTGAAAACTTTCGATTTCTTTGATTGGTGACTTTCCGATATCCTCTTTAAAAATGCTAATAGCTTAGCGTATGTCTTGATGTCTATATTGTGTTTCATGCTTATTGTTGACCTAAGCATTGAATAAGTACACCATAGGCTACTTGACTTCTGAGTACAAGATAAATGCTGAAAATACACTAATAGAACTGGTTCCGAAATGGACTTGACGCCTTTCGTACTTTTCCATTTTTGGAAATTGTCGTAGGCATTTATATAAGTTTCCTTTGACTTTTCCGGCAGTAAATCATTGGAAATATTATTAGCTTCGGTTGTAATGAATTTAGGAGTACAATCACTTTCATCACTCGACATTTTATAATACTTTGTTGATAAATTTAAAGTTCAAATGCCAAAAGTTCGCGCCTTTATTGCGTCTACCAATAAGTAGCCAAGACACGATCAATTCGATTTTCAAAAAAAAAAGTCTCTTCTACGGTTTTGTTGTGTGTGTCTATTGATATCACTCTCATGGAAGTGGCGTTTGTGTAAACTAAGCTTTATACAGGGCTGGTAGAATGGTTTTGGATGATTGACTGTATGAATTTTGAATTTAGAACGTCATTGGAGACGCTCGTGAAAATAGAGTATTTTTGATAAAATGTGATAAATCGACTGTAGTACAGAACGGTTTTATTATTTATTTATTAAATCACAAAATCCACAGCAATCTTTGCGCAGTTTACTTAAAATAAATTAACTAATGTTTCAGCCAATTACTATTACGGTATTACGGCGCGGTACGGTATTTGTTATTTTTAATGCCAGTTTTTATGTGAATCCATTACTTTAAAAAAAATGGTTCGTAGTTATCTAATTATTCTTATAATTTTTGTCTTCGAAAACATGGCAACGATATGAAGAAGCAGTTGTTATGATTTTGTAGGAAATCGAGAATATCATCCACGTGTAGTAAGGGTATCGAGAATAGCTTTTCTCTTTCTGGCACCAAAGGGTGTTTGTTAGTACTATACTGCCAATTTAGCTGAGCATGTGAGATTCCAAATTCAAATCACATTATTGACCAGCGGGTCATAATGAAATCCAGTACAACATTATTGACCGGCTGTGCCCCCGGCCACTAATGACTCACTTTAGGTTAACCCTTCGGGGACTGCAGTCGTGATGTGATGTTGTTGATGGTAACGGTAACCGGCGCCCCCCCCCCCACTACATCAGGTACGGTAAAACCATCCCATGATGTCTCCTTTTAAAAACAAGTTCGGTCGTACCATCGTCGACTTTGTCTCTGTCATCTCTTACCTAGACTAGAGTCAAGAGCAAAAGCATAGAGAAAAAATGAACAGGTAGCTCTTCAATAAAACACCAGAGTTCTGTTTATTTATGTAATTTGTACAATATTATACATACACAATATCGTATAAAGTATCGCCAAAAGGAAAGGCCCTATCTAAACAACAAATGGGTGTTTTAACTTATTATAACATCTAGTTATTGTTTTTATTATTGCAATTGGTAATAAGTAACAATTCCTACTTATTAGCACAGTCGGGGAAATTAATTGTAAAACAAATTGACCTCCTACGTCATATTGTCGTGTTATTTCATGCATATGTCAAAAAGTGGCAGCTTTGATTTGAACTTACGATCAATTTAAGTTGGCCTAATATTCAATTTCCCTGACTAAAAAAATATCTTACACCATTAGGTACAGAAGAACACCATTAAAGTATTAACAATTTGTGCGAATATCAACATGACGCCACATTGACACTTATTTAGAAGAAATCGGATGTGAATCACACGAATTATTTAAAATCATCTTCACAAATAATCAATAAATCATGCTTGTTTGTGCTACTAAGTTGATTACTATTAAAACATGGTAGAGAGCACCGGTGGCCCATAAGTGGCAGCCCGACTTACGAGCATTACTTTGTGTAATTTATTTCATCACCGCTGCCCTCAAAAACGGTGAAGGAAAACATCGTGAGGAAACATGTCCTAGAAACAAAAATTCGAAGTCATGTGACATCTACCAACCCGCACGGGGCCCGCGTGGTAGATTACAGCCCACTCCCTCTCATTGAGAGGGGGCCTGTGTCCCAGCAGTGGGAACATTATAGGCTGATGATGATGAATACATGGTTAAATGAATACATTATATGAATGCACGTAGCCACTTTTGAAAGAGGTGTTCTCTATTCTAGGTATAACGGACACCGACGCGAAAACATCATTCAGAACCCAAAAAAAATCTGCTATTCCATAAAATTTGACCGTGTAGGTATTACAGTTTTGTAGGAAACAGATGATTTATTTTTAAATTTACGATGAAAAAATTCTATGTTGATTTCAAAATGATGTACTGAGTGCATGCTATGTGTTTTCGCGTCGGTGTCCCTTACACCCCGTATATATTTTATTTTAAGTAAACATACTATTTTGATTCCCATACTACAAAGAAAACGGTCTAATTTCAAAAATCTATTTATTTATCACGAGACAATCGCTTTGGTATTTGCCTCGTGTATACTGTACATCTTTCACACAAGTGTCACACAGGATTATAATACAATATCTTTATTTTCTCTCTTCATAATTATATTGGTACATTACTTTACGTGCATACAATCTAAACGACAATTGATAAGCCCACAGGGTACAATTATTTAGTCTATTACATACAGAGTACAGACATGAAACCTGACCTACAAAATATTTTGAATTATGGGTAAGTAGGCTTTTTAAAAGTGTATGTAGTTCACTCCTTAAAGTCACAGTCTAGCGAACATTACTTTGGTCCATTATCATTTGTGTGTTATAAATCGTAATTTTAGCCAATCATCTCAAAACCGACTAGCCAATGACATGCGCATAAAAAAGTCCTCGTTTGGGACTTAATTCCATAATGAAACAGCTAAAACACATCGAATGTAAAATGCAGTTTCAAACAGAACCATACTATAATAAAGCAGGGCCGCAAAATCTATACAGGGTGTAACGGAAAGGGTATATACATACTTACGGGTGTGCTATAGATAATCAAACTGAACATGTATCTCTATCGGACAAACATAGTAATAGCGAAAAAAATATCAGCGGCCCCATAAATTTGGGTCGAATAGGTTCTGAATTTTGTACGGGGCAGCAGATAATTTTTCGCTATTACGATGTTGGTCCGATGGAGAAACATGTTCATTTTGATGGTCTGTAGATATATATTATATACGCTTTCCGTTACACCATGTATACACAAAAGTTTAATAATAGGTACATAACTGATTTATAAAAAAAGGTTTTATATTCGGGGCATATCTTTATTTATGAAACTATTGTGTACTTTTTAAAATGATAAACCCCAACAAATCCGTAAAAGTATTATGGCAATAATTGAGTGTTTTTTTTTTTATTGTTGGAGAAATACTTAGTACCTTACTGAGAATGTTGCTCACCCTCAATTGAGGATATAAGGGGCGCTACACAGAACGAAACTGAACGTGGGCAAAACAGTGTAGCATTATGTCATAATGACTCGCGCAATTTCGTTTGCGTCACATTTACCCCGTTTTTGCAACATTTTTCATTGATGCTCCGCTCCTTTTGGTCGTAGCGTGATGTTATAAAGCCTGTAGCCTTCCTCGATAAATGGGCTACCCAACACTAAAAGAATTTTCGGTCAGTGGGTCGTCTGAGGGGCGGATTTTTTATTATAGTAGTTCCCGTTCCCTTCAGTTTCATGATACGTATGCACCAGTTATCGACGCCGATGTGTTATTTAAAACTTTATTCTGGAAATACGCTTTGCCTATTTATTTATTCATATCTGCTTTGTTTGGCCTAAAATTGTATAATTATAACAAAACTGTACGCATGTCATTCGTTGTGTCGCTATTCGAAACCGTTTCCTACACACCCTTCATTAATTTATTTATAGGCAAAGCCGTTATCTTTACCTTTAATTACTTACCGCGAGTTTTATTTACAATAATGATTTCATGAAAAAGGAGTTTTTTTTTAAACATTCCACAATAACTTAAATCACAACCAAAGGAAAATAACACTTTTATTAAGTGTCGGATGCCAATTTTAATGTCTAGTGTTGTCTACACTAGACATTACTTGCTTCAATTAAAGAATGGTCTACTTTATTTCTTAAAAAAAAATGTTTAAAATGTTGAAGCACATAGTTAAATTGGCAGATCTGTTTACCGATAGTCGCAGTGGATGTGCTTTGATTATCTTATCGTAACCGAAACTTCGACGTTTTGAATATTAACAGTAAAATTCAAAAAACTCACAGCGAGCATGCCACGTTCAATTTCTATAGCTCCTTGCTAACGTCCAGAAACAGAAATATACAGGGTGGCGCCGACAACGCGACAATAAATTAAACTGCGTATAACCTCATGACGTTTCCAGTCTGCATACAATGAAGTCGGTTGAAAATTAATTCGAAAATATCCAGTAGTTTAGTCAAAGGACAATATGTATCATTTTCAGCATTTGCTAGTATAGACTAATAGGCTAGAACCGACAGATTAACGGCCCCAGCATCGATATAAACACATGTTGCCAACTCGCTACTTCAAAAACCTTAATTCGTTCCTTAAATTTTATTTCCAGACCCGAATTAGTGCAAATTATACCTAAGGTAAGTAATCCGATATTTATAAATGGTGTTGTAGTTAAGGATTAATTTGGTGTTGTTAAAATATTCCTATGATGTAGTATTTACCAGTGTTTTCATTTATTGTAGTATTGTCCGCGCCATCCTTTATATGTATTCGATCTATGTTACACGATTTCATATTCAATGTAGGCTAAAGTACTTTTACAAAACTAAAATTTAAAATCAAGCTACCAAAATAAAAAAAGAAAAATCAATCAAAATGTATATTTTCTTTTAAATATTTTTTTAAAGAACATGCACACAAGAGTTATAAATAAAATTAAACAGAAGCTAAAACTAAACAAAATTATACAAAAGTGATTCGGTGATTACCCTTAAAATAAGTTTCTTAAATAGAAAGTTTTCTTCTGTGGCTGATTGCACATTATGATACAGAGATGTTATCAGTAAGAGACTAGCATTAACTTTCATCTTAGGGAAGGCATATTTAGTTGGATATTATCACAATAGGTAGACATTCTAAGTTTTAAGAAAAAAATATCTGTCTCAGACACTTTTTACAATATATTTAGTAAGTATTACATTTGTAAGTAAGTTAAGTCTTAGTATAACTTTTTCTAAAGGATTAAATGGCTTGAAAGGAGGTGTCTGATGAGAACATGAAAAGATAGGTATGGATGAAGACATGCTGCGCCGACCCCAAATAAATTGGGATAAGGGCAAGAGGATGAGGATAGGTATGACTTTTTATTAAATAATGCAAAGAAAGATAAAGTTAAACTGCTTAAGCAGTTCTTTAAATGATTATTATTTCTAGCAAGTTCAAAATTGAAACAGTTTGATACAAATCTTGTCATCTGAACTTAAATATAATATAAACCGACTTCTAGTTTTCTAAGCACATTCATTTTCATTAAAATCCATGTTTAAGTGGAGTCAAGTCATATTTCGAGAATACTACAAGAAAAACAGCCAAAACTCAGTGACATAACTCACTCGTTCATGAAACATGTATAATTGTAAAAATCGTACAATATACAATAGGCTCCCATCGCGAGAGCTTTGAGTAGTAGTAGTCTATCAGAACACAAGGTTGTATTAATGAAATCTATTTAATCTATGGTCTCGACCTTCCCCAAGCATTTACTTACCCTAATATTAGATCTTAACTTATACTAATCCGAATTATAACTAGTCTCCTGCATGAGTGGTTGTAGGTCTTCCCGTTTTCTTTCGCCTCGGTTAGATATCCGGGTTACTCCCTCGAGTACTCCGATATCTGAGAGACTGCGGACAAAGGACATCATTTACAGGTCAATTTTTATTTATTTAACACTTCAAGCACATAGTACAGAGGCGAACTTAATGTCATAGGCATTTTCTACCAGTCAACATTTCGGTGATGGAGAGACAAACAGTGGTAGGTGTATTTCTATAAAATATTATTCATTTAATACTAAAAATAACTACAAATGATATAAAAAAATACTATAAAAAAATACTATAAATATATATCAAAATATAAATACTGATATAAAAAGACAAACAATGGGGAAAATATTAACGTTATTATTTATATTATATTACTGCTAACTTTATTTTTAAAAGATACTCGATTCGTAGCCATTCTGATATCCTGGGGAAGCGTGTTCCACAGAGAAATATACAAGGTGTTGTTTTGCATCCTCGTCAAAATTCAGGATGTTGTCACAAAAGACATAAATAATCAATATAAATTACGGTACCTAGTAAATTATTAAAAAACACTGCGTTTTTTTGTTGTTTAAGTTTGTCAATATTTCAGAATAACCCCCTCAACGTGGTTTAGGGATTATAAAATTATCGAAAAAACGTTTGAGGTTTTTTGTTCGTGTGTAAGAGACGTTAAAAGGCGGGAATCAGACGGCCCGTGTTCAAAACACAGGTGGTTCACAGTTACCGATTTCAGTAAATAAATAAAAAAAAGAAAATTACCTACTCATTTTATTATTGATTCGGGTCGAGAATCATTAGCATAGTTACCTCCTAGAATTTGACGAGGTTGCAAAACAACACCTTGTATATTTAATTATTTATATAATAATATTTCTGTTGTAAAATTAGCTTCGATATACGAACGCAAAGGAGCTCGTGGCTAAATAATAACAGCCGGTCGAATCAATTTAGGTTTGCCTAGGTTATTCTGTGAATGGGTTTCCACCCATTGCATACCGAGTTTCCTCCGTGCCTCGGAAAGCACGTTAAACCGTTGGTCCCGGCTGTCATTTGTAGATCTTTGACAGTCGTTTTAGGTAGTCAGTGGCTCAAAAGTCTGACAACCAGTCTTACCTAGGGTTATCATATTACCCAGTATTAACTAGGTTGTGGAGGTCAGATAGGCAGTCGCTCCAAGTAAAATACTGGTACTCAGCTGCATCCGGTTAGACTGGAAACCGACCGAAAGGCTCGGCAGATGATGATAAGCCGTACGCAAAATAGTAAATACTCACTATGGAAGATGCAGATAGTAGCCCGTTATACAATAATAGAGAAAGTTAGACTACTAAAACTTTCCGTTTGATTCTTAATGAAACAAACACACAACTTAACATCGTGATTGTATTTCGGAAAGGGTTATTAGCCAAAGGTGTTGTCAATATCTACACCCATATTTATCCAGTTATGAAAGTTCTATTGTTATCGAGGGCGAGCCAAATGCCATCAATCGGACAGAAATCCAGACTCTGTGCCTACTGACCGACCGGAGAATCGAGCTCAAGCTCTCATGCTCAGCAATAGCAGTACAGTAACTGCGTTACGATGTGGAGATGCATCGAGACGTGGTCGCGATGGACAAGGGCCTCACCCCGCTCTCCTTGGCTAAAGAGAACTGGCGCAAACCCGTAGTGCTGGACATTAACAACCGCAGGTAGGTATGGCAGAGTAAGGAGCTTCAGGGACGCTTTTTCCGGGCCCTGCATGGGCCTGATGTCGACCTATCTTACAGTTGTAATATACTGACACTTGAGGCTCCACGTCGTCGATATGCGTCGGCGTGAAGTACGGGTTGGCGGCCGCCGGCCGGAACTTGTAGCCCGTCATCACGAAGAACACCAGTGTCGCCATCTCGCGGAACATCTCGTCTATCCACGCGTACTGGAACGGTACTGTGATCTGGAACAACACAGAAAAAAAATTATTTAGTTAATCCGAATCACTGGCAAAGTAACCCGTTGACGGTTGAACTACTGAAGCGTGATTCAGCAACAAACATCCAAAATTACACATCCAATGTAATAGATATGAAACTTACAAATATCCAAATTTAAAAATATATATATTATAAAATAATAAATATCGGATTTGTTAGTCAAACACGCAAGTGGGCAAGGGATCGATTTCCGTATCGTACAAAGAGTTATTTGGTTTTTCCATCAGAAATTTCTCAGGCAATTTCAATTGGCAATTGCTAGATTTAGAATGATTAAAGGCTGATGGCAATAGGCTTACTCCCTATTACATGGGACTTTAACATAACTGGCGAAATGCGGGAGAACTACTACGGCAGGCGGGCTGTACGCACACGAACGACTTATTTTTCGATCCACATGCTGCATGCTTAGCACCGGAAGTGTTATGTACTTACGTTCAGTATAGAGATTACGATCCTTGTAAAGTAGATGTAGCAAACGACCATGACGTAGAAATGTCGGAACAGCTTCAGCTTCCGAAGATTGATGGCTGCCTTCCCGTCCGTGCTCGACGCATCTTGGAGGTGACGTATTGACCTGGAACAAGATGACATAATCTAGTAGAAGCTATTCATGATCATCATATCAGCGCGGAATCATCATCACCCAAATCACCCACTGCTATGTAACAGTATATTTCATTGCGAGTGTGGAAAGCCTGTCATTGCAAAGAGTTCCGACAAAATGTCTACCCGAGCCGAGGCGCAGCCGAAGGTGAGGGTTGACAGTCGGAACAAGTTGCAATGACGGTTCCACACGTGTACTGAACAACTATTAGGTCTTTACCTATGAAATTGCCGTTTTGTTTGAAAAAAGTTAAAGTATTTTTTTTTTCGAACTTATTTATTTCTTTTATTCAAAGTAATCACCCCTGCAATCAATGCATCTTTGCCAACGCTGTGGCAGTTTATGGATGCCCTTCTTGAAAAAATCAGCTGGACGGGAGACAACAAACTCTTCAAAGGCGTTTTGTACTGCCTCTCGGGAATTGAATTTTTTTCCCGCTAAAAAGTTGTCCAAATTTTGGAAAAAGTAATAGTCGGAAGGCGCAAGATCTGGTGAGTATGGCGGATGAGGGAGAGCTTCCAAACCCAACTCATGCAGCTTAGAGACGGTCTGTTGTGCAGTATGGGGCCGCGCGTTGTCGTGAAGTAGCAGTGGAGACGACCGATTGACCAAAGCTGGTTGCAGACGTGCGAGTTTCGCCATCATTGTGGTCAGTTCTTCAATGTACACATCTGCAGTAATGCTCTCGCCGTTTTGTAAAAAGCTATGATGAATCACACCAGCACTAGACCACCAAACTGTGACCATCACCTTTCTAGGGGTCATTTTTCGTTTTGCACATTGCTTTGGTACCGAACCAGGATCTAACCAACTTGCTGAGCGCTTTCGATTGTCAAAAAGAATCCATTTTTCGTCGCACGTAACAATTCGGTTCAAAATTCCTTCATTTCTGTGCCTGTTAAGCAGCGCAAGGCAAGTCTCGACGCGTACGTTGCGCTGGCGATCGTTAAGTTCGTGGGGCACCCATCTATCAAGCTTTTTTATCTTGCCAATCTGTCGCAAATGGACCAATATTGTTTTAATGCTAACATCAAAAGCTGCTGCCAGCTCAGCTGTAGATTGAGTTTCATCAGCTTCAACAATCACCTTTAATTCATCATTGTTGACCAAAGTTTCCGGACGACCACGAGGTTCATTTTTCAAGTCAAAATTCCCAGAACGGAACCGAGCAAACCAATAACGGGTTGTGCGTTCGTTTGTACAGTTCTCTCCGTAAACGTCGTTGATGTTACGGGTCGTTTGTGCCGCGTTGGTGCCACGACGGAACTCATATTCCATAATTACACGAAATTTCAAAGTATCCATTATGAGGAAAAATTTTGAAATGTAATGAAAATACAACGCTAATCAATAAACAAAAGACTGATTTTGTAAATAGAATGTCATATTTTTAAAACAAAATTAATTTGAATTTAGAACTCATAGCCAATCAAAACTTTTTTTTGTTTGAAAAAGTCTGTACTGCAATACGGCAATTTCATAGGTAAAGACCTATTATTTTTAATACAGTTGCGAAAAAATGAAGCAATTTAATAAAGAACATTTTTGGAAAATGGCGCCAACCGTAAAAGAATATAAGAAATTTGAATTGATTGACATTAAATCTGATATTGAAACAAATTAGTAGCTTCTTTTTAGAAATATTTGCATGAATCATAAAAACTTCTATAATTTTTTTTTTGTCAAAACTTCGTGGTTGGTTTTTTCTTTTTAATTGACATTATTTTGACAGTTGGGAAAGAGAACGCACGAGTTCGGAAAAGGTAAAGAAAAAGCTCGAGTGTGTAATAGCCCACATCCCGAACGCTATACGTCCCTGCAATACGCCACTTTTTGAGCAACTGTATTAAAAAGTTTTTTCTGCCACATATCCTGATTCTGCGCCTCCCTGATCCAGGTGTGGACTTTGACGATGTCGTCGACCCAACGAGCTTTAGGACGGCCCTGGTTTTTATGGGAGCTATTGCAGGCTAATAATAGTTTTTGGAGGGGGTTGGCTTAGAACTAAGAAGTATGCTTTAATTATCCGCGCTTGTTTTTAAGACAAGGATGGACGTAAGGATTAAGGCCAGCACTGTATTGTATACACCGCTTGTTCTTGTTTTTAAGCCTTAAATATTTAAATAGGCAAAAGCAGCAGCCAGTTTCGTGATTTGTGAGGTCTCGCCTCAAAATACACTGTAAAGTAAAATTACTAGTAAAGTTTTGGAAGTATAAATAAAAAAACCGACCAAGTGCGAGTCGGACTCGCGCACGAAGGGTTCCGTACCATTTTTTTATGAAAATCGAGCAAAAAGATTCACTTTTATGAATAAGAGCCCCCCTTAAATATTTATTTTATTCTGTTTTTAGTACTTATTTGTTGTTATAGCATCAACGGAAATACATAATCTGTGAAAATTTCAACTGGCTAACTATCACGGTTCATGAGATACGGCCTGGTGACAGACGGACGGACGGACGGACAGCGAAGTCTCAGTAATAGGGTTCCGTTTGACCCTTTGGGTACAGAAACCTAAAAATACTTGCCATAAGTATTTTTTATTTATACTTCCAAAACTTTCACAAATTATTTGAGGAAATCTTATTTTAAAAATTTGCCTCATTTTACAGGATGAAGATGCTACGGGATCCCCGCATGGCGTAGAATTATGCTGAATCCTGCTAGATTGCGGGTTCAAACTTTCCTGGTTTGCAATCCCTACACAGATGTAAGTGTTTATGCCAGGAGAGGAAAGTCTCAAGTATTGCTAATGTCCATTACAAGCGGCGTTGACTACTTCCGATCACGTGGGTTTGTCAGTCTTCAAAACATAACAAAATGACCAGAGTAGTGTACTTATGACAGCTAAAACAGTTAATCGGACAAAGCTACTTTTAAATGATGTCAGTCAAAATCCTTATTAAGTTAAAATGCGTTTTCTTTATTAAAAATAATAATATATTGTTTTAGAACGCCTCATTTATAATTAATTACCTAAAATTACTACAACACGATGTTATTCAAAGAGTAACAGAAAAACCAATTAAGAACAACCTATTAAGTGTCTAAGTAAATGTTAGTTATTGTTAAAATTGTTTAACCGGTTAAAAGTGGCCCGGATAAAGAGAAGACTTACACCGAGCGTTGGGCGGATAGGGATTGAAAAAGAGAGAGTGTACTCACCACACGACCGGGAACATGATTGCTCCGCAGCACAGTAACTCTACCAGCACGAAGATATCCCGCCAAGCGTTGTGCTCTGCAGCGCCCTCTTCACTCTCTGCTAGAATTATCTCAGCTACGTTTGCTAACACCTAGAAAAAGAAGTTCGATGTTCAGGAAACAGGACACTTTAGCGTAAGAGGAATCTTTGCATACTCGCCTGACGAATGTCCCCTCCATTAGGAGGGACATTGGAGGGGGAATTTGTGAAGTGTCTTTTTAGGACACACCAAAAAAGACACTTTGCAAATTATATCATCATCATCATTTCAGCCGAAAGACGTCCACTGCTGGACATAGGCCTCCCCCAAAAACGGGGGTTTTGCCATAATAGCCACGCCTGGCAGGCAGGTTGGCGATCGCAGTACATTTGTTACAAAAAAACATAGAAGACTGCTGCCCATTCTCTGCTAAGTCCCTTAATCGCCTCTTACGACACCCACGGGAAGATATGGGATGGTGCTATTCTTTACGTCCGACACTATACAGAAAAAAAAAATCAATTGATAAAAACTCTCGCGACTATAAATCGTTATCACGAACGGTAGATTTTGGCAAACTGCGTCCGTACCAAAACAAATGCACCACTGACACACTCACAAAGCGCACGTTATCACAACTCGTACCAAACATATTTTCATTTATATTCCCATGCTTAAATTCTTATTAATAATTTCGAGTTTGTCAATTTTTATATAATTACTAGCTGTTGCCCGCGACTTCGTTCGTGGGAAAAATTAGAAAATTTGGTAGGCCAAGTAAACACAAAAATTACATAAAAATCGGTCAAGCTGTTTCGGAGGAGTTCGATAAGAAACACTGTGTTAAGAGTATTTATATATTAGGAGATTTTGTATAATCTCTAAATTGTAGAGTCTAATTGTACCAGTGTTGGAATGTTCATATTACATTGTATTTATTTATAATTATCAAGCTTCTACATTTAATTTTGTCTATGGAACCAAATTGATTTCCTGGACACAGGTTTTTTACCAAGTTTGGAAGTCAGGCGTCCATTTAGTTTTTAGCAGCCTTTTTTTGTATAGACCTAAGTAGACAAAATAGAATTAGGCTATATATTCCGCTGAGTCTAATTAACGATTATTATTATTTAATTATTATATTATCGACAAGATATTATCATTTTTGTTCTGGAAAACTGTAATAAAAACGAGTAATGTGCCAAGTTGTAGTACGATTGAAATTGTATTGATTGATATCATTTAAAATATTATTTTATTTTTAATTGTGAGGTACAGAAAAAAAAAGAAATATACTCAAATAATGCACGGTCAGCCGATTTTATGTGGAAATATCTTGAAACAATAGCCACAATATGCATATGCAAACCTGCATTTGTATAGATAATTTGGTCTCTACTCATTTATATAAATATGGCGATTACTAACATCAAATGTAGTACTAGTCTTGACTGATGTTTCCGCCTCTTCTTTATATTACAAGCATATAACGTTAACTCATTACATCGCGTTTACATTAAGGTTTAATTAATAATTCAACACATATGTTCTGTTTTTCGTTGTTTGTCGTGGTTGCGGCTTTGGTCGCAAGTGCGACTGCTGAGCATAAATAAGGTGTTGGTTTCGATTCCCAGGTTGGGGAAAGTGTTATTAGGATTTTTCATCAGAAATTTTCTCCGTAGCGTTTACGATGTCTGGATTTAGGTCTGGCTGTTGGCAAAAGGCTCGTTTCTATTACGTGGTACTAAACTATTACGGGCGAATAAACTTACGCGATGAATGAGCGGCGCGGGCTCGCTATTCGTTAGTTACATAAGCGATGTGTGTCGTTTTACCTGTATGCAAGCAGTAAATGATATTTTATTGAATAATTTATATTTTTGTATTTATATACATAAAATATTGTGTGAAGTTTACATAATTACCAGCTAAAACTATCTCTTATAATCTTTGAAAGGCGTATTGCTAATCTAATAAAGTGTTTACATTTTAATGTGTTTAATGTAGCTTAGGATAAGTGCATTTTGTTATTATTTTTATGTTAAAGATACTTGAAAATGAATGAAATGACATGAGCGGCGTTACACAGTACATTGCCGCTCAAATTCATACACTACGGCCCCTAGTCTGCAGCGCGATCGGCTAGCTCTGAAAGCGTCGGCAGACGGGGGCCAACATCCTCAGCGGTAGGATGCGCCAACAAAGTCACCTCCGTCGCTGGTCGTCATCCGCTGGGCCTCCTCCGGGCAACCGGAGGTCTCACCTGGCGGTGACAGACCGCCGAGGTGGCGTGAAGAAAGCGGCGCTCGGTACACACAATAATTATCCCCTTTTTTGTCTAGATTTAAGTATTTTTAATGATTTTTGTTTATTACTTAAGACATGTGCCTAATAAACTTATTTTCTTTCTTTTCTTTCTTATGGTGGAAACGCAAGGGTAGCCCGCGTAATTCAATTTTTCTTAAGATTGCAATTTTCAATTTACACAGCAGTGCCAAGTTGTGTAAAAACTAGAATATGATTCCCGGCGGTAACAAATTTGAATATTAATAACATGCGTACTACGGTCACAAATCATATTATTTCAAGATACAGCAGAAAACTGACTAACAAATTGCAAAAAAGAGAGAAAATCTGAATTTCACGATGTTTTATTCTATTCCACTCTATCTTTTCTACCTTAACAGCACTGTGGCGCACTTACCGAACACAACTGACATCCACACAAGGCCAACTTGCGTGCGCATTGACCTCTGAACAGACCTATATAGCCACATCATGCTAATTCCGCGGGAACAAGGCCCCTGTCCATAAGCCACCGAGAGGACACAACAACTTCCACTACCGAAATTTCATTCAACACACTCCCATCGCCCGCAGCACATTACCATTACCCATTATTATTAACTTTGGCACAAGAACGTTAGCTTGGCATAAGCAAAAAGAGGCCTATACCCAACAGTAAATGAAAACAGACTGTAAATAACAACTATAACAACTCGGTAACAAGTTAAAAATACGTGTAAACACCTACTCGTGCTCCTCTCTCGGCCTAACCACAATTAGCTATCTCGCCCGTCTACTAAGTAAGTGTGACCAAAACATAAGTCATTTCGAACCCGTTCTTTACCTGCAGTGGTATAACAATCATGAAGAGCTTCTTGTCTCTGTCGGAGAGGATGTGCTTGATAAAGTTCCAGCCGGTGCCCACTAGCACTATCGTCACGAATAACACCGCTCCTTTCAATCTGCAAGCAAAGTCACGATATTAGCACAGTGTAACAGTAGTGTGTGTGTGTGTGTTCTCGCACAGGAGTAAATAAAATGATAACAAAATATCACGCCTGTAATCCCCGAAGGGCTAAGGAGAAGTGTACGTAATGGTACACCCACATTTCGCCAGTTACGTTTAAGCCCCATGTAATAGGTTCCGAGCCTATTGCCATCATCGGGGAAGTAATCTAGACCAAACAAGGAACAAATTTGTGATAACGCACAGAATATAATTATGAAAAAAAAAATAGGAGAAAAGATTCTTTGACCCTCAATATCTCCGAACCTGAGGTGGTTTCCCAGGGGTCCTGAAGAAAAACCTGGTCCAAATTATGGATAGAATCTGTGATTTTCGTTTTCGTTATGGGTCTTTTTACACCGTTTATAACAAAAACAGCACAAATCATACTCACAAATGCGTTATATAGAAGAGAATAGACCAAGCAGTAACATGACACATCATATTTTTTTTATAACCCACTGAATACGAGTTTGAAAAATATTGATACTTTGACTTCCAATATCCCCAGAACCTGAGGTTTCCCTGGTATAGACCTAAAGAAAAAACTGGTCCCATTGATAGGCAGGATGTGGTATATAACAAAAACAGCACAAATACTCACAAATGCGTAATATAGAACAGAATCGCCCAAGCAGTAACGTGCTCTCCCTTGGTCTGTATAAAGTGGTAATTGATTCCATGGAATGCCAGCGACAGCGCCTTAAGGTACACGAGCACACACATGATGATGTGTATCCTGTAGACGGGCTGGCGACTCGTGCGCAGTATGAAGGTCCATATAGCGGCGCTCATCAGGAATATCATCGACATCATGCTGTATAGCACTGGGAGAGGCATCTCGCCGGCTGACAGGAAGTTTCCGGCGTTGCTTTCGTAGATTTGTATCTGGAATTAAAATGATGGATGTTTTGAGAGATTTTCAGGTAACATAACTCATAATATCAAGAAAGTATCCTATTCCAGACTATTATATTATATGTATTAACTACCAAATAAAAATGCACTGGTTCTTGGTAGAGAAAACAAAAGTGTCAATCAGTCAATCAAAAATCATAAACAATAGGTATCAAAAACATAGACAAAAGGTATCAAAAGGGAAAAAATATATAAAAGCCTAGTGCAGACTTGCACAATATCCCTGTTCCAAATTCCATCCAGAACCATTCAGTAATTTTGCGTGAAAGAGTAACAAACATCCTTACAATCTTTCGCATTTATAATATCAGTAGGAAGTAGGATAGACGGGTTTGCGAGAGCAGTCAGTCAGATTTTGGCGAGACAACGAAGCGAACCGTTGTGCGTGGAGAACAACTGCCTTTTGGGCTTCGTTATGGGTATTTTTACGAGGTCGGTACACCCATTTTAGTAAAAATATATTAGTTTTACTTTTATTTTTCAGTGATAAAACAAGGGAATACGTTTGTGGGTGGAGCTGAGATCGGTTAAGCGATCCTAGCCTTTCCTCTTCATCATCATTTCAGCCCAAAAGACGTCCACTGCTGGACAAAAGCCTCCCCCAAGTGTCGCCACATTGATATTTTGGAGGGTTTTGCCATAATCGCCACGCTTGGCAGCCGGTTTGGCGATCGCAGTACGGTTGTTACAAAAGCACAGAGAACGCTGCTGCCCATTCTCTGGCATTCTTTCCTCCAACGAATTTAAATCAAGACAAGATTGAAAACTATCTTGATACATTGATATCGTTTTCTGATTTAAAAGGGTATCCATGAAGGTTCTTGCCGTTTCTGGCCTATAAAGATCTTTGGAGCTTTCACAGTTATTATGCCTTGTGACTGGAACTGTAGCTTGATACTTGTTTTTGACTGAAACCTACTTTGGTATCAAGTATCAAACTGGTCTGTTTGAAATAAATGGTTCACGTATGAGCATCGAACTTTGTGTAACCTCGATCATCATCCGACTAAGCTTTTCCTAACTACATAAAACGTTGGGGCCGGCTTCCAGTCTAACAACATTTCACTTGGAGCGACTGCCTATCTGATCTTCACAACCCAGTTAGTACTGGGTTATACGATACCCCTTGGTAAGACTGGTTGTCAGACATTCAGGCCACTGACTCCTTAACGACTGTAAGAGATCTACAATTGACAGTCGGGACCAACGGCTTATTGTGTTTTCCCAAGCACGTAGGAAACTCGATATGTAGTGGGTAGTTACCCATCCACGGACCAACCTAGGCAACCGCGGACTAAACTGAAGCTCGAACCGAACAGCTGTTATTTTTCAGCCACGAGCTTCAATGTGTAACCTCGATAATTTGAACAGGTTGTAATGAACAAAATTGCTTACTATTGTATTAACTGCGGTGGCTCCTGACTCGGCATTCGGACAGTTATTCAAGTAGAGATTGTAGAGACCTTCCTCTTTCTGTGACGCCACGTAGAGAGCAAACTGAAATTATAAATATATTGGATTAACTACAATGTTATTTTAGCTCAAAGTAATCATTGTTTGATTTGATGGCACGTTTGGCGCAGTGGCTGCTTCGCTGCGTGTCGCGGTTTCGATCCCCGCACAGAACAAATACTTGTATGACCTACAGATAGTTGTTCCGGGTCTGGCTGTTTGTGTATGTGAGTTAATATGTTTCTAAAAGCACCCACGATAAAGGAGAAATTCGTAGTGTTTTTTTTTTTAAGAGATGTTTATTTATCCGTTGTTATCGAAATCGACAGATAGGTTAGCCATCATAGCATGCAGGCTTAAGTGGCAGTAAACTGGAAATGTCTAGGGTCGTCGATAGAACTCGAACAGAAAGAGAAAACACACCGCACGAGCCTGCGCCCGCAGGTACGCGTGATTTAGCGGACGCCATAAAGTCAAAGGAGGGATAGTCGATGCAGCAGACCAGTCCAAGAGTATGGCATACCGGTAACCGTAATGTGGGACGCCCCCAGCTAAAAGATAGACGACCGATCGACCTTTAAACAGTAGCTGCAACGAACTGGATGCAGAATGCGGAACACAGGGTATCGTAGCGCAGCTTAGACCTATATGATCTAGTGATGAGCTGCAATAGCCTGTCTTGTTTTTTTTTTATTTATTTAAAAGTTCGTTGCCCCACACTAGGAATTTCTCCTGTAACGTGGGTGCATTTACAAACATTGAAACTCACATACACAAACAGCCAGACCCGGAACAACTATCTGCAAGCCATACAAATATTTGTTCCGTGCGGGGATCGAACCCACGACACGCAGCGCAGCAGTCGATCGCTCAACCACTGCGCCAACCGTGCCGTCAAATTTGATTTGATTGATTGATTGTTGTCGCCAGATATGTTGCGCGTTGAGTGATGGAGCGAGATTTATCGACAAGACACGGTGTGGCGAGAAATATTTTGTCCCCTAGAGACTACACGGTGTGGCGAGAAATATTTTGTCTCCTAGAGACTACACGACATGGGTTTAACAAAACTTCATTTTTTTTAAATTTACTCCGTAGTCATGATTATTTTGGTAGGTGGAATGTCGATCTTGTTATTATTTTGATTACATAGAGACATGGCTATTATTTATCTCTGGTATAATTTAACATCACGCCGGCAATCTCCGAAGGGTTGAGCGACAACTTGGCGACCAATAAATCTATATATCATCATCATCATCATTTCAGCCCAAAAGACGTCCACTGCTGGACAAAGGCCTCCCCCAAGTGTCGCCACATTGACATTTTGGGGGGTTTTGCCATAATCGCCACGCTTGGCAGACGGATTGGAATCTATATATATATATATAAATTACGTGTCACGTTGTTTGTCGGGGATGGACTCCTAAACTACTTAACCGATTTTAATCAAATTTGCACACCGTGTGCAGTTCGATCCAACTTGAAAGATAGGATAGCTTACGTCTCAATTTATAGTAGCAATATTATTTTATTGCAAATTAAATCACAATTATCTGTTAGCTCCAAACGATTCTAGCAGATGGCGGTATCTGTTGACCGGATTAAGTAAGTATTCAATAGATGGCGCTGTATAGGAGCGGAGCAGCAATGAAAAATATTGCGACAACGGGGAAAATGTGACGCAGACGAAGTTGCGCGGGACAGCTACTATTTATCATTTTTTAAAGTTCGACAGATCTATGCGACGTTGTCAACTTTCAGAATGCACCCTGCTCTTAAGTACCATGTTACAGAACTATTACGATCAACCGGACACCAGACCCAGGTAAACCCACGACATCACGTTCCGTATTAGCATTTTCTACTACTAGACCAGCGAGGTAGTTCTTATGGTATAATACTAGAACACCAAGCTTGTAATCCCCGAAGGGTTTGGCAGAGATGTTCCTAATAGCACACCCACATTTCCAAAGTTATGTTTTAGTCCCATGTGGCGATGGGCGAGCCTATTGCCATCAACCGGGCACAAATCCAGACTCCGTAGCTGATACTGAGAAATTCCTGATGGAGAAACCCTTGGATGGAGAACGTCATGCTCAGCTGTCAAGCTTGCAACCCCTAGACCAACGTTGCAGTGATAACAGTACATAATAATGTGATAATAAAACTCACGCTAGTATTGTAGTAGTCGAAGCCATTTCTCGTCTCCTTCGTCATAGGCAGAACTGTGTAGTAGCACTTCTCGTCAGGGGGAATTACTGTAAAAATAATTATACTGTAATAATATTTTTAAGAACAACCTGCACCATCCGAAAGGGGTATATAAGTATACCAATGACATTACCAAATATAATATAAATATTTATGAAAGTATTAATGAATTTGAAAATCCTGATTTTTGTGCCCAAATTAGCACCATATCCCTAAAATCTAACCAACATTTAAAACGCTACAACACCATCTTCGGCATTGTATGTTCAATCGCCAATTGTTTGATTATGACGTTACTACACGAGAAGCGACCGGAGTGTCTCTTCTTTGCCAAGTACCTACAGAATCAAAAGCAGAGAATTTACACCAAATCTCAGCATGCTTTCTTAGCTTTGGTTAAAAAAATTGATAAAGATTATAACGAGCTACTGATTATAAAACGATTACAGACATAATTGCGGTCCTCGGTATCGACGACGCTACACCATTACTCCATTACGTAGTCAATTGCTCCAATGCTTACGTTTTGCTATAATCAGAAGCATGGACGTCCTACCGTGGTTGAACCCAACTGGCATTTTACGACTCCCTCGCTAATTCTAATGGTAACCCTAATCCATTTTACCTAGAAGCTTATGAACCAATCTTATTCTAGTTTTAAGGTAGACACCCTTTACATACTCAAATCTTCGTGCCGCAAAGACTGAAAAGCCGCCACAGTTTATTAAAGTGTATGCCTCCCTGGCGAACGCTCTAAAGCAAGATTCAAGCTGTGGCGAGAAAGTGCTTTCCTACCCACCCCATTTGTGCATTCTGCTGAAAATCTGCCACCTGGACACGAGTTGCCATGGCTGACCTGGAAGTCTTCGAATAGACTCCGGACACAGCTTGGCCGACGCAAAGAAAACCAGTTCCGCCCCCGTATTCACAAACACTCGGTTTCGATTTCGATTCGATAAGTCGTATGTCTATCTTGTTTTGGCATTACGAAAGCGAGCGAGATAGACATACGACTTTCCGAATCGAAATCGAATCCGAGCGTTTGTGAATACGGGGTAGGTAGAGATTCATAGATGACTCTGTTCTGGAGTGTAAATGTGCTGTCGGACATGATAACATTTGATATCGTGTCCTACCTCTCTTGTTGCCTGCACATCACAGGAGTTTATAGATGCTACTGAAAGAGCCTAACTCGTCGCCAAATTTTGGGCTGACTGAATTTAAATTGTCATCGACACGACACGCTAACAAAGATCATATTAGTATGAATAAGAGTTAACTTACCGTCAGGGATCGCAGATTTGTTTTGGTACAGATGCAGGACTTTCGCTTTGCACGTCACGTTCAATCTGTAACAGGTTATAAAAACATAAGTTTAGTTTGATAACATCTATCTTCTACATGTTAATAAAAATCAATTTAAATATGTATGACGGAGCATCACTTGAGGACGGCTCGACCGATCCGGCTGATTTTATTATTTGTGTTCGTAATATTATATTGCATTTTATAACGTGCTGGTATCCGCAACTCCACGTACAAAACGCGGTTTCTGCTTACGGTCAGAACAAGGTAATAAAATAAATTGAATTATTTTTCTCATTCTCTTTTTCTTCATTACTAAATTGGACTCGTGTGAAGCCGGGCTAGAGGTGTATAATTACCAGGGATCGGAAAATGTAGAGTATATTTACCTAAACTTCGAGGAGGTAAGTAACTTGTGAATAATACCTCCCTCTGATTTACCAGCTGTATTTCGGCACTTAAAAAGCATTCCGTGATTTTATGCGGAGGTATTATCCACGTGTTACTTTTACCTGCTCGAAGTTTTGGCAAATATACTCTACCTATTCCGATCTCCGATAATTACGCACACTCCAATCCCCGAACCGGGAAGTATTAGTTTCTAGGTAGATGTGTGTCAGTTTTTAGGTAGATGTGTGCCTTGCTTTAATGGCAACGACACAGTGACAGTTGAGTGCACTACCCACTTCACAGCCTATACTTAGCCTGTTCGTTGGCTAAAAATACCAGCCTGTTTGTACCACTGCAGAGCAAATGCCTCTTCCCATTCGGAAAAACAATGGAAATGCGTATACGCATTTCCATTTTTTCTGCATTTCAATATCATCAGGCTTGCTAAAGACGGATTCATGATTTCAGACGTACTATGTTTTCCTTCAACGATATCAGTCGTGTAAATAATGGCAGAATATTTTTTTGGAGATAACTTATTAAGTTTATTTTGCCGAAAATTTATTATATGGATACGAAAATCACAGGAGTGTTCTGATGTGGCTACAGTTGGGAGATGCCTACGTCCAGCAGTGGTAGTTTTCTGTGAACGTACCTGAGATTCTTGAAGTCCATCTTTAAAAACACGATGGCTGGATGTTGCGGTGACAGTATGCTGTTGTCGCTTTCCTTGAGGAAACATGTCGCCGAGTTAGACTGCGCGAGGTACGGACTGATCGCGGCGTTGATCGTCCGGTCTAATGTGAAGCCGTACTGTGAATAAATAAAATAAAAACTTATTATACTTTAAAAAAAACACGCTTTAGTATGACGTCATTTTATTTCTCGAATTCTTCTCAACAAACCCTTTCATCATCATGGCAACAATTGAAAACACGCACCAAATCCTAGAATTTCTTGGCCGCAATTGGCAGATTTTCGAATAAGGTACCTCCTCCAGCTACCTATATTTGTCAAACCCATAGTTGCATCCTGCTTCAATCAATGCGAAAGATGTCATATCTCACTTTAATCAATGTTAAAGCTGTATATAATTAATAGTTTTCCGGTTTCCGGATGAAAAGTAGTCTTTTATATGTCAATTTATAAACAAACAGGGCGGAAATTAGGCGTGGTTAGTCCGACTTAAGTTTAGTTTTCAGTTCATGACTACAAATACCAGTGTTCCTGGTGCTGAACACAGGCCACCTCTCTGTGTTTGAGTGCGGAGTATTCCACCACGCGATCCCATGGGTTGGTAAATTTCACGTGTTTTCGTTCCTAGGACATGCCGGTTACTATCTACGCTACGATCTACAACCCGTAAGTCGTGGCAGCTCAGTCTCTAAAATGTTGACGATGCTTAAACGGTGGCTGATATATTGTAGTGAGGATTGGTTGAGATTGAAAACAGGTGGCCTAATCAGCAGTGGATCGTTACATGCTAATATAGTTACCTACATGTACCTTCATTTAATGCCACATGAAAAAAACTGCTACATTTTTCTATTTCATATGAATGAAAAAATACGTACACATCAAGCAATATATTTACAGTATAACATGGCTTTCTTCGTTAAGATTTCTTGTACCAACAATGAGATCCGCATAAACTGGTTTTGTATATCTTGATCAATCGTCGTGCGTAAATAGTTAAAAAAATACTCGTTATTCTAATAATGGGACTCCAGAGTTTATAATGAGGACTGACATTCTTGAGTATTTTATGTTAATTTTATAATTTTTGACCACAATACATACTTAATTTCTTTACACCCCCAATACCACTATGATTTATCAATCGTTGAAGCTGAATACTGGTATATACTTTCATAGAGCAAATACCTATCTGACCCCTTTCTTTATAATCCTAACTAGCTGTCCGGCGCAACTTCGTTTGCGTCACATTTTCCCCGTTTTCGCAACAATTTTCATTGCTGCTCCACTCCTATTGGTCGTAGCGTGATGATATATAGCCTATAGCCTTCCTCGATATGGGCTATATACCACTGAAAGATTTTTTCAAATCGGATCAGTAGTTTCGGAGCCTATTCAATGCAAACAAACAAACAATCAAATCTTTCCTCTTTATAATATTAGTTCAGATACATCGCTGGCTATGTATCTCGTCTCAATCATTCGAGGCCTACCACTATGCCATCAGACTCGTGAATAGACGTGTCACTTACTCTCCTACACAAAGGTTCCTTTGTTCCCAGTAAATTAACATATTGTTTCAAAATGATTGACAGCACAAACAATAGCATCCTATATGTTACATTTTGTACTCAGATGAGTTACCAAAGCTATGTAGTTATATGGCTTCATATGCGTAGCCTATTTACTAAAGATCATAAACATCTTTTTCATGTGAAAAGGTTTAGTCTTCGTAAACATGCGTCCGTATTTCTAAACTATAACTTAGGAACTGATATAACACTTGATTTGGCTTTGCAAGAAACTTAAGAAAAGTAGAAACCTACTCAAACCAAAGTATCTTAACTCGCGTGTAAAACAGCGCGCTTTTGGGCGATAATATGTTATGGCTTTTAATGTCTAGTCAATGTCTGTTCGCAAAAAAGCTTACCCGAGCCTTGAGGTTTGGGTACGGAACCCTAAAAACGGAACCCTTATAGGATCACTTTGTTGTCCGTCCGTCCCTTTTTCTCAGGAACGCGTGGAGGTATCAAGCTAGAATTTAAATCAAATACTCAGGACTACTGTCCCTTACAGCTGTGAAAATATTCAAACTTCTAGGCCAATGCAATCAAAAGATACAGCCGCAAATTTCCGACACCCGCAAGGGAACCAAAAGGGTTAAGTACCTATGTTTCATCGAAAAGAAATTGACAAATTATCACTTCCTAAACAATTTTCCACATAATTTCATTTGCCAAATATTACTTAGCAAAAAATCTCTTCACAAATAATTGTAACGCAAACGTTATGTTTGGCAAGTGAACGTTTAAACAATAACTTGTTTACCAACTAGTACTTTTATAAATTTTTATGTAGTCAAATATTTCAGTTAGAATAACACATTTTTCAGTTCAGTTTTGTTCAGTTTCGGGTAGCCTTTTTTATTCCATATTTCTTTCTATATAATCTAGTCGTTTCTGGTTTCGTAGGAGGTCACAGTTCTAACCTAACCCTTTTTCTTTTATTAATTAACCCCGTCTAACTAGTTCGGTTCTCGATAGCCTGCTAAATATTAAATCATCAAATCAAATCATTTGACCTAACGTTTATTGTCTAAAGATTGTTTGCTGTAATAAATCATTTGATTAAAGACTAAATGCCATAATGACATTTTCTTTGGTAATATTAGGTCTTTACCTATGAAATTGCCGTTTTGTTTGAAAAAAGTTAAAGTATTTTTTTTTCGAACTTATTTATTTCTTTTATTCAAAGTAATCACCCCTGCAATCAATGCATCTTTGCCAACGCTGTGGCAGTTTATGGATGCCCTTCTTGAAAAAATCAGCTGGACGGGAGACAACAAACTCATCAAAGGCGTTTTGTACTGCCTCTCGGGAATTGAATTTTTTTCCCGCTAAAAAGTTGTCCAAATTTTGGAAAAAGTAATAGTCGGAAGGCGCAAGATCTGGTGAGTATGGCGGATGAGGGAGAGCTTCCAAACCCAACTCATGCAGCTTAGAGACGGTCTGTTGTGCAGTATGGGGCCGCGCGTTGTCGTGAAGTAGCAGTGGAGACGACCGATTGACCAAAGCCAATTGGTTGCAGACGTGCGAGTTTCGCCATCATTGTGGTCAGTTCTTCAATGTACACATCTGCAGTAATGCTCTCGCCGTTTTGTAAAAAGCTATGATGAATCACACCAGCACTAGACCACCAAACTGTGACCATCACCTTTCTAGGGGTCATTTTTCGTTTTGCACATTGCTTTGGTACCGAACCAGGATCTAACCAACTTGCTGAGCGCTTTCGATTGTCAAAAAGAATCCATTTTTCGTCGCACGTAACAATTCGGTTCAAAATTCCTTCATTTCTGTGCCTGTTAAGCAGCGCAAGGCAAGTCTCGACGCGTACGTTGCGCTGGCGATCGTTAAGTTCGTGGCGTATCAAGCTTTTTTATCTTGCCAATCTGTCGCAAATGGACCAATATTGTTTTAATGCTAACATCAAAAGTTGCTGCCAGCTCAGCTGTAGATTGAGTTTCATCAGCTTCAACAATCACCTTTAATTCATCATTGTTGACCAAAGTTTCTGTCATGATTTCCTAAAATAATAATAAGATTTGTTGTGATTTAGATTGATTTAATTGATATGAGCAAAGAGTTTATAAAAACTCTTTGGTCAAATCTTTGAGGTGTCAAATAAAAAAAAAGTAAAGGTGGATTTTTACGGTTCCCGCCAAAACGGCAGACTGTTTTTGGAGGAAAAACCAAAAGGTTTGGCTTGGGGAATTAAACTTTGTTAATTACATATTGGGTGGTATATTAAGCTTTCTACTGATATAAGCACCAAGTTTTGTACTCTGTTTATGTGTACTACTTTATAAATACAGTTGTTGATACTGGAAAAGGCGGTTTCATTATATTTCAGAAGTGGGATAAACCAAAACGGTACGTAAAACATTTTTTTTATAAGCATGAATTGCTCTCTAATAATTTGATAAAAACTGTTACACGCTCACCTTTGAAAAACTTACCATTAGGCATACGTGAATGACTACCACTACAATGCAATGTTACAGACTTAACAAAATTATGGTTTAATTGTTTTGCTACTAATTATTATATCTATGGCCATGTTATCATAAGCCACTACATAAAGATTTTAATGAGCAACATTTGTATAACTGTTTACCAGCAGCATGAGGTAATTGCGAGTTACATAAATATTATTCTTGGTTTATTATTTGCCATGATAATTTGCTAAATGGATACCCAGTGAACTATGCTTGTTCACTGTGTCTATGTTAGGAGACATGCTATGTGACTTCGCAAGATTTTTGAGTGGGTATGTTTCTCACTGGATACTGAGCGAGTCACTGGTTGTTGGATGTTAGGGGGCGCACTTTGTGATTTCACTGGATTTTTGAGTAGGTATGGTTCCTACTGGTTTTTGAGTGAGTCACTGGTCGTCGGATTATGTCAGGGGGCGTACTATGTGATTTCACTGGATTTTTGAGTAGGTATGGTTCCTACTGGTTGTTGAGTGAGTCACTGGTCGTCGGATTATGTTAGGGGGCGTACTATGTGATTTCACTGGATTTTTGAGTAGGTATGGTTCCTACTGGTTGTTGAGTGAGTCACTAGTCGTCGGATAAATTATTGTGAATGCTTAGTAGCTAGACGTAAACCTATGCTACTACTATTTTACCCGAATTGAGTGATCTGATAACAGACAAAAATGAAAAAAAAATAACTATGATATGATTTCTATATTTTTTTTTAAATTAAATTATCAACGTTAGCCATTATTTTATATCTTAGTGCTGTTTGGTGACACATTTGTATAGCTGATATGTATTTATATTTTATTTTAGTTATATACTCATTGATTTTTACCCGTACTTTGGTATTGAATTTATTTTTGGTTCTGTATTTTATGATGGGAACATGATGGGCTGATGATGATGATGATTTTGTGATTTAAATGTATGTCAAAAATTAGGTTTACTTATTTGGAGATTTTGATCACCTTAATTTTTCTTGTCATTAAAATACCACAAAATAAAATAATATTATTTTGAATTTCTTGTTTTAATTGATCTGATATAATAGTCTTGTGGGGTGTCAAAATATGAAAATTAGTGTCCGAATTTAATAAATAAATTATTTTAATAATAATAAAATAATGCTTATTGTGATGGATCTAAATAAAAAAAATAAAAAAATGTAAATGAAGTTTGGACGGATTACTCCGCAAGTAATGTACAATGTTTCAGTGAGGTGTGACGATGACGTCTGATGTTGATCCTGGTACCCCACCTGGTACACCTCTGAGGCGCCGGCGTAAACCCAAGAAAATGAAGGGTAGGCGGATTAGCCCGTCGTCATCCAGTTCAAGTGAAGACGCTGCCCCAAGAAAGATACGTATCCGTGCTAACGAGTTTTCTGCTAAAGATATCCTTAAGCTAGTTAAACATGTTACCAGAGACAGAGACCCTCCCAGAAACTCCTGGAACAATAACAATCTTCATAATGTTATTCCCGAGTTTGACCCTTCGAATAGAACTCAAACTATCGAAAGCTGGCTGCGAAAAGTAAATGAATGCGCTGTTATATATGGATGGGATGAGAAACAAATTGTCCACTTCTCGTTACAAAAATTAGCTGGTCTCGCAAAGCAATGGTTTGCATCATTGCCAACGGTTGTCTTCACTTGGGATGAGTGGCAGTTTAAACTCAAAAAGGCTTTCCCTAGTGAAGAAAATTATGGACGTCTGTTAGAAGAGATGTTAAATCGTACTTCACATGGTGATGAAAGTCTTCGTGAATATTTTTACGATAAATTGAGCTTATTAAATAGATGTGAAATTACCGGTAAAAAAGCGGTTGATTGTATTATATACGGTATAAGCGACCGTTCGATTAGGAATGGGGCGCAAGCTAAAAATAGTTCGGAACCCGAAGATTTACTTAACTTCCTTGCATCTCAGAGACCTCAACCGCACCTTAATAATCAGCCTAATAATAAATTACGTGAACGTCCAACTCAAAAGCCATGCTCTAGTAATACCGGCGCAAGTTCAAATGGTGCTGTCACCAATTCAATCACTTGTTACAACTGTCGTTCGAAAGGTCATCCTTATTTTAAATGCACGAAGCCCCTTATTAAATGCAAACAATGTCATCGGATAGGGCACGATAATGATGAATGCAAATTAGACCCATTTGTACCTTCGAATTCAAAATCTAACCAAATAGAAAATATATCTGATAAAAAGACATTATAAATTAATTCTTACAGTAACGGCAACTCCAAATATTTTAAAACCGTTGTCATTAATGATGTGCCTTTGAAGGCATTTATTGATTTCGGCAGTGAGTGTACACTCTTGCGTAAGACCGATGCAGAAATACTTAATTTAGTTAAACAATTTGATAACGTTCCGATTATTAAGGGTTTTGGACAGTCGTCAGTTATACCTCTGTACAAGTCAAATGCATTTGTTAGAATCGACGAAATTGAATCAGATATTGAGGTATTCGTTGTAGATGACGTTCAGATGCAGACATCACTTATCATTGGTCAGAATTTTACTGAATTGCCGTTTATCACTGTTTTGAAAAATAGCTCTACACTTACATTTTACAAAAGCCCAAGTTTAGCCTTTTCTGATGACTCAAAAGGTATTTTAAAGCGTTATGTCACTGAGAGGACTGAAATCTTGAAAACCAGTACTGTCCCAGTTCATTCAAACTGTGACTACAACGGAGATGTTTTTATAGAAGGATACAATGCTGTCGAAACGGGTAAAGAGGTCCGACTGTTACAGGGTGCTTTCAATATTTCCAATGGTAAGGGATCGGTTGTTGTATCTAATTTGTCAACCCATATCATTACTTTACTTCCAAACGTGCTAATTGCTAGAGCTATTCCGTTTAATGAACAGAAAACATGTCAAATAAATAAGATAGCAAAAGAATCTTCTAATGTAGAACCTCTCAATAAAACCGACATTAAAATAGGACCAGGATTAAATGAGGAACAATTGGATAGGTTGTACTTGTTGTTGCAAAATTACCGCGATTGCTTTGCCACAAACCTTAACGAAATAGGTTGCGTTGTTGATGTAGAAGTAAAAATCGATTTAGTAGATAATAAGCCAATTGTTTACCGTCCATATCGGTTGTCACACTATGAACGCGAACGAGTCCGTGAAACCATAGACGAATTGCTTCAAAACGATATTATTCAGGAATCGAAGCCAGACTATGCCAGTCCAATTTTAATGGTCAAAAAGAAAACGGTCGACAGACTACTCCCGAAGAGAAACATCTGCATTCGTACGAACTAGAAACACTAGCTGTTGTATGTTCTTTAAAAAAGGTCCGTGTGTAACTGTTAGGCATTCATTTTAAGGTTTATACCGACTGTGCTGCTCTCCGCACTACTTTAACCAAAAGGAATCTCGGTCCGCGAATAGCAAGGTGGTGGCTACAAATAAGGGCATTAACAACACTGTTAATGCCTCAACACAGAAAACTGCGACAGAAGCTAAGTTTGGAATTAAATTACGCGATATTTTATCAAATAAGCTTAACGCCGACAACAGTTTAAGTACTAATTTAGAGTTACAACAAGTCAGAAAACAAATCAGTAATAATTTAGAAAAAACCCAAGAAAAACAAAAAGAAAGGCATGATGCAAATCGAATCCCAGCACCTAAGTATATGAGATCGGTGATTTAGTTAAAATTTCTCGAAATAATTTTGATAATGATAAGAAAAGTACAAAGCTTCTGTCGATATTTGTTGGTCCATACAAAGTCACTGAAGTTCTAGGCAATGACCGTTATAGAATAACAGATGTCCCTGGTTTTACTAAGAATGGCAATAAAACTGTTATTGCAGCTGATAGAATCCGACCATGGATACACATAAAAACTTTGGAGCTGAATAATTGAGATGTGAGTAGCTCTGAGGATGCTGGCCAAAGTAAATCTAAGTAAAGCTAAATAAAAATGTATTTGTTTTCTTGGTTTGTTATAAAATATGTTTTTTTTTTTTTTTTTAATGTACAAGCTCTTGTTATTTATGTTGTCAAGTCTTAAAATTTACTAAAATGTATAAAATTGTGTGTGTTTTGTATGTTATTAACATTTTATTTTTCTTTCTTACATACAAGAATGTCATGATTTGCTTGAAAATTTTCATTCTATGATTGTTGTGTGTGCCAGGAGGCTACACTGTGTCGGATGGCCGAATGTCATGATTTCCTAAAATAATAATAAGATTTGTTGTGATTTAGATTGATTTAATTGATATGAGCAAAGAGTTTATAAAAACTCTTTGGTCAAATCTTTGAGGTGTCAAATAAAAAAAAAGTAAAGGTGGATTTTTACGGTTCCCGCCAAAACGGCAGACTGTTTTTGGAGGAAAAACCAAAAGGTTTGGCTTGGGGAATTAAACTTTGTTAATTACATATTGGGTGGTATATTAAGCTTTCTACTGATATAAGCACCAAGTTTTGTACTCTGTTTATGTGTACTACTTTATAAATACAGTTGTTGATACTGGAAAAGGCGGTTTCATTATATTTCCGGACGACCACGACGTTCATTTTTCAAGTCAAAATTCCCAGAACGGAACCGAGAAAACCAATAACGGGTTGTGCGTTCGTTTGTACAGTTCTCTCCGTAAACGTCGTTGATGTTACGGGTCGTTTGTGCCGCGTTGGTGCCACGACGGAACTCATATTCCATAATTACACGAAATTTCAAAGTATCCATTATGAGGAAAAATGTTGATATGTAATGAAAATACAACGCTTATCAATAAACAAAAGACTGATTTTGTAAATAGAATGTCATATTTTTAAAACAAAATTAATTTGAATTTAGAACTCATAGCCAATCAAAACTTTTTTTTGTTTGAAAAAGTCTGTACTGCAATACGGCAATTTCATAGGTAAAGACCTATTATTATGCCAAGTTATTTTATCAAATGAAAAAGTGCGTACTAAAATTCTTACAAATATTGCAATGGTATAAAAAAAGGTTGCTAAAATTTGTTTGGGTAGTGAAATTTTGTCAAAATCGTTTCGGCAAAAGGGCAGACTCCCAAATCAAAACCTATAGGGTACTTCCCGTGAACTCAGAATCTTGAAATTTGGTACGAAGCAACTTCTTATAGCACAGATGAAGAAAAATTGCGAAAACCGTAAATTTTAGTTACATCATATATATAATAAAAATATTTTTTTTTTTTTTTTCAATTGTATATGTATAGCTATGTACGAATATAAAATTTTAAAAACTAGTAGTTAATTTTAGATCTTATTTTGTATCCTATCACAATGCTTTCATATTTAACAAAAAGTTTGCCCTCGTCTATATACCAGGCCCCTCAGAAAGTATTGCGAAAAAAAGTTTTTATATATGGGAGACTGGCCAGTTATTATGTTTTTCGAAAATATGATTATTTATAAGTAAAAATAAGTAAGTTCCAATTTCAAAATTTCCCTCCACATTTTTTGCGAGTTAATTCAAAGTATTGTGTCTCACTGAAATATGGATCTGCGCCGGGAACATTTTAGAGCTATGATTTTATACGATTTCAAGTGTCGCCTGAAACCGGATGAATCGTACGATAGACTTCAAATGGCATTCATGGATGAAGGCCCTTCCAAGGCAACCGTGTATCGTTGGTATAACGAATTCAAGCGCGGTCGACCAACTTTGGGGGATGACGAAAGAAGCGGTCGCCCTTTGACGGCTGTTACCGAAGAAAACGTGCTAGCAGTGAAAAATTTAATCCAAGACAATAGGCGAATTACATATCAGGAGATTCAACACATATTGAAGATTGGATCGGGAAGCGTTCACGAGATTCTACACAGCCATCTTCGCGTGAGGAGGATAGTATCACGCTGGGTGCCGCACAACCTCACCGATGCTCAGAAGCAGGCCCGGGTGGAATGGTGCCGTGATATGCTTAACAAATTTGAAGCAGGCTCGTCTCGGCGTGTTTACGACATCGTTACAGGTGATGAGTCCTGGATTTATCAATACGACCCAGAAACCAAGCGCCAGTCGACTGTTTGGGTGTTTCAAAATGAGCCAACGCCTACCAAAGTGAAGCGATCTAGAAGCGGGGGTAAGATTTTGATCGCTAGCGTTTTTAATTTGACTGGCCACTTGGTATCAATTCCCTTACGGGATCAAAGAAGCATTAATGCCGAATGGTATACTTCCAAATGTTTGCCAGAAGTTTTCTCTGTTATAAGCAACAAGCGACCAAACACAGGGCTCCGCGGGCTACTGCTCCACCACGACAATGCACCTGCGCACACCGCACTCAAAACGAGGGACTTCCTGGACAGCACGCCAGTCAAACTCCTGGGTCACCCTCCTTACAGCCCTGATCTAGCACCGTGTGACTTCTTTTTATTCCCAAAAATAAAAAATCAGCTCAAAGGGATACAATTTTCGTCGCCGGAAGATGCGCTGGCTGGGTTCGAGCAGGCTGTAAACGAGGTGTCTGCGGCGGACTGGAAAAAGTGTTTTGAAAACTGGTTTAGGCGCATGAATCTTTGTATAGAGGCTGGTGGAAAGTACTTTGAAAAGATTTAATAAAAATATATGTACGTATAGAACAATTTTTTTTAGTTTCGCAAAACTTTCTGAGTGTCCCACGTATATAAAAATGAAACCCGTTTTCCTTGGTCACGGCATCACGCGTGAATGGCTGGACCGATTTCACTAATTCTTTTTTTGTTGTATTTGTTATTATTAGGAGAAGGTTCTTACGGAAAAAAATATTAAGAAAATCACTCAGAAATATTGAAAAATATACATTTAATTTTGCATATTTAAAAAAACGCGCGTAACGAATGTCAATGTCATTCACAGCCATAGACTATATTGAAAGAGCATTGTTTGTTCCGAAACGTGGTTACTTAATTAAATTCGAGCATCATTTGTTCGGAAATGTGGTTACTTAATTAAATCCACTATATAAAAATAAGTCGGGTTTTCCTTCCTGACGCAATAACTCCAGAATGCACGAACCGATTTCCACGGTTTTGCATTCGTTGGAAAGGTCTCGGGCTCCGTGAGGTAGGTAGGGTAGGTAGGTAGGTAGGGTAGGGTAGGGTAGGTAGGTAGGTAGGTAGGGTAGGTAGGTAGGGTATTGTAGGTAGGTAGGGTAGGGTAGGGTAGGGTAGGGTAGGTAGGTAGGTAGGGTAGGGTAGGTAGGTAGGGTAGGTAGGGTAGGTAGGTAGGGTAGGTAGGTAGGGTAGGTAGGTAGGGTAGGTAGGTAGGGTAGGGTAGGGTAGGTAGGTAGGGTATGGTGGGTAGGTAGGTAGGGTATGGTGGGTAGGTAGGTAGGGTATGGTAGGTAGGTAGGTAGGTAGGTAGGGTTTGGTAGGTAGGTAGGTGGGTAGGGTATGGTAGGTAGGTAGGTAGGGTATGGTAGGTAGGTAGGTAGGGTAGGGTAGGTAGGTAGGTAGGGTAGAGTAGGGTAGGGTAGGGTAGGGTACGGTAGGTAGGTAGATATGGTAGGTAAAAAGTGCATTGCAACGCATGCCGGGGACAGCTAGTTTTTAAATAAAATAACTATTTTTGACGCCTGTAGCAAATAACGCCCTAAGCAAAGACATTCAAATATTTACGCGCGTTGGACGGGTTATGAGTTTATAACGAAGAAAATCGTAATCGAGTCAATTCAATTCAATTTTTTAAGGTTATGGCTCCATCGATCAACGTAATCGAGTCTAATCGGTCTGCCTAATGCCATTCGCCTGCTTGTCAGGTAACATTCGTGTGTCAAAATCAAATCGATCTGTTACATTTTCAACGCTCGGCTCGAACAAAGAATGTTGAAATTCCAAAAATGCAATAACATTTAGACATTCTTTTCGGTGTTGCTTCATGTGAAGATGTTCATAAATATTTGTGCAAAAACGGGGCGTAATTTTGAATACAAATACAATGAAAGCTGAGGAAATTAAGGATACTTAATTCTCTATTCTCTTTGTGCAAATCTCGCAATCATAGCAAGGTTTGCTGTATGAAAACCCAATTATTCTGGGTTAATCTCGCCGTTGTTCATGAGCGATATATTGTGCCATGTGTGTGTATATCTTGATCTATTACTATACAGGGTTTAACGGAAAGGGTATATGCATACTTAAGGGTGTGCTACAGACCATCAATCTGAACATGTTTCTCCACAAACAAACATCGTAATAACGAAAAAAAATTCTGCTGCCCCATAGAAAATTTAAATACCTATTCAACCAAATGTATGGGGCAGCTGATATTTTTTCGCTATGACGATATTGGTCCGATGGAGAAACATGTTCAGTTTGATGGTCTATAGCGCACCCTTAAGTATGTATATACCCTTTCCGTTACACCCTGTATAGGAAGAGTTGTATAAGCCCTTGAACTGAAATAGTCGTGTCATACCAAGTGTTTAGATCGATACAATGTCAATTAGGCGCCCGACCAGTGCATCATTGCATTATTGAACAATTGACCGGAGCGTTCGTGAATTATTAATGCTAATGGCTACTGGTTGGTTATTGCAAGTTGCTGTCTCGTTTTATTTCAAACGTCTCTATTGACGGACTAGTAAGATCGATACTTACTTGAATGAAGAAAATAAGTTTAGAAGGCATTTTGAATTATCGTTTTCCAATAAGTAAAAAATAAGATAATATTCAAATCCAAATAGTGCCGAAATTCAAAATTGATTCCTCATGCCAAGGTTGTATTTATAACCGACTTCAAAAAATGGAGGAGGTGCCCAATTCCGTTGTTTAAGAAAAGAAGTTTAAGGTAAGGTATTTTAAATGATTGTATTGCAGGATTGCAATTTGTATAAAAATTTGAATATATTGAAGTCCAAATCATGGCAAAACCTAAAAATTTGACTCCTCATGCCCAGGGGTATCTGGAAATACACCATGTATGTTCCGCGATTCATAATAGCTTTCGAGTCATATTTTTTGAACCGCCTCAAATAAATCCTTATTTATTAGGGTTCCGTACCTCGAAAGGAAAAAACGGAATCCTTATAGGATCACTTTATTGTCCGTCCGTCTGTCAGTCTGTCTGTCAAGACCCTTTTCCTCAGGGACGCGTGGAGGTATCAAGCTGGAATTTATATCAAATACTCAGGTCTACTGTCCCTTGCTATACAGCTGTGATAAAATCAATCTTCTAAGCCAACGCAATCAAAAGATACAGTTGTTTATGCCGCCAATTTCCGCAAATTTTCGACACTCGCAAGGGAATCAAAACCTACAGGGTACTTCCCGTGAACTCCGAACCTTGAAATTAGCGAAAACCGTAAATTTTTAGTTAAGTACATCATACATTAAAAATATTTTTAATAATTTTTGTACAGAACCCTCGCTGCGCGAGTCCTACTCGCACTTGGCCGGTTTATTTTTATCTTACACGGCATTTTCAAATTCTTTTTTTGCAATATTCTTTGTTATTGAAAGTTCTTTCAGACATAAAATGATCATCAAACAAAAAATATCATAAGATCTTACCTCGCCATAGACAGGTCGTGATGGCATCATGAAATTGACCATCTTGACATCCAGAACACCGCCTTGGAAAAACCCGAAAGTCGTGAGGTCCACGTAGCGACGCTCATCGTCCTGAAACACATGGATCAGTATTACAGACAAACATGGTGGTTATTCACTGGCTTGTGGAGGTCAGATAAGCAGTCGCTCCATGTAAAATACTAGTATTCAGCTGCATCCGGTTAGACTGGCAGCCGACCCCAACATCATCGTCATCATCAGCCTATAATGTTCCCACTGCTTTGACACAGGCCTCCACTCTATAAGAGGGAGTGAGCTGTAATCTACCACGCGTGCCCAGTGCGGGTCCCAGAGTGGGCCCGGTGCGGGCCCCAATATACGACGGCCACGACGGGTGATTGATAAGTACCTGTGTAAGACCAAGAAAATAAAATATTTTGGGACTATTGTATTTTTCGACATAGTCTCCTTTTACATCGACACACTTAGCCCAACCCAACGATATTCCTTTTACTTTACAACTTTTTTAAGCCCTCAGAACAATAGGTTTTGCCGAACTCTGCAAAATATGCCTCAGTTTTGGCAATGACCTCCTGTGTCCCTTTCCGCCAAACCATTTTTATTTCATATTTGGAAACAATAAGTAATCGCATGGGGCCAAATCTGGGGAATCCAGTGAATTTTGCAGTAATTCGTAACCTTATTCGAAAACAATTCGTGAGAGTCGAATCATTTTTTAACTTTCTTCTCCACGACTCTAGGAACTCAACAAAAAAGTCTCATGAAATTCGTATAAGCTTTGTTCCACTTTTTGTCACAGTGAATTAAATTATTTTTATCTTATCTTATCCGCATATTTATAATTTCCTTTTTAGTATTATGGTAAAAATAACCTTTGTAATTGTTAATAAATAAATAGGGCTAAAGTTTATTGTAAATTAATAAAAGTACAGAATAATCCCCCGGTAGGTACCCGGTTTTGGATAAAACCCGAAACAGTTTAAAAACATGACCTGTTTTCAAAGCCCCAGACTCGCCTAAAAACCTTGTTTTCTTCTATTCAACCCTCAAAATTTATACTCATCACTATTTTAGTCACAAGCAATTCGTGATTGACGAATTGCTCATCATCATAGATCGGAGTAGGTAGATTGAATTTTGGTACTTGTGTCATAAATGCACACAGAAAGAATAACATGGATAAGCCATATTTTTCCGGAAAGTAATTCCGGTATTTCCGGATTCAATTAAATATTGTTAATGTTGGTAGTGATATTATTACTACTCAATTCAAAATTTAAAGGAAGGACAACTAAAATTATTTTTTTAAGAAATCACAACTAGATTAATTTATTATTTATCTGTTGAATAATAAAAACAATTGACTTTCGATCGAAGCATACAATTTTTTATTTTGCCTTTTTATGGCGACAACTTTTTATAAATTGTTTTACTTAAATTTCAATCAAATCAACCAATTCCGGAGGAATATCCATATTAATATATGCATTTCGGATCAATGACCCCAATTCAATCTACCTACTCCGATCTATGTTCATCATATGCCCAATCTGCCATGACAGTCGATTCCCTTTCAACTTATCTGTAACTGGCAGAACTTTCAAACTTCTTCTAATATACCCTTAAGGTAAAATACACACGTGGTCAAAAATACGGGTCAATGACGAAAATCCCTGTAACTTACTAATTAATTATTGTTAATATTATTTTTTATAAATGTTAATTACGTGTATATGCATGTAATTAACTGATAATGTTAATATCGTTGAAATAAAACCTAATGTGAACTAAAACGTTATATTAAAAACTAAAAATTCATTAACCTCGTATTTGGAAAGAAAATCAATCAATCAATTGGTTGTTTTACTTTTGCTTGTTTTCTAACTTTTGTTTTCAACCTGTCAAATTATAATGATAAAAGGCGGTCATTATCGTCTTTCACCATCGTTAATGAATTACTATCATGTCGTTAATTTGATTGTGAATCAAATAGTAGTATAGTAGTGAAATATAATTACATTTGCATGGTTCCCTGGTCTAGACTAGGTCGCTGTAAACTGGGGTATTGAAGCAAAGTTATCTAAACGCAGGGAAGTACTAGTATAGGTGATTTGAGTAAACGCATCTCATGTATTACATGTTGCATTACATCAATTAATATTGCTACATTTGTCGATAACATGTATAATAATCAGTATTGAGAGTCGCCATTTTAGTTAAGAGATCGCTTGCGAAATTTTTTTGCATGCGCAACTTTGTCATAGCACAGATACGCTTGAAAAATATTCGTAAATCAAAAGTCTATGGTATTTCCTAATCCGTACTTCCATATACTTAATATAATTAATGCGAAGTCACTCTGTTTGTTTGTTTGATTGTTACCTTTTTACGACTAAACGGCAGATTTGATCGTTATGAAAAGCAAGGAGATAGATTATATCCTGGAGAAAATACAAATAGGCATAGGCAAATTTTTATCCCTGAATTAAAAATCAAAAACAAGCGAATGTAGTTGCGGGCGGCAGCTAGTAATAAACAATGGGTATCATTTAAGCTATCACCAATTTAATTAGTTTTGTGTTTCTTAAATAATAGGGTTTGTCCTCAAAATAGTAGATCTGTCACCAAAATGTAGTCACCAAACAATGCAAAATCAGTTCCACAATAAATCACCTAAAATCCTGAGATATAAGGTCTAGTACCAAATAAATGTTTTTGTATGTATTATAATAGGTGTGTCCTAATAAGTATTTAAGCAAACTAATTTAAAGAGATCACCAAACCACAGGTCCAAACTAAGGCGTTGTCGACGTAGCCCCGCTACGCGGGGCTCCTATTTCTGTCTGCAGGGTTTACAGTAACCTAACACGAAGGGAATGTCGGGGTCTTAGTTCGCTCGCTCCGCTCGCTCACTAGACCCCGCCATCCTCTTCGAACCTAACCTGTCCGAGTCGGTGTGCCCAATGTCTCGTATAAAGCATTTCTTCATAGAAATAAGGAACTGATCTATTTATTTGGTGACAGATCTACCATTCCGAGCACAAAGCTATTATTTAAGTAATAAAACTATTATTATAAGAACGAAGTTTATATTCATCTAATGCACTACAATTTTATTGGTAATCCATCTCTTATTTTACACATGTATCAACATTTATTTGATAATTCATACCTGGGAACACTTTTTGTTTATCTGAGAACGAAAATATTTCGTGGCGATAGATCTATTTACTAGGTGATACAACTTTGATGACAAATATAAATTTTGGTGACAAGAAATATAGTTCCCATAAACAATCTCTGCTCCATCATCCAATTAGCGATTCTGTCCACCAATAGGTGCCTAACAAAAATACAATCCAATTAGCTCGTAAATATTTAAATCTATCCAAGACTCACCTCCAGACATGAAGGTGAGCTTAAGATCAGTAATTCGTTGTTTTTCCAATAATAAACATATTTTTCCAGTATTATTGGGTACCTTTTCTCAGAAAACTGTCTGGCAATCAATTGCTGTCAAGTTAACTTCATAATAACGTTGTAACAATTCGCAACACTTAATAATTTTGCGAATGAAAAATGAACAACAACAACAAAATTAAAACTGAGTATAAATGTATTTTTTTTCTTGAGTACGCCACAATGGAACACCGCTTTTTTTTTGTTTAGCCTGCCTACCTAGGTTCATTGTCTAAAAATTTATACCACTCAAAGAACAATAACACAAAATATATATAAGATTCCCGCACGGAACAAATATTTGTATGGCCTACGGGCGGTCTGGGTCTTGCTGTATGTGTATGTAAGTTTAAATATTTGTAACGATACAGGACCAATTCAATGCTTAAAAAAATATGCTAGTGCAAAGTTAACGCAGGTATTTACGGTATTACGCAGAGCAACATGCAGGAATTTAGCTTTTGACTGATAATGCGGGGGCAGAGCATAGCCATGCAAGTACACAAAAAACCAATCAAACACGCAAGCTGTAAAAATATGTTTTATGACATCTACCTAATTTAAATATGTGAAACTCAATGCAGACAACGCACCGATGATTCCGGATGTCCAACCCCGGGTTGTTCACCAGTGGACAACAAGAATACTTGTTAGAAAATTTGCCGCTGTCCACCAGTGGTGCCCAACCAAAATAATTTAAAAAAGTCGTGTCGCTGTCCAACAGTGGAGGAAAAATGTTAAAAGTTTGTATCTTTGTCCACCATCTGACAGACAGTGAAAATTATTTTAAAAATTGTTTATTAATTACAAGACGGGGGTGGACATCGGGAATCGTCGCAACGCACAGCGTAAACTAAACCGCAGTGTCTAGAAGCATGGAATTTTGCTCAAAAGAAGATTACATGTATTACGAAAGTAAGCACTTATGAAGGATTCCTAAAAAAGCATCACCAAAATGGATAGGATGATAGAGGATGCAATTTTGCATAGAAATTCTTTCGTCATTTTTGTAGCTGAAAAGGTGAACGTAGGTAGTTTGACTTCTGTGTAAACGTAAAAGTTAATAACATCCACTTTTCTTGAAAATTCTTCATTAATAGCTCTTGAGAAGATGTTGATGACTTGGGAATAAAAAAAAAATGTAATGTGTGAGTGTGATGTAATATAAGTAGTGTTGCGTAGTATTGTGTTGACCAAACCGTCAGTAGCCCTAGTTCAATTCCTAGCATCCTTGAGTTCCTAGTATCATTGAAATAATTATGGATCTACATTATGGGACTGTAAAGTTATTGTCGCTAGCTATTCCCTTTATCGAGATGTTAGTTCCAAATACATAACACATGTTTACATAACGTGTTACAATTTCGATACATAGCAACAAGATAACAGAAACTAGAACTACCAATAGAATTTTATTTGAATATTGAGTCGGTTTCCACGATATATCGCTAGAAATTCCATTCTTGTTTAGCTTTGGTGGGTCATTTATTTTAATAATATCTTTCTTTGAGTCTGTCTGATAAATTCTTCGTGTAGCATGGAAATGCGATTATGTTATGCAAAACTAACGTTACACTTTTTTAAAGGCAAGTCACATTATGTATTTTCTTATCATGTAAACCATTTGCCGTTCTTACTTGAGCGTAATAACAGGAAAAAGGACCAGTTTACTTTTTAAACACAATAACTGAATAGTTGTATATTCGCAGAGGCAAGTATTGTTATACAATTATGGTAATACAAGGGAATTTAGTACAATATTAACAGCAATCATCGGTAGAAATTTGATATTGACTTGGCCTTTATGGCGTAGCTGTAAGAGTGATTTTCGTCGTGGTTGGCTGTACTCATCGTTTCAGACGATATTGGGTGATGAGTTCTCAACGTCAATCGTATCGGGGGTTCGCCATCGGTCTAAGTTATCTATCTAAGTAATAATCCGTTTAAAACTATAACATAACATTTATTTATTCTCAGGCAACTTTGGCCCATAGATAAATACTTTACAGACTAACATGTATATTGTAAAAATGCAACTCGTGTTAGTAAATAGGAACTTAAAAACAATGTTAATAGCACTTCACTGCACTATGACTCTGTGCGTTCACTATATTGGGTTCAGCTTACAGCCTAGCTGGATGCACAGACCTATTTTACTTGGAGCGACCGCCTATCTGACCTGCACAACCCAGTTGGTACTGGGTACCACGATACCCCTTAGTATGCCTGGTTATCAGTCTTTCGGCCCACTGACTCCCGTAACAGCAATCGGACGCAGAAATAGTAAATGAAATACGCAAGCAGCACCTATCTATATATATAAAAATGAAACCCGTTTTCCTTGGTCACGGCATCACGCGTGAATGGCTGGACCGATTTCACTAATTCTTTTTTTGTTGTATTTGTTATTATTAGGAGAAGGTTCTTACGGAAAAAAATATTAAGAAAATCACTTAGAAATATTTAAAAATATACATTTAATTTTGCATATTTAAAAAAACGCGCGTAACGAATGTCAATGTCATTCACAGCCATAGACTATATTGAAAGAGCATTGTTTGTTCGGAAACGTGGTTACTTAATTATATCTACTATATAAAAATAAGTCGGGTTTTCCTTCCTGACGCTATAACTCCAGAATGCACGAACCGATTTCCATGGTTTTGCATTCGTTAGAAAGGTCTCGGGCTCCGTGAGGTTTATAGCATAGAAAATTCAGGAAAGGTAGGGTAGGGTAGGTAGGTAGGGTAGGTAGGTAGGTAGGTAGGTAGGTAGGGTAGGTAGGTAGGTAGGTAGGTAGGGTAGGTAGGGTAGGGTAGGTAGGTAGGTAGGTAGGTAGGGTAGGTAGGTAGGTAGGTAGGGTAGGGTAGGTAGGTAGGTAGGTAGGGTATGTAGGGTAGGTAGGTAGGGTATGGTAGGTAGGTAGGTAGGGTAGGGTAGGGTAGGGTAGGTAGATAGGGTAGGGTAGGGTAGGGTAGGTAGGTAGGGTAGGGTATGGTAGGTAGGTAGGTAGGGTAGAGTAGAGCAGGGTAGGTAGGTAGATATGGTAGGTAAAAAGTGCATTGCAACGCATGCCGGGGACAGCTAGTATGTACATAATATGCAATCGATAAATGTTTGCGTTTACACATACTGTCTAAATTATGTACCTATCGTACACATAGAACTAGTTCAGTAGTTCAAATCAATGCTGATGTCAATTTATACTATAACAGACCTAAAGTAAGTTTGTTATCAGAAGCTATTGTGTTTGATCCGTGGGGTCGGTGGAGTACGCAGTCTAATTCTGATTAGATACTAGGTAAGTAGTATAATAGTTTATAGAATTATTATTTAAAATGTCTTATAGTACATTACTGCCGCGGTCTATAATGACTACTTTGCTGGTCGCGCTGATTATGGCCGACAGCGCAGCGTAGCGCAGCTCCAGGCCGACACAACGCGGTCAGCGTGCAGCACTTGATGGACGAGCTGAGATAAAGGCCGAGACCGTAGGTCGAGGCCTTTACAGCGAGGACAGCAAGGGCTGCAATGATGGCCAAGCTGAAAGGCCTAGAGCGTAGCTAGGCTAGCTCGAGGCAATCATAGCGGGACCAGCGAAGCAGTCATTGTGGGCCAAGGTTTGTATAGTGCTTTACTCAAAAATGCAAGTACCTAATCTAAATAAAACCAGCAACCTTAAAAAAAGTTTATTGAGGGCGCGTTTGTGGCGCTCCGGCCAGAGCAGGATCATTTGCTGATTTCCAATCCGCAAAAAAAAGGGCGCGTAGCTATGCAATTCGAACAAAATTATGCTGTTTTTCGGTACATTTTGTGACCAAACTAAACCAAATTAAATATAACTAACAACTAATACATATAGATTGTTTAATAGTTTTTACTCAAAAATGCATGTAATGTGGTCATTATTTTGACAACCTTGTTTGAGCAAATTCGACCTTGCCGTTCTGTACCAAGGAGCGGCCGGCAAAGTTTTGCTGGCCGCTCTAACAGGCCGGCAATGTTTTGCCGACCGCTATTTTGACGTTACAACGTTTAAAAAAATCAAATCCAAAAAGATTTTACTAAGAACACAGCTGTTTGTATCTATAGAGATAGGTACAAAAAGATTTTATTCCATATTAGGCTGTATAGTTCCAACAACAAATGCTCAAAAAAAAATAAAGAAGGAACAAAAGCGGGGTTCAGCGAAAATTTTAATTAATATGTTTTTTATTTAAATTACTGGTTTTATTTAGATTAGGTATTTACATTTTTGAGTAAAGCACTATACAAACCTTGGCCCACGATGACTGCTTCGCTGGTCACGCTATGATTGCCTCGAGCTAGCCTAGCTACGCTCTAGGCCTTTCAGCTTGGCCATCATTGCAGCCCTTGCTATCCTCGCTGTAAAGGCCTCGACCTACGGTCTCGGCCTTTATCTCAGCTCGTCCATCAAGTGCTGCACGCTGACCGCGCTGTGTCGGCCTGGAGCTGCGCTACGCTGCGCTGTCGGCCATAATCAGCGCGACTAGCAAAGTAGTCATTATAGACTGCGGCAGTAATGTACTATTTATATTGTAATAACGATCTTCCGATGCCGTTTCCCACAATGTTTACGATATCGGGTTGAGTTTAGGTTCATTTTTTGTTTTATTCTCAACTTATTTGATTTCTAAAAATACTTTAAGTTGGCAGACATAGTCAATTCTAAATCTACGAAAAAAAAAAATCTAAGTGTCACAAATAGTCGCAGAAAAAATAAAAACCGGAACCTGTTTTTTACATATTTTGCTAAATCTTAATAGATTGCAATAAGGGTTATTTTATTATTATTCCCTGTCTTGATTTATTGCACAAATATCTCAAATGTAACCTCAGTCTGCGGTCGGGTCGGCCGTCGTCTTAAATGGGCTCTGTATCGCCTTTACGCTCTTGTTGAAAAGATCGCTGTACAAACACAAAATATTCGATGAACCATATTTTTGATACTTGACAAGTCAAGAGTATTTTCTTATTACAGATTGTTATTACAATATTTGATTTCGCTAAAAGTAAGTAGGGTTTTTAAATGCTTATTCGTCAAGAACGAGAGGTAAGGTCTCATCATAACTAACAAAACGAGCCCAAACTCGGCACACCTAGTTCTACTCGTCGAGGAGTTTCAGTAATATTGACTGAAGTACACCTTCAGGTCACTCCTCCAAGTCTGGAGGTAAGGCCTCATCATACCTAAAAAAACGAGCCAAAACTCGGCACACCTAGTTGTACTCGTCGTGGAGTTCCAGTAGCAGTCACCGAAGTACATCTTCAGGTCACTCCATCAAGACCGTGGATAAGTACGTATTATATAGAAACAAGATTTAAAAAAAGAAACTATTAATGTGTTAAAATTAGTTCACTTGACTATGTTCCCGCTGCTAACCGATCCTACACTTGTCGCAAGTGTCAATGTAGTGCTTCGATACTATGCCTGTCAATTTTGCAAACGCGTCCTTAAATTATTTGTTTCTGGCTTGATTGGGTAGCGGGGAAAATGGACAAAAGCCTTCGACAGCTACCTCATTAATTGGCGAGAAAAACACAGCAAGAAGTTCAACTTCGAGAGAAGCGAGGACAGAAGAGTTCTTTGCCCGACGGTGGAGCAGTTACCTCAGATTATTCGATGTATTTTCGATCTGATAGGCTCCAAGCTGATGTCCTTGTCCCAATATGCGTCGGCCATACTATACATCCATATTCGTAATCTCATTAGTCATCCCTTTCTAGCCCGATCATCTCTCATACAGTCCATCTATCGTTTATTTGGTCACACATTCAAATTCATACTCAAAACATTCCTCACGATATTTTCGTCAGAAATAACGCGAGTTTTATGGAATCCGTTACTTAAGCCATTACATGATAAGGCAAGGAAGCCTTATCATGTAATGGCATACATCAACGTAATAAACAAGAATGCATTCACGCTAAATTGTAAGTGCAACCATAACGTTCAAGGTTGATTGGGAACTAAAAGCCAAGTGCGAGTCGGACTCGCGCACGAAGGGTTCCGTACTATTATTTATAAAAACGAGCAAAAATATCACTTTTTTTGTATTGCCTTAAATATTTATTTTATTCAGTTTTTAGTATTTGTTGTTATAGCGGCAACAGAAATACATAATCTGTAGAAATTTCAACTGGCTAACTATCACGGTTATTGAGATACAGCCTGGTGACTGACGGACGGACGGACAGCGAAGTCTCAGTAATAGGGCCCCGTTTGACCCTTCGGGTACGGAACCCTAAAAAAAGTTGACAGTTTCGGATAACTTGATTTGCTGCCGTCTGTACCTCAGCTGTAATTAATTTTGCATGGACAAGCTTGTTATTTGGAGGTTGTTGGAGTTACCTAGATTATCAAACGTCCGGTACTCTTTGAGCGACAGGGTTTGCGTCGTAATTTGGTTAGGTCGTCTCCAATGTTAGGAAAATTGTTTTGCGGGACTTCGATACCGGAAACATGCTTCATTGGTGTGTTCTGCGAATCGGGCGGAAAATTTACTATGTAGGTAATCATTATTAAACTAGTAACTGCCGGTAGAGAACACAAAAGCTGGCTTGTTCATGTTCGGAATAGATCAATCACGTGCGTTTTACTCAATAAATAAATACTCTTATCGAATCGACCCAAAAGAGTTAGTCCTTCATGATTATGTAATTTAGAGAAATATTTAAACATGACGGCAATTTCAAATTACCAGCCGGTGTGAAGCCGGGAAGGGCTGAGACATTTTTTTAATAAATCAAGGACTTATGTAATCCTAACCACGGTACACGTCGCTACCGCGTAAAAGAAACACTACAAATGCTTCAGTTAATTTGTAACTTTTGACCTAAAATAGTGATCAAATAACAAAAACCCGGATCGCGCTGAATTTTGATAGGAAGCTTGGGTACACCAGTAGAAATAAAGTGCCAAAAGTCCCCATCGATCCGATATGTGGCAAAAAAAGTTATTCGAGGTCAAAGGTATAAGGTTCGGTTTTTTGGATGTTTCTCGAAAACAGTAGGTAAGTTTTATCGAAATAGCACAGACCAAATTTTAGATTATAAAATGATCTACAAAAACAAGGCGTGACGTAATTTTTTTGTATTTTTCCCAGCAAACCTTTAAACCTTTCTAAATATGGGATAATCATTATGGGGATGCATACAAAATAACTAGTTCGACATGTTTGGGAGTTCGCCATATCAATATTGGATTGAAAATGACGTCATTTAGCTAACCATGCATTGTCATCCAAACTAAACGTGTATGCAAAATTTCAGCTCAATCGGTTGGGGATAACTGTTTTAAAACTCAGTTGCAAGATTTGACCAAAACACATTTGGGTTTGTCTCCACCGATCCCGAGATCGGATTGAATTGGAAACTATTCCAACCCATTTGTCTACAAATTGGCCTACATCGGGTGATACGACTATCGGTACAATGATCGGTGAGTCCACATCCTACATCTCGACAACCTCGTGAGTAGTCGTGAGCCAAGTCAAGATACTTGGTTTACTTATCTTTCTCGGATTTCACGAGGTTCTCGTCATCCGGAACCGTTATATCAACAATCATTGCGCGCCGCTCTGATCAATCCACCACCACTATATCAGGCTTATTGGCTACAATAGTCCTGTCAGTAATGATGGATTGACCAGTACAGTGTGATATTGCCATTTTCGAAAACTGGGTCGGGCACATACCAATAATACGGCACTTCCGATTCCACAAGGCTGTTGCTGATGGATTATCCTGGCTTTATATATTTATTATTATTGATGTATAAGGATCCATATTTGCAGAAAACGGTTCGTACCATGAAAACAATCCAATCAGGTTATAATTGCACCATAGCCAGTGTTCAGAACTCTGACAAAGCAGACTGGTTAATGAGGCGCGTCTGTGGTGTGGTGACATAAAGTTAAATACTTTCGGCTAAGCGTTGAAGCGTATCTTGTACAATGGTACTTGCAACTGCAAGTTTCGTAAACAGCTACAATGTTTTTCGTTTATTAATCATACCCGGATGGATGAGGTCGTCGACTCGTAGTCGGTTGTTTTATGGTGGTTATCAATGGAGCGTAGGTACCAGGTTAGGCGATTTACGCGTAAGAGTACAAATTCGTGCGTATTTAAACATATAAATAAAATTGAAGTATCTGTGTATAAATCAATATAAGGTTTTTACTGAATGCTTATGAAAGTACAGCCTTGGCCAAAAGTATTGAGCACCCATGACATCTTTCAGTTTTATGAGGAGCATCAAATCGAAATAAAACAAAACGTTTTAAATAATATTTATTGTTTTTAATTATTAATAGAAAATTAATATGTTGTGGGTTTACCTCTGCCTTAAATAAGGCAGAAATTCTTTTTGGTAAAGAGTTTACGAAATTTTCACAATCTTCAGCAGTAATCGCGTTTCATTCCAGAAGGAGGCAGCGTTTCAGTTCAACTTCGGTGGTTTAAAGCCCATTTATACCAAGCTTTTTATTGTGGTCGGAGAGCCATGGCTTCTTTCTGGCTTTACAGCCTTTCAGACCAGCTTCGTTTGCTTTGTCCATCCTTATTCCCGTGGGTCAAAAGCTTGCGACGCCATTGGCTCCAGAGAGAGGAACCTTTTAACAACACGATCCGTGTCCCGGAGTACCGCTTTTGCATCAAGCCCTTTGTCGCTTTCTGAATCAAGTATTAAGTCCGCCCCGGTTGTTTGTGCTTAGTGTTAAATAAATATGCCTAAAGTACGGACCCTGTTATCCAGGGCGTGTTGTTCTGTTTCAGTCCATTTGAGTATGCCGAAAAAGTATTAAACCACCATGACCCAACCGTTGCAGGTGCGCCACCTATTTCTGCCTGTTTTACGGATTTCCTTGTTTTAATAAATTCCATTTGAATGCGAATGAACTTTTTCTTTCATTGGGCAATTGTACAACACACAAACACACACACACACACACACACACACACACACACGAAAAATGTAATAACATTTTACCTCAAATTAGCATAATCAAAGCAAAGTTATTGCCATCACTAATTTTTCTTGTAAAGCATGGTGATTCATCATCTGCCTAGTCTATTCTTAACTATGTTGGAGCGGCTTCCAATCTCACCAGATGCAGCAGGATTCCAGTTTTTACATGGAGCCACCTATCTGACCTCCACAATCCAGCATAGTGGTTATGGAATTAAAATACTTATTTTCCCAAGCACTGATCCTACCTAGCTAGCAATCAAACCCATACTGACTGATTTTCAATGCCCAAAGGGGTCTCAGCATGAATTGGATAGAGATGTAAAAATAATAATTAATAATTTAATGCCGGACTTTATTTTTAGATTTATATTAACATTATCTTTAAAATATTGTTCCGTTCCCACAGACAAACCGTGAAAACGGTTTAATGGGGCATCGTTTTCAAATGAAAGTTTGTAATAAACTTGTTTAATAAATAAATAAATAATAATAATAATGTTCATCAAGGATGGACTCCAGCAAACATCATATCTTACATTTAATTGATAGACTAACGACCCTGACTTATTATTCAATGTAGGTACTGTAAAATATGGGTATTATAGATTGATTCAAGAGATATGCCCATGTATTCTTCAATTGAGAAATTAAAGTAAAACTTTTGCTGAAAATTCAGGGTATACAATAACGTCATGTGCACTTAGAAAGTTGGAAATCATTTCAATAGCTAACACATTAGCAAAATAAAGCCTAAAAAATTCAATAATTGATTACATTACAGCAGTAAAAAAATATCTGCAGAATGTACTTTATGGGTAAAACATTTTCATTTCAAGTAATTATAAAGTCTCTCAAGGTTTTGAAGCTGCCGTTTTCTAATGGTGGTTAAATAATATCATTTTATAACAAGTTGCCTAAATTGGTTACAGTTACTGACCAAGGGCAAACTAAATCTCTCTGTATACAAAAGCTATAAAAACTTTATGTCTCTTTGAAGAGAGATAGATGATTGGCACTTATTCCTTATGTATTAAATATTATATCATCTACTAGCTGCTGCCCGCGACTTCGTTCGCGGTGTTTTTTATGGATATGAAAAATAGATGTTGGCCGATTCTCAGACCTACCCGATATGCACACAAAATTTCATCAAAATCGGTCAAGCCGTTTCAGAGGAGTATGGCAACGAACACTGTGACACGAGAATTTTATATATTAGATCAGCCATACTGTTATCTTGTCATCAGCAAACAGCACTCCACTGCTGGACATAGGCCTCTTCAATCACTCGAAACTTCCCTTCTCTTGTTATCAGACCTCAACAAATACCATATCACACTACAAAAAATACCATTGGAATATAACTTTTTTTCTGTCAGAAAGAAGATATATATTATCTATGGACCGTGGACCCAGTGGTGTAGGATTTTCAACAATAACATTTTATTTGAAGATACCATGGCACTAATCAATAAATTCTAAAATACTAATTATTGCCACAAAATCCTTAACTTAATTTTTGTATTAATCTTTCTGCAATTGTATTTGTATTGTATTGTTTGCATTGTATATTCTACAATTCTGCTATGGTTGTATTGTATATTCTGCAATGGTAATAATTATAATTTATTTTTCTAGATCGCAAACATAATAATAACAGATTGTCTCCAGACAAGGGAACTCCTGAAAGATTAACAGCAGAGAGTTAAGAGAGTTTTTAATGCACACAATCACTTCATAACAAAACATTATGTACTACCAAGACTCAGTACTGCTGCCAGAATAGTCTCTGCACATGGGAACTGTATTGTGATTTAAGTATTAAATAAATAAGACAGTACTAAACTATAGATTTAAGTATTGCAGTTGATAACAGGCACACAAGTATATATATGTATGTATTAAGGCAGGGATACACATGCCAGTATTTCGAAAAAGTAGCCAGCATGCAAGTTAGTGGCATGTACGAGTAACTGGCACACTGCGGATACATTTGCAAGTATTACTGGCATGCAAGTTGTGCCCTTGCATGCCAGTATTACCAACGCATATACACAAGACAGTTCCTGAGAGTCACTCGTACCTATTCTTGCGCCAAAAATGGATAACATAGAAGTGAATTAAACAAAATTGTGTTGTTACTAGGAATTGAATGTGTAGCTAAATTAATGAGAGATAAAAGGCAAAAAAACGGGGAGTTTCGGAAAGAGGTTGGATTAGCAGAAGGGAAGATTTTGCAGCTATTAGTTGTCTTCTTAAAGAAATGCGTCAAGAAGATTCTGATGACAGAAACCATTTGAGAATGCTCCCAGAAAAAAATTGATGCATTTTTAGGAAAAATTGTGGACAAAATAACAAAGAGTCAGCTACAGGCATGCCCGTACCTGTCGCGTCTGTTCACACATGTCACAATCCCCTGTGTCCCCTCCCTCAATGGGCATGCAAGTAAATCAAATGTTGTACTAGCTACTCGTATGCCAAGTACAGGCATGTCAGTTAGCGTATACACATGACAGTAGCTGGCACGTGCAAGGAGCTGGTATGCTAATGTGCAAGCTACGGGCATGTGTATTCCCAGCTTTATGTGAAGGTTACAGTTTGTTTTTTTTTATGTGAGCATGGATGGCCAAATCGGAAATTATAATAGCAAAAACTACTCAAATGAGTCTCTAGCCTCATTTTAAGAAAAAGTAAAACTGCTTCATAATATGATATTTGAAAAATTAATATTCTTAGCCTTGTGTTATTTTTAAGTGTTTTTTTTAGTCAAAATCAATAGCTTGAAGCTTTGAGCTTGCCCTTTGATTCTGAAAAAAAAGCACATACTGTAATAATACACCATTTGATAGTGTGGCTAATAAAGATCAAATTCTGAAAAGTAATGAAATATTTATATTTCTAAGTTACAAGAAGTTTTTAACAAATATATTGTGAGTCATAAATCATTTAGACTTCTTAATTTTAAATACGCTACAAGATATCTAGATAAGACAAAGAGTTTCAATACACAAATTCACAGTTTGAGATAACCGTGATCCCTGAGTAATAAACATACATGCTTATCATTAAAACAAAGCCCAATAAATAGAAATGATAATCGATAGAATTTCACATGTGATTTTATTTACTTTTATTTTTGTTCTTTAATAAAAACTGTGGACTTTAGCTTCCAGCTGGAATATGTGTGAGAGTCAGAACAGTCATTTAATTAATAGAGATCTAATATGTACACAAAGCTAGTCCAAATCAAACAATGTTTTACGATCGTGTAGCAGGGCTTCACATTTTTGACTTAAAGGAACCTTGACACCACAGCAATAACTTTGTTAAAGAATAACCATATGGTTTTCTCGGATTCATTGCTTTCTAACTTTAATCATTTTCCTACAGTTTCAAGTCAATGATTTAACTTACCGAAAGATGCAGTTTGTGTATTCTACAGGACACGGTTGCAGCTACCACCAATATGCACAAAACAGCCTTTTTCACCACACAAATCATGTTTCATGACGATTACATGAATTTTGAATTACTAAATTTTATTCTTTACTGTCTGAAATTCCAATTGTTCACAAAAACATTTCCTCGGTCGGTGACGGAGATAAACACGGCAGGTAATATTCACTAATGATATATTGTCTATGGCAGCACTACAGTTTTTTTTTAAGGTCCTCCTTACTACTTTGCCTATGGTTGATGTAAGCAAAGGTGTAAGCCTAAGGGTAGCAATGAAATTCAATTTTTCTTACGTTTGTTACAATTAGCTGGTCAGTGTCAGGTTGTATGTTGATTAAAATATGATTCGCGACCGTAACAACTATGATTGAGAGAGAGTTAAAATCATTGAAACGAAAAGGCCAATGGTAACAAGAAGTAACCTTAGAACGTTGATTTTCATTGCATCTAATGTTGCCTGAACCAAAACGATGTAAACAGACAAAACTTGAGAAATATGACTTTTATTAAAAGCTCTGACAATTCTGAAAATCTGGATCTGAACCTTTTTAAAAGGCTCTTTTAGACAGTATATTCTACGTGCCTACGTGCTAAATATATTAAAAAGGAAGCAAATTTCACAAAGTCAGGTTCGTCTAAACACGTCAAATCATCGAAGTTAAGACTCATGAGGGTAGTTTTGAAAAAAATCTTAATAGCTTTTTGTACCTTAGTTTCTAATGTGAACGAATGAAATTATTCATAGAAACTGTATTGTATCCCTGGTTTCACTCCAGCAAGGGTGATTATTAGTAACCTAATAATTATGATTCTGCTAAAGTGGCCTTTTTAGTGCCCCTGATCAGTAAGAAAAATATAACTTAAAAGGAAGTTTGTTCAGTATACTTGTTAAGATTAATTTTACCGTCTACTGTGTCTGCCCCCATAAAAAAAGACCCGACCGACGGTACCATAAACCAATTTAAGCAAAATGGCTCGTTTCCATGTAGATAAAAGTGGTGATTTGTTCATGATGGATGAACTGAAATTATTGATTTTCGATTTAGTCTTTGGTCGTGTTGTGTGCTGTCATGCTGTGATACGGCCGAGCAATTTCTCTGATAAATTAATATTCTCACATTTTTCTCATGTAATTCATGAAAAAACAATTAGAAAAATATATCGAAGTAACTAGCATATTGGTTTTCGTCTATTTGCAAAGAACCGCTTTCTTTGTCAAGTAATTGAACGCCGCGCTAATAAAGTGTAAAAAAAACGTGTGTTTTTATTACGGTAGTTTTTTTTAATAATAAAAAATTGATCGGGATTATTTCATCGTCAATATGAAGCTGTTATGGCAATGTATGTTATCCCCTCGTCTGTATAAGGTGTACAAAGAAGGACCAAAAGACGTAAGTTCTAATCGTTACGTACATAAATAATTATCATTATTTGTTATAATTTAGGTTGTTAATAAATATAGTTTATTTTGCTTTAGAAAGAAATTCTTGAATGTAATTATATTGTAATCTATAGGTCATCACCATCCACAACCCAATTTGAACTACTTGATCATGGGGCTTTCTCTGTTCAAGCCTATCTTGATCGAGATCCTGACAATATCATATCATCATATCATATAGGTATAAGGCCCAATAATTATTATTGATGTCAAAAATGTTGTCCACCCATCCCACCTTTGTCTGGAACCGAGATGGGCAGACAATAATTCTTACTTTGAATTATTAGGCCATTATTTATTAAATTATTAATTGAATTATTTACTCATATAAGGGACACCTATTTGGTCACTCTAAAACTTTTTTCTCGGCTTTAGGCACGAGGAGCTTGTGGCTAAATAATAACAGCCGCCCAGGTCGATCTTTAAAGGTTAAGCCGTGCTTGCTGAGGTTGGTCTGTGGATGGGTGACCATAATTACATATCGAGTTTCCCCCGTGCCTCGGAAAGCACGTTAAGCTGTTTGTCCCGGCTGTCATTTGTAAATCTTTGATGGTTGTTACGAGTAGTCAGAAGCTAAAAGTCTGACATCCAGTCTTACCAAGGGGTATCGTATTACCCAGTTACTGGGTTGAGGAGGTCAGATAGGCAGTCGCTTCATGTAAATTACTGGTACTCAGCTGCATCCGGTTAGACTGGAAGCCGACCCCAAGATAGTTTGGGAAAAGGCTAGGCAGATGATGATAACTTTTGTTGGCTTCACTCCTTTTATAGGGTTCCCAGCACAGGTTAATTTGACTTTGATTTGCGATATTTCAATCTTTATGTTGCTCCAAATCTAGAAGCGTTGAAGTTGATTCTTATGGCTTTATGCCAGTCATGAAACTGCATAGTTTTCCTGTCCTTCATGAGCATCCAGTTCCTGGCATTGTATATCAGGGTGGGCTGAACACACTGGTTAAATGAAGCTCGTCCTCACACTGTCTCTGATAGATGCTCTAAGCTCATCAAGAAGCTTTGTCTAAGCTCAGCAAGAAGCTTTATCTAAGCTCAGCAAGAAGCTTTGTCTAATAGCTTTGTCATTAAAAAGAAGCATATACAAGACAGATTATGGCACACCATACATAATTTATTTGATTCTTGTTTTGTATTTATTCAGTTCTTTGCAGGATTTCTATGTTCGAGTTTGCCGCTGTACCCCATAGTTGCATGCCGTAGCACGCTATGGGTTTAATTATGGCTTCATAAATAAGTAATTTATTTGTCATTGACAACTGAAACTTCTTGTGCAACATCCAATACATTTTTCTGACCTGTTGTCCCATTGCTAGCCTTATGGTAAAGATGTGTTTTTTTCCATGTGAGTCTCTTGTCTACATACATTCCCAAATACTTTGCCTCATCGTGTTGGGGGACTTGAACTCCGTTTAATGTGACTGGAGGGCAACTGTCGCGTCGAGTGGTGAATGTCACTTGGATCGATTTGGATTCATTCGCCTGGATGCGCCAATCTTTAAGCCATTTCGCGATATTGTCAAGGCTATTTTGGAGTTTTCGGTTGGCTTTTTCTGGGAGTTCGTCCGATGCCAGAACTGCTTTGTCGTCAGCGAAAGTGCCTGTTAAGGGCAAGGTTAAAGAAAGGGCCTTGGAAGTCGGCAGATCTGCAGTATACAGAAGATACATGGAAGGACCCATTACACTGCCCTGAGGTACGCCTGCATGGATTGGATATAGTGTAGTTACTTCTTCCCCATGTTTTACAAAGAAATGTTTGTTTTCTAAATGCGATCAAATAAAGTTGTAGTATTCGATTGGCACTGATTTTTTTATCTTAAACAGTAGCCCATCATGCCACACGCGATCAAAGGCCTGTGAGATGTCCAAGAATGTAGCTGTGCAGTATTGTCTCCTTTCAAAAGCATTGTTAATGTTGTTCACAAGCCTATGTACTTGTTCAATAGTACCATGTTGTTGCCTGAAACCAAACTGGTGGTCTGGGATTAAGCTTCTTTCTTTTATGATTGGCGATAATCTGCTCAAGAATAGGATCTCCATCACTTTTGATGCACCAGGCAATAGGCTGATAGGCCTGTAAGATTTTACGTCTTCAGCGGTTTTGCTCGTTTTAGGGACCATAATGATTTGAGCTACTTTCCTTTGCCTGAGGACCGTTGAAGTTCTCATTATGGCATTATAGATGTATGTTAAGAAGCGCACTCCCTCTTCTGGCAATTCCCTCATTATTTTAGCGGTTAAGAAACATCATTTGATCAATCAAATGATGTGTCTAGGTTTTTTGTTATAAGTTCTTAATTTTTATCCTTATAAACTGACCGACTGAAAAGATGTGTTAATCGGTTGTCGTAGTATGCGCATGTGATGCGGAGGAATGAGGAAAATGTCGTGAGGAAAGTTTTGAGCATGAATGTGGATGGTTATAAGAGAAGGAGAAGACCAAAGAAACGATGGATGGACCGTGTGAAGGATGATATGGCAAGAAAGGAGGTGTCTCATGAGATGAGAAGTAATACAGAAGTGTGGAAGGAGAAGACATGCTGCGCCAACCCCAAATAAATTGGGATAAGGGCAAGAGAATGATGATGATGATTTTTACCCTTATAAAGGTACTTTTGTCATACTTCTACTGATCTAGTCCTACTTATCTTTTATATTTCGAATACTTTTTCCTAAATTAGATAAATTACTTCAATTTTTTTTATTACATTTACATTGTACTTGCACATATTATTAACATGTGCAAGTACAATGTTTCTGTGCAAGGTAATGAACCTGTTACACCTAAAGTAAGAGTTAGGCATTAATTAGCTTTGTTTCAAAACCGACTTGTCATTTCGGAAATAAAAAAAAAGGGTGGTTCCGGCATGCAGTTGCGTATTGATTGATTACGCGTGGGCGGCGTGGGTTGCGATCGCGCGGCGCATGACCGGTTGCGCGCGCCTGCAGCCCCTATCGATACCGGCTAATTAAGCCAACTGCATTAATTGGCACGCCTTGTATAAATACAGGATTCCGCTTTTAGGATTTTCACTATCATTTAACATTTTTGGATGTTTTAACCTTATGGATTGCTGCAATTTATTTCTAATTCCATGATTAGAGGCGTTCCGAGATGAAACGTTGTTTCTTTGTTAAGGGATAGCTATGACTTGCCATTTAAGTTGGCAACAAACAGAGCTCACTAACGAAATTTATTGTGGTGTTGTAGGCTCACCGATAAAGCTTTCATAATTATGTACGATCGCAGTACGAGCGTATGAACGCAACTCGCGGCAAACCAGCAATGATTCACGTCTTGTTTGCCAGGCCAGGTTGCCAGGTCTAGGTTTGCTAGGCTCGTCAGCTCATAATAATTTTGTGGTGATATACCACCCAACGGCGTAGCTAGCACCGTATCAGTCGTACCAATGATACGGCGCCCCCGAGCAACAGCGGCTTGTGACAGAAAAGTGGAAAATGATCACTAAGTCTAATCCAGAAGTGCGGTCTTGGCATCACCCGCATTCGGTGATGCCACTAATACATATAATAATCTGACATTGGGCGTGGACAGATCACCACGTCGCGACGCCGCCACCCCGAAATGGCAAGACGCCGCCGTGCAATGGCTCAATACACTCAAATAATTAAAGTTCCGAGATGCCTAATAATTTCATAAAGCTATAATGCTTTCTCAAAGATAGACATTTTGTTAGCAAGTTTGCAGGCATATTAAAAGTAAATACATACTCAACTTTGACAGACTTCAATGAGTTTTTTTCTTTTATAGAACAGTAGATTATCAGATAATTTTATGGAACTTTGTTATCATCAACAACAACGGACAGATACCACCTCCAGGGGTGTGTAAGAATATACGAGTATCTCAGGAGCCCGACATAGTAGTAGCCAGAACAGTGGGGTTTTAGGCGATAGTAGTCTGACAAAACCCTTTCTCTCCATCATCATCATCATCATTTCAGCCCAAAAGACGTCCACTGCTGGACATAAGCCTCTCCCAAGTGTCGCCACATTGATATTTTGGGGGGTTTTGCCATAATCGGCACGCTTGGCAGGCGGGTTGGCGATCGCAGTACGGTCGTTACAAAAGCACAGAGAAAGCTGCTGCCCATTCTCAAATGCTGGCAAATCCCTTATTCGCCTCTTACGACACCCACGGGAAGATATGGGATGGTGCTATTCTTTGCGTCCGACACCATACAGAGCTTTCTCTCCAAATGGAGGAAATTCATGAGGATTCCCCAAACCAAATAAAAAGAGTTGTGGATCAACAACTTCAGATGGAAATCACAATTTCTAGTAACTATTTATTGTAAGAACTAACTCATACCTTTTCTTCTAGTCTATGTACCAGCCTCGAGGGCTAGAAAAGTACGCTGACAAAGTCATTACTACGGTAAGCTCTATTTTCTATGTGTTTAGTATTGTTTCAAAATATTATACTACTGGTTTCCTAAAGGCACTGAAATTATATACTTACATTTATTTATTTTAGGCTCATACGTTGTTCAACATCAGCGTGTATACATCTCCTTTCATCATGTTGTACGTTTATAAACGTGGCTTTTTCTCGACGGATGAGATGAGGTCTCTGGGAAGGTTTTTCGGTGGCCTAAGTTTGATCCTGGCTGTCTCATTGTTTATTAGAGGACTCGGAAGGGCACGTAATGAGAAATACGTGAAGTTCATCAGAGCCCTAAAAAGTCCTATGCTTGACCGTCAAGCCTATTTGAATGAGATCAGGAAATATGACTTCGACGTTAAGGCTTGGCCGACTACTTACACCGTATCTAGCAAGGAAAGGTGAGTGGTATTACGTTATATTAAGGTGTAGGAGATATTGTTTACTGCTGTTGACACACGGCGACATATCAAGGTAGGCATTTCGAACAAAACATGGCCTCGCTTTGAATAGATTTCTCGTGCAATGAGAGATTCGCATAAACTGTTTTTGTTTAGCTTGATTGATCGTCGTGCGTACCATCCAAGGCTTTTCAGTGCTGTAAGGTAGATCAAACTAGAATTCAAGCCAGTTTAAAAATTACATACGGCTCTGTAGGGTATAAAACAGTCGAAACCCTTACTGGTTTCCTAGGCATGGTTTGAATGAACAAACTCCAAGTTTAGCCTCAGACAGTCTTCTTATATAACCATGGCGGAATAATATTATTATTTTAGTTTTTTACATAGCTAACTGAAAGTGAAAGCTACATTTGGCTAGGTAGGTAGTTTTGAATTATTAATTTATTTACTGGTTTGTCTCACGCACACTAACGATTGGTGCTCTTTGGTGTTTCTATTTGTGGTAGTATTGTTATTTTGTATGAAGACTTACAATTTTGAAGTATATATTCTTCGATACAACTGTTTACTGCAAGCACTAACCTAAAATGGCGTTTATGTTAACCCATTTTGTTATTTTTTGTGCATATTGCAGTTGCACAAGCATCAGTCATTTATTTGCATGCACTTGTTCGACACTGTGCTTTGCAATTAACGCAATGCATAACAGTTTTCTAATTTGCTAACAATTCTGTATTTAATAATTTGGGATGATTCTTATTTCAGTAGTTCAAAAGATTCTATCATAAAGATGGATCCAATTTACGTAGGGTGAGTAACGCTAAGAGGAAATAATATTAGCATGCCAATTTTAAAATTCTAGAAAAAGATATTCGAATTTAACCTAAACTTTATAATTCGCTGTTTCAATCACTCCCATAATTATCTAATTACCATGGCGGCGTTTCAGACAGGTAACTTAAAGTGCAAGTAGAGCTGAATAACTTAATGAAATGTTGGAATTTTACAAAACATTGGTTTTTGTTTATACGAAAGTCAAATTTCGAAATCGCTTTTCAAGGTGCTTTTAAAACATTCACTCATTCAGTGGGTTTTGCATTTTGCCTTAACTTTGCGCAACTAAGCCATGCGCAAGTCACAATCACATAATTATTATAAAAATACTTTAATGCTTATTTTTATTCCTTCTCGGTGCATGCAGTAATACTGTTGCTTATACTTACGTGAAAACCATTTAGAATTCTAGTTTGAATAAGACTTTGTGAAAAAGATGATAATTATCTACTCCGTACCAATAATTATGTTTTGTGGTGTAGAATTATGTAACGTAGGGTTCAGGTACATATATTGTTTGCAGTTTGTGCAGGTTTTCAATCAATGAAATATTATTTACTAGCTGTGCCCGCGACTTCGTCCGCGTGGAATTTAACAAAGAAATATTTAGTTTTTGTTTCATTTTTGTATTTCTATTTAATTATTTTAGATTTTTTAATAAAATAGAAGTAGCCTAATATAGTTATTCTTTATTAAATCAGCTAGAAAGTCCCGTCAAAATCGATCCAGCCGTCATAGAGATAAGCCAGAACAAACAAACAGACAGACAGAATTGTAAAAAAATATATTTTGGAATATATACCGTATTTACATTCATATGCATGTAGTAAAAAGCGGTAATTTTAATATTACAAACAGACACTTCAATTTTATTTGTTGGCATAGATGTATAGATTGTATAGATGTTGTTAGTTAGACCTCAACGTGCACTCGCTTTCATTAAATTGAGTATACCTCACCCATACTATAGGAAGTAACCAATGTATGTAGTTGCCCGTACATTGTGCAGCTGCAATAGACCCATATATTTTTTGGAAAAATAGGGATATAGTAGTAAAGTGTTGTCTCTTTCACTCATAAAACCCCTGTGACATAGCATTCCTTAGACTCGATGCAACCAATTTACGCCCAAATTCATATTATGTTCTAAATATTCTATGATATGGTGTTGATACTAGCCCATGACCATGAATTGCCTCCAGCATTTGCAGTCCGTTGCTTATTTATCAGTAATTGATTAAAATTTTTTAGATCGTCGTGGATGGACAACCATCCATTCAGATACTGCGCCAACTCCGATCGTCCGATGTACCAACGCGTGATCATTCAGATCCTTGCATACTTCGCTACCCATACCTTCGGCCTGCGGCTGATCTATCCTGGATCTCTTAAAGTGGTTCATACTCTCCTATGTAAGTCTACATACCTCGGAGAAAGTTCACGTTGTAACATTCTTCAATGGTTTTTTATGGTGTTATGTGTTTTTGTCAAATAACTTACTAACACATAAAATTAATTTTGCGTAAATCATTTTCAATAGTTCTAGTTATTCGGCAATTAAATTATTGAAACTAATGCTGATATTTGTTTAAACAGAAATGACATAAATTGAAAACTATTAAAGCAACGACGTGCAAACTCTCTCCGTACAAATGACTTTTCACCAAAACTGATTTTTTGGGGGTGTAGAGACGTAACAACGAAATAATGACGATCGAAATGGTGACTTTTTTCAGGGGGAGCCCTATTCCAAGGTAGGACGACACTCGTGGAGACCTATGATGGACAGCGCACCAAAATTGGAACTGCTGATGGTAACACTCTTGACACCATCTTCATTGATAACCGCCATCGCTCCGCGAAAGGCAGGATCCTCGTTGTCTGCTGCGAAGGGAACTCCGGCTTCTATGAGATTGGCATCATCAACACACCGATCAAATCAGGATATTCGGCTTTGGGCTGGAACCATCCTGGATTCGGGGGAAGCACTGTAAGTATAGTTTTAGTCATTATGCATCATCATTCTTCTACCCATTTCCTCATAAATGGGAAAAAGAGGGGCAGGAGAATCATTATGTACCGTCAGATCGTCACCTCAGTAGTTTCCTCCTTTCCAGCGATATCATCCTTCATACGGTCCATCCATCGTTTTTTAGGTTTTCGTATTCTTGATGTAGTCACATACTCAATCTGTTAACCTACCCATTTTACTTATAATAGCTTTTACCCATTCATGTTATGATCGGACATAAATTTAATTAAATTCTATGACATTCGGGAATAACGTAATTTCGGAATAGTGTCAGTAGTTCTGAAGATTTATCCCTGCATCTAAACTACGTCTTTAGACGTCTAGATTAGACGCTCCTTTTTTAAAAAAAAAAACTTACAATATCACAACAAGAAACATTGGCAACAACAAGACATATTTTACATTTCGAACGGATTTGCGGTTCCAAAGCCGAACCGTATTTTTGATGCCTGCATAATTGATCCTCCTGGCCGGTAAAACCCTTCACTTAACATGGTTCGACATGGACTTGTACGGTTTTTGTCTACATAATCGTTAACGTAGTTACACTTTAAATAACAGTTTCCAGTACACGTGTCTATACAATTGTAGGTGCATACATAATAATACCTTTTGTATTCAAATGGTAATTGGTATCCGGACTCTGCTAGTGAGTATTGTGACCTATATTATATAAAGGGCACAGCCCCCTTAGACGTTTGTTATTCTTAAACATTTACGCCATTCTTTCGAGATTACGAATTCACCACTATACTATTTTCAATGTAAATCTCATGCAACATTTACTTGGCAAAACCGGTTACAGTATCTGTGCCATTTGTCATTGTTTTAAAATGTAGACCATAAATAGCTACTCCTCGCGCGGTCCGTCCCTAATAACCAGAGGTCGGAATTAGGTAGAGTTATTTGTGTAGGTACTTACACTGATTATCTTATTTATATTTTATTTCTTATTTTACTTTTTTTATTTTCATACAGCGAAAGAATAAAGAATAAATGTGCCTTAAATCCCGAGATTAATTTTAAAGAGCAGAAAAATCCCGTGATTTATTAAATAAAAAAGTTATTTATTTTTACACAATTTAAACCATCCGACATCGGATGTCCAAAGTTGCAAAATTCCAATGCGCAGACGCAAGGGAACATCCATATTAATATCAACATTTCGAACTCTACCTAATTCCGACCTCTGCTAATAACTACCAGAGACACCATAACGAACAAATGTTCGAGACTAGTTTCTGTGAGTCTAGTATTAGTTAACTGATCAGTTTCCAAGGCGTAAAATACTAGACATTATATATTATTATAGAAATTCCCTGCCCGTCACAACTTTCTAGTATTTTTGTAAAGAGAGGAAGAGGCGGCACAAACTCCCCAGCAACACATAAAGCCGGGTGACAAAACCGATTAAACATAAGTAAAATGCGTTCAAGACACAAGGCCTTCAGCCTACCTGAAATGTTGCTTTCTAACTGTTAAGTTTGCAACCGTAGACGACAGCTGCTAAACTTGTTCACTTCTCTCTTTCAGGGACAACCCTACCCTTCGCAAGAGCAAAATGCTATCGACGCAGTGATGCAGTTTGCTATCAACGAGCTCGGCTTCCAACCCGAAAAGATCGTGATGTTCGGCTGGAGCATTGGCGGGTACACTGCTACCTGGGCTGCCGTCAACTACCCAGTACACTCTCTGGTAAGATCACTGCTCTCATCAGTAAGGTTCAAAAGTTTCCGGCCAATATCGAAACCAAAACCAGACTGAGCAAGCACAGCAATGTCTTAGCCAAGAATCTCTTAAACAGACAAGAGAATATAATCCGCCTAAAGAGATGAGAGACTGTGAATTTTTTAGCTTATATTATATTAGTTCTGAACCTCATAATGTGAAACGAAAATGTGACCAAATTATGTTGAATGGAAAACCTCAAAAGAAGACGCTATCTGATTATGGCTAGAAGTAGACAGCCGATCGCAGACAGAAGAGAGAGAAACAAAATATTTCGAAAGTTGAAATAATGGGAGACTAACAAAAATATTACTTTTTTACTGTACTGTTTGAGAAAACTTCAGTAATTTAGTGACGTGATTGGTTTGTATATCTGATTAATCTAATGTGTGTAGGGCGGAAACTTTTGGCCCTTGCCATGTATATTAAACTATTCTTAGTTTCACCTCTATATTAGGACAACCGGTCAGTGCACTGACCACAGTCTTACTAACTAGTATCTTGTGTAACTGGATTGCGGATTCTGGTAATCAGAATGAAGACGAAGGGGGAGGTGGAAGAATTAATAAAGGGGATGGGGTTTAAGGGGTTTTTGATATAGGGGATTTTTCTAGTGTTGATGACCATAGGCAGCGCTGAGCATTTACCATCAGTTGACCGACTGGTTACCACCTAAAAACAAAACTTGTAAGCACTTGCGCGCTTGTACTTGTCTTGTAACTTGTACTTGTCTTGTTGTAAGTCAAAGTGTTATATTTTATCTTAAATGTTCTGTTAAGCTGAATCCACCTCTAATAACATAGTTTCCACCAGGTTCTGGACGCCACTTTCGACGATCTTCTCCCTCTTGCCCAAAACCAGATGCCGAAGTCTTGGGAGCTGCTAGTCAAGGAAGTGATTCGCTCCTACGTCAACCTGAACATTGTTGACCTGATCTCCGACTACCATGGCCCTCTACAGCTGGTCAGGCGCACCGAGGACGAAATTATTAGCTTGCGGTCAGTAACCATAAGAATTTTCATTTCTTGGCTTCTTTCACGGCTTGGGGACACATACGCCCTGTTTCTGAAAGTGTACTCACTAAAGTCACCTTCACGATTCCACGATAACACTCTTCTACAATACCTGTACATGAACGTATTTACCACATACTTCTTCCCTTGGGGAAGGCAGAGACAGAACACTACATGCTACGAACCGTACATACTCTTCTTAGTTTGCCCACATTCATATATCTGGTCCGAAACTGGCTCGGCCTACGAGTACTTCCACACGGCAGACCTATTCGCGATGCTTGAACATGAACAGTAAGGCCATTTTCCAGCAGTATTTGGAATAAAGAAAACTTTTACTGACATCAAACTGATGTTGTCGCCACATTACGATGGCGGATCATTGCTACGAATTATGAAGCTGTGATCTCTTATTCGTTGTTACTTTGTCCAACGATCGAATAAGATATTTAAATGCAGATTAAACGTTATTAAGCTGTAACGTTATCAAGCTTTCAGAAACTGGGGGTTTCACATCATTTCACAATTCTGTAATGTTTATAGTATTTTGAATTTAAATGGTCTTATGTGGGTTGACATGTAAAGCTAGCTTTTAATAGTAAATAAAAATGTATAATTTTTTTACAAAAACGTACCATTTATGGTCATTTGCTTTATATTATGAGAAAGTGTGATCAAAGAAATCAATATTTAGCTCAAATCAAGCAACGGCTCAGAATTGTTATCAATTCATTGAGATGAAACAATGATACATTTTAAATTAGGCTTTTTAATCTAAGAAAAAGTACTGTGTTATTTGTAGAAAATGCCTTAGGCAAGTCAAATTATATCATCGAAGAATATTATGTAGAAGTATTAATTTTTCCCAAATATAATTACCTATACACCTTTTTATTATATATCCAGATAAAAAAATCTTGTTTTGTAGCATATTTAAAGTGTTCTTGACAGGTTTTTGTGAAGATATCTAAAACTATACTAATGTATATAGTTTAAAGTGTTATTATACAATATATTTACTTATCATATTCTAAATATTATATTATATTTAATATATTGATACAAAATGTTACTTAGTGTTAAGACCAAGCTTTGCTGATTGTTGTAATAAATATATAAGAATTAAGAATAAAGCCTTAAATGAGGAAGAGGAAAATAATTTAATCTATGGTTGAGAAAAAAAAAGGAACAGCTCGTTGCTTTCTTGAGAAATTTTATGCTAATCTCGATGATTGATCTTAATAAATGTTATTGACAAGTTTAGTACTTTTTTTGGTACGAAAGATCCACCTTGCTTGTGTATATGCGTCGTGACGCTTTTACGTAATATTATCTTTTTAGGCTTTAAATACACAATTACATTTGTTTACACATGCTTTCTTATCACGGGGACTGCGCATCTACCCTTTGTTCAGGTTGAACATCGACAAGTAAGTGCCTTAGCTTTTGATGATTCATATTATAGCATTTTGTCTACTTTGTTGCTAAGTAAGCAAAGTTTGTTGTGTGCAAGCATTCCATGCCAATATATACAGTATTGTTATACAAATAATGTTTATTCTTATGCGAAGCTTACTTGGCAAATTAACGTTAACGTAATGTCGGTGAAACCTACCATTAGTATCATGTATCCTCATATAAAACAATCTTTCTCTATAAATATAATCAACTAGCTGTCCCGCGCAACTTCGTCTGCGTCACATTTTCCCCGTTTTCGCAATATTTTTAGTGCTGCTCCGCTCCTATACAGCGCCATCTATTGAATACTTACTCAGTCCACACAACAGATACCGCCATCTGTCAGAATCTTTTGGAGCTAACAGATAATTGTGACTTAATTTGCAATAAAATAAAATTGCGACTATAAATTGAGATGTAAGCTATCCTCTCTTTCAAGTTGGATCGAACTGCACACGGTGTGCAATTTTGATTAAAATCGGTTAAGTAGTTTAGGAGTCCATCTCCGACAAACAACGTGACATGTAATTTATACATATATATATATATATATTTAAATCATTCAATAGAATCTAAAGAAGTACGAGTAACAAATAATAGAGATTTTCAGTTTGAATACCTTTCATTTCAGTTACTACTAAGTCTAGAAAGAAGACTATGCCGTTAGTCCAAATTAGACGTCACGCAAATTGCCTTGAATATTTTGCATCTCGAAAACTGACTGCAGAGGCTTTTCAACCTTATTACTCAGGGCATAAGGGTGAAAAGTGGTCGACCGTCAGTGAGCGCGGTATTACGTGCTACAGTCCTTTCACAGTTATTTTACTTGTGACAGCAGTATCCCAGCAACGACCTTAAACTAACAAAAATAAAGATCACCATAATTTTGACATTAATTCAAAATCAGAAATAAAATAACTGAAAGAACTGTACCGTTTCTTAAGTCGACAGTCTAGCTTTATAGTGAAGAATTAATGCCATCATTTTTCCTATTTCTAGTGTGAGACACTGGGCTTTAAATGGCAAGCACCTTTTCTTTAAGCACCTTTCCTTTTCGCAACAATCTCAACGGTATTAATGGTTTATATACAGGGTGTAACGGAAAGGGTATATACATAATTAAGGGTGTGCTAGACCATCAAACTGAATATGTTTCTCCATCGGACAAACATCGTTAGGGCGTAAAACATATTATCAGCTGCCCCATACATTTGCGTCGAATAGGTATTGAGATTTTGTATGGGGCAGCAGATATTTTTTTCGCTATCACCATGTTTGTCCGATGGAAAACATGTTCAGTTTTATGGTCTGAAGCACACCCTTAAGTATGTATATACTCTCTCTGTTACACCCTGTATAATACGGCACAGTTCGATGCGACAAACGCTAGCACAATGCTACTTGGTTCATTTGCCGCGCAAATAACAGCGCCATCTTGGTTTTCAATACAATTTCCACAGATAATAATACACAAATGTTTACAAAAGCACCCTGTTGTCGTTGTCATAAAAGCGGCAAAAAACCACGCTGCAATATCGCCTATCCAACTTGCTTCATGTATTCCAGACAAGGCGTCCTTTCCACGAACCGTGGCAACTTCCTGCTTATGGAGCTGATTGAGCAAAGGCACCAAACTTCGTTGACGAACCCGTTCGCAAAGGTGGCGCTTTTCAAACTGCTCGCTTTGACCGACGCCCAGCGCAATGCTTTGAACACAGCTGACATCCCAGAATTTGAGCGACCACTGCTGCCCCTGGTAATAACTCAATATTACTTGTTTTCTCGTAACGGTATTAAATTAAACAGGTTCGTAGTTTAAACGTGAGCCTACAAAATTGTATCTTATTGCCAAACATACAAGACAGGGGGACATTGACGGGCTGCGGGACTGTTCGAAAGAGATACCGTGGCCTTGGAACACAAAGGGCTAAGAAGGAAAATGGATGGGATTTAGTTAGTACAAGTCTGACACTCCCTTCAGCTCCGCGCAGAGCGCGGGGGGAGGGTTGATTTGATGATTACCCATCCGTACAAAAAAGAGGGGACCGTGACCAAACATATTATTTATTCCTTGGCAGACACTACAAATTTTATGATCACCACAGCAATGAGGCTGAGTGGAGAAATTCATTGTTTGCTGTCTCAAAATATCAGCATCTCCTTGAGAGATAAAGGAGTTTATAGTTTATTGTCTTAATATTGTGCATATTTTGATATCTATATAAACATTATCTTTTCAGATCCACAAATACTTGCACGACTACAAGTCCTCGCACTGCACCCCGCTTCCGGAAACAAACTTCGCCGTCGTGATGGACCGCATCGAAGCCGATAGGCGCGAATAGTGCAATGTGTTACGATTACGTATTGTTCCCGTCCATGGCGTACATGGTAATCGTAACGACGCAGCTGTAGACCCCGACGAAGCTGTCTTGGTCGATATCGACAAAATTTAGAGCATCCAAAAGAGCTCCCTTGTGATTTTGTTTATGGTTTGGCGGGAACTTACTACTAGGCTAGTATTACGCACTAAATCGACTTCATACATCCATCTTGCCAGTCGATCGTCCGTGCAGATCCAAGAGCTTATGTGGTGATAATACAAACATTTTATCGTATCTATTTATTTATCGTATTTCGATTTTCTTAATGTATTTTCTAACACGATGGTAGGGCCGTGCTTCTTTTCTAAGAAGGAGCTCACGCATTTAATATTACGTATTAATACTGGTAAAGGATATTTCGATGATATCTCTGTCTCACGTATATTGATAGAGGTGAGATTTACCGGAAACTACTCTTGCATTTATTAGAAGAATGGACACTTCACATAAAAGTGTGATTGGGAGACAAGACTGGAACATTACATTGTATAGCGTAATGTAGTTGAATGAAGGACAGAGATGTCATTTTTGGGTAACTTTTACTAATATTCTTCTAGGTTTTCCGACATGGTCTAAAAATCCATGATATTGCAGAATTGGGTTCATGATATTTCGCGACCCTTAGGGTCAGCAAATTTTCAGAGTTTACCTATTTATAATATACTCTGCATTTTAAAGGATAAGTCATTTGAAAACCGTGGTCGGGCAACGAATGACGTTTGCGGGCAATGCATGACGTGGGCAGGCAATGCATATATGATACTACTTGGTGCGTTTTTGTGATGTCGTGAAATCCTTTATTTTAATATTTTTTAATGTATTTGAATGAAGGACTGACATGTCATTTTCGTGTAACTTATAATAAGGCAGTTCTAGTTTCTCCGACACGGTCTAGAAATCCATGATATTGTAGATTATGGTTCATGATCTTTCGGGACCCTTAGGGTCAGCAAATTTTCGTATGTCGACACTTATGTTATGTTATATTTATGATTGTGTGAAGGCAGATACTGCCTGTATATTTTTAATGGAACTTGAGACATGTCATAGTACAATAATACAGGGTGAATTTTTAAATGGGCGTCTATGGCCAAATTGGAAAATTCTGCCTGTATATTATATTTATTATCTATGTGGTATGTAAAATATGAAGTACTTTTTTTAATATACTCTATGTTAAATGATAAGTCTTGTGAACAACGTGGGCGGGCACTGCTTGATACTATTTGGTGCGTTTTTGTGGACTTTTTAATTTCATTTTTACGTCATGGAGTGGTAAAATTGTTTTTCATTATCACACCATTGATAAAAAAAATATCTTATGCAGGATGCTCCATGAAAGTGCCAAATTACAAATATTGGCTATGCTGGAAGCAGATTTTATTTGATAAGATCTATCATGTTTGCTTTGGTAAAAGGGTACCAAACTGTACTAGCTGTTGCACGGCATGGTAAACACTTGTTATGTGCGAACAGTAACAAAATGTACTGTTTTATTGGCTACACAGTCAAGTATTCTTTCTAACAGCTATCTTTTCCTCTCAATACATCGCCCACTTTAGATATAATTATTACATTATAATAAAACAACGTTTTTAGAATTAGTGTGAAATTAATTTATTTTCATGTATGTTTTGTATATCTGTTTATTACATAATTGAAAGGAAAGCACGTTTTTGTTCAAAATTAATAATGTGGTTTAGGTTGGTTCGGTCTTTTGATTCATAATTTTTAGACAACCATTTTCATTTCGATAATTATTTATTTGTGATTAGAGTTTTAAGAATAAAAAAAAAATATTTTGTTGGATCTTTTTGTTTTCTTTTCCTGAGATTCATTCCCGCAGTTCGAAGTTTTGAAACCCTTTGCATAATATACGCTTGGTCCTATGGAGTGGACTCCTAAGAACTTACCAAGCAGTAATTCGACAAAATAGGTAGGTATAGTGATTATCACTTGGCTGAGTGTTCATCAATTAACTGTCATTAGGTTAGTTTCGTATTGGCTATCACCAGTGACCGTCATCGGTGCTCATCAGTTGTAAACATTGTTTGTTTCAAAGTATGCTATGTAACATTTTGACAATATAAAAAATTGAAAAAATAATCTTCTAAAACCATCATCGTCATGTCAGCCGAAAGACGTCCACTGCTGTCATAGGCCTCCCCTAAGTGTCGCCGCATTGACCGGTCCCGTGCGGCTCGCATCCAGCGGATCCCCGCAACCTTCAGTCGCAGGCCACGCTGGCGCGACACGTCTTGCGTCTGCGATGAGCGGGAAAAATAATAATACGGGGGGTGCCATGTTGGTGCGTCAGGCGGCCGCGACCAGCGGAGGAAATAGTATGGGTTCGCGGGTCCTGTGTATTTATTAAATTTTGTTGAATTATCCGCGATACAAAACATAAATACGGAGGAGTTTATTAGCGAAATAATGTCTCGGCCAGCAATCTGGTGCAGTAAGGATGATCAATCAAGAATAAATATGTAATAAAAAAGTGAATGAAATAAGACAAATTTTTCCAGGAACTCAAGGTATTTATATTAATTCATTATTAAAGTATGGCAAAAAGTATTTTCTTCTAAACATGAAAGTTCTAATTTAGACAAACTCATAAGCGCAATAATAGCAGATAAAAACCAGGTGTCACGCGGCCACTTAAACGTGACACACTACAGCGGCAAGGCGCAGCATCTTTACTCCTTCCGCCCCCGCAGGTCGCCACCGCTCAACGCAGTAGCTCTAGTGTGGCCTGCGGTTCACAGTCATCGGTCCACCTAGTGGGAGGCCTTCTAACGCAACGTCTTCCAATTCGCGGTCGCCATTTTATTTCAGAACTTTTCGGCCCCTTGGGCCACCCGTTCTGCGAGCAATGCCTGCCCACTGCCACTTAAGGTTGGCAATTTTACGGGCTAGTCCGGGCTACGTCGGTAACCTTGGTTCTCTTGCGGATGTCCTCATTTCTGATTTGATCACGCAAGGAAACTCAGAGTCTAGCCCTCTCCAATGCCCTTTTGGTGAAGCTTTCTGATGAGGCCTATTGTGAGCGATCACGTTTCGTTCACGTATGTAATCACTGGCAACATTCATTCAACTGGTCATAGACTTTTGACTTGAGAAACTGCGGTGAGTTGGATGAGAACATAGATACCACGCAAGGTGCCGAACGCTGCCCAGCCGAGTCGGATTCGACGACCTTATAAACATTAAATACAGAGTTTTTCATCATCATAATCATAATTTTTATTTTCAGGCAACGAATACAATACACAAAATAATCTTATAATTGCTTAAATAATAAACTAATTTATATTCAAAACATTTATAAATCTATAAACCAATTAGGTACATTTGGGTCGGCGACGGATTGAGCTGAGTCGAAGTGTCGTGTAGCCTTCCGCGAAAACGTCGATACATGACACCCTCCGGCCAAAATTTCTCCTTCATAAAAGTTTCGAGATGATGAGTCGGCACCCGTATCACAAAAAACTTTGAAGTTAAAATTGTGGCGCGACTCCAACCTCTCGAATCTTTTGGTGAACTTGGCCTTGCTCTTTATATACTCCACAATCTCCTCTAGCGTCATGGTGTGATGTAGACGGGACACGTACAAAGCCACTAGAACAAATCTCCAGAATCACATTTCCCCAATAACGGCCCAAAATTTTCATGTGATACGCAATAGGTACCAATGTTGTGACTTTCATTAATCAGTTGTCATCAAAGTTCAGTGTAGGTACAACTGAAGCTTGAAAGTCACTGACTATCAAAAAGATAGTCAATCGCCCTGCAACTAAGTTAAATGAATAATGTTCTTACTTTACAATTAAAAACGCGAAAGTTTGTGAGGAAGGACATATGTTTCTGTACTTCCAAACGGCTCTCGGAAGAGTCACTAACAACCGTCCACATTATAGGATCAAATAACAACAACCATCTCTTGAGCACCCACCACCAGCTCACAAAACCGGATTGAATTATCTCCTCAATCAACATCGAAGGCTTTTCATAAAATAAATCCCAGCTGCTGTCTCAACTGCAAATACAATCTGGCAAAAATGAATGGGGTATTATTAATTCTTCCAACACCGAGTGCGAGTGCGGCGCTCCGGATCAAACTATGCTCCACCTGCTGGAGTGTCCCAGGTGCCCGTATACCTGCACTTTTGACGACCTGAAAACCGCCTCTGACGCTACAAAAAACTTAGCCACCTACAGGGCGCAAACCGTTTAATATGGATGTATCATCGACACGAGAAGTAGAAGTTATATCTATCAGGGCTATCTATTTATTAAAATACTGTGTAAGTTAAAAACGTGGGTGAAGTTGCGTTCGGTAGCTGATACAAAATAAAATCATTGCGATAAAAGCAGGAAGAAAAAAGAAACAACGACAATTTTAGTACATACGAGCGCGCACAACCAAAACAGTAACCCACCGTTTTGCGCAGAGTAGAATGGTTTTGCTGCCAAAATCCATTGGATTAGGTGAATCTGAACCAGACTATATTTACAGTATCAGTCAGAACCGTCACAGTTTATAGCGAAGTGGGTAATTTCTACTATGTCAAAAATAATAGGCAGACGGTCTGATTTATTCAAAATGTATTGTATGCATATAGATTTCATAATTTTATTACTAAAAAGTTTGTTTTCGAACATTTTCCATGTATATTTCTAAGAACTAGCTCGTAATATTAGAATGTCTTTGCTAAAAATGAACAGAACAATCTGGAGTACCCCGGCAGACTCGCGGTGCTTGCTACTGCTACTATTCCTCTCTTCAATAAAGCGCAAACAACATTTTTTTCTTTTTATTTGTAAGTGTAGTATTTCTGGCATAAAAATAACCATAACCATCGATTTTATAAGGTTTTGATCGAAACTAAAAATTTTCCAAATTAATGAGGCACCAACTAAGAATTTGTGCCTAATCCAGGGAAAACTGTTTACTACAATTTGACATCAAGACTTGATGTCAAATCAAGACTGCGAGTGACAGTGACATTTTGGTTCGTAACAGAAGTTGAATGTTCATGAAAAAATTGTAGCGTAAGTAAAATCAATCTTTACGGGTATTTATTTCAAATAATGAATGGTCAGTTACACTAAATATTAATATAAATAACAGTTATTATTTCGTGGTGGCAGTCAAATTACAGTAAGTACAATTCAAATGTTTCTCTAACAATATGGGCGGGTGTGCGGATGATGCAAAAACAGTGACATTTTTCAATATTAAAAAGTATATTTTCGAAAACAATTGTATCTAGAATTAACTATCTATATGAATAGTAAATATGATTGTATTTTTCCATAATGTTATTTAGGTTATGCAATATTTACCATAACCTTGAATTCTACGTATATAACTGGCGCCTACGCCAAAAATGCAACAAAGTGTATTTATCACAATTATCGGTTGGGTAATTTTATAATTTTCGAGTCCCCAGGTCCCTAAAAAGATTAAGCTATATCTCTCGAAACATAACCTAAACTTTTGAAGTTATGCATTTTTCTGCAGGTCATATTTAGTACCATTTCATTTTAAATTTAATAACAAAAGCTTAATCTTTTACATAGTTGCATACAAAACTGTTATGTCAAATAGTTTTTCATAGACATAAGTCTAGTTTGTATACAAAATTTACCCCTAGAATGGGGTGACCATTACTACAGTGCAACTAAGATCTAGATAGTCTGTGTGCATCTGTGGGTGGGAGATAAAATCTGCATGGTATGGCAATTAAATATTGGGAAATGTCATTTACCTGCTCACTCACTCAGTCAGTATTGATTTTTTCAGTACTTTTAAAAGAGCTGCATTGGAAGAAATCCTCCATATTTTTGCTTTGTAAAATTCCAAATCAAATCTTATTGGGTTATTATTGTAAAATTGTGTTAGGATTGAGAAAGTGAAGTGTCAGTCTTGTATTTTTTAAAGAAAATGGATAATTAATTTTCATATTTTACCTTCATCCCAACCCACGTACATTGGATCAATATTTCCATCATGGCTGAACCTAACCAACCAGTTAATGTAGTTGAGATTATAATCATAGTAATTGACATCCCTATTGCAATTCCTCCACAACCAGTAGTAAATATTCAGAGTGTGGTGCACTTAGACGCAGAGGAGATGGAGAAATCTGCTGTTGTGGGTGAGTAGAACAAAGCATATAGGTGCAGATCATTTCATTTAACTTCTAGGTCCAAATCAATTTAGAGCAAATGTTCTAGCTGTTCAGTTAATTTACACAATTAAATAAATCTTTGAATTACTTTGCTGGCGGGATAATCACCTTTGATTGTGGAGCTGCCATAAAGCCATGTGAAAAGCCAAATGTAGGTTCAACATTTAATCCAAATACATAGTGAACACTGAGCTTTTACATTTTGCAGTAGATAGGGTAGACTAGTATTGGTAGTTTAGGGAATAAAATACTTAGTGAACACAATGGAGTTTATTATAGAACATACAAAGAAGAAACTGTGACAACTATTGTTAAGAAAAAATCTAGTTACCTAGCAACTGTAACAAGTGTAGAGTATTGACATTTGTGATTATCCGACTTAGACTACACCCCCACTTAATCCCATATGTCTCATACAAAATATATGCTTCTGACGTAGAATTGCTCTGTATGGTGTCCAACGTAAAGAATAGCACCATCCCATATCTTCCCGTGGGTGCGTGAGAGGCGACCAAGATACTTGCCAGAGAATGGGCAGCAGCGTTCTCTGTGCTTTTGTAATAACTGTACTGCGATCGTCAACCCGCCTGCCAAACGGGGCGATTATGGCAAAACCCCCCAAAATGTCAATTTGGCGACACTTGGGGGAGGCCTATATCCAGCAGTGGACGCCTTTTGGGCTGAAATGATGAAATAAATGATGACGCAGAATTGAGAGTAAAATTGTTAAACTGACTCAGCATGTGAGATGTCTGGTCTAGTACTACAAGCTAAATACATAATCTCTTGATATTTAACATTTTCATTCCTTTCTCCTGGCTTCAAGTGAATGTTTGTTTCTACTGGTGTGCTCACTGGTTTGCAGTCTTGCTTATCATATTTTTCTAAGATCATCTCAATTTATGATCTCTGAGAGAGATAGATTTCTTTTCCGTTCTGATTTTCAAAATTCTTCTTTTCTGTTCTGATTTTTCAAATTCGGACCCCTAGACATTCTCTAGCTTCTCCAAGGTCTTTTATTTTGAATATGCTTCCAATATGCCGATGTACTTTCTCCGCCTCGAAGATTTTATTTAAAAAAATATAAATAACCGGCCAAGTGCGAGTCGGACTCGCGCACGAAGGATTCCGTACCATTATTTATAAAACGAACAAAAAAATCACGTTTTTTGTATGGGAGCCCCCCTTAAATATTAATTTTATTCTGTTTTTAGTATTTGTTGTTATAGCATCAACAGAAATACATAATCTGTAGAAATTTACTAACTATCGCGGTTCATGAGATACAGCCTGGTGACAGACGGACGGACAGCGAAGTCTCAGTAATAGGGTCCCGTTTGACCCTTTAGGTACGGAATCCTAAAAATCGGCGACATAAAATGCTACACCTAAGAAAACATGACCAGTTTTCTTTGTATACGCATTGGTCATATTTGGATCAAATAAACTCCATTTTCAAAATATGCGCATGAATTTTTTCGTTCCAACAACGAGCTTTTTTTGAGGCCATAAATAGCCTTCTTCAGCTTACAAACTTTGCGCTCATTCTCAACCAAATATACTGGTTGCTCCATATATAAATCTTGAAGGTCACCATTCAAGAGAGCTGTGGTGATATTTATATGATTTATGTGCAGATCTTTTCAGCCGCAAGCGCCACCAGAACACGGATTGATGACATTCTCACCACAGGAGCATAGCTTTCAACATAATCTTCTCCTGGTTTCTGGGAGTAGCCTTTAGCTCCCAATCTAGCTTTATGACACTGCGCGCTGCCATCTGCACCCATTTTGAGTTTAACAAACTACTATGATTTAACCACATTGTTTTCCGGGGGTCGATCGACTAATTCCCAGGTGGAATTCGCGTTCAGGAAATCAAATTCGTTCTTCATCGCTTGCAACCACAAGTTTTTGTCTGAACGCTGTATAGCATGTCTAGGAGAAACAGGATCACTAACTGCATGAAAGTTATAGATGATATCCACATCACGTTTAGGACGTCTATTTCTAATAGGATATCTTCGTCCAGGAATCTCAACTTCATAAGCATTTTCATCGAAACCAAAATCAGAAATATCGTAAAAATATTCTTCCGAGCTGGATAATGGATTGCCCTCTTCAGGAGTGACCTTCTTTTTAATAGCTTCTTTCTTATCACAAACTTCTTAAACTATTAAGGACTAGGAACAGACCGCATGGAAATATTTGGAAAACTACTTTCTGTAGTGCCAATCCCTCCACGAAAGTCTTGGTCAGTGCCAGTTATCGGAACCATCACAATAGACGGAATTTCCTTAATAATTCTTCAAGTGTGAAAGATCCTCTTTGTCTCCAGTAAACACTTCCTCCGGAAATTTGTCCATAAGAGCCACAGCTTCGCCCAAGAACCGTTTATCTAACACAGCGTCATGGACTATACATCTCGCCTTCTCAACTCCCGTGCGAATAGTGCACTCAGATACCCCATTTTGTTGTAGCGTGTGCGGCACTGATGTCTGATTGATTATTTTAAGCTTCACAGCAAATAGTTTTTGCAGCAAATTCAGCTCCGCAGCAAACCTCCATCAGCAAACGCTCGTCGTAGCGCCTCAAAGTGTCTTTTAGCGTCTTTGTGTTTATTACGAGAGGATATATTTTTTCCGAGCACATGAGGCAGATCTTACTTATCTTAAATCCTGGGCTTTTGGCGTATTTCTTAATTGCTTTCGTCGTTTTCGCCTCATACGAGTACTCCTCACTTACACAGTCCCATAAGTCTAGGTCTTATAAATACATTTCAATCGAAAATGATCAGGTCTCATATTTAGACTGAGCTGTCAACCTCTCAAATGAAATGGCTGGCAAAAATTTAACCAACGTTAAACCAAGCACGTCATGTCCTGGGCCCATAACACATTGGTATTTTAGGGAATAAAATACTTAATGAACACAATTGAGTTTATTACAGAACATACAAAGAAGAAAGTGTGACAACTATTGTTAGGAAAAAATCTAGTTACCTAGCAACTGTAACAAGTATAGAGTATTGACATGTTTGATTATCCTTCTTGGACAACTACTAGGGTTAGACTTAGAATGCGTAAGCTAATGCTTGACATTCTAAGTCTTAAGTCTTAATGAAATCCTAATTTGCTTGTAGACACTTTGTCTGAGGACTTATTAAAAAAGTAAAAATAGGAGTATTTATCAAAATTACTGGAAAAATAGGGCTTTAAGTATTAAAATCCTTTGTACTACCAGCTAGAATCTGAAATTGGTTTCACTCGCTATTACCTTGGATAGATATATTTAGGTTGTATGTCGCTAACTACGACCCTACACGGGACCTACAGAGTGGAATATGGCCACACCCTGTCTTACAGAGGAGGCCTGTGTGCCTGTAGTGCGAACATTAGACGTTTTAGCCATAATGATAGTGGCTGGAGATAATCTTGAGGAACTATCTATGAGAAATCATTTTGTTTCATTGGATAGTGGTATGATTTGTGATATCAGATCATGTTTTATGCAGAAACTGACTAATAACGCTAGTAAAGAACTGTCTTTTTAAAAGAACGTAATTTTTTTAGAAAAAAGGTTGGTCTGAGTGAATATCAGACTGCATTTCGTTTTAAGTAGGTTATGGCCTTTGAAACTAGATTGAGAATCCTGGAAACACTATCAGGAAAAATGGTTTGTTGGTTCTTCAGATCATGTTTTTTTTGTACAATGACCTATTGTCAAAAGGTCAACTGTTGCGTATTACATGAGCTGCATCTAGGGCCGGCGCTACTACGCACGCGCTAGCTTGGGCTAATGCCCTCTGTGGGCCAGCTGGAGCGCGCATGCGTGCCTATCGCTCGGTACCACCGGATTCTCCGAACTTAAGCATGCCGGATATTGCGCATCGCGTAGGCGGTACCCGCAGTATTCGACTGCATAATCACCTCTCTGTCTCGCTTGCTCGCACTTGTTGCGACGTTTCATAAGTTGCATTGACGTTTGCTCTCGATTTTAAGTTCAAAGGCGACAGTAGACCAGGACGTTCATAACTAGACTACAAGGAGGGTAATAAAGAATAAATATAGCTTCATTAAGTAATTACAGTTTATAACAGACAGTTTATTTGATTTCGATATCGTTCAAAATATTGCAGACATGAATAACATTTGCGTGTTTGGAATAAAAGATTATTTGAAAAATGTCACGTTGTCACATCTTTAGATCTATAAACTGACTCTCGTACGATAGTAATATTACCATAACTTGAAATTTATAAAAGCCCTAAACTCCGCTAATTCAAACAAGTTGCACTAATATACGAATCCTTAATTCACTTTTTAAGTATATGCACTTAACCAAACTAACATTTACTTTCAGGATATGTCTCATATTAATGATTTAATAAGCGTCTTGAGAGGTCTTCGTTTAGTGGTGGAAGCGGGCGTCAAAACACAGCAAGAAGTGTCAACTCTTGTATGGAATAACTCTAGCATCAAGCCTTTGCTTCTGAACTGTCCAACTAACTTATTTAGTTATAATCTCAACCCTACACCTGCTAAAGACATCGTGGACAGAGCACTCGTAGTAGCACACGGCTTTAGGCAGTTCGCGACGTTGAATGTCCCCAACATTAGTGACAGCCCTGCTAGTCCTGTTATGGACCAGCAGTTGAAGGACGAAATCGACGAGCTTAATAGAGAATTCACCAGAACCTTTGACACATTAAAGAAAGTGCAGAAAATGGAGGAGATACCAGAAAGAACATCGCCGATCGTCCCGGATCCACCAGGTATGGCGACGCCAACTATTCAAATCTTGGCTCCAATTGAAGATTTGCAGAAAAAAATGCAACAAGCCAAGCTTCAGACGGCGGGCGACATACTAGATGCAGTGGAATCTTCTGATCCGATCGATCAGCCGTATGCACTGTATCGGTCGGGGGCTGGTTGTTATGAAGGTATTTCCGATGCCGGGAGTTCGGGACGGAAACCTAAAGCTAGGAAGAAGATAAGAGTCAGTGTAAGTTTTATTTATTTTGAAGCATTCTGTGAAACTATATGGAGTTCTTTATGTTAGAGCAATTTAACGTCAGTATTCAAAACATGTTATGTTTTCAGTTGAGCGAGAACTCAAAAGAGCGCGTGGTGCCGTCCTCGCGCCTCGGCCGTATGTTTTCGTTCGGCTCTCTGGCTGCTGGTCTGGGAGTGGGGACCGTGGCCCAGTATGCTCGGAACACGTTCCAGTCAGTAACGGGGCGCGTGGATGACAAGAGCAACCCGTTCATGTCCCCGGCTAACGCAGAGAGGATCGTTGATACGCTGTGCCAAGTTCGAGGTAAGTTGACTGATTGATAAGTTGATAACTGATAAGTTTCGTGGGTTTTCACTTTATTTATTTCCTAATCAGAATAGGATTGTAAATAAAATCTTTTATGTTTCAAAATCTAATAATCAACTATTTCAATTAAAAAATCACATTGAATCTTAATATCATCATATCTTCAGGTGCGGCGCTGAAACTGGGGCAACTGCTAAGTCTCCAGGACGACACGATGATCTCTCCGGAGATGCAGCGCATCTTCCAACGAGTGCGCCAGTCAGCTGACTTCATGCCCTCTTGGCAGGTGGAGAAGGTCATGAGCTCTCAACTGGGTCCCGGCTGGAGGGAGCTTGTCGACGTTTTTGAGGACAAGCCCTTCGCCGCTGCTTCAATTGGTGTTTATTTATTAATCAAAGTTTATCAACAGTTTTTGTAGACCCTGTATCTGATGTATAGGTAGCATTCGATCTTGAATGTACACAGTCGCCATTTACTGATTAACCAGTGTTCACAAAAACATATACAATAAGTAGTAGTTGATCAACTAGTGAATACAGACGAAGACATGAGTTTTCCAAAACCCTGCACTGACTGAAAAATTTCGTCGTCTCACTTAGGAACCAAACATTTACGGACTGAATCCCCTAAAGTACAAGCACAGGGTGGCATTCACATTGTACCAATTACATTTCTAATCTTATGTTATATCGGTGAACCAGCGTTATTAAGCAGGCACATATCTGACCTGCTATTGAAAGTTACCATCGAAATGGAAGAGTCATAACATTTTTACCCGGGTCATAGTCATCAGTCTTGTGATCACAAAACCAACGGGGCAGTTTTTATATCAGTATATCTCTCGTTTAGGTCAAGTCCATCTGGCCTTGCTGCATGACGGTCAGGAGGTTGCCGTCAAAGTGCAGTACCCCGGTGTCGCTAAAGGTATCAACAGCGACATTGACAATCTTGTTGGAGTGCTGAAGGTACGAAGTGATAACTGACTACAGATAACTGCAGAATCCAAACATAGTTACAGATGTATGTGATAGTGACTAAAAATCTTCTCACCGCTTTTTTTTTACCACTTGACCTGAGCCAGCCATGTGATTGGTCAGTTTAAAGCACATCTCTGGTAGCAACACCGCTTTATTATGATAAATTGAGTATTGAGCTGGATGAGGCTGTCACTTATGACAGGAATCTACGGAATTATTCCAATAGAGTTGCATAGAAACTAGTAGGACCTCTTCAGTCTGACATTGATGTTGGGTGGCTTTGCCGTTGCAACATATGTAGACTGCACAGATATGCAGTTTTCGAAATTAAGTCAAAATTGCCCTTTAAATTGAATGGTGTGAATCGTTCAGTATATAACAAATTGGATAAACTACATCTTTACTAATAGGGTTTCAGAAAAACTCCTCTTCTCACACACTTCAATTTCCAGGTGTGGAACGTTTTCCCCAAGGGAATGTTCATAGACAACATCGTGGACGTTGCCAAGAAAGAGCTGTCCTGGGAGGTTGACTACCTGCGTGAGGCTGAGTGCACCAGGAAGTTCAAGAGGCTGCTTGCTCCGTACCCCGAGTACTTTGTGCCCGAAGTCATTGGTAAGGGCATATTACTTGCAAAATATACAAATAAAACTTATAAAAAAAAACATGAGAGGTGTCAAGGGACACCCGGATGGAACGAAGTTCCTTTTAACTGGCTTGCTTTCTATGGGAGAGAGAGAGAGAGAGACAGACAGAGAAACACGCACACGCCGCACGGCTTACAACTATAGCAATTGTCCTTGTCCCTGTCCCTGTCCTTGTCCTTGTACGACGCACGGCTAACAACAATAGCAACAAGTGTCGTTACAACTTTTTTGGTCTTAATTTTTTCCGTCTAGCCCCCCTTTCGCAACGCGCGATAAGGAACTTTGTTCCAAAAAACAATAGTAACACACAGCAACAACAAAAAACAATTACTTCAACACCTGACGACTGTCGTAGTTTTTAAAAGAAGTGTGTTTCAAAGTAAAAACCGAAGAAAACTAACTACTAAAGGAATCATCAAACCCAGCATCGTCGAGGATCCTCCTTTCGCATAGAGCACGGACGTACAGTCATGTTAATAATATACACACCCTGTATATCCGGGCTTTGTGTGATCGGTGGACTGCACCATCCAGCACGCCGAGAGAAGACGAGCACCGCCGCACTGCATCCCGGCTGCATAACAGAACGAACGGCGATAACCAATCTGGCCAAATGAAATGATCACCGACCCATCCCAAACGAAGAATGATGCCTGAGTAAAGCTGTATACTAAATTTTTTTTGGACAACTAACATAATATCTTTGAAATATCGATCATTACTGTGAAGACTGTGTGCATCATTATAATTTAGTTGTGTTTCCTGATTGTCTGGTAGATTTTGTACTAAAAAGCGGCCTACCCAAATGTCCTTTCTTTGGTATTGTTCGTAAAGTCGTTGGCCTGAAAAGTTCTGAGTTGAGCTATATCAAATCTTATTAAAATTCCCTTCCCACTTCGCTACCACCAGACGAGCTATGCGGTGCTGAAGTCATCACTACAGAGCTGATTGATGGCGTGCCTCTGGACAAACTCTTCGACGCGGAGTACGAGGTGCGCGTCGACATCGGGCACAAGATCATGCAGCTGTGCCTCCGCGAGATGTTCGTACTGCGCTGCATGCAGACCGACCCCAACTGGGCCAATTTCTTCTATAACCCGAGAACCAGACAGGTTTGTCAATACTTGCATTAGATTAATCGGAAATTTAAAACTATCATGTCACTAAATTATTAAGGTTTACTCTTTCGCACAGTAAAAAGTATCATTTTTTTCGATATAAATCCTTGATTTTATAATTGAAGACGGAAGCTTTTGTAGCTTACTAATAATATTACCCCTGTAATCCTCGAAAGAGCGCGTGCCTGACGGCAGAGGATACCTATTACTACACCATTTCGCCAGTCATGTTTAAGTTTCACGTACTACGCGAGACATTCCCAACAACTCCCGCCAAAACAGTTTGAAAATCCAACTGCCTCAAGCTAAACTCTTTTTTCCCCGCACAGGTGATCCTGCTTGACTTTGGCGCCACTCGCGAGTACTCCAAGGAGTTCATGGACCAGTACATCGAGATCATCCACGCCGCTTCCCAGGGCGATCGGGAGGCTATCCTGAACATGTCGCGGGAAATGAAGTTCTTGACAGGATATGAGTCCAAGGTATGTCTATTTCTGTACCTTCGTTGTTCTAAGAGTCGTGGAGGTTAGAGAGAGAGAGAGGGGAAGAGGAGGCAGGGAGAGGGTAGAGTATGTGCATTCAGCAGCATCGCGGATAGACAAGAAAATCGATTGTCTTGGTTAGATTAAATAAAAAATATATCGATATGTAGGTGGTGAAACTGACAATAAACTAATTCAATTGCATTATTGAGAACGCATAGCTTTTTCATTGACATTTTTAATGCACTATTACAGATAATGGAGGAGACTCACATCGACACCGTCATGATCATGGGAGAGGTGTTCACCAGCGACGGCTCCGGCGAGTTCGACTTTAGCACCCAGCAGACTACGCGTCGCATTCAGGCGCTGGTCCCGACTATACTGAGCCAGCGCCTCTGCCCACCCCCTGAGGAGATATACTCGCTCCACCGAAAGCTCTCTGGAGTCTTCCTCCTATGCTCGAAGCTAAAGATCAGGATGAACTGCCGCGCAATGTTCGAAGAGATCTACACGCAGTATAAAACCAACAGTTTGAGATAGACCTTAGAATCCGTGGCTCAGGTGTGGTCAATTTTCAAGTACACCATATTTAACAGCGACTTCATGTCTAATTTTGATGTTTTCCAGTAATTCAATGTTTCCAATTTTGATGTTTTCTAGCAATTCAATGTTTTAGCCATTCATATTCAATGCTTTTACAGTAATTCGATGTTTGAGTAGTTTACAATCGATGTTTTCAAGTAATTCAATGTATGAGTAGTTCATGATTAATGTTTTCAAGTAATTCAATGTTTTAGTAGGTCATAATCAATGTTTTCCAGTTAATCATTGTTGTACGTGAAGCCTACCCCGCCCCCATACATGGGAATGCTAAACTGAAGCGCGTTTGCGTCAGTGCGTGCACATGCACTAATGAAAAGAACTTGTCAGTGAGAAAGAGCAGTTGGTAGCCTCGGCTGCCGTGCGATGTCTTTCGGAAGCAACACATCTGCACGCGAAACAAGATGTTTGTAAAATAAACTGCCGCTTGAATCAGCCAACATACTTGGCTATCCAGCATTGGACGACGACGCGGGCGTAGGCATGTAATAGTCATAATTATAAATGTTTATTAGATCTTACGCCAAATATGAGTGTTTATATTAAGGAATGTTCTGGATCATAGAAACAGGGCCCCCGTGAAGTGCGCCGCTTTGCGACAAAGTGAGTGTTAGTGATAATGTAGGTGACGTGTCCACGGACTTGTTGTAGGACACATAAATGGACAGAGAACCATGAGTTTTCTGCATAATGAAATGACTTGTTTTAAGCTTGTAAAGCCAAGTTTCCCGCGTGTCTATGACCTGAGTACATAATGCATTTTATCCTGTAGTTCACATTACATATATGATTGCCGTCAAATTAGTCAGTATTACAATGTAATCATATTATAATAAATTACATTTTTTTGCAACTTTACAACGATACAGGTGATATTTATATGAAATATGATTTCATCTCAGCGCATTTTTTGTTACATTTTTTTTAGTAATACTAGTTTAGATTATTAGTTATCATTATTTCTATCTAATTTAACTAAACTTAAAGTATAGGAGCCTAATATTTACAAAACAGTAATGTACCATATCGCGTTCAAAACGACTTACGGGTTGTGATCGCAAATTTCGAATTAAACAAATGAGCTAAAATTTTAAAGTGGAAATTTTCAAAATTATCTACTGTTCCGAGTTTTATTGAACAAATTTTATCTGACTAAATAGGTGTATGTGATTTCTAAGTACCGTCGACCTGAACTGAACCGGATATCGTCCATTTTGTATGTCGAATTTATTGAGCCCTGTGAGGGTAAGACTGATGACGGTATTGCGTTCCACTTTTTCGGGACGATTCTAACTTAAAACTTTAACGCTTATAATTTTCAGTAGTTCTATGACCGGGTTATTGTTAAGGTTTTTTTTTCTAAAAAACTAATTATAATTCCCAATTTCGCACGAGTAAGACCTCACGCGGTTTAGCATTGTTCCGCCTGCCCACTGAGGCAGCTATAATATCTTCTTTCTTAGGAGCACAAACTACAGAAGCTCAAGCTGTCACAATTATTTTTCGCGTACTTTACCTTTTTTTGTTAAGTTGCTTTTTATACTTACATAGTAATAGATAAATGTAATAGATGTTATTTAAAGGAATTTTGACTTAATTGATGTTACTGTTAAAAGCGTCCCCCTTGCACTTGACCTCTTTCCTCAGCCACGAGTGTTTCTATCGCGAACTCCTACCTCTTTTCTTACATTAAGACTATTGTTGTGATCGTATTAAAAATGTTAGTGTTAGCAAAATATTGTTGTAATAAAAATAAGTGTTGTACACTATTTGTCAATGTTAATTCTATAAAATATACTTAACAAGTTAATAAATGAAAAACTTAAAAAAGCATAAACACAATGTTGTTTTTTAAGTTTTACCTACCTTTTTAGATTACAATTTAACTATTGAATAGCTATAGTTGTAAAACCACATAATTATAAGTTTACGAGAGGATAAGTCATACTGCTACATTATCAAGACCTTTGCATATCATCAGTCAGCCAAGTACCTAATCGTTAGACCAAAACAAGTATGAGCACGATTCTGACATGGTGATGAAGGTTGAAATCTAACCGTTCAAGGACGCTACATTTTCATCCTTTAAAATCACTGTCGGACGGGAGCATGAAACAACCGTCATTTGTACTGATTTCTGTGGCCTTCGTTTATAGTCTATTAGAGATACACTAAAAGCATTTTTCTTCTGGAGCCCGGCTCCGGCCAGAGTAATAGATGGCCGTGTCGTCAGCGAAGAGAGCTAACTGAGCCTTGAGGCTCTTACATATTAGCCTCTCGTACATTTTGCTAAAAACATTGAGGCGACTGACGGGGTGTTTACTCCTCCCCAGTTGGGCTTGCCCGGTATGGAAATACCGATGAAAATAACCTCCTTTCACGTCTGGAAACATGTTGTGGGACAACGCGCCATTGAAGATGGTGCTCATAAGAACAATGAGGAAGGTGAAGAAAAGCATAAACACCCTATTGGTGATACCGTCAGATCCAGGGGCTTCCCGGGGTTTGAGATCCCTGATGACATCCGCAATCTCGTTTGGCGTGACGGGGGGCAAGAGGTCTTCAGGGTCCTAGGCTGGTGGGAGGGAGGCCCTACGTTCGACTTCAGCATCTCCCTTAGTGAGGTGAGCTATATCTACTGGTTGGGTACTGGGTGCAGGGACTCTAGGCTGTCGGCTAGACATTAAGTTGTCTTCGTCGTCAACAGGACGGGTGAAGGAGTGCTTAGAGGAGATATCGGAGGCGCGTGGTTTCCTCTAATTCCCAGAAGGCCAGTTGGTAGTTCTACCACAATATCGCCGACGCTATGGAAGGTAAACCGATAAAAACCAGACATAGCTACATGTGCAATTCTCCTACATTGTATAACGGAGACGGCAAATGCAAGCAAAGTATTTATCAAGACTGCGGAGGCTAGAGGTATTATTAATAATTTATTTTTGTCTGATTAACAGACAAATATGTTCCCGCAGTTTACATAAAAATCAAGAAGTGGTTATTTTGAGGCATTTCGTTTTTCAACAGAGTAACAACCCGTTAAAAATTCCTGAAGAACATTTGAAGTCGTCAGCTCTTAATTTTGAATTTTCGCCAATAGGCAGGTCCACACAGAGCGAGCAGCCTCGCGAGGCATTTGCTGAGCGAATCAGCTCAGTCAGTCAGTGTGGACCTCGGCCGAGGCAAGCGCGCACGCTGCCGAAACAACAACTATTAATGTTCATTGTTCGGGGGTAATTTGGACGACGCGCCTAATGCCTAATTTTCTCTGCTCTAGGGTACACACCCCAGAACAGGTGCAGAACGCAAGGAAAGGGAAAAGGGAGTCAAAGCGAATGAAGAAAACGGGAATTTAACGGGAAGGGTGGGCCTGAATGAGATGTGTGTCCGTTTCAACCACGCGGCCACCTCATAATACTTGATGAAACTTTGCCAGGAATTAGTCCTAATTTGTTCCTATACACACCTCATTTCGTGAATTTGTTCCAAAAAAAACCAAGGCGCTATGACCAAGAATAGTTGGCCGCTAGAACCGCCACTTGCCGTAGTCATCGCCCGTGATTACACAGAAACTATATAATGCAGATAGACGAATTATGCATCAAAAGAAAGGTCTTAATTTGTTCCATATGTTTCAAAAATAAAAAAAACATCACAAAGTAAATAAATGAAAAGTTATGCAATATTTAGTTTTCAGGTTATGAGTAGGTAGGTATCTCACCTTATATATCAAATTATTAGAAGCTAATGTGTATGGACAATTAGTCCCTAATTTGTTACAGCGAATAAACAGAAAAAAATACTAGAAAGTAGGTTCAATGATTTGTTAGAGTCGATTTTAGTTGGCCGCTCGGACGGCAATATGCCTAAAATACATTGGCGTTTATCTCGTTATTAAAAGCAGGTTTAAGATTATTTATAGTACTAATTGAGGGGTAACGTAACCTAGTTTGGATAAACATGGAGAATATAACTGCAGCATTCATATTTAAGAAGAAATTTACAAAAAATCTGTAGTATGAAACCGTATGAGAGTAGGGTGACCATGATTACATTGGTACGAAGGCATGTTTTTAATGTTGGACTCTGTTTGAACGAATATGCGGTTCGTTTTGCGGCCATTGTCTATTGTTCTTAATCCAAAAAAAAAATAAGAAAAAATAATAAAAGAAAAAAATAATAATAAAGAAATAATAAGATTTTCAAAAGGAGTTTTTTTCGTTTGGGAGCAGCCAAAAGCAGGCTTGCTTCCAGTCATCATGAAAAAGTAAAAATTTAACTTACCGCAGTTCATTTGGATCCCTCTGCAATACTTTTTGGTGGTGAGTTCCACATTAACAATATAAGTGACACAACTCATAGCTAAGCACTCTTAGACACTTCTGGATTTAGTGATAGTTGTCTCAGTAACTTAGTAGTTTGTAAATCTCGGGAATTAAATACGTACGAGGTACGAGCACACAGTTAAAAATTCAGCACAGTAATGACTATATTCACAACAAAAAATAATCGTTCAAACCCCTTGTGACAAATATTTTTAACAATAGTTTGGAAACAATAGAGATCCTTTTTCTGGAATCGTTTCCATCATAAAACACCTGTGGAAAGTCAATGAAACGAAAATTTAATCAGTAAATACTTAAAAGAATTAAGAACAATAGACAATGGCCGCAAAACGAACCGCATATTCGTTCAAACAGAGTCCAACATTAATAACATGCCTTCGTACCAATGTAATCATGGTCACCCTACTCTCATACGGTTTCATACTACAGATTTTTTGTAAATTTCTTCTAAAATATGAATGCTGCAGTTATATTCTCCATGTTTATCCAAACTAGGTTACGTTACCCCTCAATTAGTACTATAACTAAGCTTAAACCTGCTTTTAATAACGAGATAAACGCCATTGTATTTTAGGCATATTGCCGTCCGAGCGGCCAACTAAAATCGACTCTAACAAATCATTGAACCTACTTTCTAGTATTTTTTTCTGTTTATTCGCTGTAACAAATTAGGGACTAATTGTCCATACACATTAGCTTCTAATAATTTGATATATAAGGTGAGATACCTACCTACTCATAACCTGAAAACTAAATATTGCATAACTTTTCATTTATTTACTTTGTGATGTTTTTTATTTTTGAAACATATGGAACAAATTAAGACCTTTCTTTTGATGCATAATTCGTCTATCTGCATTATATAGTTTCTGTGTAATCACGGGCGATGACTACGGCAAGTGGCGGTTCTAGCGGCCAACTATTCTTGGTCATAGCGCCTTGGTTTTTTTTGGAACAAATTCACGAAAAGAGGTGTGTCTATGAACAAATTAGGACTAATTCCTGGCAAAGTTTCATCAAGTATTATGAGGTGGCCGCGTGGTTGAAACGGACACTGAGATGTTGTATGGATTTTGATTATTTTAGAATTTAGTAATAAATTATATGGGACTATTATTATTTCCTTTATTCATCTTTATAAACAAATTTTATACATTTTTAAATATTTCTTACAAATAATAAGAATAACATTTAAAAATATAAAAAATTGTAGCCCACCGGTATCGGGAACAGGTTCCGGGTTACCGGTGGTCAGGGCTCTTGAGAAAGGAACCTCCTAACAATACGAGCCGTGTCCAGGAGTACCGCTTTCTGAATTAAGCCCTTGATCCAGCTGCCTAACGAGAGCCTCATCAGATATTGGTTGAGGCTCTTGGCAATTAGGCCATTGGCTGATACGTCTATCGGCACAATGATCGCTCAGTCAACATGCCATATGTCGACAACCTCGCGAGCCAAGTCAATGTACTTGATTTGTTTATCTTTCTCAGCCTTCACGAAGTTCTCGTCATGTGGAAATATGGGACTATTATCATTATGGTAAGTATTATTCGTGTTAGTATGACGTAGCTACATCTTCTACGTACTTAAGATCGTTGACTACCATTGACTACGGTCAATGTTCTTATAAGTATATAAAACTGATATATAACACATATATGGATCTGCATCTGTTTAGGTACTACCAAACTTGAGAGAAATAATAATTTAAATAAAAGGTTGCCGTCTTGGGATGGCCTAAGGCGACGACAAATATATTATTAAATTTGTAGATGAACGATAAACGTGAAGTTAGATCAAGTTTTATATAAATTTTGTGTGAAGCACAGCTTGATAACAAATCTTGCGTAGTCCATTTCATATTTACACAAACACAACCTATAAATTATTTATAACCAATATGATTCATGTTATTTTTTGCTGAAGGGGTTTTTTTTACGTTGTAGTCTCCATAATCGAATGTAGGTATAATTTTATTAGCAGTAGCTTTACGTCACATGTATTTTGAGCAATTTGTTTTAGGTGGTAAATAATTTTTAAAGAAACAAAAATTAAAAATTATGAATCATTGTTTTATTTATAAATACGAGGATAGGTTAATATAACTAATGAATACCTATCATATGTGAAGATTATGAAACGATGGATGGACTGTTTGAAGGATGATATGGCAAAAAATGTCTGTTCAGATGATGAGTAATAGAGAAGGATGGAAGAAGAAGACATGCTGCACCACCCCAAATGAATTGGGATAAGGGCAAACGAATGATGAATCACTAATGAATGTGTAAAGATTGCACTACATTTATGTTTTATTAAAAATAATGAGAACATCATACTAATATGAATGAACAGTACATCAAAATGTTTATGTTAAAGTTTAAAATTAATATACTTAATACATTGTCATATTTATCCTACAAAAAAAAAGTTGGCTCTCACGGGATGCCTGGCAGATGTGAAACGGTTGTGTTTATATCAATATCTATCAATCAAATCTGCATCTGACTTAACTAAGTCACATATTAATTTCAACTATGAACAATCCAAATTAAGCAGGACATCTAGTGACCTTTTGGTGTAACTGATCCATAGACACCCCGCGTACAGACCCTGACAATACAACTTGAAAAGTGTTATTTTGACCTGGTCTGCACAGAGGGAGAATCTACGAGCCAACATATTACCACGGACCACCAATGTTCACGCTCCCTCTAAATATCCACATTATCCCCAATAGATCCCGCAGTCGGGCCCAGCAGCACCATGTCGTCCGCATAGCTGATGCTGTTAATATTAATACCACCTACCGGACAGCCGACACACATGCTGCTGAGCTTGACCATGAGGTCATTCACATATAGGTTGAAGAGCCTGGGAGACGTCAAACCTCCCTGTCTCATTCCGCACACCCTCACAGACAATAATACCCTCACAGTTTGGACAGGGTTTTTAACATATTGTAGATGTTTCACATCAATATAGTGGAAAACTATTTCCAATGTTTGACCTGAGCTGGGGCTAAACATACTTTTTATGGCAGTAATGTGTTTCCATAGAAGAATTTCAGACCTCCATGTGGGCAAAGCCATGAGCAACAGTCCTCCTCATTAAGGAAAAGGTCTTTCATCAGATGAAGTTGATGGCTTCAAATGATCTTCAGGAATTTTTAAAGGGTTGTAACTCCGTTGAGAAGCTAGATGCCTTAAAATAGCCAGTTCATGATTCTCTGTTGGTCGTGGGAACATATTCATCTCTTTATCAGTTAAGTCTATATTATTGACTATATTTCTTTTCGCTGCAGTCTTGATAAAAGCTTTGCTTGCCAGTGAAGTCTCTATTATACATTTGTGTAGAACTGCAAGCGTGGCTGAGTCCGGTGTCAATGGTTTACCTTCCATAGCATCGGCGATAGTGTGGTAGACCTGTCTAAAGTCTATATTCTCTGTTAATTCTGGTGCGGGAATATTCTCCAAGTCAGCTATCATTCGTACTGCAGTGGCAGTTTCTGTTCTTAGTTCATTGTACTGAAAGTTGTCTGTCAACAACTTTGTCCACTCTGATAAGTTGGACGGCGCGCTCGGTTTATTTTTAAGTTTCGGCTTTGGGTCGTGCTGTTCTCTGTCTTCTGTGTTTTTTAAAATAGGATGGTGTTGCACGATTGCAGTAATATATTCTACCGCTGCTTTCGTTTCTGCTAAGTTCTTAGTAATTACGTATTCTTGTAGTTTCTGATAATCATGGCGACCATAGGTTTTCAGAGCATGCGTTAAGTCGTATTTTTCTTCTTTCGTCCAATTTTTTATTGCAGGGTGATTGTTATCTGGTTTATTTTGTTGTGACAAGTCGGGAGATGCTGATGATGATGATGATGGTAGTGCCATGACTGATTTTATTTATTGATGAATTTGCTCACCTAATGCAATTCTTTGGATTCATTCATTCAATTATTCTGTATAAAACACTTTTCAAACGGTATCAGTGCAGCAGGTTAGCAGACAGAAAATTAGAAACTAACTACTAACCAAAACAAGATCTCATACAAGATCTATTTAAAAGTATCAAAGTGACAAAGTGACATGACATTGTGTTGGCGCACAGATAACTCATACATGACCGCAGAACATATTATACCCTTAGCGGGTACATAACTATCATTATCATTGGGGGAATGGCTTTGGCATTTTTCTATATATTTTTTCATGACCATGGAACCAGTGCAACTTGGTATGACAACAATTGATTTCCCTCATGAACCACTAACGAAAATTATTCACGATGATAAAGATGTATGAAAAACTAAAGACATCTGCAACGCATTCAATGACTTTTACACTTATAAAATTAGTCCATAAAAACCGTCAAACCGCAAAAATAGACAGAGTGAATCATTCGATTTTTTAAGAAGAGCAATCCTGCTGGTATACCTGTCTACTATCCATCTGTAACCTTAGGTTGCATGGTGCAGACATTCTGAACTTATTTATATGTTTATTTATCACATATTAGGTATATGATAGGTTAAGGCTTAGGGTCGAAGGGAATGTTAGGCTTGTGGGTCTTTGTAGGTTCCATTAACTTATCATATATTTTCATGTACCGTCACACCCTTGACAGTATTGTGGTATAATGTTTGTTAAGGATGGATGCACAGACATACTTAGTTTTTAAGACTTTTATGTCAGTAGATAATACTGGTAAATTTTGGAAACATGTAGTTCTGTATTAATGATAGAATTGAAATGAATGAATGAATTGAATTTGCATTCAGATTGAGTATTCTGCACTCGGCATCTGCGATCTAGAAGTAATAGACTTGATCTTTGGCAATATCCTGTAAGCAGGACTTTCATCGAACAAAGAACCTGCCAATTATCAGACATTGTGGCTATGGTTATGGTACCTAGATTGAACTTACTTTAACGAAAACAGGCAGACCCTGAGATGTGCTAGGAGACAGATGCTCGATCAGCTAGCCTGGGAAAAATACTGCACCATGTCTTTACGAATTTTTAAGTAATTCTTTTTTAAGGGTAATCGAAGCCCCGGTTAACGCTCGTACAGCAATCCTTTCGGCCTTCCTTTCATTCTACTCGGCATCCAAACTGAGGAGATGGCGACGGTAGGTCCCCAACATGTTTTTTAAAATCACAGAAGGTCAAGAAACACAAATAATAGCTAGTTTCTTTTCAAGAAGAATGTTGTCTAGGTCCGATGTGATGAAGACTATTTTGACATTTGTCAGAAGAAATGTTTCTACACCCAAGTGTCAAAAGTAGAGAAAATATGGTCGTCATGCTCGACGTTGTAGACTTATGTCGACTGAAGAATAGAAACATTTCTTTTCTACATTCTTGACATCGCCATGCTTAGGACGATAGAAATCTTTCTACAATCTGTCATTTTGTCGATTCTTCCGTAGAAATATCCCGTTTCTACGGCGGTCATGCTAGGCCGGCAGAATGATTCAATCTCTCAGAAATACTAGAATTGGAAACGATAACATATCAACAATCATTATCAAAAAAGGCCATCAAATTATTTGTCATCCACTATCTATCTATTATTAAATTCTATTCCATTATTTTTACTGAAGGCCTTTGTATCCTTGGTCATGACAAAAAAAGAAGCCCATTCTATATTACTATACTCTTTGGCCCATTCATTCAGCTCACTAGTTGTTATCATCTGTGTGTGAGTAATGTGGGTGTGAATGTCACTTTGACACTAGATGTTGTTAGTTTCCAATTTTGTTACTGCTACTACATTTGGCTACACTGAAAGCCTACTTATTGAAAGGTGTTCTATACAGGATCATTTAATGAATGAATCAAACAAATTGTACTGAGTTATTAAATTCTTGAATAAAATCAGTCATGGAACTACCATCATCGTCATCAGCATCTTCCGACTTTTCTCAACAAAATAAACCAGATAACAACCACCCTGCACTAAAAGATTGGACGAAAGAAGAAAAATACGACTTAATTCAAGCTCTGAAAACCTATGGTCGCCATGATTATCAGAAACTACAAGAATACGTAATTACTAAAAACTTAGCAGAAACGAAAGCAGCGGTAGAATATTTTACCGCTATCGCGTCACAACATCCTACGGTAAAAAACGCAGAAGAAAGAGAACAGAACGACCCGAAGCCGAAACCGAGCGCGCCGTCCAACTTAACAGAGTGGACAAAGTTGTTGAAAGACAACTTTCAGGACAATGAACTAAGAACAGAAACTGCTACTGCAGTACGAATGATAGCTGATTTGGAGAATATTCCGCCACCACAAGTAACAGAGAATATAGACTTTAGACAGGTCTACCACACTATCGCCGACGCCATGGAAGGTAAACCAATAAAACCAGACTTAGCTACATGTGCAGTTCTCAAACATTGTTTAACAGAGACGGCAAAGGCAAGCAAAGTGTTTATCAAGACTGCGGCAGCTAGAAGTATTATAAATAATTTAGATTTGTCTGATAAACGGACGAAAATGTTCCCGCAACCTACAGAAAATCAAGAATTGGCTATTTTGAGGCATTTAGCTTCTCAACAGAGTCACAACCCCTTAAAAATTCCGGAAGAACATTTAAAGTCGTCAGCTCCTAATTTTGAATTTCCGTCAATTTCCAATGTTCTCCCCTCTGGGGTACTCACCCCAGAACAGCAAGAAACAGGACAGAACGCAAGGAAAGGGAAAGGTAAAGGAAAAGGGGAATCAAAGGGAAAGAAGAAAATTGGGATTTAATGTGAAGGGTGGGCCTGAATGAGATGTTGTATTGAGTATACTAACTTAAAATTTAGTAATTTATCATTATGATAACTATAGTTATTCATGTTAGTATAACATACTCAATGTTCTTATGTATATACAACAGAAAAATGGATCTTCATCTGATATAGATGGTTTGAAATACAGTTTTTATAAACGGGATGGTTCAAATACTGGCGTCATAATAATAATCAGCAATAAAGGTTGTTGACACATTGGACGTGGACTCTGCAATCATTGTAGGTACCGATAGGTGTTACGGTTAATGGATACTTAGCAAAGATCCTTGACAAACACCGTAGCAGGCTCTCTAGAGAGGAGGTTCCTCTCTCCCTCTGCTCCCCTGGCATGCTGGCCCTTGTTTCTGATGTTGATGTGCCATCTATATTTTATGTTTTGTGTATTTTAAATATTTAAAAAGTGTAAACTATTCTAATGTAAAATGAATAACTGACAATCACTAATAATAGTTCTCGAGTGTATTGGAAATTGTACAGGCTTGTTCTATACTTTTGGAGCGATTGAAATAAGAAAATAACACTAGTAAAATTTTTTTAACCGTTTCTCATACAATTGTCAACTAACTAAATTGGGTATTTTCAGATGCGGTTTGGAATGAATAATGTAATATTTTTTAAGGATTTCTCACTCTGTTTTTGGACCACCCAGTAAATTTTTTATACATCCATACTAAGATTATAAATGCGAAAGTCGCTCTGTTTGTTTGTTTGTATGTGTGTTTCTATGTTTGTTTGTTACGTTTTCACGACTAAACGGCTGATCGGATCTTAATGAAATTTAGCAAGAAGATAGATTTTAACCTGGGGAAAGACATAGGCTATATATCATTACGCTACGATCAATAGGAGCAGAGCCGCAATGAAAAATGTAGCGAAAACGGGGAAAATGTGACGCAGACGAAGTTGCGCGGGACAGCTAGTTTTCTAATAAATCCTCAATGTAGTGCAATCTTTAGACATTAATAAATGTACAGACACCAGCACATCAAGCTACAACAATCTGTCAAATGTCTTCCTCTCCCTCTCCATCCATCCATATTTATATTCATCACTCTTAGTCACATGTGTTCCATCCCTTCTCATCACATGTCCATACCAAAACAGACGACTCCCTTTGATCTTTTCTGTAACATGCGTCACATTTTCCCCGTTTTCGCAACATTTTTCATTGCTGCTCCGCTCCTTCTGGTCGTAGCGTGATGATATATAGCCTATGTCCTTCCCCAAGTTGAAATTAATCTTCTTGCCAGATTTCATTAAGATCCGATCAGCCGTTTAGTCGTGAAAAGGTAACAAACAAACAGAGTGACTTTCGCATTTATAATATTAGTAAGCTTATGTTAAGCAGAGTGGCGCAGTGGAAGCGTGCTGGGCCCATAACCTGTTGCGGGATGTTCCTTCAGATTTTAATAAAACTGAGTGTCCCATTCTACTTCAATTTACTTCCAACATAATACCGTTATAAAAAATACATTACTATTAAAACACACACTGCTAGACAGCAAACTGAACTGTCATCATATTTTTCTTTTGGATGGAAGATTCCCGATTTTCAAACCAAAATTTCTTAAACCCATAGTATGGATTTCTAACTTTATCCATTTTAGTCACTCCACACATACATCTCAACATTCTCATCTCTGCTGCATGCAATCTTTTTTAGTCCATCTTCTTCACTGCCCTGCATTCCGATCCATACAGCACGTATCACGGACTTGTATATTTTCCCCTTTAACTTGAGGGGCATCTGTGGGTCGCAAGTTGTTCCAGTGATTTCATCCATACTGAGTTCATCCGGTGCGTTACGTCCCGGTCTACATCGCGCGGTCCGCTGGAGGAGATTAATTTCAAAATGAAATAAGCGGTACCTGCCTTTGTGCTCTTTTTGCTGTACGTTATTGTATGTGTTTTGTGTATACGTAAATAAATAATTTAGGCGATAATAATTTTTTTGTCTTCCAACCTTTAGTATAGGTATAAAAAAATAACCCGTTTTAAACGGTGATTTTAAATATGGATAAATTATATGTTGAAAAGTATTCAGCAATGACAAATCGTGTAATAAGTAAAAAAAACTCATAATAAACAACAACAAAAAAATCGAATAACTGAAATCGGCATTCGACTGTTAAATTTCCGTGGCCGTTTTTTTGCGTAGGAATATTTTTGCATTGTGGTACACTGATTGCCTTTTGTTTTGTGCAAGGTTATCTCTACAAAATAATAATATGAATATAATGTGTTGTCTAATGTTATGTTGTGTGTTGTACCTATAATTTATTGTTTGGCGAACCAGTGGTATGTAATGTTGATCTCAATGGAAGATTGTGTCACATGATATGTAATTTTTGTGATTTTGTGTGTTTATTTTTTTAAATAAATGTTTAAAGTTAAAATCTTTGTATTTAACACGCTTGTATAATAGCTTCACAATATGATCAAAATAAATAATTTCTATCTAGTTAAAATGAAAAACATACTTCCTAGGTAGGTATTTAATTTATACTTTTGAAGAATTGTGTTTTATCTTTATTGGACCTTCAAAGACGTCAAAAACGAATTTTGAGAAATAAGCCATAGTCTGGTTTCACAGCTGTCCGGGAGACCCGTACGGGCCGTCCATGCACGGGAGACCCGTTCGAGTAGGGTGCCGCTCGCAGTGCTTTGAAACGAGGGTCCAGTACAACAAGGGCTCTAGCGGGAGACAGTCGCATAAAATTTAATGCCATTGTTAAATCTAAATAAGTAGTTACCGATTGCAAGTCTTTGACCGAGCGTAAAGGTGACTTGTCGCCACGTGTGGTGCACTGGTAGATCTATCACACTGGATCTGGCGCACTGCTACCGCGCACTCAGCTGCGGTGGGTGAGGTAGTGCTCACGCATATGCGCGTGGTGCTTGTGCCGCCGCTGTAGCTGGCAGGGCAGCTAGCGCACTGCTGCCGCGCCACGGCGCCCGTGGGCTGTGCTGCAGTGCGTGAGGTAGTGCTCACGCATATTCGCGTGACGCACAGGTTTATGCCGCCGTCATTCGCAGCAGGGTCATTGGGGATATATGCAGAAACTGGGGCCTCTGTCTCAATGACGCGATCAGTTCTGTTTTGCGGTTATGGGGCAGACATGCAGAAACTGGGGCCTCTGTCTCAATGAAGCGATCAGCTCTGTTTTGCGGTTATGGGGCAGACATGCAGAAACTGGGGCCTCTGTCTCAATGAAGCGATCAGCTCTGTTTTGCGGTTATGGGGCAGACATGCAGAAACTGGGGCCTCTGTCTCAATGAAGCGATCAGCTCTGTTTTGCGGTTATGGGGCAGACATGCAGAAACTGGGGCCTCTGTCTCAATGAAGCGATCAGCTCTGTTTTGCGGTTATGGGGCAGACATGCAGAAACTGGGGCCTCTGTCTCAATGAAGCGATCAGCTCTGTTTTGCGGTTATGGGGCAGACATGCAGAAACTGGGGCCTCTGTCTCAATGAAGCGATCAGCTCTGTTTTGCGGTTATGGGGGAGACATGCAGAAACTGGGGCCTCTCTCTCAATGAAGCGATTAGCTCTGTTTTGCGGTTATGGGGGAGACATGCAGAAACTGGGGCCTCTCTCTCAATGAAGCGATCAGCTCTGTTTCGCGGTCATGGTGGACTGTGCAGAACTTAAGGTCTCTGTCTCAATGACGCGGTCACTTTTTACATGGGAGCTCGGAAGCGACGGACGTATATGGGGAGCTCTTGTTTTGAATTTTATCAGTGTCTAACGGTTTTACTTATGTAAAACCGTTAGACACTGTTATATCGTAAACCCCTCTGAAGGGTAAAGGCCTCCTCCATTGTTGTCCACAGTTTTCCATCTCTCGCCTTTGTTTGCCGATCGTCTCTTGCTATTTCGTTAAAGTCATCGACCCATCATCTAGATGGCTTCCCTCGTTTCCTTTGTCCCTTGGGTCCTATCCATACCACGACACGATTCATCGATTTGTTATTTCAAAATAAATAGTTATAGCTATTTTACACTTTCTTCTTATAAAATGAAATCAGCTTCTGATCTATAACAATGTATAATTTATCCCTGAAGACCACATCAGAATATCCACGCGAACGAAGTCGCGGATAGCACCTAGTTAGTAAAACGAACGGCACTGTTGGCGCAGTGGCTGCTGCGCTGCGTGTCCCGGCTTCGAACCCCAGCCTGCACGGAACAATTAATATTTGTATAGCCTAAAGATAATTGTTCAGAGTTTGTCTGTTTGTGTAATTATGTGAGTTTACATGTTTGTAAACGCATCCAAGATACAGAACACAATTTAAAGAAGTAAGAAATGTGTTTAAGACATAATTGTAATAGACATGGACTGCTTCTATTGTGTTGATTAATATTGAGAACAGAAAAATGTATTGTTGAGCCATGCCAGGAGACATTAATGATTACTTTACTTTAGGCAGTATTTATGAATAAACACCTTAGTTTTATGTGGAGTCCTCTATTATTGAAGAACAGCAGTTCATGAGTGTTATATAAAGCTTCGAAGGGATAGGCAATACCCAATGCAAGTCTAGTACTAGTATTCAAAAAAGTTTTCTAGTCTTGCGACAGAGGGCGCTGATTTGAAATTCAAATTGTAAGTCCGATATCCACTTGGGTTTTCAGTTTCTCGTGTTTATAAAATAATTCTTACAAACACTGTAGCCAATAGGGCAGATTGTTTGCCACTAATAAAAAAATAAATAAAGTAAATAAAAGACAGATCAATTTTACAGGAGCTTGAGCGAAAATAGCAAAGTTTTGAAAACTGGACGACCTCTGAAGTTGAGTAGGTACTTAGTTTCCTGATTCACCGTATTAAAATGAGTTTTAATCAAAGACATTCAAATATTATTAAATCTCATTGATTTCAATTCACACACCATAGCGTATCTACGTGTATAGTGCAGGAAAGTCAGTTCTAAAGTTCTTTTTTTTCGTTCAGTCTCCACTTTTTAAAATTATTACCTTAACAATTTGTCAAATTTATACGAGCTCGTGGAGAGGAGAAATGTCTAACAACTAGTCTTATCAAACGTGGAGGTCAGATAGGCAGGCGCTTCTTGTAAAATCGGTACCTACTGGTATCCACCTGCGTCCAGTTAGTCTGGAAACCAAACCAATCGTAGTAGGTTAGGCAGATGACGATGGTGTATGATCATCATCATCATCATCATGCTATAATGTTCCCACTGCTGGGACACAGGCCTCCTCTCTATGAGAGGGAGTGGGCTGTATCCACCACGCGGGCCCAGTGTGCGTTGGTAGATGACACATGTCTTCGAATTTTTAGTTCTAGGACATGCCGGTTTCCTCACGATGTTTTCCTTCACCGTTTTTGTGGGCAGCGGTGATGAAATAACTTACACAAAGTAATGCGCCTGCCTGAGTTCGAACCCACGACTAACTACTCGTAAGTCGGGGCTTCCACCACTGGGCCACCGCAATTCTTGTATTTAGGTAGCTGAGCTCCATACCTACCTTTATTTCAAAATCATCAACATCATTCTCCTGTCCATATCAGTCAGCGCAGCATGTCTTATTCTTCCATACTTCTAGAGTACCTACTCGTCATCTCATCACACAACTCCTTTCTTACCATATCATCATTTACAATATCCACCAATCGTGTCTTTGGCTTCCTCTACTCTTAAACCGTCCACATTCTTAATCAAAACTTTCCTCACGTTTTCCTCCATTCCTTCGCATCACATGCCAATTCCAAGCCAACCGATTACCACACAACTTTTCAGTCACTGGCGCCACTTTCATATTTCCTCTTATTTGTAGCTCTCTTTTCTTATTTCATTAATTCGCATCCATCACCTTTTAGTGTCCGACCGAAGCTTCGGCTTCGGCTTCGGCTTCGGCCACCTTCGGCCAAAAAAGCACCTTCGGCAAAATCTTCGGCTTCGGCCAAAAACATTGCCGAAGGTTTGGCCTAAGCCGAAGGTTTGCTAGTTGTCAAAATTTGAAATTTACTGAACGATGCTAGAGCGAAACGGAGAGTGTGCAGAGCAGCAGAGTTTCGCCGCGCCGCCGCACCGGACCAAACGAATCGCAGTTAGTAAACTAAACGAGTCAAAACAAGTTTGAGAGCGCGTCTTAAAATTCTAATAAGTGTTTTGTTTTTAAATATTTCATATTTGTTATTACAAATTATTTTAAATCTCTAAAGTTCTCACAATATGTATCTAGTATATTCTGAGATCAAAGTAACTATCGTATTTCTCAAGGTCAATGACACCTTCGGCTTCGGCTTCGGCTTCGGCCGAAGGTTTTGGTGAATACCGATTAATCGGCTTCGGCTTCGGCCAAAATTGCACCTTCGGTCGGACACTATCACCTTTATTTCAAAATACACGTGGTATTAAGATAAATGCATTTTCATGTTTGATTCAATCATTGTTCGAAAATTTGCCACATTTTCTCCGAACTATGAAACTTTCATAGCATTAAACTAGAAACTCATATTAGAAACAATCCTCGTTTGTTCTAATACTTGGTTCACTTGACGGTAATCAATCTTGATTTTAGTTCTAAGAAACTTCACAGTCGGTAACCACACTTGGGAAACTTTTACTAATTATAGATTTCATTTTGATAAAGATAATTTGTCATTGTGAGATTTACTTCTTTATCGTGTGGTTAGTGCCTGAATTGGTGGGTAACCACCGAAACAAGTGATAATAACAGAATAGGCACATGAATCCGAAAAATCAGAGGTGCATGTCTTGGGTTCAAACTGGAGACCTATGACTTGGCCTTCCAACGGTCACACCACTAAATTATCACCGCTTTTTCTGCTTCTAAGGCATTGTACAGTTCGCTGACGTCGATTATCGAACAATTCTTACATTTTTGACGTAGATTTGTAATTCCTAAAAATATTTTAAATGACCCGTTGGTGTGGTTACAAGCGCAGCTCGTGAGCCTGGTCCTCAGATGAGGTCCTGGGTTTAATTCCCCGATTTTTCCATTAGGAATTTCTCAGTAGCAGCCTTGGAGTCTAGATTTGTACCCGGTTGATGACAGTAGGCTCGCCCCAATTCTAAGGGACTTAAACATAACTGGCGAAATTATGTGTACTATTAGGTAACATGGAACCAGTTAGTCAGGAAGCCGACCCAATCGTGACCTAACATAACCCTTAGAGGATTTCTAGCGGGATGTTATGTTACGTAAATTATTATTTACCTAACAGATTGGCCTTGACCTAAATCTTTCTAAATGTGAAATATATGTAGTGGAAAGTACCGACAGACAACTGACTCTTTCCAAATTTAATGCGATAGCCCCTGATATCAAAATTATTGAAAAAAGCTCTCTTCGTCTCCTTGGGTCTCCAATCCATGAAAATTCTTTTTCCGATTTTTTCCAGGATAAAATTCAAAATTTTAATGATGTTTCGGAAATATTGCTACAAATTAACATGTATTCGGCCATCACCAAAATTCGTTACTGCTGTTTCGGCCCTAAATTCACATATTTCCTTCGTGCTTCCCCTTTAAGGAAGCACTCACATCTCTGGCAAAATGGATCAAATTATCAGACATACTTTATCATCCATTTTAAATGTGGCTTTGGACGACCGTGCTTGGGCACAAGCAAGTTTTACATTCGCATGGGACGACTGCCGTTCGCAAAATTTCTAGTATTAGTCTACCGGCTCTCACATCCTCGGTCCACGGCACTGAGAAATTAATCAGGAATATCCTGGCTTCCATACTGATTGATTTTGATGGGCCGTGCTTCTCCGAGGCTTTCGATGCTTGGAAACTCGCTACTCGCAAGTAACATGCAAAAACACCGTTAAGTTTCATGTTCTCATTGCCAGTTTTAAATGAGCTGCAGGAGAAATCCAAATAAAGTACTCTGAAAATGAAAGGATAAGGAAGCTTCTTTGGACCTCGTACGCGTAGTTAAGAGTGTAGCACGAATTTACAAAATGGTGTAACACGCTTAGAATAAGACGGGTGGGTGTGTAGCTGGAAGCATAATTAACTCGATGTGTAGCTACATCGTGGAGCACAGTGCGTAGCGCGATGTGTAGCTACGCCGCGTAGCAAAATGCGTTACGCGATGAGTAGCTACGTCGCGTAGCACATTGCGTAGTTCGATGTGTAGCTATGTCGCGTAGCCCAGTGCGTAGGTCGATGTGTAGCAAGGCGCGTAGCATATGGCGTAGCTCGAGACTGGATCGCGTAGCGAGGCGCGTAGAATGCACGTTCTCTGTACTGTGTAGTTTGCATATTTTATTATTTCTAAGGTTTTCCAGTCGTTTTCTTGAGTCTTTAAAACATTTATGACATTTTGGGTTGTTACCGGTTTATGCCCTGTTTCGTCTAGTGGTCTCAAACGACTGCTGAGCGGGTCTTGTGATCGTTTCTCTGGTCGAGTTAAGTGTTAATGGGTTTTCCATTTGAAATTTTTTAGAAACATCAGTGAGTCTGGATTTTCTGAAGGCAACGTTTGCATATTTAGCCTTATACTTTCGATTGGTATGGAATTTGTTTATTAACCAAACCGGCGACATGCCACAATTAAAAAAAAAATTATCATTAATTAATTATATCCTGGACTGAAACTGTACTTTTTTAAAATTACTAATTAATCATATCCTGGACTGTTTTTTAGACAACCCATATGCAATATATTTATTGACATATTTAATTTAATATAAAATAAGTTTCATCCATTAACCAGCTCGGTGAAGGTCGTGTATACCGGGATCTTAGGCTATTAGTTTTGATTCTTGTTTTAAAATCATCACATCAACCCACTTACAAACACATTAAACCTCTATTAATTGTATGGTCTGTGTCAGACTGACAAGTAATCCGTAATTGCTAACGAAACGTTCTTTCTTTCTTGTTAAAGAATATTGGAACACATGAAAAGGCATAAATTATTTATTTAATGGGAAACGGACTAAATAAAAGTGTCGACTAACAGGCCAAATGTTAAATTTCAAGGATTTCTTTATAATCACTAAATATCTGATTTCTAAATGCATCTGGTGACCTTAATATGGGTTTCACCCAAACGAACCTTTAGAACAATTGAGACATCACACAAAAAACAACATTAAGCTGGTCGTGGTGTTTTTGAGAAATGCTGGGGATGAAGGAAGGGAGTCTGAGTGGTGTCGGACGTAAAGAATAGCACCATCCCATATCTTCACGTGGGTGTCGTAAGAGGCGACTAAGGGATTTGCCAGAGAATGGGCAGCAGCGTTTTCCGTGCTTTCGTAACAACCTTACTGCGATCGCCAACCCGCCTGCCAAGCGTGGCGATTATGGCAAAACCCCCCTTCTCGGGAGAGGCCCATGTCCAGCAGTGGACGTCTTTCGGGCTGAAATGATGATGATGAATGAAGGAAGGGAAATTGATTCGAGACAGTCGGTCTTACACCGCTATAGGGTCCGGTCGATAAGCTATTGCATTTAAGTGAGTTGGGTTAAAAGCCCTGTTTAGACTAATCGAGTATGTGTGTGTGTTTTTTTGTGAGCGATTGGGTGAGACCTTAATTACATTAATTATCCTAGGCTGATGCTGTAATTATTATTACTAAAGTTCCTAAAACTAAACAGACAGAAACGTGTTGCGGGGAGTTTGTTGCTCAACTCCTTCTCCCCAGCTCCAATACTGGAAAGTGGTGAAGGGTGGGAGCGTTTGGGGCTGTCTAGAGTTGTTCGCCAACTCTATTGTAAAATGGTTCATGATTTTGATTATCACTATCAATCTATTATCTGCTAATGCTTGAATTATGTGTTCATTAGCTCTAACCAATAATTCAGCCATTGCTTTTGAGTTTTGATTCTCAACCCCATTATGACCAACCACATAGTGATTCTAGAATAATAATTATTTATAATAATTAATAATAATTCTTTATACAAGAAAATAGATTCAGCCAGGCTGACACAAACACGTGTCTTGTAGATGCGCTAGTTGTACGAAAAGTACACTTTTCATGGGGAGAGATTGGGGTGGTTTGATACCACAGCTTTCTTATAACCAGTCTAAGGACTGTTGAGGACCATGTCTATTGATTAGCATGATGCCGACGCATTGCCGCTGAAAAGCCGCTTACGTCACTTATAGAAGTGTTGCTGTGACTGCTTCAGGTGGAGATACGAGGTATCGTGTGAGTCACACTGACCAATTACCTATTACGCTAGGGCTTACCCTAGCGTAATAGGTAATTGGTCATTGGTAAGTGTGTTGGTTTGTTAGTTAACCCTTAGGTTAATAAAATGAACGATTGGTTGTAAATATTACTTTGCCCTTTTGAAACCACTTTCAATATACTTCAAGAACTACGAATTACGTAACATGTTTTTTTTTTTTCAGTAAACCCGTTACCGGCTTGAGGTTATGTAGTACATTTGTGTATCCATTCATGTATCCTGGGTTTGAGCCCATTTTTTCGTATTAGTTAGCGTAACGCCAGCACATCAAGCTACAACAATCTGTCAGATTTCTTTAATATATTTTCATCCTTATCTTCATAGAATTAGGTTCAATGTTGATTGGGAAAATTTGACAGTTTCGGATAGCTTGATGTGGTGTCTGTATTCTTATACGTATATATAATAATAATTAAGGATTGTAGTTAGGGTTAAAATAAATAAACAACACCAGATGAATTTTAGATAGTTTTATTGCAGGTCGAAAAGGCTTTGGGGGAACATTAAAGCAACCATAAATCGAACCTGCGACCTTACGGCGGCCGCTATTTACTTCAAACCTATACATTTCTTACTTACACTTCATACCGTATGCAATTCATTTTACTGGACTACGTTTGTGGAATTTGCTGGTTTTAATTAATTTAGATAAAAAAGTAATGAAAGTTCTTACTAAAAGTACCACGAAGGGTCTAAGTACCAAGTCGAAAGTTTAAGAAGCTTAAATACTACGTGCCAATGTTGTTTATATAGGTTTTGCAAAACAAAATACTGTCGTACCCACCGGTGTGTGAGCCTAAAACATCAGCTGCTTATCATATTGAACTCTCCAGTGTGCAAGATTATCTAGACAAGCAAGAGAGGTCAATATATTACACTTCCCATGTTTTAACGCTACTGACTCAGCGGGAACAGACTCGAAATACACAGAATATTTAACAGAGATGAGACGCACAACTTTGGCTAAGTTGGGACAAATCTTTCTAATAAATCATTTTAAACTTAACGTAACTTCAATTTTAACATGAACATATATTCGCCTTTGATTTATTTATTTACCTAATCTTAAAACTATGTCAAAGGCTTGGTAGAGTGTCTCCGTACTGGGGCCGGCGGACGTGTATATGTTGTCAACACCTAACGAAAAATAATAAGTTAATGAAGAATGAAGGGCAAATGAAAAGCGTGGTGGACACGACCTCATTAACGCGAGCGTCGACGAAACAATACCCAATACAAAGGCACCCTTATATACTATAACTAGCATAACAATGATCATTTTTGGGCAGTGTGGCGCTGGTTGCAACGCTCTACTTCAACAAGGCACTTCAGGGGACAAAATTGAGAGAGCTTCCGAACGCGCCAAAGCGGTAATATTGAGGGTGACAGTCTCAAATTCTGAACTTACTCTCGATAGCAGAAAATAAAGGTAGTAGCAGATAACTAATTGTAAACCATATGGCCATAGAAATAAAGAGTTATAATTTAGCTAAACTTGTGGTACTTTCAGATGAATTTGTCGTAACATCTTAGTAAGTTACGGGATGGCTGGCAAGTCATCGGCCCACCTGGTGTTAAGTGAGTACCGCTGACTGAGCATCTGCAATGCCAGAAGCATCATGTTGCCATCCTAAAGACAGAGTTGACATGTCTTATGTGCCTGTAACAACTCCGGTAACCATACCAAGGATATCTAAGTATGGCGGTAGTACTGCCCCGGGTGAGGTTTTTCACATAAACCTCTACTACCTAGACACACATTATTTCATGTAATTATGAATGGGTTATATACAATATACATTTAAGAAGTTCCAATCACTGTAAAACAATATTAGACCTTTTTCTGAAGTACTGAACGTACTTTTCTATTTAGCGGAATTGCATACGGTACCTTTTCTACACTCGTATAATAATACATAAACAGTAGGTATAAATATTTGAGTACTAAAGTTTCTAGTATTCTATTATATGTTCGATATGCTGAGATTATATGTGAAATATTTGACGGTATTATATTAACTTAATTTACCTTTGCATTACTGTGCAAGCCAATTCAACGAGTTTTGAATTTAATTTAGTTAATTTATGAATAGTTATCGTTTTTATGTACAGGTCTTGAAGGGTATACATACATGTATCGTCACACATCACCATATATTTAAATAATTTGATAAAACTAAATATATTATAATTAAAATAAACCGCAAATAAATAATAATTAACTTCATTACATAAATAATTAATTTAGGTCATTAAAAACCCGTTAAATGGTTAGATTATTTTTATTTTAATGGGAAGTTTATATTTTAATTTGTTATTTATTGAATACACATTATAATTTGTTATTTATTTAATGGGCCTCCAGTTTCTTCATATGAAACGAAGCTTAAAGTAATATTTTCCATGATAAAAGTAGCAAGTGTATTCTATACAGTGTTCAAGTTATGTGCAATTGAATTGCAATTGCGTGCAATTGTATTATGTTGTATGCGTAGATATTAAATTAAGTACATACTAGAGTAAATATACACGTTACTCCGTTGGTCCCGGCTGTGATTTGTAGATCTTTGACAGTCGTTACGAGTAGTCAGAAGCCGAAAGTCTGACATCCAGTCTTACCAAGGTGTATCGTATTACCCAGTACTAACTGGGTTGTGGAGGTCAGATAGGCAATCGCTCCATCCGAATCTGCAACCGGTAAGACTGGAAGACGACCCCAATAAAGTTGGGGAAAGGCTAGGCAGATGATGATGATAGAATAAATACACCCAGTTGATGGATAACCGTGTGATAGCCGAAGAAAATCTTAAAAAAGTACTTATAATTATGGATGCATCCACAACGTCTTGGCTTTATCATATTCATACGTACCTAACAAAAAAAAAAAAAAGAAATGAATTTTTCGTCTCTGTGTAACCCAACAATTGATTTATTTATGCATATACCTGAATAAATCAATTAACTTACTAATACATAATTAACTTAATAATTCAATTAAGGTGTCTGTGTTTCTTTCTGGTTGATCACAAGATAACCAATTGTTACTTAATTTCAAGTTATCTGTCAAAGCTTTTAAGTATGTTTTTAGTTTCACTGACTGCTGAGTAAGAATTGAGCATGTATATTTATATAATTCTTAATGTGTAACAAATAAGGTTTTAACTTGTTTAAATAAAGTCCCTTTCACAGGTTCTGGCGGCTGGCAGCCTGTGAAAGGTTCCGTACTGGTATTTAACGTAAATGGTAAACTGGGAGATATCTGCCAGTTCATAATTCTGTGCCTGCCTTCTCGGTGATACAATTGTGAAAAAGTCCTAAATTTCTTTTCTCATCTATCATTATATTCTTACATAATATCTATGTCAATTATATATTTACTCTTATTTTTCACAATGTAGTTATGCCTCAGCTAGGCATTTAAATATAAAAAAATGCGTTGGAGCCGCTGTATACTCCAACAGGATAGGTACACAATACACAGGTAAACAAAACATGCGCTGTACACACCAACATTTGTTGGTGTGTAAATGAAATATTTATGCATGTAAACTGTAATTCATATAATCCCAGCAAACGAACGCTTCTATCAATTCAGTTCGCTAAAGAAAAAGCAACTCTTAATATTGTACTCTATAAAGTGTAGCTGTATTAATTTTGTAAGTATATCACAAACAACTATAAGTTTGTAGTAAAGTAACAGTCAACATTATATTCTGTGCATCATTTGATACAGTGACTATATTAATCTACACAGAGTGCTACAGACCTCTCATTTTTTTGTATTTTTTTTAACATATTTTTATTTCATGAAACGTGGATCAACCCGTAAATACACGATTCTTATTTCGCAACGAACTAACTCTGGTATTCACAAATCCTTCTCAAACGAGGCGGAAGAGGCGCAATCGAAAATGACATTATTTTGATAAAACTTCATTGTTTTTACGGGTTTTCAATAGACTGTATGTCTAACAATAATATAGAATAGTGATATATTTATTAAAATAACACAACACATGAATCACATCGTTAAACAGCTAACAACTACTCGGTTAACATTTAACTACGTACGTCGATTAATCGTTTAAGATTGAATAATTTAAACTATTGTTAACATAATTATGTTAAAAATCTACGTGGTACATTCAGATGTAATAAGTAATGACTATATATTGGTAATAATATTCATTTAAATGTCCTACAGCCAAAATCGGTGACCTGACGCCCCAGCGTCTGCATAAACAAGTAATTATATACTTTAAACCATTCACATTAAACATCAATCCTAAAAAGCAACATGTAGTTGTCAAGTTGTAGAATGAAGCAGAACTTATTTGGCTTAAGAAACATTAAATGGCTGAAGTGCGTTGCAAAGGTAATAATAATATCAAAGGTGAAGGATTGACACGATGAGACAACTTCTATAAAATATAACAATTCTTATCTATGTTAGGTATAATAAACTATTCGAAAACCAACTATTCAATATAACTGAATATTAACTACTTAAAATTATATAAAAAACGTGATTGATCTATGTATAAAGTTATTACGAGGCCGCCTCAACTTCCTAACTTTAAATATTTGAACGAAACACTAGTGCCGAATGTATGCATGCATACGGAGTAAAGTAGACTATTGTCTCATCACGCCTGCATAGTGTGAGGATGCGTTGCGCTCCACACCCGCCGCTGTGGTGTGCCGCGGACGACGATGTTGTGGCCCCGCGCTGAGGCCCAGGGTGTCGCATGGGGTTTAAACAAAGAGAAGCTAGTAACACCCTGTATCTTCCTAATCCTACCGTCCGCGGCTGAACACTGGCACGCATGTGCGCGTGTCCAGCCGCGGAGCTTAGTTACATCGCTACACTCGCGTGTTGACCGCCGAAGGAAGCGCACTGCCTCACTGCGACTCATTATCGACAGCACAATTGATAGCTTCTCACAAAACTCTTGCTCCGCTGCTATTGCTCCCTCGCGGCTAGCTGTCAGCCGTATCCGACAGGTCAACACGGCACGACACTCTAACATACCCTCTATTCGCAGGTACTAGAACGTGCTCCTGTACTTATAAATTAGTATTAAGTATTATTAGCTATGTACAGTACAATCTACATGTCCCGACCGTTCCTCCATGCATAACGGATCACCGACAATTTCATAATTTTGTATTTCCCTTTATATTTTTTTATAAATTATGCAAAATTGTACATTCAGATATCTCTACTAACATCAATAAACATTGGCTATTATAACATCTTGTCAGATCGATAATTTACTAGATAAATAAACATTTAGATCTTATTAAATATTTGACTAATCTGATTATATTGGGATACATCGCGAAGGGGTAACATTTAGCGACACCAATTTGAAAACGAATATAGTGTGAATACACACATAAAAACATGCATCGAATAATTTGTAGATAGGATAATATAGTATAATACTGCATTAATATATGCTCGCTATAGCGAGTGTAGATCGCTAAAAACTGAGAGCAGAGAAACGGTCTAATGTAGACGATCGAGTTGATCGCTGGTCGGCCGGCATCGTAAAGAGGATGTCGGCCGCTCCGGTCCGAGCTAGGCCTTAAGCGTTGGACTCCTTGAGGTCAGTGAGGCGCGCCAGCTGCGCAGGCTCGAGCTCGTCGGGGATGCTGGCGCGGCCACCGCGCGGGGCTGCGGGGGGCGACTGCGGCGCGGTGGGGGGGCCCGACGCCACGGACTCGCCCTCGGACGCCGTGGAGCTGGACTGCGGGTGCGGCGCCGAGTCCGCCGGGCCGTCGTCCGAGTCCCGCAGGCACACCGCCGTCTGCTCCGACAGCGAGGACTCGTCATCGTCGTTCTCTTCGCGCTCGGGCTCCACTTCGCCGTTGGACTCGCCGTCCACTTCGGGCTCTGGTGGAGGGAAGGGCTGCTCGGGCTCCTCCACCATGGGCGTGGCTGCGGTGATCACGATCTGCGCCACCCCCAGCCCACAGTCCTCCTCGGTCTGCTCAGTCGCCACCGCCTGCACCGGCTCCGGAATCTCCTAGGGGGCGGAAAAATGATTCTTAGTCACGAGTATTATGCAACAAATATATAGGAAGGGGAAAATTGAAAGTTTCTGATTGGAAAATAATTACTTTGAGAACAGAAAGTGAACACAACGCATGCATCGAAGCGGCATGCTATGATGACGTGAGCTACCGAAAGTAATTGAATTCGAAAATTGGTAAATATAGTTACAGTAATAAATAAAGAATAGGTTCACTTATAATTCCTGGAAGAGAGAGAGAGAGTTATAAGTGAAGTCTAAAACAAACAATAGCAACAAGCTACAAGTCGTGTATACAAGCTCCGACAAGCAACATGTAGAAAACATAACAGAGAGGGGAATAGATTTGTATGATGGAGTCAAACCTCTTCCCAGCATTCACCGACCACTTCGTCGACTGAAGCATGAAAAAGAATTCACACTCAGTTATCACTAATACATAAACACATAAATATTACAAGAAAGTAAATACATTAGGATCCTTAAAACATACATAAATTACAGCAAAAGCTACAAGAATATTAACATTCTGGAACAAATTGCCATATAGAGACAAAATCGAGACATTGCCTGTGAAATGCTACCTACATAATTATGTAGGACCTGTCTACCTTCTAGAGGCAGGGCTATGAACATAAGTAACATATAACGAGTGCCTGTATGTATTAACGAACTTCTACTTCTACGGGTCCAGAAAACGGTAAATATAAAGAATAAAAAACTCTGCTATTCTTTTCTTACCCATTCAATTTATAACGAACTAAGCCTGTCAACTTGCCAAGGCTATTTTAAAAATGTTAAGTTAATTCTAAGAGCGTACTTTCGTGGAAACTCGTTTTCAACTGTTTTAACGGTCGTTTTTTGTTATTGTATTTTCTTAAGCCTCGTATTCATGGTAAACATATGTTTGGCAACATGGTTGCATGAACATGTTGCCTAGTTGCTGTCAACTTATTGCGGGCAACACTTGCGTTGCGGAGTTGATCACGCCATGTTGCAGAGTTGACGCCCGGCGAGCGAAAACATCAGTTTATCAACAAATGTTGACGTGTGTGGTCGTGTGGAAACTCGAGAAACGTTTTATCATGTTTCGTTAAGGGAAGTTTCAAACTGTGCTAATTGAACCATACAATTTTAAAGCCAATATCCAAACTGTTGATAATTTGAACTTGGAATCCTATCCTATCTTATGCCGAAAAAAAATAACACAAACATTTAAGTTTTTATTTTCTCTCTGAAGGCACAGTGTCTCACCGCCGACGAAGAAGCGACTAGCAATCAAGTACTTTCGCGCTCAAAATACATACAAAGGATTTTAGTCCCGTGTCAGTAAAAGAGATTCTTAAGTAGTAATCGATTGATCATCGATCGCTGACAGTTCACACTGGCCGGTGAGAAGTCTGACCGACAAACGATTCGTTTTTGTTTTAGTTATTAGTTGTACTCGCTTCTCTCTACTCAGCGGTGGGACAAGTGGACAGTTGCAGGAATCGGGGCCTAATTTGAACCCTTTCGTTTTCTCATTAGTAACTTCGAAATGTTTGACGTGATTGCAATTAGGGACTGCACCATTAGTTTCATTTTTGTTCAAAACAATTTATTTTGGAAGTAATAAGATCTCAAACTACTTAGGAACGACTAGGCGAAACAAACGCTAAAAGTGTTAGTGGTTTAAGAAATCGCCTATGATTTTTGTTTACGTGTTCTGAATTAGGCTTTTATTGTACTTTTAACTAGACAACTTGAAAGAAAGAGATAAGAAATCTGTATCTTTATTTTTTTTGCTTTATAACAAACCGAATAATAATCGCAGTCCCTAATTGCAAACTAGAACTTTACCTGGCCGTCATGACTAACTCACCAACGATAGTTACTGACGGGGCGGCGAACTGAGTGCCGTAATGCTGCTGCTGGTTACTGCTAAGCTCAAGATTAAAGCTGAAGTCAGGCTGGCTATCCATGGAGTCACCGAGGTCCGGAGGCGGCGGCGGTGGTGGTGCGTCCGGCGGCGCAGCACCTTTAGTATTGTTGTTGTCATTCTCGATCTCTGGCAGCGTCCGTAAATACGAATACATAGTTCAGCCATACAACGGGATCAGTGCAAATTTTGACATGCAACGTCACGTGACGTGACTCATCCAATTTGGGGGTTCTACTTGCGTTCGGACAGAAACCTGCCTATCATTCTGATTGAAATAAGTTTTGTGGTTGTAAATCAATAAGGTTTGTTTATGACAATCGTTTACTGATGGTGAGCAACATGCGTTTCTTGTGTAAACTTGGGTGACGAAACAGCTGCCTCAGTCAACCTTGGAAAATTTTTCAATTTTAATGACTAAATTAAAATGATAGACATTTTCTTGTCTTACCGTTATTGAAACCGATTCGTAGAAAATGCAGGGCGTGTACAGCAATTATTAGCGTTCAATGCAATAGTCGCACCCGTAATTATTTTGATTGTACGAGACGGTAAGTAATTAAATGCAATCAAGAAAATACTCACCTTGGGATTTGTTATTACTAGTAAAACGAATCGAAAGCAATATGTGGACATGCTCTACAACTTATTGGGGAACACAAAAGCGTATTTACATATTTACAAGACTGTTTTTTCTTATTTATATTGGGTTTTAGATATTGAAACATGTGTATATTATAATAGCGGTGCTTATAATATTTAATTGCAGGAAAATATAACCTTGTACGAGTCTGTATATTTTCTGTACAAGTGTGGTGCTGCACTGTGAAATAATTACATCAGTTTTTGCCTTTGTAAATACAGAAATGTTCTGTAATAAGTTCGATCTGAGACAGTTTGAAATGTTGAGACTATTTAAATAGGACACAATAAATACTGCGATTCGGTAAGGAGGTCCTTCCATTATCCCTAAAATTATACGCATTTGCGGTAGACAGCACGAATATTAATTAATGAAGAAAAAGAAAAATATTCGTGCTGCAGCTCAAGCTGCTTGAAACTGCTGCTTTGTAATACATTTAATACATTACATAATTTCGAAACTGTACGGTAAACATGTTAATGTATTGTTTATTTTGATACAATTTAACGTTTACATAATGATTGGACACAGTTAGCATATAATTTTTTTGCGATTTAATGTTGCCACATGAATTTGAATTTTAAGGGCGTTTCTATGTTATTGCTTGTGACTGTACGCAATGGCAACGAAACAGCTCATTGCCAACGAACTTTTGGCATTCGTCAAGCATTACATGGACGAGGAGTCGTGGCATATCACACATTTTAAGTGGTTTGCGTATCGACGCACCATTTGGTGATCTTCCTCAAGGAAGTTTTCACGGCCAGCTAGGCAACACCTCGCAGCGTAACACGACGCCCGTGTCCAGTAGCTTTAAAGTTTTTTTGAAGTGAAAACTTCTTAAGCGGCGTTATGCACTTTTGTTATGGGTAAAGGCGTATCCATACATGCCGCCGGCTTTCAGACAGCCTTGCCGCTGAATTTGCCGCCGGCTTTACCGGCGGCCTGCAGATGCAGTTGCAACAACACTACCACTCCGTATCGATGCCGCAAGCAAACTGCCGCCGGCAACTAAAAGCCGCGCGTGCCGCAGGTAAAAGATGCATGTGCCGGCGGTATGCCGGCGGCCTGGCCGACGGCCTGACCACCGGCCGTGCCGCCGTGCTAGTGTGGATGCGCCTTTAAAAATGTTAAACTCGCGTCAGGTGTCACGTGTCCTGATCGAACGGATTGACATTAGGTTACGAAGAATTTGAACTATATGACATCTGTCACTGAGTTTGGGTTTCCAAAACTGGAAAATTCGTAAGACGGATTGCCATTAGGTTACCAAGGAATTTGAACTTTATGATGTACTATCGGGAAAGTGGGAATAGGCACACTTTTCAAACTAAATCCCGTGCACACTATGACCACATCTGTTTAACAACTTTACTATTAGTCGGCACAAATAGTTTAAGGACCAATAGTAGTAAAACAAAAAAGAAACAAAATGTTTTGTTTAAAAAAAAAAACTCTGGCTCTGTTAATGATCCCAGATGTTTGACCACCGTTTTTCGTCCAATAGGAATAAGACGAAAAAAGGGACCAAGGAATAGTAAGTTTTTAACTGTTTTAACGCTGCAAGCAAGGATAGTCCTTACCGTGGTCCGATACCCAGTTAGTTGATAGTACTTTATGACATCTATTATTAAGTTTGGGTATGCACAAACAAAACCTTCAGTTTCTCCATAGAGGTAAAATTCGTAAGACGGATAGTAATAGTTCTGAAGTGTTAAATTTTATTTTTTGATAGCGCAATAAATGAATATTGTACATTACCACATAAATGATAGTACTTTTATAATGATAATTAAAGCAATTCGTGCAAAATGATTACCTAACCATTCCAAAATATCAAAAATGCACAACTCAAGTTTTCACTTCTGCAACCCGTTTTTTTTGTATAAAGTAAGTGTAAGTTTATAGTTATTGTTTTGTTTTATATGGATGTATTGTGAGTGTGGCTTTAGTTACCTGAAATAAAAGATAAAATAAACAAAAACAGACGTTTAAACGTCTCATAGCTATAAACACCGATATTAATAGACAAGTTGATTGGTGATTGGGTACATTCCTTGAAATGGTTGAGACCTGTGCAACAATTTTGAAATTTGGGGTCCATTTCAAAAACTTTAACAGCTTGGTTTCTCCCGAGTTTGGACCCCATGTTATGGGGGTCAATATTGTAGCAAATAAGGTCTAGTATTACTAATTTCAAGGAACGCACCCAATTACCATTCACCTTATTGAACAGTAGTTGGTCGTGATCAATTTTATGAAAAAAGTTTACTTAAAAAGATATGGTTGTTCATTTCGGTAAATAGATGAACTTGTTACTTTTACTTGTTATTTCCAAACTTTTTTATTTACTCATTGTTAGGTTTCATATCCAAAGATTAGGGCAGGCGTTCATAAAATAAAAAAATAGAAGCATTTTGAATTCAAACGAATCCTTGTTCAAAATTTTAAATACGTGTTACGTGTTTGAGTTCCACAGTAAACTGTATCAAAAAAATCACTGCAGCTGCTTAACTTTTTTAAATATTATAAGCGCGACCATTAATCTTCCCTAATAGAATATTCTATTTACTTCGTGCAACACATGCATGTTGTGACGATGTGGTGTCTATCCGAGCGGCTAGCCGTGCTTAAAAACATGCCAATTGGGAACCAAACCGCTGTCTATTGACCCAATCAGCCAAAGCTACCACTTGTCTATGGTACGTAAATCATTCCATTAAAAATACCGTTTGAAAGGGGACAACTTGAATAAGACCAACAAATATTAAGCTGAAGTTTTGTTCAATTATTCGCTTTTAGTGCAGATCCTGAACATGTTCGTCTGCTATAAATTTTGGCTTCTACAATAAAATTAGATGATATTGATGGATGTTGGGGGTAATCTTCGGAACTCATTATCATCATTCTCTTGCCCTTATCCCAATTTATTTGAGATTATAGAGAATTATGGAAGAAGAAGACATGCTGCATGTCTTCTTCTTCCATACTTCTTTATAACTCATCATTTCGGGGCAATCTTTGGTATTACTTATTTCGATTCCGAAAATTCTTTAATAAGAATCCCCGAATGCCATAGACAATAATTTAAAAAAAACAAGGCCTTCCTATAGGATAGTTTCCTAACATAACGTGAACGAAGCCCCGGCCAAAAGCAAGTAACACAGAAAATTAACTCTTACAGTTCAAAATCAAATTACACAGCAGCGACGCAAGCGCTGCTCCAAAGACAATTCTTCCTACGGAAAACTTCATTTTTCTTTCACAGACACAACAAAACTTAGAAGTTAAATAATGGCCGGCGGATATTACTAGAACTGAATGTGTAGCAGGCATATAATTATTATGTAAAATGGAAGGAAGAAAAAGGAAAGGGCGTTTCAATAATTCTGTTGCAACAGTATAATTTCGATGCCATGTGTTGTGGAACTGGCTTTATTGGGGGTGTGGGCCGTGAATATTTAATTCACCTTGACCTCCAACTTCACCTTGACCACCTTTCACAAAGATATATTATTTATTTATTTCTTAAGGTGCAAGCATTATTATATTTTTATACGTTTTATTCTGATTACCGTTGATGTATGTAAAATCTTTTTTGATTATCACGATAGCTATGATTTTGAAATCTTCATCTCAAGCCTGTGTCACTGTCGACCGCATCATCGCTTGGCAGACATCGTCGTCGCTTATTCTCGATTTAATTTATTTTTATTTGATTTCTTGTTCTTACTCCACTATTTTAATTTTGACCAAATTTATTTTTACCACCTAAAATAGCAATGATAAATAATGCTATGTTCAGTTCCGTTTTCTTGTTAAATTTTAACCTACTAATGGTCTTGATTGAAACGAGTGAGATGACCTTGACCTGTCAAAAAAAGTTGTCTCCATTCAAGTGGCTATCATACTACGTATCCAAGTGATTCCTTACGGTCCTCCGGAGCCGCGGCTTCAGGCGGCGTATGCGGTGGCGAGGCGAACACCGGCGGCGCAGCGCTCAGCGGTGGCCACTCTTCGCCACCGCTCAGGGGCTCTCCATTCTAGTTAGTTGAAGTTAAGGTTAAACCAAGGAGTCCCAAAAGACAAAAAATAAAGATATATACACAAATATAAACTGAGATTTAGAATGCAGAAACAGCTGGTACCTAGAGTTATAGTTACACGGGAAATAAGGACAAGTCATTCAAAGAAATACAACAAGTACACGTTAAGAAGAACAACCAAACTAAAGAAAGTGATAAGTTAGTTAAGTGTTAAGTTGTTTGTACGGATGAAATAATTCGCCGTATTAGGGCCTGTAATGTTAGAAGATAAGTACAAATTCGTCCACTAGTTTAAATGAAGAACGAATTCAGGATATATGTTCCCGCTCATAACCACTTCGTTGTTGCCACATATCTTACGATGTAACTAGCTGAAGACGTTGGAGTACTACGTAAATAAAACAAAACATTTACTTCACTTGCTCTACATCCGTTGCGTAGTTGCAACAACATTAGACATAAACACAAACAAAAATAAATTTGAAACAAAGTTAAAAAACTGTTATTTAAAAAGTTTTTAAACTTTAGTAGTAGGTCAATACGGTTGGACAATAAACTGAGGAAAGTTTCAAGGAAAATATTAAATAAAATAAAAAAAACATGCAAAATTTAAGATAACGTTTGTATTTGTTTATTTATAGTCGTCTGGGTCGGCCCACCTCATCGCACTCCTCGACAATCAGCGAGGGGAAGTTGCCGACCACGCCGTTGGCTTCTCCGCGCCACCAACCGTCGTCCACGTCATGAGCGTTGCGGGACACGATACGGATTATCTGCACAAATTTTGAAGGCATGAACGAAATAATCCAACAATTAATGTTTAACACTTTCGGTGCTCATCAGCCCTCATCGTCGGGTCGAACAATAGTTCGTTCGTTTACGCACAAACCGCCTACCGAGTCGTCGTCATATGTAGCTGTAGATGACTTGTGAATTATAAGCACACAAGTAAAAATGAATAGCAGCGAAAGTGTTATAATTTTTTTTTTTGATAAAATTCCGGTTCGGAAAACATCGGGCAAGTAAGGCACATCGATTTACAAAAGTCATCTCACCTGTCCTTCCTCAAGGTTCAGCTCATCAGGGCATTCAGCATCATAATCATACAGAGCGAAGCAATAGCCGAGAGTCGGCAAGTCATTCTTCGTCCCCACGACCTTAGTCTCTTGCACGACGGCGGGGGCGGCGGTTTCGGTAGACGGCCACTCAGCCACGAAAGATTCGGCCTGAGGCTGCTCCTCGGCCTTCGACTCTTCGGGTTTGGCGGTAGGGGCCGATATCACTGAGATTTGATCGGGAGACTGGACCACGTCGGCGTCTTCTCCCTCCACGGTATAATCAACCGAGGAGAATGATATTTGGGACACCAGGCCTGGAGCGCCAGTGCTTGAGCAGGGCTGGTAGGAAAATAAATGCTAATGTTACTCTCAAAACAATTATACCAACATAACGGTAAAGCCTTCAATCATTGGAAAATAATTCCAGGAATAACTGCGAATTGTTTCTCCTTTATGTCAAATGTTCCTGGAAAAGAATAAGCGGCTTCCGTTTATACTTGAACCATGTGAATACCACAAGTGTTTGCGCAACGTTGTTTCCTAATAAACACAAGTCTGAGGGCTTAACCGTTTTGTATGGTTTTATAAATACAGGTGTTCTAAAAAGGATAATATTCTGCTGCATAAATCCAGAGGGCATAGACAAAGTGCATTCCACCAGCGCCTAGCGATGTTGAAAAAGTATTTTTTCTTTATCGACCTGTAGACTTTTGAATACAAGGGTGATTTGTAATTGGGTGTATTCCTTGAAAAAGGTGATGCTAGAATTAATTTACAACAATTTTGACACTAATAGCTTGGGGTCCAAACTGGGTTGTGTGGGACAAAACGAACTTTTTTTTTAAATTTTTCTTAGTCTCCTCAATGAACTGCTGACTGTGAGTAATCTACATCGTTCAGGACGTTAAACTGATAGCTTATGAACGCATGGAGCCTTCGAAAACCAATTTGTTAATAAAACACAAATCTGTCTTTGGAAATAAAGCGACATAAAGCTCATTATTTGAAATTGTCTCGAAACTTTCCAAATTTTTGGAGGCTATTTTCTCAAAATCGTAGTGAACATTGAGTTTGAGAAAATAACCTCATAACTAGTGTTAATACCCACAAGTGTCCACTTGCCCTACAAATTATAATAACGACTTCCTTGTTTTATTACCTTTTAAAATAATGTCTCAGTACCCACTGTTGGTAAGTGAATGACCAGAAAACAACGGTTGTTCCTGACAAGGTAGTATTGTAATAAAACCGGGTGGTACAGATTTTTCGACGCACGTCTTTCTTTTTGCAGATTTTCTTGTCATCACTATGTGATGTTGGCTGTTTGACTTAGTGCGCCGAGTCTTGGTCGATCATATCAGGTAAGATCAATCTCTGTCTGGTGTATTTTAACCTATCCTATCTTGTTTTGGCTATTAGTAACATAGTTAGTAAAATTTACAGTATTTCAGAACATGACCTGTATGGCGCATTTCGCGCCATTGATTCATTATGCGCATTTGATTTGTGCTTTATTTACAAATTGGTTTTTAAGGGTCCATTCGGTCTTGAGTTGTCAGAAAAGTATAAGTTTAACATCCTGAACGGCGTAGATTTGTCTCTCAGTCACTCCATGTATAATACTGGTACTCAGCTGCATCCGCTTATGTTAGGTTAGGATAAGGTAAAAGTACGATTTCTCCAAAGCAACTCAGTTTGGACCCCAAGTTATAAAGTCAAAATTGTTGCAGATTAATTATAGTATCGGATGATACAAGAAATTTCAAGAAATGCACCCATTTACCAATCATCCTCTATATAATTAATATCCTAAGTCTTTGGGAATAGTAAGATCCCAATTCTGGGTTGAGCTCGCCTGCGAAAATAAAGCTTTATTATTGCAACTCTAAAGTATGTTTTTTAATTCTGTGTGCAATAAAGAATAAGAATAAGATGCTTTCAGCCGATTTTGGCCTCTGCGTCTGAATTCGATGACTGTTTGTTTGTTGAGAGCTTTGTTGTAGGTACGGCTGTTTCCTGCAATATGTTAGTATATCCAAATTCAACCCAGAAACTCCGAGCACAAAGCGGAGATGTCAAAACTCAACCGACATAGCAGGCTGTACCTAGTAGTTCGATTGATAAACATAGTATGTACTAGCAGGTTGTTTAGCTTCAAGGTCAAGGTCAAGGTCAAGGTCATCATCGGTACTGATTGACATTGAACCATGACATTAATATGATAATAGGATATCCAACTTCAGCCCAGAAACTCCGAGCACAAAGCGGAGATGTCAAAACTCAACCGACATAACAGGCTGTACCTAGTAGTTCGATTGATATAAATAGTATGTACTAGCAGGTGGTTTAGCTTCAAGGTCAAGGTCAAGGTCATCATCGGTAATGATTGACATTGAACCATGACATGACAATTTTCAACCGAAAACCTAACGTGAATCCTCAAAGTTGGAAGTCGATGAGAAATATGAAAGTTATTGAAAGCGAACGTCACTAGTATAAGCCCTCTGGATGCGGCAGAAAAGTTCCAATTAGCAGTCAACAAAGATTTCATGTTATCAAAATAAACTACTACTATTTCTGCGAAAGTTCACTTTTGATTTCATCGCATGCGAGTGGGTTTGTCCTTGCTTTGAATTTATTTCGTTGGAAGTTATTTGAGATAGTAGTTATTGCAGTTGCATAGGTAGAATAGGTGTCGTTATTAATATCGATTTTCTCTGCCGATCGATAATACGTGTGAAGGCAGCTTCGTAAAAGATTTGTTTAAATATAGAATCGAGTCAAAGCTACCTTTATGTCCTATTCATTAGCTAAGTCGACGAGTACAAAGAGAATATTCGGAGAAGTGAGAGATTTGTGCAAAGGATTACGTTGTCTGTGGTTTATTTCAAACTCTCGTCTGTTTTACATTCAGCAGCGCATGCATAACTCGTTAATTAATATTTTCTAATGGAGTACTAGTATATGGTTTTTGTTTCACTAATTTTATTTTCGAGTAGTTTCGAGTTTTTTAGTACCTAAATAGTAATTTTTTTCTCTCTTATCATGCAAACATGACACATGCCAGAGAACGTATCTCTTATGATAACTACTCAATGGTTTTTATAGAGTTCCTAGTTATTACCTTCAGCAGCAGGTCGATCGGATTATTCCGAACCTGACCCGAAATCCTAACCCGTTCGCGGGTTAGGTTAGAAACTTGAAAAAAAATATAAAATTTATTCCGAACGTAACCCTCTTCCTAACCTGACCCAATGTATCGTTCTTAGCATAACCCGAAATGCGATATGGTAGGTTTCCCACTCCTCTTTCGCAGAATAAAATCATAGTTTAATATTTACAATACGTTATCTACACTAATATTATAAAGAGAAAAGATTTGTATTTTTGTATGTAAGGAATAAACTTAAAAACTACTAGATCGATTGCAAAAATTCTTTTGGCGTTAGAAAGCTACATTATCACTGAGTAACATAGGCTATATTATAGTTCCAAAAAAATTAGGAATCCTTATTTGAACTCCAATAATGTAACCTAAGGTGTAAAAAAATACCTATAATATTCTTTACATCGCGTGCGCTGCAAAAACTATTGATGATATAATAAAATAATGTACTACGACTTTGCAGAACACACCATTTTTTACAAAAATTGTCGCGACAGCATATGTCTAACTATTATAGTTATGTCACAATAACTGTTCATTTATTTTGAAAAAAAATTGAAATGCCGCCGCTAGAAAATACTCTTTATTAAAAGCTTTTATTTTTTGTATCTTGGTATTAATCCTTAACAAAATAAATTACTTCATATTCAAGACTGCTTCAATACCTTTATGTAACTTGCAATTCGGACATTCCATTCTAAAGATATCACGAGTTTAAAAAAGTAAGTATTAGAAAAAAAGTTGCGTGGTCGCCACTCACCCTGCTCAGCTAGGTAGCTAGGCAGCCTTATGCGATATAGGCGTCACTGGGGTACGGGCCGAACGGGAGGGGAATCAATATCAAGAAATGATTGCGTATTTGTGTGTATTTTTTTGTTAAATACTCTTGCGAAGCCGGGGCGGGCTGCTAGTCAATCTACACATTAAAAATAACGAAAACATTAATTGTTCGTTAATTTCGTAAATTGTGTGTTAATTGGTAGTTTGAAAGAAGGTTTTGCGAAAGTAACTTCATTTTAAGTTTAGTATTATATCATTTATCTTACTGTATGTGTGTTTATAAAGTAAGTTCAAAGTATGATTCTTGTCAAAAATGTTATTATTTTTTACTACAGGCACTTATTAATGTTTTCGTTAATTTTTAATGAGATTTATATGTAGATTGATAACGTATTGTAAATATTAAAGTCTGAAACTCAAAAATCTAAAACCTACCGTATCGCAATTCGAGTTATGTTAGGAACGATACATCGGGTCAGGTTATGAAGAGGGTTACGTTCGGAATATAAATTTTTTCAAGTTCCTAACCTAACCCGGTACAGGGTTAGGATTTCGGGTCAGGTTCGGAATAATCCGGTCGATCGGCTATCTTTTTGATAGTCACTTTAAAGCTTCAGTTGTACACTGAAATATGTTGACAACTGAGAATGTTATAACATTGGTATTGCGTAACATAACATTGAGGCTTTCACGTTAAATTTATATGCGCCCCGCCTTGGATATGTTAGATTTTCCTTTTATCATAGATTATATTGAAGCGACTTTGCCACATTATGCATATATTTTCAGAGCACCTTAGATACCATAGGCTATAACATCGAGCAAAGCGTGGTTGAAAATTTTTAGAACTGCGCCTCGAATTTGTTAGAATTACTTTACAACATTGATACAGATTTATAAACTACGGAGCTGTAGGCTTAAAGAGTATAGTGCATCATGAACTATATATACCCTTGCCACCCTGCGCCCGTCCTTCTCTCCAGACGTGGTCCTAGGGGGGGACGGGCACGGGGGTCATGAAACATCGTTCGCTAATAAATCCAATATTTTGTCAATTCTGCAAAAGTTGTCAAAGTGCCTCCCATTCTCATTTCTGTCTAAAAGAACCTAAGTTTTCCAAGCATATATATATTTTTTTTCAATTCACTTTATAAGTTCACCGAGTTCCTCCAATTCTCATTTCTGTATGAATTTTATTAACAAAACGAACTTAACTTATCCGAGCAGGGATGCAAACATATTCAAACTCACTCTTCCCACTGCCCTAAACATTAAGCATTGTTTCATTTTCATTATCTCCTAGAAGTTTGTTGTCACGTAACCGCTAGTAATCTCACACAACCAAATCTATATCTCGATAATCATGGGGGATGCAATAGTAACACTTTTTTGATGATTCTGGCTTACTGGTAGTCTGTGACTATTATCCCCCTTTTACTCATCTCCCACTCGTCATTGATTGGCAATTTCCTAATCCATCCTGTTGGCTACTACCAGTACGGTGGTGTAGTGGGGACAACGAAACGACGATTTTGCACTTCCCCGCTGACCCCAAATATAGCAGTGGGGTAGCGGGAATACACAGCTAAAACCACACGGAACACCGTGTGGTTTTAGCTATTAAATTCTGGCTGGGATGCGGGAACACAATCGCATTGTCCACAATCACCCCAGCAGGAGTGAGCCAAGCCTGGGCCTACCTCTAAGTCTGCTCTATACATATGCCTATTGTGCCCAATCAATATGGGCTTGCAAATAAAAATGATAATGAAAAAGGCTAGAGGGAACCTCATTGATTGTCATTTTCATTTGTAAGCCTATATATGCTTTTTATTTCACAGAACTAGTAATAGTTTGACCAACATCAGTGCCCTACAAATCTTTGTTGTACGTTGTACGTATGACTTTTATAGTTAATTTCGTTTAGTTCTTACGTTGACCATAATTACCTGTTCCCTGTCTACGTCCAGATAGTTATGAGGAACATAGCCTTCTTCTCCGCGGTAGTTCCTCGCACGAAGCCAGCCGTCACCATCGCCTTCGCCAACGACCTCCAATTGTTCGCTCTCAATGATGGAGAGCTCATCAGGATTTTGAGCCTATTTGAAAATATTTGTGTAAGCGCTGGTCGATATTTCTAGTTTATTCAGTTATCATTTCTTTTTTTTGGTCAATATCCAACCAAGGAAGCTTAATGTGTTTAGCGGCATATATATGAGCGGTTCCAACTAGCGTTTTATTTTGCGCGTATAAGCCCATATTGACTAAGGCGCGCAAGCCACACTTTGCGTTTCATAAACGATGGCGTGTTCGTGGGGAAAATGTGCGCGTGGTGAGTGGTCTATCGTGGCTCGTGGTAAGCGCGTCAACGCTCGTACGATTTGCGTGAGAGACGTGCATACGTGCCTACACGAGCTGCCAAAAACGAGCTAATACACGCCGAATATACGCTAATCGGAAACCCCTCTCTAAGCATCATCGATGTTGAAGATCCAGTAGTGACACACGGACCCAGGTATCAGAAGTATAAACCTCCACGGTTTGCTGCCAAGCAAGCATTGCGTAGAAGCATAATACGTAGAGAGCTTAACTAGTTCAATATAATTAAACATGACTGATTTCAGATTGCCCTGCCTAAAAGAGTACTCTTTGCCTAATCAAGACTACAATTTCAGAAATATGTATTAATATAGAATTGGTAACTTACAGTACCAATTGATCAAAATGAGTTAGCAGTAAATAGATAAAACGTTCATATATAGAATCAGTAATGTTAATAGTAGGAATCAGCGAAGAAGGTTGTACCAAAAGCCAGTTCGTAGAATGCTCGTAGCACCACGGCTTACGGCTACGGCGTAGCAGCGACGCTGGTCCTGATTCAATTATTTATTTCGTAAGTTCGTAATTCTAGTAATATGTTATGAAGGATCAATACGTAAAATGTAATTTGGTGGTAATTAGGTCTTTCAGTAACGCTGTGGCGGTTTACTTATATAAAGTTTATTCCACTCTTTATTTTGCAGTTAAATATAATAACCAAAAAAGAATATTTTCAAGTGTCAACCACTTCCTTAATGTCTACAGGATTGGAGTATGTGCGGCGACAAATGTTCTTTACCAAACAATACCAGGTACCTTAGCAGCATTTTGGATTATACCCCCAAAATATCTGCTTATGGTGTAATCGGATAGTTTTGCGGATATCCTGTCAGCTCGCTCGCTGTGATGCAGGATCAATCAACTACTCTCGAACAAGCTACATTTTATCATTGCCTGTCTGATGCATGTATTGTGTGGATGACCAGTGATCAGATACCGTTGCGTCGATCTAACCCACTCGTCGCCCCCTTTGACATTTGAAGCCTTTGCATGATACACACAAGGCAGGAAGTATAGTATATTATTGGTAATAATCCATTGATATTACTTACCTGTATGTTTAGGTCGGTAAATGGAGAAAAAAAGGAAAGTTGATGGACCTAGCAAGTTTAATAGCAATCTGTTACATTCATGAAGTTTTTTTTACACTTTTTGTAATGATCCTCGCATAAATCCCTATAGTAACATTTAGAAGTGAATAGAAATATTGACGAAGGTATCTAAATACTAACACAGAAAAGTTGACAATTGATTGAAATAAACTTTAAAGTACTAACATATTTTTAAGAATAATATAAAACATAAAGTTTAGCGTCAAAAGTCTTAGAGACACGTCTGATCGGGGAACGCGGCGGAATCCACACAAATATTGCCGCCAAGCTAAAATCACAGTATCTCAATCTAAATTTTTCCGAAAATACCAACTCTAAGTTAAAAGCACATACTGCATTGTGACGGTCTCCGACGGTCGAGCTGATTGCCGCTGCGATTTCCCGCTCAGATTAGTCCCTAGCCTAAAGCGGTGACAATATCGAGAAATTTAACTGTTCTATTAAACAACCTAACCGCGTGTGCGGTCAGGATCAGGTGTGCTATAGTCAGATACGAAAACTATAATGTTTGTCGTCTTGTCTGTCAAAGGGATACTCACCGTGTACGAATAAAGCGCGGTGCATTTATAAAGCGGTGCTGCTGGTATAACGATGGCTTCAACTCCTGCAGCCTCTCCTTCTTCCCAGTTCACTTGTGTGGGGTCATCCCAACCCACAGTGAGCTGTTCGATGCGCATGCGATCTTCCTCCAGCAAAGCTAAGAGAACAGCGACGGAAATCGTTGAAATTTATATGAAGCAGCGCTAAAAACCTAAAAGTTTACTAAATATACCTAATATAACCTAATATAAATAGTAGGAGTTGGTGCACTATAAGTTACCTAAAGTAATTTGAGTAAAACTGCCAGTATCTAAAAGACCTATTTACTGTCCCTATCCCTAATCACGTCGGCGAAAACATTGGTCGCTAATTTCACACTACATGTTGTACTCTGTTTGTCAGTATCACTATTGTTTTACATCATTGATTTGAAATTGGTTATTTTGACAAGGTTGTAAGGTTTTCCTTTATGTGCTACTCACCATCAACGTCCTCATCATGTTCGTCTTCGTTCTGGGAGCCCGAAGTGGTGCGCTGGTGGCTGCTTGAGGCGACGGCGGCCGAAGCGGAGGCCGAAGCCGAAGCCGAGGTGCCTTCGCCCTCGGTGTTGTCGCTGTCGTAAAACGAATCGGAGCTTGGCTGGTCCTGCATGGAGGAAATCGTCTGTTTTTTTTTTGTGTAAAAAACCCCTGTTTTCAAAGGTTATTTTTCTAGAGGGTGCGTAGTGCTAGTTTAAAGCATCAAAATGTAGCTGTTATTTTCTCTATGCGAAAGAGAAGATCAAGCTACCAAACAACAGTATATTTAACATCATCATAAGACAATATTATTTAATAATAGTTATTTTACTAATATGTAACAGTATTATACATGTTTGAAACTCAAAGACTCAAATTAAATTTACAGAAATTTTACGTAAACGTAAACTCTTACGGCACACGAATTCACAGAATATATTTATTTTGCAACGCTCTGTTCAAAAGATAACCATTTAACACAGGCACAAGTTGATAAGATTATGCAGAAATATGAAAACGATCTATTAAAATAATAACAAAGTACCTACTCTAAAGCAATATAAAATAATAAGTGCAATTACCTGTATAACATAATCGAATGTCTAAAAAAATTATTAAATTAAACCAAGCTACGCACAAAACAAACTAACTATGCACAAATTAAAGCACAAAACAATAATAAATGTAAAAGCAAACTGTACATATAAGCAAAAAATGAAATTGTCGCTGCTTCAAAGAAAAACGCCGTCTTCACGCGCCGCTTTAGCTCATTTTATAGTTTGAGTAACAACAAACTTTATATAACAATAAAAGGAATCCAGCGACCATTTTAGTAATTGTATCTAGTCTTTTATAATTTTTAAGTTCTCGTTTTAGAGAGAGCTTGTGAGTTGATTAACGCGCTACTAACAGTTAAGTGTTAATCAAGTTGATGTAATATTCTTTCAGCTAACGCTTTGTGTTTTTATTGTTCATTGAGTCTCTAATGTCTATAGGTATTTTATTAAGTAAATTGGGTATTATGAAAGCTGCGGTACGCCTGCCATAAGTTATTTTTGCAAGGCACTTGAAGTGATTTTGTTTTGGCTTGTCGTGTATTCACGTCATATTTAACGGGAATTTGAATGTCACTGTTATCAAACTGTTCAATGTGGAACAGATACTCAGCGCGCGCCTGACTATGTAATTGTCACGATATCTATTTTTTACATAGTTAGGTACTACAAGTTTCAGTAAGTGCATTTGCAAATTCAAATATTTGTATTTGATCCATGTAAGTTTTAAATGTGTGTGTGTTTTAATGTGTCTATAGCTGGTGAGTCCATAGGAGACTATAGACTTAGCAAGAGCTATGTACATTTGAAGAAGGAATATAAAATAAAGGAGCGCGGCGCAGCGGTTTAACAAAACTAAGAACTATAAAAAAACCGCACTTATACACGTAGCAACCACACACGGAGTACCCAAACTAAATAAGTAATATTTTTGTTCAATATGGTCTCCCTTTATTTAAATCCATTAGTATTTGGATATTAATCCTTAATTTTATCAGCAGTAGCAGTTTACTATCGGCTAAAATACCAGCGGAAAAAAAATTGAGGAAGTACTACTGAGTACACCTCTGCCAAACCCTTCGGGGATTACTGGCGTAATTTTATGTTATGTTTAAAAAAACTTGTTACAGATAGAATGTAAGCACAGCGTAAATATAAAACAAAGGCATAAAATAGACAAAGCAGAACAATGGCAGCCAACAAACTTTTAAAAAAAATTGCACTGCCGAAAATAATGAGACGAGAAGTGTTGAGAATACTCACGGCTGCACCAGATGCGTCGGTGCGGACGCTGAGCAGGCTGCTGCTCCGCGGCAGGGGCTCTGCCACAGCTAGCAAGTCCACCTCCTTCAGCCACTCGTCCACTGGAGCCCCGCTCACGCGGAGACACTCGAGGCGAGACTCGTACTTCGCTTTCGAAATCTCCGAGCGACGGATATTGGAACGAAGCTCGTCCAGGCGGACCTCAAGCTCGGGACCATTAGGGTCATTAGGGTCGACCTAACGAGATATAAAACGAAAATTCAAAAACCATTCCAAACAAAAATTTCACAATGAACACTTGAACACATCGAAATGAGAGTGATTCACTTGCGGTTTTGTTGGTGAATGTTCGAAACGAATGATACCACGTGATGAAATGTTTAGGTGCGAGATGATTTGAAAAGAGTTTGACAAACATGAATTGCAGATTGATTTAATGAGAATGACAATCCAGAATCCCGAACATAAAAGATAACCTGGGACGACATTCTAAATAGTAGTAGTAGGATCCAACAACATGCGATGCGAAAAGTTTTTAAGTACAAAACAAAGATGAGACAGTCGCTGCTCAAGTAAGTTGCGTATCTCACCACTAATGACCAACAGAATGCATGTAGACTATAAATGTTACCCATTATTTGGTAAAGAAAACGGGCTTTAAAGAAAATTAGGACGTTTTTTTCTAAGTGTTAAGTCGTGTTGTCTGGAGGCGCGACGGAAGTGAAATGCAGTGAGGGCTAACGTGCAGGCCTAACGCGGCGGTTTCATCATGGGTATAGAACCCCAGCGCTTATTTATAATTCATGATGTTCACAGCGTATTGACTATTTAGTGTTGCACTACTTTCTTTCTATATTATATTATTTTATTTTATGTAAGGTTATATTCTTTTGTAATTAAAATTATGACATTTTGTTCCTGATGCTAAAAGTTACTTTTTAAAAGGCACTGATTTAAAGAGGCAGTTGTAAATAGCAGTTTTGGTAAGTTTAAAATTATAAATGGCACGTTTAATAACTAATTCAGCAGTTAAAACTAAGCAGTAAAGTAAACAGACACATCAGTGAATATATAATTGAGCAGGAAAATAATTAAAAGGGCGGTAAAAATTATTGAACGAGCGGTTACGTGTGGGCAGTAATAAATCGAAATTTGTCGGTAAGAAATCTCATTCTAAGCAATTCTATGAACCATGGTGTGAGGGGAGGAGGTGTAAGGGGCGGTGTAACCCTTCTCCCCTGGCACCACTCCCATCAAAAGGTAATGCACCGCTCTTGATAAAAACCAATTATTGTAACCTAACCTCAAAACATTTTATATTCGCTTAAAAAGCATAGCCGACGTAGCTCCGCTACGCGGGGCTCCTATTTCTGTCTGCAGGGTTTACAGTAACCTAACACGAAGGGGAAGTCGGGGTCTTAGTTCGTTCGCTCCGCTCGCTCACTAGACCCCGCCATCCCCTTCGAACCTTCCCTGTCCGAGTCGGTGTGCCCCAAGTCCGATGATCTGCCGAACTATTTATCGAACCGCTCATTCCATCATTAACGCTCATTCAGTTATTGGACTGCTCAATTATTTTTAGAATTGACAAAAATAACCGACTAACATGATAAAATAACCGACTAACATCTTTACATAAAATAAAATGATCTAACATATTTTAAAAATTAGAAATAAAAGGAATATTAACTTAGAAACCACATTTTTATGCAGAAAAAAATGATCCCTACCGCCGTGTTGGTGAATCGGCCGTGACAAATTCTACACCTACGAATGCAACTAGCAATTTAACTGTCGTGGCGTAATGTGGGGTTGTCGTTTCAAAGAAAAATGCTGGTAGACTGTTTTATTTATTTCCAACATCTTAATAATTATATGTGGTTGATTTTATACTTTAAATTCATTTTACACAGTTTTAATAATTTGTCATACTAACAATTGTTAAATCTTCGATATCTTTAAGATAGTTTGCTATGTTTCTTGATTGCCATATTGATTAATGATTTTATTGCATGTTTCCCTTACATTTACACCACCAGACAGACCCATAAAAAAAAACTACTCATCCTTTCTTCATTGAGACTATTTTACTCAAAAAATACTAATAGTTATCACAAATACTAATAGTTATCTCAAATACTTATTTCAAGCGGGAATCGAACTTGCTACGTGCTCATATTGACCATGCCGTAACTCGACAATTCGCTGACCTTATTTTATTATTAATTGGTCTATCTTTCTCCCATTTGTAGATCTTTGACAGTCGTTAGAGATAGTCATTGGTCTGAAAGTCTGACAACTAGTCTTACCAATATGTATCGGATTACCCAGTACTAACTGGGTTATAAGATAGTTGGGTTGGGATAGGCAGTTGCTCCAACTCCAACTTAGTTGGGAAAAGGCTAGACAGATAATGATTAGTCTTTATTTCAGCCAAAATAATAACTAAAATATGACGAAATCCTCGTGAAAGCCGAGAAAAAGAAACAAATAAAAAATTCCGACTTGGCACTCGACGTTGGCGACATGTGAAATGTGAACTCGGTTTTCATTGTTCCGATGTCGTTACGGCCAATGGCTTTATGACCAAGAGCCTCAGCAGTACTTCTCGATATGGCCGGCATTGTGAGGTTCCTATCTTTGGAGCACTGGCAGCATAGACCATGCTCCCGACACCGGCGGAAACAACTATCTTTTTTGTATTTTTTAATTTATTTTTCCTTCTTTTTTTAAGAAATACCTACCTATGTGTAATATTTAAAATGTGATAAATGAATAAACGAACTAAAAAAAAAAAATTCAAATGGGCGTGGATGGCCAAACCCGAAACTATGAGGAATAGCGAAAAATACTCAAAGGAGTCTCGAGCCCGATTTGGACGACAACTGAAACTGCATCCTTGGATTTCTGAGTTATCAATTTTCCTAACTAAAACGTCGAACCCATTGATTATGTGGGAAAAATACACACTGTATTTTTACGCCATTAATAGCGTTGCCATTAAGGGTCGAATTCTGGGAAGTAATGACATACATAAAATGAAAAAAAAGACCTAATTATTGTTAAAATACGAAACAGTATGACAACAGTTAGTAGTAATCAATGAAACGCCATGGGTGCCAACATCATTTTTCTTTTTCTGTGTATTATTTAAGTAGGAAATTGTAGGCTACGTATTCACTCACAGGCTGCACGTGTAGAGGGTTTGACAAAATGCATTGAAGAGGGTAATTTATAGTTCCCCAATACCTGCGAGCCAACATATTGCAGCGAACTGGCAATGCCCTGCGTTCGCTCTCTATATCAGCATCATAAGAAAGGTCCTCAGTGACTACATGTCCAAAGGTAATGAATTCTATGACTCTTCTTAAAGGTGTATTACACAAAACTTGAATACTTGAAAAATTAGTACAATTACCGCTGAAAGAAAGAAAAAACAAGAAAGAAATCCCACCTTCTGTCCGGCATCTCGCATGGCTTGATAGACGTGCATCTTACGTGTGGCGTCTCGCACCAACGAAGTCTCGCGCAGGACGCGCGTTGCCCAGCGGCGGGCTTCTTGCCCCATCGTCTGCGCAACCGACTCGTGCTCGATGGTCACCGTGTCGATAGGATCGTTGTCGCAGGCCTCAAATTCATACTGCATGCAAATATCTCGTGTCAGTAAGTACTTTTAAGTATTTGTTGTACTTAGTCTGCTTTGGGGTAACATTTTACGCTGTTAGCCGACTAAGGTTTTGGGGTGAATTGGGTTCGTCTCACCACGATTAAACACGGATACGATTATGGTCACAATTTGGCCTACAACCTAGTATAGGAATCGGTCCACAGGTCATATTAGTGTGTATTTGAGATTAGTACAGTTGTCAGCAAATAACTTCAACACCAGATACGACGGCATTTGAGGGAGCCAAGGGGCGCGAGGGGTGTTTCTGAACAAGTCAAGAGAATTGCGCTGGCGGTCGCCGATTTTTACTGTCAGTTTCGTTTAAGATTTTCAGATTTTGCTATACCAGAGTCGTTGAACCAGTTCCATTGGTTAGATATTGAATCTTTTAATATAGGCAAATCCGGTGATCTTACGAAGTGTCTGATTTTGTTTTGGCTGTAATTGTAACAGGTTGGGTGATCCCCGTAATAGTATGTAAAACTTAAAAAAAAAAACAGATTCAGATCATCGATAAACATGCTATACAACCCAAGACCTACTTCTTGTTTTGTCCAGTCATCATCGTTTGTGGCAAACAGACTTTTGAATTAGCAGTAATTACTTTCTACTATCATTTCTACCTATTATTTCTCTTTGTCAAACGAAAGGGATAATTTTAACAAGAAACACACATAGCACTATGCAATTATTGTCCACTGGTACCGAGGAACAAAAAGCAAAACGATATCGTTCCTGCGGAATACACCGATATTAGTTAGTACAACTAGCATAATTTATTAGAGGTTTCCATTTTTTTTGGTGTTGCCTGAAGACAGACCATTCCAGAATTTTGACAAATCAAATCTTTGACGGTCACATGAGTTTTGTCACAGCTTTTTTGTTCAGCGGGCTAATTGCGTAACATTTAAATTTTACAACATACAATCCGTTGTTTAAGCTGTCAAGCCGACCAATTTTTCAAACATATTTAAACCCAATTTTTAATTAATTCTGCTGAATGCGCTAGAAAAGTGTAACGCTACTGATGTAGAAACTGATGATAAAAAACATGATCTCAGATCGTACCTGAATATGTTGCTTCAGTACCGGGTAGTACAGATACAGGCACTGCAGATTGTACTCGCGCGTGAGTTGCTGCGCCTGATCACGGATCTTGCCGAATGAGTGCTGTGTGGCTGAGCATGTAAGCAGCTCCGTCCGTCCCATGAAGGTCAGGAACTCGGACACCTTCTCGTAGACCGCTGATTCCATGCTCAGCATGCAGTTCTGGAGCTCAACCAGGAAGTAGCGGTTCTGGAGGAGGAATAAAGGGTTATTGGCTGTTTATGTACACAAATTAATGGGGATGATGTAGCGTATTTACGATGGTACTTTTTTATGTACTGAAATATATTTATAACACTGTTTTTTACATAATTTGGCGAAAGCCAAAAGCATAATATTTCTAAAGAAACAAGACTGTGTTATTGCTCTTTTGGTCATTTGTCTAAGTTCGGATAACCGATTCATAAATATTCTTCTATCAGTAAGTAAGTACTGACCTGGTGAGCGTTAGCCGCGGCGATGCTGAGAAGGTAATCATTCCTGGCTCCGGTTGACTTCTCCTCGAGCTGGTCACGGCGAGAGGATACCTTCGCGCTGTTCTTCTGCAGCGACGTGATCGACTGGAAGAAGGATCCTTTCTTCTTCTTCAACCTTTTGAAAGAAATAACCAAATAAAAGCCAGGACTAATGTTATGTTTACTTCGGTCCATAAAGGCGGCAGTCACAGTTTTGACAGTCCATACATCGTTCACAATGACAGTATTTTTTCTTTAATTAAATACGCTTTTGAATTGAAAGAGTTCTTAGGCATGGGTTTTAATTTAAACTATTTCTTTACATCTTTCTATTAGGTTGTATACATAGTATAGGGCGACCATATTAATTAACTGGGGCCAACACTCATTTGAATTTGAAAACATAGTCCTTGCTGTAACAAGAACATATTTTTGTCATTACAATTAATAAAATCTACAAAAGCCAAAATTGAAAAGGTTGTCGATTATTCAAAATATATACTTAGTAATATATAGTGATACATTTAGTTTAACTGGCTCAGGCTTCTGTTACCTGCTCAGTGTACATTGTGCAAGTACATAGTTCGTACAATCGGTACATGTTTGATGTTAGGACACCATGTTGGGGTGTGCGTATTTTGGCAACTCTCCAACTGCACTACGTCAGGAACGTCCTTCATAGGAATCAATAGCTTTCCAACCTAAATCTCTAGTTTGTCCAATATTATACAGTTGAAACTGCTTTATTTATTATCCTAATATACATCAACTGCATCCGGTTAGACTGGAAGCCGAACCCAACATAGTTGGGAAAAGGCTAGGCAGATGATGATGATGATGATAATACATATTTTTCATTACTCATACTCTGAAAGTAGGTCTGAAGTAGCCTGAGGAGCGGGACGAAAGTAATATTTTTCATCCCTAGGGAGAATCGCTTTCAACTGACAGATGTCAAATTATTAAAAAAAAACTAGTTCTATTTACACATGTTTATTGAACCATGTTCCAATTTTCTATGCAGCCACGATGTAAAATTGAAAAAACATAAAGTTAAGTATTGATTAAAGAATATATATTTTTTAAATAACTTTATTATAATTTAGTTTCAACAATTTCCTTAAAATAACATAGAGTTGGGCAAAATATTTACCATTTTTTCAATGATGAAAATGAAAAATAATGGTTGAATAGCTGGCTGGCCACAGAAAAAAAAAACAAAACAAGCGGGAAAGCGGCAAACATAATTTATTACTATTACACAAAAAGACAGAAAACCGTTGCATTTGCAACGGTTTTCTGTCTTTTTGTGTTATAGCATTATACTTATAGACATCTCTCATATTAGCAAATTACGCGAAGGTATTATAAAGCTTCGTTTTTTGCCAAAGCTGTTTAGAAAACATTGCAGGTGTAAACACTCCGCACTTTCCGTCGGAATTGTGGAATATGTTGTTAGAGTTACAATCCTGGAGTACGTCGCTATTTTGTTTCTCCTCGCGTTACCAAAGCGTCTGTCGCCTAAATTTTGACCGTCTAACACGTGCAGCTTACACACCACTGGTTTATCGTACACGCATGAACGCAGATGTCGGATACTGGCGATCCGATCTTCTTTTTGTTTTTTGTTGTCTACAACAGTGGAGTGCAAAGGATTAGAGCTGAACACGACTTACTTCTCTTCGATATCTTTGGCCTTGTCGCGCACATCGTGAGCAGTGTGCTCCTCATCAAAATACAACTTCTTGGTCTTATCGACATCCACCACCGTGGTCTGCAGCTCCTTGTGGGCTTGGGCCAGCGAATCTGTGCACTGGACAGAGAAAAAACTATGTGTTAGTATGAGTTAACAAGAACCTACAGGCATCTAACTACCTGCATCGAAGGAAAGAGTATGCTTTGGGTTTGGTTGAGGAGCTGATGGATCCTTATTAGATGGGTAAGAGGAACTAGACACGGATGATTTGTACAAAGTTTTAAAAATTCCAGTTTTCAAGTATTTTAGTATAAATCTTATAAGTTTTACTATAGTTACTATCTAAATCAAATGTAACACGAAATAACACTATTTATCAAGTTACAGGTATTTGTTTTTTTTATTTTTATAAATGGCTTTATTTTATTGAGACCAAATTAACGTTAAACATTACTAGGTATTTATCTTTGATTAGATAAATACCTAGTAATGTTTAACGTATATGACGCACGCACCAATAATTAATTTATTATTATTATTAATCATAATGATTGTTTTATAACTTAAATGAAAAATAAAGTGAATAAGGTCGTTGCACCGCTTTACACGTGTTATCGTAATTCTATTTGCTACCCACGATTAACATCAGATGCAGTTATAAAACCATCATTGCATATTAAATGAAGTTTGTATACATTGTAAACCCTGTAATGGACGCTGACATATCAAGGACTTTCATACTGATAGTGCCAGGGTTTTATAGGATTGGACTATCCACCATCATCTGCTTAGATTTTTCTAACTATGTAGGGGTCGCCTTCCAGTCTAAGCAAATGTTGCTGAATATCAGAATTTTACATTGAGCGACTGCCTATCTGATCTCCAAAACCCAGTTCGTACTGGGTAATAAGATACTTCTTTGTAAGACTGGTTATGAGACTGTCGGGCTACTGACTACATGTAACGACTAACAGAGGTGTACAAATGACAGCCGGCAATAACGGCTTAAGTGCTTTCCGAGGCACGGAGGAAACTCGGTATGTTATGGGTGGTCACTCACCCATTGACCAACCTAGGCAATCCGAGCAGCTATTATTATTTAACCACGAGCTGTTCCAAATGAAATATCCAATTACTGAATAATCTGTCAGTTGAATGCCGTTCGCTGCGAGCTGAGGTAAATTCCAGGATTTCATGAAATCAATTCACTAAACAGTAAACATCCATTACTGCCATTAATGCCAGTTTGTTGAAGCATTGATGACAGGTGAATATCGCGCATGAAATGTGCGAATAAACGTTAATTATTTACATTGAGTTTGTATGGATAGCGTGCAGTTTTCGGTGAAATAATTCTGAATAGAGGTTACTACTTTAAATACGTTTTCAGGGAGTTAAGTAAAGTATTTGTAGATTGTAAATGCATGCAACTATTTCACACAATTTAGTGGTTTTTGCTACGAGAGAGCTACGCCGTAGCACTAAAGCGTAGCACTCATACTAAGAACTCGTAGACGTTTCATAATCTGAAATCTGACTAATTTCGTGTAGTTTTACTTGTTTCTATTGTTTAACAAATAACTTGTACGTGTGGTGTAACTGTTAGTTGGTTATAAATAAATAAATCTTACAGATTTCTGTGACGCTCATACATACCAATTCGTTCTCATTATCCCAGTTATACACGATGCCACTCTACACTTACATAATGGTGTAGAATTCTCACAGAGACTTTTACTAACAATTTCTTTTGTTCCATATGCAAGACATATTGTGTTGTGTTAGAACAAATGTTTCATTTTCTCGTATTAACTATTCGCTTCTATTCGCGCTAAAATTTGAAAGTTACTGCAGGAATATTTTAGCCTTTTTTATCTGCGGTAAAGATCGGCCAAATTGCGCACCATTTGTGGACACTGGACACAGATATACTTCAGTAAGTATGGAGGTGTCCGTGTGGGTTTGATGGATTTTTGAGTATAGCGTTGTTAATGATGAACTGTATTCCTAGATAATCTTTCCGTAATATTGTAGGTACGTCGTACATTAATTGGCAGGATTGAATTCATTTAAAAAAAAATGATTGGTTGAAACATGCCAATTACAAGCACTTTTATTTTCGCTTCAAACATGACAGGTACTTCTGAAACTTATGTTGGCTTACTTATGCTCTAACTTATACTTAAGAAACACGATAAGTTTGTCAACCACTTCTCTTACGCATTTTCGACACAGGAGAAATATGTTAAGAACTGCAAGTTTAAAAACTTCTTGGGAGTACAATACTCATCAAAATACATGGTGAATTTTTCAAATCAGTAGTAGTTTCAGTCTCCAAACCAATTTTGATTAAAACTAAAACTGCTTCATTGCATTTTTTTAAAACCAATTTTCTGGCCAGGATTCGAAACCTTGATTTTGGAAACTTCACCCTGGATAAATGTAAAGTTAATCGTATACTCCTTTTAATTTCATTTCAACGTGTATCAGAAAGTGGTATGTAGTAGTATGTAGTGGCGGGTATGGTGATATGAATGATAAAAAATATCAATTGTCCGATACAAAACTCCAGTATCTACTCAGCTCAAATGTATGGGACAGCTGATTATTTTATCGGCACCATTGAAAAAGTTGCTAAGTTCGATGGTCGAAATCACATAGTTAAATATGAAAACATCTTTTAGATAAACAGTTTATAACTAGACAATTTAGAACAGTTTAGTGCATTGATTGGAGGTTATCCGACTGTCTTCGTACCCCTCCGGTCTCCGTACCCCTCCGGCGTTCGATGATTGTGGTGAACACGCGCTCACATTGATGTCGCCGCCATATGGGCTACTAACATCTGACAACGAAGTCAAGGAAAGTACACGTTACCACCTCGAATGATGCGTATATTCTTCCCAGCAATCACCACTTGATGACGCAACATAATCTTTAAAACACACACACACATTAAAAAAACTACTTACCAATTTAAAAACATTTTTGTAATTGTGAGTGATAGGTATGTGATTCAAATAGGCAGTACTTTTATTATCGGTTATTTTGCATTTTCAAATCAAAGTGCAACCTGAACCTGAATGACCTTGTAATTTAATAACTACTGAACATGAATAATTTTAATATCATAATTTTCCTAATATTGCACACCTCTCATGGTTATAATACAGTGTACTTTACGAACTTTTTGTAACATCCTCTAAACCTGTGTTATGCAAATAAATGATTTGTATTTATTTGTATTTACAAAATCCAAGTCACGTGACGAATTTGTGGAATTTTAAAAACTAAAAAATAAAAAAAAATAAAAAATAATAAAAAAAATATTTATAAAATTCTAATTTATTTCTGTTCTAATTTTAAATGTTTATATTGATTAATAAAATAACATACAAGTTTGAAATACTGAATTTAACGTAGGTCCTTTCCACCATTTAAGGCAAGCAATCCAATAAAATTCAGAAGAACGTCGATGAACTTTAAAGTCACGTGAACTTAAATGTTTAAGTACGTTGGCGTTTCGATTATGACATTGATGGACAGGAAGCGTGAAGGTAATAGTGCAACGGTTTGAGCATTGTTAATAAGTTCAGGACAGAAGTACACTACTGACGTAGGTACCGTAAAGGTTATTCAGGTAGGCGATTTTGGCTTCAGGTCACACAATATTGAAGCACAAATAAATGTGGACTTGGAACTTCTATATTCGGAAATACACGGAATGACGACTGTTGTGAGCTTTTGATAATTTTCAACAAGCGTATTAGTAGAAATGTTTTGATTCGATTTAAACTTTGAGAGAATATCGAACTTGTTGTATAGGTATTGAAGCGGAGTCCTTTTCCAATTAACTTAGTTAATACTAGCATTAAGTTGATATCCTTTTTATTGAAACTAAAAACTATTCAGCGTTACAAGACAGGACTTCAATAAAAAATAAAAACAAAGTTTTGGCTTGAAAACCCGATTAATTTTCAATTAATCTGAAATTATTTTCTAAAACAAGTAATTTATTTTTATGATTATGTTATTTCTTGTACCCTAACATAATGTGATCCTATTTAACCCAAAGGTGACTAGTAGTTAATGCCTTGTGGCATTAAGTCCTATGTACACACGGCTTCATTAAGTGCTTACCCCCTCAAAAGACATGTGCGTTCAAATCGGTGTTGGGCCTAGTTAGTTTTTGTATTTTGCAAAAACATTTATTATAAATAATTTATTGTGTTAGTTAATAAATATGTGTAATGAAGCCTTTGCTTCATTATGATTAACGTTGCAAACTAAAATATGACCACAGACGAGAGAGAAGCGGTCTACAATTCTCTCTGGCGGAACGTCAAGTCGTTGCGGGCAGCCATACGTCTGTTTTCTTAATCTAATTAAATCTGGTGCCACATATCATAAGTGATTCGGGTGCGGCGGGTAAGTGCCTTTAAATAAGTTAAAGTAAGTATTTATTGTTTTAAAAGTCGTTTTTTTTAATTCTACGTTTATATTTCAGGAGCTGTAAGCGATACTTAGGGAAGTGAATCTCAAATTATATTTCTAAATTAATTACTAAACATAAAACTAGATAATTATAACTAAAATAACAACAAATTATAAAAGGGCGTCAAAACCCTCCTCAACGCTGTCAGCTGGTAACGTGCCCAAGAGACTGGCGGCGTTGCCACGTTGAATGGCAATACTTATCCTCTGGCCAAAGTAAAACCCAGCCCTTGGGTCACGGGAAGCGTGAACCAGGCGTTTCGACATTTCCTTAAAAAAGCTGTGAGCACTCGGACCCCACGGCCCCAAAGTCTGTTTAAAATACTGTTTTTATTTTTAATAAGATTTTAAAACTTTTGTACGAGAAGTTACTCAACGTATAAATAGACCGAAGGTTTCAAGATCGCTTGACGTGCGTGAGATAGGAGGTTCGAATCTTAGGGCCGACATGTGCCCTTCGTTATATTGTTTTTTCTTTGTAATATAAAGTATTTCAGTATTTTTTTTTAGAAATATTTAAGAAAAATAAAATACTTTAATAATCATTTATTATTGCTATTATTTAACAAAACTTTGATCTTATTTTACTACAAAGATTTATATTTGATTTGATAATTTACATTTATCATAATATACATAAATTTTGCCTACTGACATAAACGGGTCCCAAGGACAAAAAAATAGGAAGTGCTAGAAATATTTTTGATCAACTGATATAATAACTTGAGGGTTAGTATTAATTTTATAAAGACAGCGTAGATAAGTAACATTAATTGACCATACCGTTAAATTTTAACATCTATCGATTAGACAGAGACCTAAAAATAAAGTGACTCGGACGATTGTAGATAACAATTTCATCGCAATTCACATGGGCTTGCTGGTTAAACGGTTAAACTGCCGGCTGCTAAATAAGTATAAAGAAGTTAATTGAAAACGTTTATTACGAACTAAGTGTACAATTTGAACACAATCAATGTTTGTTTTTGTTTTCAATTCACAAATTTCCCCCTCTGTCTCCATTCGGGGATTACCGGCGTTATGTTATGTTTTTATAAACGTGTACATTTTTGGCGTGGTCTGGCGAACCTATGATTTAAAACTATGGCCGCTCACTGAAAATAGGGCCCTACCTTTTTAGCCACGTTCAGTTTGTGCTGACGAAGGAACTTGGCTTCGTCTGCGATCTGCTGCTGGAACACCTCCACAGCTGCGAGCCTGGCTCGAGCCAGCTTCTCATTCTCCTCCAGGACTGTCCGCCACACGTTCCACATGTTCCTGGCAACAAAATGGTGGGTTGGAGTAGACAGCACAAACATAGATTAAAGGCTGCCGCAGACAGGCGCTACGCGACGGTACGACGCGATTCTGGTACAACAATTTCCATGAAGTTTTCATAGAAATTGTTCTACTAGAGTCGCGACGCGCCTGTGTGCGGGAGCCTTAACACTAACTTATTACTACATACAAAAAGTTCAAGACTTTATTTGTTTGTACTCTCTAACTGTATTGATAGTATAGTGAATAGAATAGAATAGAATAACATTTATTTCTGAGTGAATGGTACATTAGGATCTTAATATTAAGCAGTTTTACATACACTACTGTTGCCGGTGTAAAAATATTAAAATTAATTTAAAAAGCCAAAGTGGCCAAGTTCATCCCCCTACGACAAATAGGAGGTGAGCAGCAATGTAAAATGTTGCGAAATCGGGGAAAATCTGACGCAGACGAAGTTGCGCGGGACAGCTAGTAATAATATATGTTTAATGTTTAAATCGTGCTCTAACAGAGGGTAGGGTCCTCATGGCAGTGATAACAACACCAGCGTAATTAAGCCTCTTAAGTTATTGAAACTCAGTGCTAGGATAGGTCAGCCCAAAGATAAGTCATCACTGCAGTGCACTCTACTGTATATTTCAGAAAAGCTTTTTGGCTTTTAGTAAAAGCTTTTCAATGACCGTCATCTTTCAGCGAAATATTCGATACCTACAATTTTAAGGCTTTGAAATAAAATGGTTCTGTGAAAAGGTGACAAAATCGTATTAAAAGATTACCGGCACTCGCGTTCCATCCACGCTCTTTTTTAAAGTGCAGGCTTCGGTATGCAAGGGATTAAAAGTAATTCTATTGTAGCTATGCACTTATAGTCGAACATAAGATGTAAATGACATCGTGACCTATTATTTGCTAACGAAATGCTTAGAATAAGCATAGCATAATCAGCGTATAATGTTCCCACTGCTGGGACACAGTACTCCTCTCTATGAGAAGCAGTGATCTGTAATTAATCCATCACGCGGGCCAAGTGAGGGTTGGTAGATGTCACAAGTCATCGAACTATTCGGTTTCTAGACACTTCAGTTTCTTCACGCATATGTATTCTTGCAGTAATTATGAAATAAATAAAACAAAGTAATTTGCCTGCCTGGATTCGCAACCACGACCTACCTACTTGTGTGGCACATGTCAATCTGTTCAGCTGCTAGAACTCGGAAGGTAACAGAGAGCCAGACCGAATTACTTTAACACTTTAAAGTTAAAACAATAAAATGGTCGTACACTTTATCTGTCACATGAAGCAGTGCAATTAATTTATTTAATAAAACTCAATCAATCGTTTAATTGCACCGATGGCTGTGAGTGCTCGACAAATCGAATTATCCTTTTATCGATAAATCTTCCGTGAGAACTCAAAATTGTTTTATCCGTAACTCATATTTCACTCAATTTTGATTGTTAAGCGTTGATAATGATTATTCAAGAAATATGGATTAGTGTTTTTTTTGTCTTTTTTGTTATGATTGTTTCAATCAACCGAAATACGTCCACTGTTGGGGATAAGCCGGCCTCGTCCAAGCTTCGCCACGTCTACCGGTCCAGTGTTGTTCTTTCGTCTTTTCGTTTTTCAAAATATTATGAAAGAATTGTTTTAAATCATATCTTATCAAGCTACTGCAATTTGTATTCATATTACATTGTTTTTCAAATTGTTTAATGTAGTTTTGTATTATGATATAATATGTTTACATAAAACAAAAAAAATCCGTGATGTTTCTTCAATTTTATATTTCGACACCGTTCGAATTTCGAAGTGCACATTATAACAAAACGTTTCATAGCAGCCAGCTTGAAATTGAATTAAAAACTTCAAAGGTTCAAACCTAAAATATTAGTAAGTACTAGCTCGTTGGCTGTGTGGAAAACGTGGTCATCGTTCCTCGGTATTATTAAGTTAATGTGGGTACATTAACTTGTTTACCAGCTTTAGTCCAACTGAATTATCTATAAACCTCCGGTAAATCAAATACGAATCGCGGTTAGAGCATATCCTGGCGTAGGTTATAAATTGTATGACGTATTTTTTTTAATATTAAGTAATTATGTCTTTTAATATTAAACATATTTGTTTCTTTTAAAATATTTTAGGACAACGGTTAAGTGCATCTTCTTTTTCTGGTTTGAGTTTGTTTCAACGGTGTTTTTTTTTGGAAAGATGCTAAGTCATTACAGTAAAAGTAAAAAAAAAGTTTATTTAAACCTAACACACAAATCCCAACAATTCTGTGATTTCTGTCTACTAAATAAAAGTTCTGTATGGTGTCGGAGCTCTGTATGGTGTCGGACGTAAAGAATAGCACCATCCCATATCTTCCCGTGGGTGTTGTAAGAGGCGACTAAATGATTTGCCAGATAATGGGCAGCAGCGTTCTCTTTGCTTTTGTAACAACCGTACTGCGATCGCCAACCCGCCTGCCAAGCGTGGCGATTACGGTAAAACCCCCCAAAATGCCAATGTGGCGACACTTGGGGGAGGCCTATGTCCAGCAGTAGACGTTTTTTGGGCTGAAATGATGATGATGATGAAGTAAAAGTTTATGTGTACTAAGTAGTACAAAATATAATTACGTACCTATGTCGTTATCGCATAACGCACGAGTACACACGTGTTACGTGTGTACTCGTGCGTTATGCGGTTGTTTGAGCTTATATCTGAGCTGACCTCCGTACTAGTAATAACTGTATCACGGCAGGTCAGTCTTCCTCGTTCACAAACAATTCCACACGATTACCGATAATTTGCATTAGACTGACCAAGATTAGAAAGAGAGAGATTGAGATTAAATAAAACACTGATTCATGAGTTTGGCTTTAAGAATACAGTCATATAATTAGTAAGCATTTTTTGATGATTTGGTGACAGTAATAACGACTGTAATTATAAAATAAAAGTATATGCAAAAATTTCGGAATTTCATCTTCATCTCGCAAGCAAGGTTATTATAAAGGTACGAAGTTACTAGGCATATAACCAATATTAAGCTGCACTAAAAAAATAGCAATTTATTATAACTTTAGTCATAAAAACCTTGTTAACATGCGCGAATATTTTGACGGGCTGTCAAATGTACTAGACTGGGCCCTTAAATTAGACAAGTCCCAATCACCAACAAACAACAGACAGTTATTTTTTTTTAAATCAACTTTCCGGCACCGGCACTGTCGGTACTATTTTGATGAATTAAAGCGAGCGAAGACACTGCCTAGCACAGATTCTTTTTGCAACGCCGGACGACGCAGGTAATTGCAACGGGGAGCAACCCTCGGCAGGGTTGATTCATAAGGAATTGAGCAATTGATTTTGACGTGCGTAAGTACTATGCAAAATTGTTAGAAACGGCTTGGTGAAATTAATCCTTGGTGAAACGTACGCAGACACTACGCATGAGCAGTTTACACAGTCATGCTTAGATGGGTGTGTTGCATATGCGTATAGTTTGCGTACGTATATCTTCTGGCCTTTGACAATTAAGAGGATATCGAATTAGTTCTGAAGTTCGAGGGTCCTTTATGCGGAGAGCACTTTACGAGCAGCCATTTGTGAGAAGTGATATCCAGGTACTTGTGCAGTATGTAGTAGCCTAATTGTATGCTTTAACAAAATAATAATTGCATTTCGTCATTTCTGTATCGTGAGTGCGTATCAAACATTAAACACATACACAAACAGCCAGACCCGGAATTACCTGGAGACCACACAAATATTAATTTCGTGCGGGAATTAATGCAAAAGTTATTGTACGTTAGTAAAATATCGTTTTGGAAATTGCTTAATGATTAATGTGCATGCCTTCTCTCAATGAGAAGAGACATTAGCCCAGCAGTGGGACAGTTATTTATTACTGATACTGATACTGTTAGCCTGCGTCATCCCACTGCTGGGCAAAGGCCTCTCCCCATGACTTCCAATTGTCTCGGTCCAGGGCCAATGTGGACCACTGGTCGCTGGTCATGTCTAGCTCGTCCCGCCATCTTCTACGAGGTCTACCACGACGCCTTCTGGCTGTGTCAGGGCTCCAGAATGTGGTTATTTTGACTATTTATTTATTACAGAAATTTACTGGAACTCATTAGAAATACAAAGATGTATCATCAATTTCTTGAGTTCTAATAAATACGATGGTAGAATACTGTCTACGTAATTGAAATAAGTAATAATTTCTTTGGCGCTTTGTTGTAAATGATTCACATTTAATTATTTCAATTCTGCTTTGTTTGCTACGTACCTAAGTATTTGATTTTTTCTCTAACGGATTTCATCTATATTTTTATTAGTAACAAATATATAATTCGTTTAAATTGTGTTGCGTTGTTGTTTTTATTTACAATGTTTATTGTTTATATATTACGAAGTAAACGAAGTTCTTTATTCACTTTAAATATCTGTGTTATATATACTGTAGAGTATTTCTCGATAATATCCTGCTAGAATAGGCAACTAAGTTCATTTTCGTTTTGGAAAAATCGTTTTCAAAAGTGCCTGTATTCTTTTTTCAAACACTATAAGTTTTAGTAGTGAACAAATTACAGAAAGTCTCGATGATCTAGTGGTCACCAGCGAGACTGCTGACTGTGAAATTTACGTTCTATTCCCAGTCGGGGAAAAGCGTTATTAGGTTTTTTTACCGTACGCAAAATACGCGCTTTGGACGTGAAGTTGCGGACCACCACGTTATACAATACAAAAGGCTTTTTCACACCACCTGCTCGAAAATGTCAAATTATATGTCAAGCAACCTTAACCTAAAGTGAGCCATTAGTGGCCGGGGGCATAGCCGGTCAATAATGTTGTACTGGATTTCATTATGACCCGCTGGTCAATAATGTGATTTGAATTTGGAATCTCACATGCTCAGTTAAATTGGCAGTATAGTACTAACAAACACCCTTTGGTGCCAGAAAGAGGAAAGCTATTCTCGATACCCTTACTACATACACGTGGATGATATTCTCGATTTCCTACAAAATCATAACGACTGCTTCTTCATATCGTTGTCATGTTTTCGAAGACATAATATTGTTAGAATAATTAGATAACTACGAACCATTTTTTAAAAGGAATGGATTAACATTAAAACTGGCATTAATAATAACAAATACCGTACCGCGCCGTAATACCGTAATAGTAATTGGCTGTAACATTAGTTAATTTATTTGTTTTTCGTACTATGGCTATTATTTTCTCACAGTAGGTGTAAAAAGTAGAGTATCCTCCTCTGGGCTAAAGGTGTCTTTGCCTAGGGCTAGCTTGAATCCCTCGCTGCATTCAGGATTCCTGTATTAACTCTCTCGCTTTGCTCGTGAGTTAAATCCCGAATCCTTCATTGCGCTCGAGATTCAATATGACGTCCGTGACATAAGACACAACTTTAGCCCCTCGGTGCATAATCTACTATTTAATTCCCCCTCAATTCGCCCCCATTACATGGGCCTCAAACATAACTGACGAAATGTAGCCCGCCTATTGCCATCAACAAGTTTTATTCTTTATTTCATAAAATACTTTCCAAGTGAACTAAATTGACTTATTACCCATCCCGTTGATATAAGTACAATGTATAAACAACAAAGTTGAATAACATAGTTTAAAACCTTGCGCTTCAAACAGGCGAGACGCGACGCGACACGACAGCGCCTGTCTGAAGGAGCCTTTATTCCTCAACATGTTCCTAACTTTCCACAAGAAATATAACAAAATGAAAATCTCCTGTAAGAGCGCATCGTTCAGTTGCAGGCGGATTAAAAAGTTGACGTACACCGGTGAGGCAGAAACTCTAAGCGAAGAAATTTATCGGCAAAATAATTATCGCTGCATTCTAGCGACAGGATAAAATAATAAAAGACGTTTTGAAGTAAGTATTGTAAGTCCTTTAGTAAGAATGTGTTTGTGGCATCGCATTTTTTAAAGTGATGCAATGTGTTTGTGCGAGAAAAGAGAGCAGCGGTGGCCCAGTGGTGGCAATCCCGACTTACGACCAGTAAGCCGTGGGTTCAAATCCAGGCAGACGCATTACTTTGTGTATTTTATTTCATCACCGCTGCTCTCAAAACGGTGCAGGAAAACATCGTGAGGAAAACGGCATGTCCTAGAATAAAAAAATCGAAGACAAGTGTCATCTACAAACCCGCACTGGGCCCGCGTGGTGGATTACAGCCCATTCCCTCCCATAAAGAAGAGGCCTGTGTCCCAGCAGTGGGAACATTATAGGCTGATTATTATGAATGTGTTATTTTTATTTATTTATTTAACACTTCAAGTACAATGTACAATGGCGGACTTAATGCCATAGGCATTTTCTACCAGTCAACCTTTGGGTGATGCAGAGACAAACAGTGGTAGGTGTCTATCTGTAAAAAAATAGTAATTTATTAAAACAAACTAAGGATATATAAAATACTATAAATATATATCAGAATACTATAAATATATAAATTCTTAAATATAAAAGGACAAACAATGAAGAAATTATCAACGTTGTGACGATCCTGCTAGCTTCTTTCGAATGTACTCGCGTACTTTAATTTTAAAAGATAGACGATTAGTTGCCATCCTGATTTCCTGGGGAAGCGCGTTCCACAGAGAAATAGACTGAACGAAGAATGATCGGTGAATGAAGTCTGTGCGATGAGAGGGACATTTAAGAACACGGTTATGCGAAGAGCGCAGACTCCTATTGTGGTTGGAACACATGTACTGAAAGTGGGGAGCAAGGTAACTAGGGGAAGTGGGAGAAATAAGAAAAGAAAACAAGGTGGTTAGCGCCCTCTGCTCCCTACGCTGCCGTATGGGCAACCACTTTAGAAGAGACCGCTGCTCAGAGACATGATCAAATTTACGCAAGTTGAAAACGAATCGAATGCAGTTATTTAGAAGACGGTCAAGTTTATCGAGGAGATCTGCATTCAGGTCAAAGTAGCACACATCACCATAATCGATGATAGGAAAAATTAGGGACTGTACAAGCATTGTCTTCGTAGTCGACGGTAAAAAGTTTCTCAATCGGTACAGTGTTATGAATGTTGCGTTTGATTCGATAAGGTGTTTAAATAACCACCTGCCTCTGCATTGCAAGGTTTTTATGACTTGACACCTCACTCTCGGGTTATAAATGCTTTGTATTTCAAACTCGTGGATTATTTTCATTCGTGCTTTATTTGCACAGATAACAATAAACAATTGTTTAGTAAAATATCTCAACTTGGCACTCGAGCTTGTGGAATGTGAACTCGGTTATCATTGTGCCGATTGTCGTAACGGCCAATGGCCTGATGGCCAAGAGCCTCAACGTACATTTGTCGAGACTCTCCTAAGGTAGTTGGATTCTAAGATCCAAGGGCCTGATTCAGAAGGCAGTACTTCTCGATACGGCCCGCATTGAGAAGATGTTCCTGTCTCTTCAGGCCTGACCATTGGTAGCTCGGACCCTGCTCCCAACACAGACAGACTTTTTTTAAATATTTTAAAATGTTAAAGATGTGTATAAAAGATGAATAAAGGAAATAATTGTTCAATTCCTATACTCGGCAGTGACTGTTTTTTATTAGCTAAATTATTTCATTGCTGAAAAACGTCATTTAATTCGCATGGGCATTTGTCGCTGCAGTTCTTGGCTCCTCACTTGTTTTATAGTGTACTATTTCCGTCCTAGTTTGCAATATGTAAATTGGTTTACTACTTTTTTTGTATATTTTGCCTAAGTAAGCTAGTCGAGATGAGAGGACGAAAATTTAAAATTCAAGCCAAGTTCTCGTGTGTCCAGTTTTATAACTTGACAGATTGAAAAACCACGTATTTTGTAGTTACTTGGACTAATATTACCTCTTTTGTCTAGTGGTAAAGTGTTATTCGATTATTTATGCCACTAAGAATTTATCTGTAGCTGCCATGGAGCCTGAATGTGTGCCCGCTTGAGGGTAGTAGACACACCCCTATTACAAGGGACTTAAACGTAACTGACAAAATGTGGCGAATACTGGGGTATGTGGTATATGTGTAGCTTCTAAAAAGATCAATCTTAAATATTTTAATCATTAACATTTTACTGGTCCTTTTCTGCTGGGTATTTGGTTAATATAGTTTCTTAAATTTCTGTTCCTTAATATCATTACTGTTAAGCTAACAGTAATCATATCAGTGACGCAAGCCGCGTCATGCCACTGCTGGCCCTCCCCCCAGATCCAGGTCTTATGTGAAAAATATAGTTTACTAAATAAATATACACAGCATGCCTTTGTAATTGTTAACTAAACCAAACCATAACAGTTTCTGCCAATAAAATTGTGTTGTAAAAGTGTGTTTGTGTTTGATTTTAAAATGGAAGTTTCCATTTTAAAATCAAACACCTAATTTTGTTTTTCTTTTTTATTAATTCCTAAAGGAGCACATTCAATCGCATTGTTTGCTTTAAAAGGTATACGAGTAAATCCCTGGCTGATTGAAAACGCATCGCCATCGCGGTCTGCAGCCCTACCTAGGTACAACTATTGCAATTTCAGTGAGCAATTACTTATCCTTTGATTTACCATTTTATTTATTTCTTTGCTAAGAAAATAAAGAAGAAAGTCACATTATAAAATTTCTTATGTAATAATAATAACAAGTAATAGTAATAATGTCTATTACATGGATATCTTTGTCTCTTAAAAGATTAATGGATGACTCGCGCCTGATCCGACAGTCGTTGCGCCAATAATAAGTAATAGTTAATAATGTCTATTACATGGATATCTTTGTCTCTTAAAAGATTAATCTATAAGATAGATTATAAGATAGTAGTATAGTTATTAGAGTTTGTTTGCTTGCTTGAACGCGCTAATCTCAGGAACTACTGGTCCGATTTGAAAAATTCTTTCAGTGTTAGATAGCCCATTTATCGAGAAAGGCTGTAGGATATATATCATCACGCTACGGCCAATACGAGCAGAGCCGTAATGAAAAATGTTGCGAAAACGGGGAAAATGTGACGTAGACGAAGTTGCGCGGGACAGCTAGTAATCTGATAACTCTAATGTAGATTAATGTAACAATACCGAGTTTGTTTTATTACATGGGACATTAATATATGGCGAAATGTGGTTGTACCTACTATTAACCTGGGTACTTCTCTACCTAACACTTCGAGTATTACAGGCATGATGTTATGTACATACAATATTAGGTACTTCATTGCTGATTTCTTACATAACTTATCATTTTTTAGATCCCATTATGTTATCTAGATTCAAAGTAACAGTGAGAAATATATGCACTCGTGCTAAGTGTTAATAGTAACTTTGACTTGAGTTCCGCATTTGCACAACTTAGTTGGTGTTGAAGCAGCTTGACCATTTGAACTTGTATTTGTTCAGAGACAGAAACTAGCGTTGCACGCCACACGTCACCTTTTTTTATTATATTTTAAATTACGTGTAACTTCACGCACACATTTTATTGATTGATTCATTACACCAATACCAACCATTTTTATTATTTTTTTTGGTATGGGAAATCTTCAAATGACTCGGAAGGGAGTGTCAGACTTGACTGACTAAATCCCATCCATGTTCCTTCTTAGCCCTTTGTGTTCCAGGGCCACGGTATCTCTTTCGAACAACCCGCAGCCCTGGCAGGCATCGGCCCTGTCGGACCTATTCCAATTTGCTGACATCTCCTTGAGGCGCGCGTGGAACACGAACGCGCCGTCGGCACGGCCTGTCGTCATTAGACGGACGGACGGTGAGCTAGCCCATTACTCACCGTCCACAGGCCCGCGCCTACGTTTGCCGGGGGCCAATACCACCCCTAATTCGTACATTTTACCAATACCTTACATATTATTTTATTTTATTTAAACCACAAAAATTTAAATTAATCAATTAACAACAAAATCAACAAATCAATCAATTTTTATCAATTATCAATTTTTTTTTTTTTTATAAGAGTCACGCATATTTCAATTAAAGTCACTTCCTGGCAATATAAAATAGTCAGCACATAGAAAATGTAATCATAATATCGGAGTGCATTTTAAATGGATACTCTATTTGTAACTGATCCGGATGCCATGATTACTTATTGCTCAAAGGGCACTAACTGCTGGATGCAGTGCAGGTGATCAAATCTTGTTCCGCTCATATTTTGTCTTATAAATAAATGCTTCCAAACTCGCTGGATTAAACCTGTCTATCGCACATCCGCGATTAGGGGAATTTAATGACAGCGTACAAGCCGCTTTAATATTCAAACTGCGTTGTGTAAAAGGCTGTAGACGCATATTTATAGTTGTGTCAAAGTTTCGTCTGGCACCTAATATCGATTATGCAGGTCCTTTATGTCTAGAGGCTCTAACTAAGGTAATGAGTTCTGTTTAGAGTTTTAAGTTTGGTTTCAATGTTTTTGTTGGTATATTGACGTGGGCTACTGACTTCTATACAAATATATAGGGTGTTTGGTGCATCGTGTGCCAAACTGAAATGGTCGACTGGGGGGGTCATCTGCTATCCTTTCAGACCTCTAAAAATTCTCATGCCCTGTGGATTTTTTTTCATCGACTTTTTATTGTTTTATTAAAAAAATACCCAAATTTTACATTCAAATACAAATTTAAAAAAAAGGTTAAGTCGTAGACCCTAAATTTTAATTTTATTTAGATGTGTATTGTATTTCAGTACTTTTAAATTCAAAATTAGTGGCATTACCTCCCTAGTCGGAACTTCCGTGGCGCATGCAATAGGGCTATCGCGACCAATCCACGCATTGGGGAACACATCGTCACACAAAATTATTAAGTAAATGTTAAAAATGCATTTTTTTATTTTTAGAACCCCCCTTCCCCCCCAAAAGAGAGATACGAGACAGATTTTGCATAACAAGAGTGAGATAACAGATTTAATATGTTTTTCAGGTATCATTTAGCAAAAATATGTTTTAAATCATAATTTGGAATTTAATATTTTGTGACTCGATTCACAATTCTATCGAAGTCACAAAGTAATAAAAAGATTTTTATGGCATGTGGCACATCACTAGCAAGAAGAAAGACTAGAGAATTTTTGAGGGAGTTGGAAGATCCCGGTAGCTTTTGGTTTTTTTTTTTATACCCATGTAACGGATAGCATGGACAACATGGACCATGTTGTCCATGCTATCCATGCTTTTTACATAGATCCCGGTAGCTTTTGGTTTTTTTTTTTATACCCATGTAACGGATAGCATGGACAACATGGACCATGTTGTCCATGCTATCCATGCTTTTTACATGGGTATAAAAAAAAAAACCAAAAGCTACCGGGATCTTCCAACTCCCTCAAAAATTCTCTAGTCTTTCTTCTTGCTAGTGATGTGCCACATGCCATAAAAATCTTTTTATTACTTTGTGACTTCGATAGAATTGTGAATCGAGTCACAAAATATTAAATTCCAAATTATGATTTAAAACATATTTTTGCTAAATGATACCTGAAAAACATATTAAATCTGTTATCTCACTCTTGTTATGCAAAATCTGTCTCGTATCTCTCTTTTGGGGGGGAAGGGGGGTTCTAAAAATAAAAAAATGCATTTTTAACATTTACTTAATAATTTTGTGTGACGATGTGTTCCCCAAAAAGTTGGAGAGCGGGGGCTCACTACGTCACAAGTAGGTATAAAAGTGCCTACACGTCACGTCGTGCGCCATTTCTACTCAATATATCTCCGTAATTTTATGACCGCGTGAAAAAAGAAAAAATACATCCAATACTTTTCAATTATCTACCCGAAAGACAAAGAAAAAAAATAGTGATCATCCCCTATTCACTTCGAATTTTAAACTTTTGATTTTGATAATTCGGAACGAAGTTAGGATATTTCGTTTACAGAAAGTTGTGTCTAACAAAATGTTGGGAGAAAAGTTATGTGAATCTACAGATGCATTACTTCAGAAACGTCGGAAATCCCAATGTAGCTGATGTAGGGAATAATATAACTGTCAGCATGATTCATGTGAAAGCGAACTAGACTAAGAATCGCTGAAAGATTCTACATAATAAAAATTAGAAACTGATCTACAGGCTTCGCACAGCCTAAACCACACAAGAGGACCTTATAAAACTTAGGTAAACACTAAGGAATCATTTAAAAAATGAGGTCAAAGGTATGGGATGTAAGTTTGTATTAAAGATCATAATTTTAGTCCATGGGAAATCCTCTCTAGCGCATGGATTTTCAAAATATTATTCACCACCATAGTGAGAAACATAACTGTCAATTATTGAGTTTTGAAGAAATTTAGAAATAGTTTATATTTAGTTAGTAAGTATTTAGTATTTATTATTATTTTAGGTGTGTTCAAGTGTTAATAATTATCCTTTAAAACCAATAAAGCCCTTATTCACCGGTTTAAAAAATTAGCATTGCCATTCAACGTGGCAATGCTGCCAGTCTTCTAGGCACGTTTCTGGATGACAGCGATGTGGAAGTGAACTTTGACGCATAGGCGTCCTATTTATTGACAATATTGATTTTTATTGAGTAATTTATATTTAGTTATTTTGTTTCTTCCTTTAAGCAAATCATTTTTTTTAGATATATAGTTAATTGTATTGTATTCCAACGGTGTGTCTTGAAAAATCGTATCGGTATCTCTTGCTTCTAAATTTGTCTTTAGCGATCATATTATATGTCATCCGTGACTAAAAATATAAAAAGAAACATACTTTTTGTTAAAATACCAATCCTTTGAAAGCTTTCCAAATAAGTCAGTTTCCTCGAGGGTGCGAGTACAGGAACATTGCACAAACGGAATCATTTCTTTTGTGATTCAATTTATATGCCATATACATTACTTTGTGAAAGAAACAGTTTATAATCGCATATGATTTGCAATCTTGTATTACTTTATAAAACATCATTCTATTTTGAGTTTTTGAAAAAGAGTAATGAGTATTTGGACACAGTTTTAATGTAACCCTTTATTTTATAAAAGTATCAAAATAATTGATGTTTAAGAAACTCAAAATTGTATAATTCTTTTATTTCAGGTTATTGTGCAAAAGTAACATTAAAATTCAAAAAGACTCAGCATTAAAGAACTTCTTTGTTCTGCTGCAAACCAGGTATCAAATGGCTCAAAAATGTTAATACTGTGTACTATGTAAACACTAAAAAATAAAAGGCTTCGCACGTCTAGTTTTTCAAACCACAACTTAATGAAACTTAATAAACTCCAAATAAATAACGTACGCGATGAGAGCTCACACAGGGTCCTGTTCAATTTTCTATAAACAAATCATCAATATCCATACGTTCTCATCTACAACCGTGCACAGCGGATATTAAAAACCGTGTTGAACGCTTTGCTTTTGCACTGAGTCGGTTCCAAATATGATGTTTTTGTATTACTGCTCGCCGTGTGGTATTCAAATGAAATTAATGTGAGTGTCAGTTTATTTATTCGTTTGTAAAAGTCAGTTGCGATAGTTATTGTGTTTTGATGAAGTAGGAAATTTATTTGACGTTGGGTACTTATAACGCATGTCTGATAGCTTGTTACTTATACAGATTTCCCTGTATGCATGTATCCTTTTTTTTTGTAAATACTAGCTGTGAATAAATATATTTATGTGTTCGTGTAATTAGATTGACGAATAATATTATTCATACAGCGACATTTTACACAGTTAAGGGGGGACTCTACGTCCGAGGAATTTGAAGAATAGGTAAATGAAGAAACTATTGCCGTCGCGCTGCGCCCGATCAAGCCCCCGTAAAGTGCAAAAGGGACAACTACAGCTCAGGCTGATTTTACCTACAAAAAACTTGACCAAATGACGTTTTGTATTCCGCTGTTTTCTTCTTTAAAACTAAACTGATCTAAATAATTCTTAAATCAAAATTTAGAGGAAATGTATATCTATGCTTCTATTATTATTATTTTTTTGTTAAAAACGTATCTAATTTGTCTGATAGTCGTCTGAACATGGCGGTAAAAACGGGCTGTTTTTCGGGTTTTTGGATTGCCATTATTCTTTTAGTGATTATATTTTGAACAAAAAATTATAGGGGCATGTATTAATAAGACCTAGATTTTTTAGAAAAAAATCATTGCTAGACGCATTATCCACGAAGTAAACAGCGGAATACGTTTGTATGGAGAAAAGCTCTCTAGAGGCCCCTCTTAATTTTGCCAGTGGTTTAGGATGGAATTTTCTAGAATAGAGTTGTAATTTACTATATGTGGGATTATCGGACATTATAGGTTATTTCTTGAAAAAAAATCCTTAGATAAAAAAAGCACTTCACCACCATCATATAACCTTTTCTAAAATTATTTTGGTGTCGGCTTCCAGTCTAACCGGATGCAGCTGAGTACCAGTAATTTACATGAAGCGACTGCCTATCTGACCTCCATAACCCAGTAACTGAGTAATACGATACCGCTTAGTAACATTGGATGTCAGACTTTTGGCTTCTGAATACTCGTAACGACTGTCAAAGATCTACAAATGACGGCCAGGACCAACGGCTTAACGTTCTTTCCGAGACACGGAGGAAACTCGGTATGTAATTATGGTCACCCATTCACGGACCAACCTCGGCAAGCACGGCTTAACCTTAAATATCGACCCGTGCGGCTGTTATTAATTAGTCTCGAGATAAAAAAAGCACTTGTTTTAAATAAAAGCCGAATTACACTCACTCAACCAAAATTTCACAAAAGCCTAATAAACACTGATTAAGTGATAAATGTAAAGGTAGTTTAAAATATAATCTGGTCTGTAGGACGGCCCTGAACCGTGCGCGCTAGATGAACACAGCCGGTCAGTGACCTCGCAACAATCGCGAATCTTCCGATGTCGGCCTACAACAGATATCATCTCGTAAGATCGTTTTGTTAAAATCCTGGAAAAATGCGAAAATCTGGTAAAAAAAGTTTTAGATGATGTTTTTCGCTTATTGTGATGTTCTGAATGGTGAAGTCTAAAATATTTTATACATATAGTGTTAATTTGTCTTTTGTAGGTAAACTTAGGTATCAATACACTACATAACTTACTTACAGCTTACAATAATAAATGATTCGATAAATACAACCCACCGAATAAATTTCAAAAAATGAAACTGAATTTGTATGGAATTACCTGCCAAGTAAATTTGGTGAAACAGGAACTAATTAATCAAAAAACATGTCATGTTTATCGCAAAAAGTATGCTACGAGATTTCGTAGCACGTCCTACCATAAAGCTACGTGATTTCGTAGCACGTGTTACTGTAATGCTACGAAAGGTCATACTAACGCCATCTACTTAAAAGTGGTGGAACTAACTTTAATCAGGCATGCTTGCATCAAAATAATTATTTATAACTCATACTTCGAAAACTCTCTACACACTTGGTAGAATTTGTGAGCGTAAAAGACAGACACCTTTAATCAAAATATTCTTTAACACCATAGCTTTTAACCTGTTTAATTGTGATATTTTGATAAAGGCTTTGTATGGGAGTATTAGTTAGGAAAAAAAATACTAAAAAACTTCGTGTATTGAATTGAAAACATTATCATTTTTTTATTAATAAAAACAATGCTTGTTGAATCATATCCTCAAAGTTTAAGAAAGACTGCTATCTGTTGCGGGTTTTCAGTTTAGAAAACGCGGATAATTAACTGTCGGAAAATGCGCCTTGTATGTAAGCACCTTTATAGAATGACGTGCATTCAAGTCTAGTTGATTGGGCTGGTGTTTGCTAGATGGCACTAGTATGCACTGTAGAGGAAACTTAAAGTTTAAAGATTTTTAGATTTTCCAGGATTTAAAAGAAAATCAGAATTTCATTGATGGAGTAGTAATTGCAAAATTTGCAGACAATTTAAGTTAGTTTTAGCATTTATCAAGGCCCTAGCAGTTGATTTACTATTCTCGTTGTTACTTTTAATTTTCAACTTTGTTCTGTATGGTGTCGGACGTAAAGAATAGCACCATCCCATGTCTTCCCGTGGGTTTCGTAAGAGGCGACTAAGGGACTTGCCAGAGAATGGGCAGCAGCGTTCTCTGTGCTTTTGTAACAACCGTACTGCGATCGCCAACCCGCCTGCCAAGCGTGGCGATTATGGCAAAACCCCCCAAAATGTCAATTTGGCGACACTTGGGGGAGGCCTATGTCCAGCAGTGGACGTCTTTTGGGCTGAAATGATGATGATGATGATGATGACTTTTAACTTTCAAGAACTTTTAATGTAGTAACTACTCTTAATTGTGGTCTTTGGCTCGCCTACGCACCACCACGTGGTTACGGGTTGACGTTCGGGAAACGACTGACCCCCACTCAGCCCGCACCAATGTGACGTATGCGCTCGAGACAAATCATAAGTATATCTACATACACTACATCCCTTCCTTATTTTAGTTTATTTTATTTGTATGAGAATACCACCTGTTTTCAATTATGTGGATCTTTAGGTATACATATTTTATTTATTTATAATAAATAAAGACCAACAGTCGGTATGATATATAATTTAGTATTTTAATAAACTTAAATATGATACATTTATTTATACATACAACCATATATAAGAAAACAAATTATTTTCTTTAATCACAACAGAAATGTTTTATAATTAATTTACCTATCTTCCATCTCCTCCTCAAAAATTATTATTCAATCAGTCTTTTTTATTTGACGTAGGTGTATCTTCTAGATTATGTTCCTCAGTTTCTTTATCTTTTAAAACTTTCCACTCACCTTCAATTTTCTTCAAATGTACAATGTTTCTTCTTAATACTTGTCCTGTTGAATCATTTCTTACTTCAATATCTCCTCCAGTTCTCTTTTCTACTGTATGTGGAGATGAGTCATAATTCGAACTTGTATCAAATCACATTCTTTTGCCTTTCGTTTCTTATCTGCATATTCTTTACCTAACTGTTTCTTTTCTTTGTCCATATCTCTTACCTCTTCGTCTTCTAGTTTTCGGTTAATGTCACTGACCATAGGGATTTTGTCGCGAAATTGCCTTCTGAAGAATAAATCCGCCGGAGGTTTACCCGTCACGCTATGTGGCGTGCTGTTATACATAATTAAATATTCTTCCAGGCCCTCTCTCCAATTACTTTTCTCAGTCTGGCTGATTTTTAGACGTTTCAAAATATCCCTGTTTTGGCGCTCTACTTCTCTTCTTCTCACCGTTCTGTTGTGGCCAATACGGAACAGTGTTAAATAACATTATGTTCCTTTCTTTACAGAACCGCTTAAATTCCTTACTACAAAATTGCTTCCCATTGTCAGCAGTTATTGTTGACGGATTTCCAAGACGGCTAAATATGTCTTTTAAAATTTTCAAGATATCTTCACTGGAAATCTTGCGAGTAATCTTTACTTCTTTGTACCGACTAAAGTAATCCACCACGACTAATATAAATTCTCCACCCGGGAGGGGTCCCATCAAATCGATAGCTATATCTATCCATGGCTCTTTGGGCAATTCTCGTCTTTTCAGAGGGTTTGGTGGATTTGGGGCTGAGACTAGAGTGCATCCTTTGCAGAATTTACCAAAATCTCAGCATCTTTGTCATACTTCGGCCACCACACTTTAGTCCTCAATCTAGCTTTCATTAAAACTATACCGGGATGTCCTTCGTGAGCTGCCATTAAAACTTGATTTCGTAGTTCTCTTGGGATTACTATCCTAGTTCCTCTCAATAAAACCCCTTTATAAAAGCACAGCTCATTTTCGAATAGCTTATAATTTTTAACTGTATCGTCCCATTTATTGTTGTAAATACCCTCTTTAACCTTTATAATCTCTTGATCTTCGTTTGAATGTGTTATAATCTCTTCCAGTGTAACGGCAGTAGGTTTAGATTCCTCTACAATTCGATGTATGTACTCTTCGATTTCATTCACTGACGTATTCTCCAAGTGGCACAATTTGGACAAGCAATCTGCAATGTTTTCTTTGCCTGGTTTATACACGACCTTAAATTCGTTTGCCTGGAGTCGTAAAACCCATCGTTCTATTCTGGCGCATGGTTTTGACTTGGGCCCGAATATGACCTCGAGTGGCTTATGGTCAGTTATCAATTCGAATTTCTTACCATAGAGAAAAACGTGAAAGTGTTCCACAGCCCATACTGATGCCAGAGCTTCCTTCTCTGTTTGGCAGTATCGCCGTTCGCAATCTGTCAATGTCTTATGCCCATATGCTATAAATAAATAAATAAATTCTTTATTTCACCAAAAGCCATCACGATACAGGATCCACAGACTAATAGCATAAAAGGCTTATAATTAGGTCACAATAATGTTAATGCTCTGACTCCTAAACTAGGTGTATGTTCCTGTGTCTTAGGAGTCAGTGATTCTCCGTAGCAAACAAAGCCATAGCATAGTAAAACGGGACGTTACAAACGATTAGCAAATGGCGTAAAAGAAATCGGTAGATAAATCTATGTTAAGAAAAAAACAAAATGAAAAACGTTTAACCGTATGGTCAGGTAAGTAAATGTAGGGTCTGAGTTTGTGTGTGAGTGTAGTGAGTAAGAGTAGGATGTGAGTGTGCGTGTGTGGTGAGTAGGTGTAGGATGTATGTAGTGAGAAAGAATGCGGTGTAATCAGTACACATTCGCTGATGGTTAGATTTAGAATTATTTTTATAAAATACATAGTCAATGTTAATTACCCAGCAGAAGATCCTCAGTGTCATCATAATTTAGAGTCTGGAGATAGTCTTTAAGTAAGTTTTTGCATTTATATTTAGGGCACGAGAAAATTTTTATCTTTTTATTTAGTCGGTTGTACATGTTTATGCTATTGACGTAGAATTGGCGTTTGGCAAAGGCTGTTCTATGGCGTTCGGGGGGGAAAACAATATGCTTAAGCCTGCCAGTCGGTTCCTTTGAAGGGCGGGTAGAGTGTTTACGTAGCGTCGACAGGAGAACATAAAGTTGCCTGCTATAATTCGAGGTCCTTTGTGGTCTGTCTGTATCAAGACGCCACCCAATGCTACAGGACTGGCATCAGCTATAACCATAATCCGATCTTTCACATCGTAGTAACCTAAGGTAGGAATGGAGGATAGAGCCGACTTGATTTCATTAAACGCGGTCTCCTGTTTCAATCCCCAGAATTTACCGATTTCAGATCCTTTTCCTTGCTTGCGTCGAAGTAACTCTTTGAGAGGTTCCATGGTGGTTGCTAAATTGGGAATCCATTTCCCGACAAAGTTTATAAGACCCAGGAAGCTCTGAAGCTCACCTATGTTCATAGGTGGTCGAAATCCCTGGATACTAGATACATATCTCTGTAAAGGTTTGACTCCCCTGACCGAAAATTCATGTCCGAGAAATTGTATCTCAGTCTTTCGGAATAAACATTTGTCTTTTCTTAGCACTACATTGTTCTCTTCTAAATTTTCTATTACTCTTTTTAACCTTTGGTCGTGTTCTGCGCTATCCTTCCCATAAACCAAAATGTCATCAATGAAATTGATCGATCCATCACATCCTAACAGAATTCGCTCTAACGTCTTTTGAAAGATTTCAGGAGCGCATGTGATACCGAACATTAAGCGTTTATATCTATAAAGTCCTTTATTCGTTATAAAAGTAGTAATAAACCGAGAATCTGGGTGTAATTCAAGTTGGTGGAATGCGTCCTTAATATCTAGTTTGCTAAAGAATTTAGCACTTTTCATTTTAGGCAACAGTTTGTCCATCGTTGGCAACGGATGGTTCTCTCGCAAAATTGCTCTATTAGCTCGCCTCATGTCTACGCATATGCGAACTTCTCCATTATCTTTTAAGACAGGTACTATCGGAGATACCCACTTTGAAGAACCATGGACTGCTTCAATGATATCTCTGTCTATTAGTTCTTTGATTTTATTATTAACTTTTTCTTCAAGAGGTATAGGGATTCTTCGATGTGGCTGTGAAACTTGTTGGACGTTTTTATCAATAACTATCTGGATTTGAACATGTTTTAACTTTGGAAATGGTTTATCGGTTTCCATTTGGTTTATCTCAAGTCCAATCCTCAGGACTCCCATATTCATAGCTGATTGTTTTCCTAATAGATTTCTTGTTCCATCTTCTATAATGTAGAAAGTTGCACACTCCGACTTATCACCTATTCTGATATTCGTCTCAAAAGCTCCCATTAGTTTCAAAGGTTTGGTGCTTCCATATCCATAAAAAGTTTTTTTAGGGTTATTTGTCTGGTTAATTATTACTATTCTGTTTTGTTTCATTTCGTGCCACGTTTGACCTGTGATTAAATTACATTTGCATCCAGAGTCCACCAACATGTTTACTTTCACTCCTCCTATCTCACATTCTAATTCAGTGTCTTCATCTATCTTGAATACATAGTGTACATCATCTGCTTGTTTATTTGCCGGTTTTGTTTCATCTTTTCGGTTTTGTGGTTTAAATCTTTTATTAATAATGGTCGCTTCTACCAGGCTCTTCATGGGCCCGATGTAGACTTTCTAGCATCCGTGTCCTGGCTACGATTCAGCGACCTCTTTGGGGAAACTGAGGGTTTTGTCTGTGCGATTATGGACGAAGTTATGCTGACGAACAACTACCGGAAACATATTATGAAGGACGGGACGGTGGACGTGTGTCGGGCATGCCACCGTCCGGGTGAGTCCATCAGACATATTATTTCTGGTTGTTCTCGTCTGGCTAACGGCGAGTACTTGCACAGGCACAACCAAGTAGCCAGGATTATTCACCAGCAACTTGCCTTGAAATATGAACTTGTGGAATCTGAGGTACCGTACTACAAGTATGTGCCCGACCCAGTTCTCGAGAAAGACCATGTCACGTTGTACTGGGATCGGCCTATCATTACTGACAGGACTATTGTCGCCAATAAGCCTGACATAGTGGTGATAGACCGATCAGCGCGCTGCGTAATGATAGTCGATGTTACCATCCCGCATGACGAGAACCTCGTGAAGGCTGAGAAAGAGAAACAAATAAAATATCTCGACTTAGCACACGAGGTTGTCAGCATGTGGAATGTGAACTCGGCTATCATTGTGCCGATTGTCGTTACGGCCAATGGCCTAATGGCTAAAAGCCTCGATGAACATCTATCGAAGCTCTCACTTGGCAGTTGGATCAAGAGCCAGATTCAGAAGGCAGTACTCCTCGATACGGCCCGCATTGTGAGGAGGTTCCTGTCTCTGCAGCCCTAACCACCGGTAGCTTGGACCCTGCTCCCGATACCGGCGGAAACCTGTTTTTTTATATTTTTAAATGTTTTTTTTACCTTTTTTGTTTTATAAAAAATATTTAAAAATATAGTAAATAAGATGAAAAATAATAATAATAATTTATTTTCTTAAATTTGACAACATTGGTCCACTGGTTAGTACAAAAGCAAACTTATCAACTAAGGGTTAGTATTAATTAATTATGTTATACATCACTGACGCACGGGCAACCGGACACAGTGCAAGTATTGGTGCATCGTGCTGTTCAGCTAGGGTATTCAAAATGCTGTTGCTGCTAGCCCTCATTCTGCATAATAAGGATGCGGTCTTTTTCCTCATAATGGCATGAAAGTCATCAGTACGCGCTACCGCAAACATGCTAGACGCGCAATTATTGTCTGTGTAACTATTGTTCCTTTCGTTTTTTCTTTTTTCGGTAGTCTGGTTCTGCAGAATTGTCTGAAATGTCCTTTTAAACCACATTTCAAACAATCTCTGTCCCTAGCTGGACACTTGCTGTCTTGAGAGCCGTGGTTATTACTTCCACATCTACCACAACCAGATTTATCTGTCCTTTTTCTGTAATTGTCCTTTTCTTTTGTTTTTAAATCCACTTTATTAACGTCCAGGTTTTTACTCGTACCGTCCCCAAAATCACCCATTTGTCGATTAACTGCTTCGAGAGCATTCGCTTCAGCTATTATGTTATCCAATGTCATAGCATCTCCAGTTTGCAATATTTTCTTTCTTAATCCCTGTAGCGAACATTTTTCAGTTATTTGATCTATAATTTGGTCATCTTTATCTTTAAATTGACATTTATCAGTTTGTTGTCTTAAGCGAACTAAAAACTTTTCAAATTTTTCATTAGTGTCCTGTTTGATTAAACGAAATAAATGTCGTTCATAAACTTTGCTCTGTTTGGGTGTAAAGTAAGCATCTAGTTTATTTATTGCAATCTGAAAAAAATCTACTCCATCTGTGACAGATACATTGGCATCAGGAATATTGTAAAATATTTCTTGCAGTTCTAAACCGCCGAAATGCAGTAAGTTTGCTCTTTTCTTCTCGTACTTATCGATACAAGAAGCGTCGAGATAAATAAAGAGTGCTCGCTTCCAACGTTCCCATCTGGCTCCAACCGAAGAAGGTTCTCCTTCGCAGTCGAACTTCTCAAGCGTAAGTTGGGACATGTTAATGTACCTATATCTGGAACCAACCAGGTAATTGTTAGTTCTATATCAATTTAATGATCAGAAACATCTGCTCACTTTTCTGTCACGTCAATTGAATGGCCAATAATGCTGTTGAGGATCTAATTCCCGTGAATTTTGTCAAACGGTGTCAATTAAATGACCAGCTATGCTGCTTACATCACAATGTTAACATCAATTTAATGATCAGTATTACTGTATTTACTGCTGTACAAAACTACTAAATAACATTGTTATTTATTATCTGTCAATCAAATGACCAGGCACTACGCCAGCTTACTTGCTTCTTTGTGTTTTGAAATTATCCGTAATAACTACCAAAGAACCACCTTTGCCTTTCTCTTCGAGAAATAAAAGCGTCTTCGTTTGTGTTCAAAATAGCAGAATCACATATCTCTGAATAAGTTTTACAGAAGAGGTTGTGATCATTACATTATTGTTGTAAAATCCACTAATCACTTTGTTAGTATTTTTTAGAAAACATTAGACCTCAATAATAGTCACTTTAGCAATAGATTTCTATTACTAATATTATAACCAAGGTAATCGTTCCTATAACGGGTTATTCAGTGCAGCTGCGTTCCGATGTAGTGAGTCATAGTCATGCCACATCCTAGCGTAAACAAGTGAAATAATTTACAAGGCAATGTGTCGCCTCCGTTACTGATAAAATTGTTTTGAATCATTACATCTGTATGGTATATGGTAATTTAAGTAACACAATGGTTTAAAATACGATGATTTAACTTAAATAAGCTGTTTTGGTATAGTTAAGGAACTAACTGTCGCGCATTTTAATATTTCTTCAATAGGTACCATTTCACTACTTTTTTGTTTTGTTTTTTGGAGTTAACTTATTATAATTCTTTTTTTTCACTTTACTTACATTTTATTGTTTTATCCTCGTCGCCAAATGGAGTAACTACTCTTTATTGTGGTCTTTGGCTCTCCTACGCACCACCACGTGCTTACGGGTTGATGTTCGGGCAACGACTGACCCTCGCTCAGCCCGGACCTTATGACGTATGCGCTCGAGACAAATCATAAGTATTATCTACATACACTACATTTAACTTTAGACTTTCAAGTCAAGCGGTCAAAAGCTAAATTACAATGACGGCGTTTGGAAAAAAATCTAAGTACAGAGAAGTAGTTCTAGGATCAACATTTCCATTTAATGACACAAAAACTTATTGTTTTCAAGGATAGAAATTATGGGTTATGGGTTCATATTTACTACTGTGTTTGAGTATTTTTTTGTTGATGACGTTTAGATTGTGTTTACATTATTTAGTAACTATACAGTCCTAAAATATGTATGAAAAGCAGATAAGAATTAAAGGGTGTCAAAAAGGGTGTTGAAAAATGAGCAGAAGGCTGGCAGCATTACCACGTTGGATGGTAATGCTGATTCTTTAACCAATAAATAGACCAGACCTCTGGTCACGAGAACAGTCGACCAATCGATTGACTTCTTGGCAGCTTGAGTTCATTATGATAACATTAAGTTAGTGTTTTAAATTAGTGTGCTATATTAAAGGAAGGTAGTTCATTTTTTTTTTAATATTATTATAATATATCAACTTCATGGAGGTTTGTTTGAATTTAAAAACGTTATTGCACATCAACTCGAAGAATTATGATAGTGAAAATACTAACCGACCGACAGATTGACAAAAATATTAAGTTGGCTGTTACAAAACGTAGATTTAGACAGACGAAGTAGAAAGTAGAAACTAACACACACACACACACACACACACATGTAAACACGTGAATACACTTTAAAATCAAGTTGGGTATTATAAATTCCGTATCCACAGTTCAAGTGTCTTCTCAATAATTTGTTAGGATCTAAATGTTTTTTATTGAAGTGATGGCCAGCCATTACTACTTCGTCTTTGAAGCATATTTTTAAAATAAATAATTAAAAAGCAATATACTTCAATTACTACTTAAATAGCTGATTTATAAAAATCAGCTATTTAAGTAGTAATTAACAAAAATTCGCATTTGGTAGCAATGCATGTTACGCACAGTGGTGTGAGCGTTTGGCGTTTGCGCTAAGGGTCACGAGTTTGATTTCCGCGTGGGAAAACCTTTGTAGCTATCGTTTGTCGATGGCTGGTTAGGGTCTGACTGCTCATATACAGTGACCTCTGAAAGTTATTTAGTAAATTCTATTCTAGATTAAATTGTTTGAACTAGAATGAGTTTTATTGGAACAAATTATCTGGCAGTAATATGTCATTTACTGATCTATAATTTATTAACCGATTAAAACAGGAGGGCACCAATACAAATCAGCGCCTCCTCGCATTTACTAGCAATGCACGGTACGCACAGTGGGCTGAGCGCTTGGCGTTGTCGCAAGTTTTATTTCCGCACGGGAAACTGTGAGTACCTATCGTTTGTCGATGGCTGTTTTGGGTCTGAATGTTTATATGCAGTGCCTCTGAATGTTAGTTGAAATGTTTGCACTTCAAATGTAATTTCACGTTTTCATTTAAAATTCTAGATTCAAATGTTTGATCTACAGAGTTACTGTTAACTCGACGTATTCCTTGCACGACATCAGAGTAGGGTTGAGAGTAGGGTTGAAATGAAAAAAAAATAGCCACCAAATGTTCTACCGGAATTAAGTAGTTTTGAGTTAAATCGATTTTTAGTTTTTGCATAAAATATCAATTTAAAAAATGGTTTACGTCGTGACTGTACTGAAAATTGAACTATTATCATAGCATATTCATCTCATAAAAAGATGAGATGCACGCGTTCCTGCACTAAAAAACGATGTCGAAAACGATTTTCATAATGCAATGCATTTTAAATTTGGCTTCAAATGATTTAATTTGGGATTTTTCATACAAAACTAAAAAAGAATTAACTAAAAAACAATTGAATTTCGGTAAAACATTTAGTGACTTAATTTGTTGCATTTTAACATTATTATAACGTCCAGCAATTAAAGCTTCGAGCTACCAGCAACCCCGTATATGCTAAAATTTATTTATTCGATTTGGCTTTTCAACAATGACTACACTATAAGGGTCGGTACATATCTGACGGAAAATGCGTTGGGCGTATCGTCGTTAGTATGATCGACGTACTAACGAATCCTCGGTTATGTGTGTAAAGTTGGATGTTTTACTATCTTTTTGTCTGTTCTGGTGTTACGCGACAGACGATGCGCGGCGTATTTTTCGTTAGATATGAAACGACCCTTACATATATAAGAAAACCTTTGAAACTTAAATCTAAGAACCCCATCACTTAAAGAAGAAAACTGTGTACTCTTATTTAAGCACTGTTTACTTAAAGAAGAGTACTGTGTAAAGTGCATGTATTTTATTGCCTAAACAGTTACTTAAGGTGACAACGACAGGGCAGTCCGCGAAATTCCGTCCGTCCGTGTCAAATTGTATGTTGATTGTAGAAATATGATTAACGGCCTTAACAAATGTAGTTTTACTATGTTATAATCATTAAAATCATCAAAACAACCCTTCAAATTAATTTAATCCCATCAAAGAGATTAAATGAACATAATGAGGTGGTATTCTATAAATACGTATGTTTTACGGCCGCGGATCATATTTTGTTCAACATAACGCATGACATTGACCGACAAATAGCAAAAAAACGTACGAAAACTTGAATTTCGCGTGCCACACTGGCTTGAACAACGACAAAAAAAGAATTAAAATAGAACACAAGGGAAACGATAGAATTATCCATAATATTAAGTTAAGTTAGGCCAAAAAGAATGAAATTTAATTATTATCCTAATTAGCATTTACATTCCGGACGCATAGTCAGTTTTTTCATTGAATAAAAATTAACCGGCAGTAATTCTTAATCCTGTGGTTAGTGCATAATCTGCGTCCGTACCATGACGTTTTAAAACATTATTGTTCCATTCCTATTCCAGAGTGAAAAAGAGACGGAGCTATACAGGTCGTGTAGTTCCATCTCTTTCCCATTCTGGAATAGGAATGGAATGATAATGTTTTTAGCGTCATGGTACGGACACTGGTGTCAGAGTTTTTATGTCGCCCATGGGCGCACATGAATCCGAAAAATCAGAGGTGACTTGATTTGGCACACATGTTGTACACCTCTAGGAACTCAATAAGAAATCCCATGAAAATGTCGGATTTTCATGGGATTTCTTATAACTATATATATAACTATAACTTTTTTCCACCTTTTGAGATTTTTTTGTCTAATTGCACTCGGGTAATAGTCGGATTATACAATAACAAAACCACATTATACAATTAAAACAATCAAAACTATGATTTTAGATGATAATGCGACGTAACATCGAAACGAAAAAAAAAATACGTGAGGATTGTCATTGAAAACCCGATTATAGACTTTTTCCGAAACTAAGGGCAATGTTACTGAAAGAAACCATAATCATAAAATAATATTTCCTGTTCCCTTTACCGGTGGACTATTATTTTTCATATTTAAAATGTTTTTTTTTTTTAAATTATTATTTTCTAGATAAATATAAAAAGAATCTAAATAATATGTAAATAAATAAAACAAGGAAATAATATTTAACCAGATATGCAGTACGGCTTTACCTCCATAAATCTTATGACACACGAATGACTTTGCCACAGAGGCATAGTCGATGATTGTTTGTTGCAACATATTTGAAATGCATTGAAAAACAAAAGTGAAGAGCAGACTAGCTCTTATATTATAATAACCACGCGACAAAAGATTCTTGGAAGTACACCCGAAGCAATAGCGCAAGCTACAATCTCCGTTAACGCATTATGTAAACACATAAAACGCGGAAATCGTTTCTAAAAATTCTATGTTTAATTATAATCATTCAACAATCAATATTAAATAGGCTTTAGCCTGTTTCACCGCCTACTGATAGGTTTCCGTACCGTTTCATAGGGTTCCGCACATACAGAAAAAATAACAAAGTGTTTTTGTGTAATGCGAAAGTGATGTCAAATATTCTAAGTACTCACCATTTCTCTTCGGCACCATCGACTTTGATATCAGGAATATTCGGGATCTTCTTGTTGAGGTACGCCGAAGATATCTTCAGTAGAGCCTGGTGACAATTATACATGGTTAGTATACAGAATAAATAATATGCTTAGATTTGAACACGTCCGCTCCCTTCGACGGCCGGGAGAAAACTGGGTGGACCGAGAGGACAGTTTCCACGAATGCATTTCTACATTTCCGTTTGGTTTACAATCTACTTATGGCAAGTATGGAACAACGGTGGTTTGTTTATTTCTGCGGGGACAATGCGGGCATTAACGAAACTTTATATAAATCTATAGGTGAAAATAATATAACAAACCAGAATTTTGTACAGAAGTAAGCTCAAAACTCAGTTTGGGCAGATTTCAATCAGTTTGCGAGTATACAGTTTGATTTTTATGTTAGCTCATCAGGGCTCGAACTGAAACTATAGATAGTAGAGCAAAGTGGTTAAAGGAAACATAATCTTAATTTGGAGAATAATAAAGCAACAGTATTTGTTTTTGAAAAAGCTTTTGCCGAGGTCAGAAATTCTCATTTTTTTCACAAAATTAACAGACAGTATTAACACTTTCGGTGCCAGCATAAAGGTCGAACAATAATTCGTTCGTGTGCGGACGTCGTCGTTATACGTAGCTATAGAAGACTTGTGAATTTTGAGCATACAAGTAAAAATGAATTATTTAAACTTAGCAGCGATAGCGTTAAGCGCTGTCCACACATTTCCGTATTCTCGTCGTCAGGGACGAGGAAAAAATCGGTTTTGATTTGCACGGACTATTTGCACGGACTATTTGCTTCGTACACACATGTCCGTGTCAGTCGCATCCGGGCTGTCAGTGTCCCCTAGCACATTCTGACGCACGAACGGTGTGACAGCGATATCCGATTTTTATCCACGTGGACGACGTTCTGTGCAAGTGCAACATGAGTACAGAAAGGTTAATAGTACTTGTATGACAGAATAATCTACTTTACCATATTCTAGTCCACATCACTCGAATTCTAAGAAGAAAAATAGTTACTGTTAGTTTTCTAGGTTATCTAATTTTTCTTCTTCGACTAGCGCTATTCCAATCATTGCTAATTCTTCTGTGTTAAGCAAGTACATCGGGTTGTGTATCAACCACTGAAACAGACATGGGCGCCGGTAGGATTACTTCCAGAGGGGTGCATCTTCAGTTCAATGAAAACGGCTCGATTTTTCTGCACTCCACGTCGGATATATTTCGTTTGTCAATTCGTACAAGTAACAACAACAAATGTGGAGAGCAAACTTTATTCAAAGTAATTTAATTTTATAAAAACTAAATATTTTCTATGAATTTTCTTTCCCGACACGGGGATGCAAGTGCACCCCCTTAAATCCTGCTGCCGTCACCCATGGAAACAGACTACACTGTTACCGATTTCTATTATGTGTTTGAACACGGGTGACATGGCACGTCCCTGACGGGGACACTGAAACGAACAACTCGGAACTCGGATACCCCTGATCCGGAAATGTGTAAACAGCACTTTATAGCACTAACTTACTCCAAACTGAATGGTTTCTTACAAATCTGTTCAGTTGTGAAGGCGTGAAGACGTAACAGACTGAGTTCCTTCTCTTTATTTTTCGTGAAAAGATACTGGAGAGAGTTTCTTTTTGCCCTCGAAATAAAGTCGAAAGAATTTTGAATAATTCTTCTATTAGACGGAACTGCGCTAACAGCTTGCAAATAGCTTTTTGCAAAGCATTTTGCTTCCCGTGTCCCCGAGACTTGGGCCCCAATTTTTCTACGACATTCCTTCTGTCAGCTTTCCTATAGTATCTCTGACCTCAATGCAGAAAATTTAATCTAGTGATAACTCAGATTGAATCTAGTGAAAACTAACTTGATATTTCTGTATACCTTCGATAACAAACAATCACAATAACGGAACAATGACTATTAGGTATTGTTCCGTACGAGTATTGAACGCTCTGTATGGTGTCGGACGTAAAGAATAGCACCATCCCATATCTTCCCGTGGGTGTCGTAAGAGGCGACTAAGGGACTTGCCAGAGAATGGGCAGCAGCGTTCTCTGCGCTTTTGTAACAACTGTACTGCGATCGCGAACCCGCCTGCCAAGCGTGGCGATTATGGCAAAACCCGCCTTATGTCAATATGGCGACACTTGGGGGAGGGCTATGTCCAGCAGTGGACGTCTTTCGGCTGAAATGATGATGATGATGATGATTGAACGTTATACGTTATGTAGTAGGCATAAGCAAAACAATTCATCTTGCTATGCTGGTGCTGCGGCTGCGGAGAACCTCAAGTGTGGAAACAATAAAATAATAAAGTTTCCTTTGTGGAAACTATTTTTTCGAGCTATTTGGGGTTGAAACTCTGGGGCCGTGAAGTCCAAGCGACCACAGCATTTTTAAGGAAATTAAACAATATATATGTATAACTACTGCCTTTCATCTGAGTTAAGATGGACGGAACCCCCCATACATACATCTGTATAAAATGAAAAAGATCTTGTATTGCTAAGTATGGGTACTAGTCAGTTATAATAGATAAGAAAATAAAAAAAATAAAAAATTCGTCACGCTTGTTCACTGACTGCTAGCCAATCGAAGTAACCAATTAAAAACATAATCCAATTACAACGCAGACTCTTCTAAATAGCTTATAAGTTTTTTCAAGTATACGCAAACTCAGGCAAGATTCATAATTATAAGATAATCTTGTAGTAGTGGTATCGTATCGCTTGGATAAACTCTCAACTTAAATTTTGCAACTGTTTAATAACTATGTTAAATTGCTTCTGACATACAACTACCCCTTTGTTTTTTTTTTGTTCTGCCTACTATGTTTTCTCTCTGCATCACCCTAAGGTAGACTGGTAGAAAATGCCCAAGCCATTAAGTCCGCCTTTGTATAGTGTTTTTTATACTTAACACACTTTGCACGTGCATAAAGTTTTAATAAATAAATAACATTTTTTGTTACAAAAAAAGTATTTTTAACAAAAAGACCATCATCTACCTAGCCTTTTCCGGAACTATCTTGGGGTCGGCTTCCAGTCTAACCGAATGCAGCTCAGTACCAGTATTTTACAAGAAGCGACTGCCTATCTGACCTCCACAACCCAGTAACTGGGTAATACGATATCCCTTGGTAAGACTGGATGTCAGACTTTTGGCTTTTTTTTAACAAAAAGCCCAAAAAAAGTAAAAGTCAAAGAAGTTTAAGTCTTTTGTGTTTTTCTTTTTAAGTTTTTTTAGGGGGTTATGAGGAACAGGGTGTAAAGTTTCTCGATACTCCTTAGAAAAGAGAGGATCCTCCGACCAGACAGGTGTTTTGTCTGGTGGGCAACCCGACAGTTGTTGTCGGTTTTCTCCATATACTCTTAAGTCGATGTAAACGTTGCTTGCGAGATTCAGACCATATCAGTTTTTCAGGTTTTACCATAGATAGCGCTATAGAATTTTTTGTTTTAAGTTGCTTTTTGTAGGTCGCTACACTTTTATTACAAAATTATTGATCTCTTTTGTATCTATAGATACAAAAATGTTACACGTTATGAATATTTAGAAGATAATCTAATGGAATATGCAAGGTGATTAGTAATTGGGTGCATTCCTTGAAATAGGCGTTTTAAGCTAAGGCTAAGCTACAATTTTGACCCCGATAAACAGGGTCAAATCCGGGTAGATCGAACTTTTAAAACGAACGTTCAGGATGTTAAACTGGTGCTGGAATCAATCTTACGAAAACCAATTTACCAAAAAAGTACCTCTAACTTAAGCGCCGTATAGTTCATGTGCTGTTTTTGTGAAATTTTCTTGTTTTCGATACAGTTTTCTCAAAACATGACAGTTGTCGTACAAATTGAAGGAACTTCCTTGTACCATTAGCTTTATAAAATGGTGCCACAGTGCCCACTTTAGTAAAAAACACTGGTTTAATCAGTCATGTTTTTAAAAGTCGTACGTACTTGGGACCGAGTGTATTGCCGCCAACTATCTAGCTAAAATCCAGATTACGGGTCGCTAAAGAAACTTGCATTCTAAAAATATATAATAATATATATATAAATATATGCTGTAGGCACGCTTGTTCTCACATGCCACTTAATACAAATTATGGTAATATGGTGAAACACGATTGAATGAACGCTTTGTGATTGGCAATTGATTATTATTTACCACGGAACAAATATTTGTATGGCCTACAGGTAGTTGTTTCGGGTCTGGCTGTTTGTATATGTGAGTTTAAATTTTTGTAAAACGCACCTATGAAACAGGAGAAATGCTTAGAGCTGGGCAATGTTTAAAAAATACGCTGTGGGGAAGGGGTCAGTCCCTGTATGCAACAAAGTAGATCCTCTGGACGGATTAGCTTAAAGAGGATGCGCTAAGGTCGCGAAATACAAATTTTAATCCCATTGGATTACTACTTCATGAAAAAGTCACTCAAATGGATTAAATTAACTTAGAGGGTGGTATAGATATATGTATATATTAATAAACCGTTGCCCCACATTAGGAATTACTCCTGTATCTTGGGTGCATTTACAAACATTTAAATTCACATACGCAAACAGCTAGATCCAAAACAACTATCTGTAGGCCATACAAATACTTGCTCCGTGCGGAGATCAAACCCGCGACACGCAGCACAGCAGACGATCGCTTAACCACTGCGCCAACCGTACCGTCATTAATGGTTACGATTCGGTAAATACATACGTGTTACGGACGCGAATCATATTTTTGTTCAACGAACAGCCTAACACTGACCGGAAAATTATATCCTTGCGCTTACATCTCTATTAGAAGAAGGCCCAAAGCAGTGTTTAAAGAACAGAATACGGTCATGGCGTCATACGGTCATATTATGACATTAACATTAAACAAGGGAACTTATAAAATATTTTTTTATTCAGAATCTCAAAAGATAAAAGACAGAAATTAACAATGTAGGTATAAAAATGTGAGATGCCTGTACTAGGATAATCCTGTAACACAGGCTGCAGGACCTCTAACAATATGAACCTCATCATCATCATCATTGCAGCCGAAAAACATCCATTGCTGGACATAGGCTTCCCCCAAATTTCGCCACATTGACGTAATCGGTTTTGCCATAATCGCTACGCTTGGTAGACGGGTTGGCGATCGCAGTACGGTTGTTACAAAAGCACAGAACGCTGCTGCCCATTCTCTGGAAAGTCCTTTAGTCGCCTCTTACGACACCCACGGGAAGTTATGGGATGGTGCTATTCTTTACGTCCGACACCATATAGAGCCAGTCGATATGAACCTAACTTATCATTTAATTAACTCGAAGTTAACCGTGCTAGGAAATATCAGTTTAACTTTCACAAGTTCCGCGACATATCTCCGGCAGGTCAACTGACTATTTGCAAGTTTGCAACTACAGCTGAGCACATGTTCCCGTCACCGACGTTTGCTTGTCACACATTACACACAAGTTCATCATCTGCCTATCCTTTTCCGAACTATTTTGAAGTTGGCTTCCAATCTAACCGGATGCAGCTGAATACCAGTATTTTACATGGAGCAACTGCCTATCTGACCTCCACTACCTAGTTAGTACTATATAATACCATAAAGCTTTTTTTTTTTTTTTAGGATGGGAAATCATCAAATGACTTCTGCTCTGGGCGGAGCGGAAGGGAGTGTCAGACTTGACTGACTAAAACCCATCCATGTTCCTTCTTAGCCCTTTGCGTTCCAGGGGCACGGTATCTCTTTCGAACAACCCGCAGCCCTGGCAGGCATCGGCCCTCTCGGACCCCTTCCGATTTGCTGACATCTCCTTGAGGCGCGCGTGGAACACGAACGCGCCGTCGGCACAATACCATAACCCTTCGTCAGACTGTTTGTCAGACTTTAGGGCCACTGACTATCTGTAACGACTGTCAAAGATCTACAAATGACAGCCGGGACCAACGGCTTCACGAGGCACGGAGGAAACTGGGTATTTATTGGGCGGTCACCCATCCACGCACCGACCTAGACAAGCGCGGCTTAACTTGAAGATCGACCCAAGCGGCTGTTATTGTTTAGCCACGAGCTCACAAGTTAGCATGATTAGTTAAAGTCTAGCATATCTCCGTACAGTTTAGTACTACTCGTAAAATGACGTTGTCTTGAGAGACTACTCTCTAGGGATGGAATACATTACAACTGATTCAAACCATAATCTTCTATCTTCTATATATATATATATATAATATAAAAATCAATTGCGGTTCGTTTGTCTCGCTAAAACTCGAGAACGGCTGGGCCGATTTAGGTGATTTTGGTTTTGAAATGTTTTTCGTAGTCCAGGGAAGGTTTAAAAGGTGATAAAGGTAGTGTAGGGTAGGTAGGGTAGGTAGGGTAGGTAGGGTAGGTAGGGTAGGGTAGGGTAGGTACGTAGGTGGATAGGGTAGGGTAGGCAGGTGGATAAGAAGGGTAGGGTAGGGTAGGTAGGTAGATAGGTAGATAGGTAGGGTAGGGTAGGTAGGTAGGGTAGGGTAGGGTAGGTAGGTAGGGTAGGGTAGGGTAGGTAGGTAGGGTAGGGTAGGTAGGTAAGGTAGGGTATGTTGGCAGGGTAGGGTGGGTAGGGTAAGTAGGTAGGAAAAAGTGCATTGCAACGCATGCCGGAACAGCTAGTAATACATAATGTAAAGTCCCGGCAACATTTACTTGTCCAATAGCAAGTAAATGAAAAAAACGAAATGGTTTACCGTGCGAAAATGTGTGTATTGTGGAGACTTGTGTTCTAGACCATACCTGGGAATCTTCTAGTTACGGAGGTAATAATAATTTCGTATTATAACTTTACTTCAAATGCCTCCACGAGCCCACGACCCGCGTACTATTAAATGCAGCCATGAGCACAAAGTTTCGAATGTTTTACATTGAGTCCTACCTAGTTACTTAATTAGATGTACAGAATGCTTGATTGACGGCGTCGTGAAAGGTCCATTTACACCCTATATAAACACTAAAACCACAAACAAAATACAAACGTTCCCTACAGTACCTACACGTACTCAGTTTTGCATAACTATTGTGTGCAATCTGTGCATTCAGGTTGTTGAATGTAACCGGGGAGTTCGCACCCACGCCGTAGCCCGGGGCTAAATCGGCCCGTGTTCGCTTTGTCCGAAAATATAACGGGAATATGTGCATGTTCCCGCGTTTTAGGGCGTGGGTAGCAGTGGAGTGGTGCTACCCACGCCCAATTAACGCACGGATACCTGCCTGGTACACAAATCGAACAACTGATGACGTGGCAAACGATGGACGAGCTACGGCATACGTTGCATCGAGCGTGTCCAGAAGATGCCTGTTCTCTCTTACTTAGAAGGCTGATGGGTTATAAGAGGAAGGGAACACAGACGCAGACTGTGAGTTCCATTCTTTGATTGAGCGCACAATTAATATTACGGCGAAGCGCTGAGTGCGACAAGTCGGGATATCAACCAAATGCTGATCCAAAGTACGTAGGGAAGATCGACTTTACTGTCAAACAGTCTGTGTTGCTGCGGCTAACTCTTCGAAAGCACTTGCATTTCAAAATTCAATATAGAACTGTGAATACCACAATTATCAAGCGGAGACAAAAGTACTTCAGGTACGCTAAACTTGATAACAACGCAAGTTTGAGAGCGAGACTTATTCCACTTGTGGAACTATTGTGCAGCCACAAACGAGAATTTTGAATTAGTTCTACAAGAACCATGAGCGGTGGAAAAATAATTTAAGACTGTTTAGAAATTTGTCATTGTTTGCAAGAATCACTCTGACTTTTAATCCGGCATATCTTCGGAAAAAATAAGTCCGTTGGTCACGATCTTAAGGTAGTTAGTTTGTGGACATGTCTCTACATGTCCACAAACTAACTACCTTAGGATCGTGTGCGAAAGCACATTCTACGAGTACTTTCGTTGGTCTACATATACTTAAACGTTAAGAATATCAGATTAAGAATAGCAAGTATTTTCTGTCTTGAAAGCGCCTATTTTGCCATATGGTCTCTAAAAGACATGGAATCACAGTTTTCTAGTGTCAGCAAAGCTAATCCTCGCTAAGATTGGCCAGCAGGACCGAAATTTGGTCTGGACGACTATCACTTAAAAAACTATCTGTACTATCTATCCTATAGATCTCATCATCATCATCATTTCAGCTGAAAGACGTCCACTGCTGGACGTCTGCTGGACGTCGGCCTCCCCCAAGTTTCGACACATTGACATAACATGGGGGGTTTTGCCATAATCGCCACGCTTGGCAGGTGGGTTAGCGATCGCAGTATGGTTGTCACAAAAGCACAGGGAACGCTGCTGCCCATTCTCTGGCAAATCAGGCACAGGAAGATATGGGATAGTGCTATTCTTTACATCCGACACCATACAGAGCCCTATAGATCTATGAAAATGTAAATATGAAACCGATGCATTTCCCGGACACAGTGTTCCATCAATTACCGCTTACACGTGCATGCAATGTTATTGTGAAATACAAGGTTGCGAGTTAAAGGTCACAGGTAAAAATTCATTCGTGGAAAATGAATGCTGCGAATTATTTTTGGTACTCAGTTACATTAACATTGGATAATGCGATTTTTTTTGACCTTTCGTAATTTTTTTCTTAGTGAGTGATCTAGAGACACGCGGTTCCAAGGTCGGCGAAAGAGTTATTGGGTTTTTCAATCAGAATTTTTTTAGTGGTAGCTACGGAGTCTGAATTTGTGCCCATGGCATTAAGCCAAATATACACTAGGGGACAAATGTCGTGCGACACGTGTCGCCAGCGACGTTGGGTGAAGTAGCACGACGTTGCCGGACTTCGGTCGATATGTCTGGCAACATTGCGCGACATCGTACTTAACATAGTACTTTCTAACCCACCATCTTCTCGTCTTTTTTCTTTGTCTTTTAATTATAATTATGTACGCCGCAGCCAACAACACTATCTCGGTGGGTGTCATGATATCGAACAGCCTTGTGAAACAAAACTTCGTGATGTCTCCAGATATGTCAGGCGAAGTTTCGCGAAGTCGCACGACTTCGTCTGACGTCGCTGCGGACATAAGTCGCGCGTTGTCGCCATATTTGTCAGGCGAAATCGGCCGGCTTCGCTTGACATGTCGCCGATACATGTCGTGGCACATTTGTCCCCTAGTGTATCCTTGGCTTTATGATCGCCGCCTATTACATGGGATTTACACATAACTGACGAAATGTGGGTGCACTATAAGTTTTTGAACTGACATGGTCACTAACACTGTTAATAACACTTGCAACGGGACATTTACCATGTTTATTATTTGTTTCGAGTTCCCGATATTTCAGCGCCGTTGCAAACGCCATGATCACGGATAAACTGAAGTTATTGCGGGTGGGTGTTTATGTGCAGACAAATCGGTCTACCCTCTTCCTTGTTCGTTTTTTGTGCTCCGTACCACTACCACTGTCACTCATAACTCGATTCTGTTCCTGGCACACGAAACTCACTGTGTCCACACGCGAACTTTTTACGGCCCTTTCTCGGTTTTTACACCGTTGTCGGTTGTAGGGAACTCGAAACAAATAATAAACATGGTAAATATCCCGTTGCAAGTGTTATTAATAGTGTTGGTGTACTATTGAGTACACCTCTGCCTAGCTATGGATTTTTCACTCGAGAATATTACTAAAGAAGTAGATGCCGTATCAGTATATGGTTATGTATGTATATATACATATACATATATAAACAGATGAGTGTTCACACTGCCAGCGAGAACTCGGAATTGGTTCCACTTGCTCTAGAGAACCTTCTAGTTGCAAGTTTTATCGGTTTTTGATATAACAGATCGTGCTAAAAATGGCTAAATACGAATAAATATGAACTTTACGTTTAGTGATCCTTACTACCCATACAGGGACATGGTATGTGGCTACCTTCAACCTCAATAAATGTATATTCTATTCTACACTCAGTAGGTAATAAGAAAGGATTTTAGAGAACCGCTCATGTTACCCCGGTACCCCTGGTTGGTCTTTAGGGATTTGAAGTTAACAAAGTTGCGGGGATCCGGTAGTTAAATATGAAAACTGACACATGAAGTTGATGTGTTTAGGTACTTCCCTTATTAGTTTTAATCACTCTATTTAAAGATGTAAGTGGCGGCTGAAATTCATCATATTTTTTCTGGCTAATTTATTTGGTGTCGGCGTAGTATTTTTTACTTCTGAAGACGTCTTTAGTATTCGTCATCACATGAGTAAATTCTTGTCTAATTATAATATCATCTTTCACACAGTTCATCCAGTGTTTCTTTGTCTAAAAACGTAATTTATGTTAACAATTTTTTTTACAATGCTAGTTACCATGCTATTTGACCCAAACGTTGACTAGTAGAGAATGCCTTGCGGCATTAAGTCCGTCTATGTACCAGTTTTGAGTACGCAGTTTAAATAAAAAAATAATCTATGGTAATACTTTGTAACGTAGTAAAACCGTTAGAAAAAACAAAAAAGAAATATTATTCAGCGAAATGCCGCTGACGCACATTATTCGAGGAACTCAATTAAAATGTACAATATTGTTGTAGTTTTTAAAAGAAATCCAAGTATTTCAGAATTAACAGAGGAAAGGTTTTGAGGAGATTTATTGAAAAAGTAAAACCGATATTTTGTTTAATAAAATACGGTATGGTTTGCCTTTATAGCGAATTCGTCTTTTCAGTTTTTATTTACGCAAGTTTTGGTTTTCGATGTTCTCTATTATTGTCTATGTATTTGACGCATAAGTAAGCCTTTTGAGCGCCTTTTCCCATGCCAGCTTATAAAAAAAGAAATAAAACCTAGTTGTTTGTGTATTTCGCGCACATATTTGGGTTCTATAAATTATCAACTGCGTAATAATCTCCGTTGAGATTTGCCGCCGTGATCGACATTCAGTCAGGAGGAGATTACTAATCCGCTCGGATCTCGTAGCAGCGCGACACGCGACGGCTGCAGATCTCCAGTGAAGGTACAAATCACGTTTGACTTGTTTTGTTTATGGCAACGAATGGATATTGTTATTAAAAACAATGGCTTAATATTCTGCAAAGTATTAACTGCGTAGTTTAAAATAGGTTAAATAATGAAGAGGCTGACTTGCTTTTGAAGATAAAATATTAAAAAAACTGAACCCTCTCAATAGGGTTTGTACACAAAACTGCGAATCGGCGCGATGCGAATTTGCAACGTAGAAAACTGCGACACGAATTGCTGCGATGCGATTTCGTGCGGCAAGGCGACTCGCCCTTCCACGATTCGGGTGACCATTCCTTCGCCGACCGTCAACTGTACTGAACGTATTTTGTAAACTAGGTCGTGACATGGATCGTAAAAATAGACGCAACATCGCAGGAATGCGTAATGCGAATCAATTCGCAAGTTCTTGCGATGCGTCGTGGGAGCTCGTAGATTTTTACGATGCGACGTCGCATCGCAGTTTTGTGTACAAGCCCTTAATTTTACTGACCACAGCAAAAATTTAAAAGTAAATCTCGAATCGACAGTTCGACGTCATTCTAATTACAAAATGGTGTCGTGTTTTTAATACAAATGTTTGCACGGTAGTTATGGATACACAGAACCAAAAGATTTCTATGTTGTATGTTTCATGAAAAAAAAGTGATAAAGAAATATGCATCAAAATCCTTTCCATACTTTAGAAGAACAATGCAGTCACACCAAATAGATTCAAAAGATTTATAGAGCGGACTTACATAAATATAAAATTCAAAGTCCGGACTGACTGACTGACCGACTGAGATATCAACGCACAGCTTAAATCGCTGGTGTTAGAGAAATTGAAAATTGAGAGGGTATGAAATTCGGAGGGTGAGTTCTTTGGGAAGAATACGTATCCACTACGAAAGTGATTTTCGAAATTCGACTTCGTATTTTAGCGTTTTTGAGAATCTGGGATAGATTCTCAAAAACGCTAAATACATATTTATTTATTTCTAACCAGAAGTTTCCTCTAAGTGGGTTAGATAAGGGTTCAAATTTTATATGCGTATACCGTCATTTTTGAAGGTAAAATGAAATTAAATATTGAAGTTACTGAGCAAAAATAAATGAACGCGTCGTCGTTTTTGGAAATTCAACTCCAAACAGGAGAAAACAAAAGTAGTTTAACAAAAAATAGTTTGATCAGGTTGAAATTTACAATTTGTGTTTTTTGATTGAATTAGAATAGAATAGAATAGAATATTTATTTATTTGCTTAGAATGTAGGTATTTACAATAAGGTGGTTACAATAATATTAAAGAATCCATTTACATTCTACCATTATGGCATGCAAACATTGATGCAGTTCATCATCAAACGTACAAAAATTGACATACAACTAAAAATTATCAGCTAGAAAATCCGATACGGAATAATAACATTTACTTAATAGAAGTTCAGTTAGTTTCTTTTTAAATGTTGATAATGGTTCCTCTTTTATGGCATTGGGAATGTGGTTAAAAATAGCCGGTGCCATACCAAAAACACTCTTTCTCAACAAAGCAGTCCTATAGCCACCTGTGCGTAACAAATTTTTGTATTGAGATCGCAAAGTTACGTCTCGGTATCTGCTTTCCGATAAAGTTAAAAAAAGCTGCCGATTACATTTAACAAAAAGAGCAACTTCTAAAATGTAAAGGCACGTAAATGTCAATAGATTCTGACTTTTAAAAATTGGAACACAGCTGTCTGTAACTTTCAAGCCAAATATTGCTCGTAAGCAGCGTTTTTGGGCCTTAAAAATACTCTCTCTTTCGCTACAATTGCCCCAAAAAATAATACCAAACCTTAAAATTGAAACAACAAGACTATGATATGCTAGTAATACTGTTTTGATATTAACTTTTTTTTTAAGATTATAAAGTGCATATGCAGATGCGCTAAGTTTTTTACAGATTGCTTCTGCCTGTGCTTTCCATGTCAGTTGACTGTCAATTAAAATTCCTAGAAATTTTATTACATCTACTCTGTCTACATTTTGACTATTATAATTAATATTTAGTTCATTGATACGAAGTCTTTGGTAAAAATGCATTATCTTTGTTTTTTGTAAGTTTATTTGCAGGTTGTTATTATTTAGCCAATTTATTATAATTTTAATGGTGTCGTTAATTTCGTTTTCATAATTTTCATTTTTGTCGCATTTTAAGAGTGCTGTACTGTCGTCGGCAAAAAGTACCATGGGATGATGGATTTGGCGTGGGAGGTCGTTAATGTAGATTAAAAATAACAAAGGCCCAAGGACGCTTCCCTGTGGTACGCCGAATTTAATTACTCTATGATAAGACAAGTACTTTTGTTCTAATTTAGACTTTAAACATATTTTGTAAATTTCTGTCATCTGTTTGCGACCGGTTAAATATGTTTTTATTAAATTCAAGATATTACCTCGAATACCATAGGCATTTAGTTTTTGTAGCAGTATGTTATGATTGACAAAATCGAAAGCTTTCGACATATCCGTATAAATAGCACATATAGGTGTTTTGGTATCAACATTCGGCATAATATTATTCAGCAGGTCAAAAATTGCCATGTTTATATTCCTATTTTTCCTGAACCCGTATTGCTCATGGCAAAGTATATTAAATTTAGTCAGGAAAGATGTTATTGCGTCACATATTATGACTTTTTCTATTATTTTAGAAAAAACGGGAATTAAAGCTATCGGCCTATAGTTCGACATATCATCTTTACTGTTCTTTTTATGGATTGGTTTTACAATTACAGTTTTTAAGTTTTCAGGAAATGTTCCTGATGAAATGCTAACGTTAATAATATGAGTTAAAGGGCCAGCTATACTATTAGCAACAAATTTTATGACTCGAGTGGAAATTCCATCATAACCTAAGCTCTTTTGAAATACGTATTTCCAATTTTTGGAAATTCCACCCAGACCACGAAAAGGGTCCGTTCCACCATATATTTGTCTGTGTGCTGTTTGCTTCGTAGAAGTCCTTCGTTCTGTAGTGCAGGCGGCATGCGGTGCGGAGGTGCAGGTCCTCTCGACGTGCTGGATGATGCAGTCCACCGAGCACAAAAAACCCGGATCTACAGGGTGTGTTTATATCTCACACATGACTGTAGGTCCTGGCTCTCTGCGAAAGGAGGATCCTCGACGGTGATGTGTTAATGAGTCCTCTTATTCTTTTCGTGAGTCCTAAATTATGCACACAATAGTATCCGGCCGTTATTATGGCAAATCTAGCTAAAGTTTTTGTTAAAGGTTTCTAGGTACATATATTTCAATAGGTATACATTGGTAACAAACTACAAATAGATCTAATCAAATAAAAATATGTACAATTTTATTGTCAAAATATGAAAAAAATTACAGGGCATCAAAAAATCGTCCAGATCGTTGTCTATAGGAAATGTGCCTAAAAGGGTGTCAGCATTGCCACGTTGACTGGCACTGTTGATTCTTTAACAAACCAAAGTCTAGCCCTCTGAAACTCGTCTTAATCGTGGTCAATAGGAAAAGTGCCTGGAAGGCTGTCAGCATTGCCAAGTTGAATGGCACTGTTAACTCTTTTACCAAAAAAAGTCCAGCCCTCCGGTCACGTGTAGAGGATAAATATTACTCAACCTAATACATGAGCTTTGGATTACTGGCAATCAAATTTAAACCAACCGTCTAAACAACTATTTGTCGTAGTTCCAGCTTTGGTCATCCACACCCACTTGAATTTTATTATCAAACAAGTAAACTAACAAAACAATTTTCAACAATAATCAAATAATGCATAATAAAAACCTTATTCCCACACACACCTTATTTAACCCCGGAACGTTGTCGGCGTCATGCAGGGGCTTAGCTACCGCCGTATCTACCGTATCAATTATACGGGCCCCCCGACGTGCGTAAGCAAAAATTTATAAAAACTTTAGAAAAACTAAACTAAAGTCTCATCATCAGCTATAAATGATTTAATAAATCAGTTTGCCGAAAAAAAAAACAAGCAGAGATTAATATTTAATTTGAATTGTTTGTCAAAATAATTTTGGAAAAAGTGACAGACATAATTATGATGAATAAATATTTATTTTAATTTTATGCAAACTTTTATTTTTTCTTTTGTGAGAAATCTTTACACTTCATAATTTGTTTGGGGGCCCAAACAAATTTATATACGGGCCCCGCCAAGGCACGCTACGCCACTGGCGTCATGTATAGTTATTGATACACTACATTGCATATCGGTAATTTCAAAGTTGCATATGCATGGATTTAACTTCAACCAATGTAGCCAAGCCAAGAGTTTCTCTTCTGAAGTCGGTTCGACGGTTGACTTTTGTTTCATTGATTAGGTTTTTTTGCCACCGACTTCTGGAGCTAAAGTTATTTTTCACTTTGTTGTGTTTTTGAAGTCGGTTTTTTTTAAGCTTGTTAACTGATTTTTCCAGTATCGTTTGCCCAGGCTTTTTCCAACTATTTTAGGGTCGGCATTCAGTCTAACCGAATGCAGCTGAATACCAGGAATATGATATTATATAGCACTTAAACTTAACTGGCAAAATGCGGGTGAACTAAATGGCCACCTCTGCCCGCTTCGGCCGCCTACGAAACCGGAGTTTCGTAACTGGTTTCGATCAAGCATTTTGTTTTACTTGTACGTAACTGGTTTCGATCAAGTATTGGTTTCTCCGTGTACGCCTCTGAAAATAGTGTTTTTTTTTTAGGGCTGTCTGTTACGGATTAGTTTTAAACTCGATAGGTATACACAGCTTTTTTAAGAAAATTTCTAAACGCATAGATCTCGCTTTCTGAGACCCAAGAACTGATTTTTACCTTGGCCAGAGGTTTAGTATTACTATACATCGTCCAAGTAATGCTAATTCTTTGTCCAAAAAAGAGGCCAGCCCTCCGGTCATGTGAAGCGTCGACCAACCACTTGGCGATATCCCGAAACAAAAGGTGGGCACTCGGGCCCCATGGCCCTAGTGTTTCAACACCAAACGGCTGAAATACATAATTACCAATTAAGTTATTGTATTTGCGCCGTTTAAGGTCTTCAGCACCTGCAGTAGCTGCCCCAGCGCAGCTCATTGTGCTAGGAAGATAGGCAGACGCAAGTCGTATCCCACACCAAAGGCCTACCCAACTTCCATGGCATTATGGTCATACCGTCTGGTCTCTTCCCATCGACACGTGCCAAAACATTAGGTTTTAAGACAGCTGGCACCCCGGCGGTGGCAACAGCACGATGAATGAGATCATTTAGCTAAATTAGATCAGACATTGCTAGTTTCTGATTGGCTAAAAAACCCCTCTTCCAAAATTCTCGAGCAAACGTCATCAAAATGTTAAAACCTCCAAAAGTTAACTTACGTGAATTATAACGAAGTTATTCAAATTCAAATTCAAAAATATTTATTTGTTACACATAGGTAAAAGTAAGTACATGGTGTTATAAATAAAGTTATGTCTCACTATGTGCTGCCGTGCAAGGCATACAAAATTACAAATAATGTTTACACATTAATTAGTACAGTTTGTAGTTTTTTGAGTATAAAAAAACTACTGTTAACAACTGCTACAGAAAATTACCTAATATTAAATCTTTAATAAAATATACAATAAACAAAAACAAATTTAAAACAATACAGAATAAGTAGACAATAAAAGTAGTAACAATCTTACGAACTAAAGCTAATAAACAGGGAACAAAAGTATTAAAATTATAAATAAAAACAATTTTTTATTTTTCTTCGAGGTATTCATTTATAGAATAATATGCTTTTTTAATTAAGAATTTATGGAGGGTTTTTTTTAAACGTATTGGAGACTTTTGATTCTTTTATTGACTTGGGTAGTTTGTTAAATATTTTTGGTGCCATTCCTAGGAAACTTTTTGAGTAAAGGGCGGTTTGATGGGATTGGACTTAAGTGCACCTTGGTGGCGTTTAGATGATACGGTTTCGAATTGTTTATGGTTATTTTTGATAAATAAGGCAACTTCATAAATGTAAAGGGATGGCAGTGTTAATGGTTTGCAACTGTCAGTGCTTTGGATCATGCATACTGCACGAACGCATTTTTTTGGGCTTTAAAGACAGCCTCTCTATCCGTAGAGTTACCCCAGAATATTACTCCGTAACGCAGTGTTGTGGAGACGTATGCGTGGTATGCGGTAAGAACGGTGCTGCGATTCGCGACTTTATTTAGATTGTGTAGGGCATAGCAATATTGATTAGGTTTTTTTATTAAACCCTCAACGTGTATTTTCCAAGTTATGTGCCGATCCAACCAAAGCCCTAGATTTTTTTTTATTTATGTCAATTCTGTTCAAACTCGTCGGAACACAAAGGCTTTGGATGCTACATAGGACTGTATATGATCAGAACCACCTCTGTATATGAACTAGAGTTCTTATAAAAATACGTAAATAAAAGAATTCTTTTCCAATCATTTCTTTAAAAATAAACTATGAGTTAAACAACCAAAGTAAAGGAATCCGGGTGCAGTGAATACATCCTGCAAAAGTACAAGTACAGTTCTATAAATATAGAAAGGCAAAATATGGGAAGTTGCTGCATTGTTCCGGCTGCTTCAGACTGAGCGTTTATTGTGGAAATATTCTCGCGTTTCGTGGAAGTAGTTTTAGCAGGGAATAAGTGAACTGGAATTATCGTCGTGTGGAAGCTTCTGACTTCGTTTATTGTGGAAATATAATATTCTTGGGTTTTGGGGACACAGTTTTGGCAGGGAATATGTGGAAATATCGTCTTTTGCTATATACGGTTGTGAGAATAGAGAAATGTTCTGATAGACAATACTCTGTAAAATATATTTCTTGAATATCTGTGATCCGTTAACGTTATACAACGTGTAACGTTAAATGCGCAAAACCTGAAAATAGTTTGATCAGAATAACGAGCAGAATCAATTGAACCACTTTTTAATACAGGTCATATTTTTCAAAAAATCGTTCATAGAAAATGTTGCCCTGTCTATTTTTGTTCATAGGTCAAGCCATCACGTGCGCAAACCCGCCAAAATAGGTAAACAAACACAAATGTTTGTAGTCCAATTTAAATATTCTCATACGCGGGAAAAAAAGAAAGAAACGATCAGAATTGCCAGTAAAACTAAAACAGCACATAAAACCTTTACGTTTTTTTAAATGATTTTTTTTCTCGCAGAATTAGGTCAATTGAATTAAAAATCATTTGGGGTGTCTGAGGTTTTGCGCATTTAACGTTACACGTTGTATAGACGTAATATTGTATTGTATTGTGTATTGTTGTTCCAGGTCTGGCTGTTTGTGTATGTGAATTTAAATCTTTGTAAACGCACCCACGGTACAGGAGAAATTCCTAGTGTGAGGCAAAGATTTTTAAATAAAGAATGAATAAATTGCGAGTCATCTTGGCTGTTTTTTAAATTTTCTCGCCGAATTCGATTTCGATGGGCGCACTGGTAGATATGATCATAATTAAGACATAGGATCCCGTGGGGTGATTACGTATCGCTTGTCATGAATAAGTGCGCTAATAACAAGAAAATAACTTATCTGAAAAAAATATTCTCACATGGTAACATGAAATTAAAAGAAAACAATACAATTTAGTTCACAAAATTATTAAATCACATGAAATTCAAAAACATAAAAAAACAAGTTAATAATAATACAACTTAGTTCAGTCAATAATTAAAATCATCAAATAACATACCTACACAAAATGTCAGATAGATCAATACTAAAATTACAAATCACATTACATAAAATGTCAGCTACATCAATATTATAATTACATGCATAGATGTCAGATTTATGTCAATGAAAGTAAAAAATACATGGGCGAACAGAATTAATGAATAAAATTTCAACATTACAGTTTAAATTATATCGTTGGTAAGTAAATACCCAATTCTGGGTTAAGCTCCCCTTTGTTCTTAGGCTATCGTATTACAACAATTTGTACGTACCTACTATTTCAATGAAATTTAATTTATTCATCAAAAAAGGTTTTATATTTAATTTTTTTAAGAAATAATATAAAGCCTATTGCCGATGTTATCCTTTTCAAGTATCAATTTTGCAGTGTAACTAGAAGTTACTGGCACACCATCCACATGGAAGAAGAAGAACAAAAAAGGCTTATTACAGAAGATGACTCATAAAGTACCAAAGCAAAGTTAATTAAATTTATATGGAACCATCGCGCGAACTTCTCCTATTACATGGAAAGAATCACCGTAATCAGAAATCCGGTCACCACTAAGAAATGGTGAACATACAATATGATAAAAACAAAAAAAAATAGTGTAATACATAACCTCCTCCTTTTTAAGAAATCGGTAAAAATTAACTGAATGTTCTTTAGAAATCACACACCAACTCAAAGCCACAACTAATAACAAGACTACCGAAACCCATCAATCGATTGATTGGTCTCGATAGTCCGTGCGGTCGGTAGTGAATCGAGACCGTCGGATGCAGCCCTTTGTTTATCTCAAACCGCCGTACTGCATCTCTGAGAGATCTGCCTGCATTTAATCTCAACCGTCCTTAAAGTGCCTCATCAATGTTGGAGATTATCTGCTCTACTGCAAATGAGCGTAGATATTTAGGTAGGGTAAAGTGGTACTGCTAAGTGGTAAGTGGTGCTCTGTATGGTGTCGGACGTAAAGAATAGCACCATCCCATATCTTCCCGTGGGTGTCGTAAGAGGCGACTAAGGGACTTACCAGAGAATGGGCAGCAGCGTTCTCTGTGCTTTTGTAACAACCGTACTGCGATCGCCAACCCGCCTGCCAAGCGTGGCGATTATGGCAAAACCCCCCTTATGTCAATGTGGCGTTGGGGGAGGCCTATGTCCAGCAGTGGACTTCTTTCGGCTGAAATGATGATGATGATGAAGTGGTACTGAATTATATTTTAAAGCTTTGATATCTGTCCAAATCATCATCATCTGCCTAGCCTTTTCCCAAACTATCTTGGGGTCGGCTTCCAGTGTAACCGGATGCAGCTGAGTACCAGTACCTATTTTACGATAAGCGACTGCCTGTTTGACCACCACAACCCAGTAACTGGGTAATAAGATAGCCTTAGTAAGACTAGATGTCAGACGTTGGCCTCTGGCTACTCGTAACGACTGTCAAAGATCTACAAATGACAGCTGGGCTTAACGTGCTTTCCGAGGCACATAGGAAACTCGGTATGTAATTATGGTCACCCATCCACGGACCAACCTCGGCAAGCACGGATTAACTATAAAGATTGACCCGTGCGGCCGTTATTATTTAGCCACGAGCTCCTCTATCCAACTATATAACATAACATTACGCCCGAAGCCAAAGGCGTATAAGACACCCACCCACATTTCACCAAATATGATTAGGTCCCATGTCGCACATAGAAAACGAATCTAATGCCATGGTCACAACAAATCCAGATCCTGGTCTGTTTCTGAGAAAACTTTAACGGCAAAACTCAGGCCTCGATGCCCTACAATAGCGCTAGTGATCACTGGACTAACTAGGTTAGTAATCAAAATAAATGAAATTGCCCTGAGAAAGACTTACGGTACAGCGGATTTAGCCAATGCGACTTACTCTATTTACCCATCTAAACTGCACTCAAGAGCTGACAACGTCAATATTCCATAACAATTAACAAACTAGTTTTTAACCACTGTCTAGATATGTATTTGCTAGAATAACACCTTCAGTTGTTGCCGTGAGATAATTTGACAATTGACAATTCATGGCGGTGCTCGAACTAAGTGCTTCTTTTTCTGAAGACGATGACAAAACACGATCGAAGGCACAACGACGCGAAAAAAGCTACTACGTACTCAGTATAGTATCGTTAACCGTCTTCGCGCCGCTGTCCCTTCCACCATATATTTATCTGTGTGCTGTTTGCTTCGTAGAAGTCCTTTGTTCTGTAGTGCAGGCGGGATGCGGTGCGGAGGTGCAGGTCCCCTCGACGTGCTGGATGATGCAGTCCACCGAGCACAAAAAGCCCGGATCTACAGGGTGTGTTTATATCTCACACATGACTGTAGGTCCTGGCTCTCTGCGAAAGGAGGATCCTCGACGAAGACACGTTGAGGGCTCCGGAATTATGCTATAGCAGTGCACGCAAAAGTACCCGGCTGTAAATATGGCACATCTAGCTTAAGTTTAAGTAAAGCTTTGTAGGTCCTTGTTTCTCATTAAGCGTTGAAATTTACATAATATTTACGCTGGGATACGCTACGGGCGGATAAGGAAAAACATTTTAACCGACAAATTAAAAAACTTAGCCGACGTGCTATTCCAGACTATTATCATTTCTGTCTTGATAGTATATGCCTATACCTACCTGACATTTACAGCACACATTTTGTACGACGGAATAAATAGGTATGGCCATTAGCATTAGGCAGATATAAGTTTAAGCTCACTAATAAAACCTCAAAGCTAAATGCTTTCGGCCAGTTATAAGTTAACAAAATAGTTTCCATCAGTTTTCACTTTAACACACACTTCCTTTAGAAACTACATTTAAATTGTCGTTACAATAATTGCTTAGCCAAAAGAAGGATGATCAAACATTTATGTGTCACTTACATTCAATTAATTAAGTTTTATTTTCCTGGTAATTGTTATCAAAATTGGCAAAGCATAGCAAGGTCGAATATGCTTTGTTTCCACTTACTGATCTAGCAAGGAATGATATTTGTATCCCGTCTTTTCAAGCTTTTTTAAAAATGTCAGTCTTCAGTACACTTTGGATCACACTGACTGACTTTTGCCGCAAAACTAATTGCAATCTTTATCATGTTTTGTTGTTGTTATTTCTTGATAAGACGAGGTGGACATCAATAAGAAGTCTACCAACATTATCACATTATTTTAAATAGGAGATCAGCATAAGTACTAAAAAGTCAAATGTTTGTATTGAAAATTAATACAATATTTGTAGAATCCGTAAACAGAATGGATAAGAGGCCCTTATACAAGCGGGTGATGTAAATGCATTAATAGTAACTTATCAACATTATCTTGCCGTTATCCCAATTCATTTGGAGTCGGGGCGCAGCGTCTTCTTCTTTCATACTTATCTATTACTAGTCATCCCATGACATACCTCCGTTCTTGCCATATCATCCTTCACACAGTCCATCCATCGTTTGTTTGGTCTTCCTCTACTCTTATAACATGAAATGATATTTGTTAGTATCACTAAAACTCGAGAACGGCTGGACCGATTTTGCTGATTTCATCATCATCATCAATCTATAATGTTCCCACTGCAGGGACAAAGCACTTCCTCTCAATGAGAGGGAGTGGGCTGTAATCCACCACGCGGGCCCAGTGCGGGTTGGTAGATGTCACATGTCTTCGAATTTTTAGTTCTAGGACATGCCGGTTTCCTCACGATGTTTTCCTTCACCGTTTATGAGGGCAGCGGTGATGAAATAAATTACACAAAGTAATGCGCCTGCCTGGGTTTGAACCCACGCCTTACTGCTCGTAAGTCGGGACTGCCACCACTGGGCCACTGCTGCTCTCCGAAATATTCGTAGAAGTCCAAGGAAGCTTTAAAAGGTAGCTAGGGTAGGGTAGGTAAATAGGTAGGTAGGTAGCTAGATAAGTAGGTAGGTAGGTAGTTAGTTAGTTAGGTAGGTAGGTAGGTAAGTAGGTAAGTAGGTAGGTAGGTAAGTAGGTAGGTAAGTAGGTAGGGTAGGTAGGTATAGGTAGGTAGGGAGGTAGGTAGGGTGGTAGGGTAGGCGGGTAGGGAGGTAGAGAGGTTGGGTAGGGAGGTAGGGAGGTAGGGTAGGGAAGGGAAGTAGGAAAGGATATCTCCTAGGTAGGAATAAGTTGCAATATATAAGTTGCATTGCAACGCATGCCAGGTACAGCTAGTTACCGATAAATACTGTACAGAATTCTAGTAATTAATGCATTGATCATAAAAGTGGTTACAAGAAACTACAAGACGACAAAAGAAATAGCAAAAATATGCAATAAGCTTCAACGACCAAGAATTCAAACTTCTGAATTTCTGACAATCACAAAGGAGAGAGAAGACAAAATCCTCAAAATGAAATACGAAAACACTCGTATTTAATTTTGAGGAGAATAGTTTAAGTTGCACCAGCTTAAACCTGTACTAAATTTGTAAAGACATCTTAGTTTCTGTCTGACATTTGTGGTCAAATCTGACACTGAAATTATTATCTGTCGCTGTAAGCACTAAATGCGCAGGTTGGGTAGCTCATAGAAATGTTATTTACGTCCACACTTCACTGTAAAGCACTTAGGATTACAGGCAATACGATGGGGATGGAATTATATACTGAGTACTAGTAAATATTCTAAGTGATACGTAAATAGGTTTGTCGAAATGCGCTGGTTTTTGTAATCCTAACATTTCTGTTACTCCCTGAAATGTTGTAAATGAAATTAGAATTTCATATTAATATATCTCGATTTTCTTTGTATTATAATAACAAATACTTTGGGGAAATTCAGCTTGTGAGTGAATCCTGAGTGAGTGAGTGGTACTGAGTGAGTGAGTGTTACTGAGTTAGTGAGTGTTACTGAGTGAGTGAGCGATACGAAGTGAGTGAGTGACTTATACTGAGTGCTTAGTGGGCGGAATGTTTAGCAAAATCTTATTGTGGTTTTAGCAGTAGAAGGCAGCATATTAGTGCCTGGTGCCTGGATAATATAAGGAAAGTACTTTAAACCTCTTGATGTTCTCCTCTGGGAAATACAGACATGATATTACATTCATGTTGTTTGTGTTGTATCTAGTAAATGAGTTTTTAGAACAGATCTGTATTTCAGATCTGTTCTAAAAACTCATTTGTTGTAGTTTGTAGTTGTAGACACTCATTATATACATCATCTACCTCGCCTTTTCCAACTATTTCGTGGACTGTTATCAGATTATTTTAAAAGTAGCTGATACTTAACATAAAAGATCCATCCGTGAGGCTCCACGATTGATAAGTAAAGGCTAATCTCCAAGTATTCTGATGTCGTTAAAATGTTGATAAAAAATACGATATTTCAAATTCAATCACGGGGGTCAAAGAAATACTTTTATTACTGCTGTAACCTGTGACGTTATCAATTTCCATTAGTCAGCAGTTTGCCGGTAAGTTAACGTCAAATAATATACGAATTCAGACAGTACCCTTTCAAAATTCAACCTCCTGGAAAAGTGGTTACAATGTAATAATAATCTTTTATTTTCAGACTTTGAAGTCCATATTGTTAGTAATGACATGACTTATTTAACTATTGTTAGTAACACATACAATCAATATAATACAATACAATACAATAGAAATAAAATAAACTAGATGCCCTTACAGCTACTTATCCAACCTGGGTGTGCAGCCTAACCCATTGGCCAAGCATCGGACAGTCCCACCGGTCACTCAATGCCCTCAACATGCTGTGGGAGCTGACACCTGTTCTATGCCGGAGAGAAGCGCAACGCTTTCGGATAATGACATAGAAATCATCTACCCTCGCATCGGCGAACATACCCGAAGCACTACAAAACCTCGGCAGCCCCACAAGCATTATGAAGACATTATTGTATTGTACACGCAGAGCGCTTTATGCCTTCTGCCTAAACTTGACCCAGAGGCTGCAGGTGTAGAAACTCTGACAAAAAGCTCGAAAAAGCGTCATTTTAACTTCACACCCTGCAAACCTTCGGGCCAGCATATTACTTCAAACAGACAGCGCCCTGCGCTCCCTCTCTATGTCTAGGTCATCACATAGATCCTCAGTAACCCAGTGGCCTAGGTATTTAAATTTTGAGACTCGCTTCAAGGGCATACCTGGTAACGATATGCACGGCACATTGAAGTCTCTTCTGGCGCCAACATTAAAAACAACTAACTCACTCTTAGCGACGTTATACCTAAGGCCATGAGTCACCGCGTAATCTTGACAAACCTTCAATAAACGTGTTAAGGCACTGATTGATGGGCTCAACAAGACCATTTCGTCCGCATAGCTGATGTTGTTCATAGTAACACCATCAACATGACAGCCAGTATTGCTGAGCTCAACAATCAGCTGGTTTATATACAAATTGAATAGACGAGGGGACGTGATTCCCCCTTGCCTCACCCCACATTCTAATTTATACTTTTCGGACAGAGTTCCTGCCCACCTAACATTGTTTATTTGGTTTTCATACCAAAATTTTAGTAGAGAGGTAACCTCAGGTTTTACTTTTTCCTCTTTTCCTAGCTTACCCCACAGCAGGTCATACGACACGAGAGTCAAAAGCCTTGGACAAATCTAAGAAGCACGTATTAACCGGTGTTTTCCTATCCGTATAGTACCGGATTGTCCGGTTTAGGCACATAATAGCACATTCTGTATGTGCTGTGTTCATATAGCATAAAATATAATGAATATTCGGTCGTCGGAAACTATTTAAGTTTCTGGGTTCAGAAAGTAAGTTTGTGGTGTTCGCGGGCAGAGCTAAGAAACTTGAGAGAACACTTCAACCCCAGAAGGAGTTTGTTAGAACCGGGAACGGAATATTAATTACATTATTACAAGATGTGCATCCGGAAATATTTTTAACGGAAATTAAACAACTTTTTTAGCTCAAACATAACTTAATTATACTGAGAATATTTTGTGCATACATCTACTATTTAGTTTTTATTAATTTTTATTATAAAGTTACACAACACATTATATACAGTACAGTGCAAGTCTCATTAAAATAAACGGACTTTGGACACAGCCTTCAATACGTCTCACCGAAAATATCCACAAAAAAGAAAACATTGATTAAAGTGATTTTTTTTTACAAAAAACATTAAATACCTAAAATGTTAGTGTATTAAAAGATTGTCCATCTATTTTAATTGATCCTTATTTACAAACATAATACCGCCCGTCTATCTGTGAGTCAAGACTGTTATTCGTAAGAACGCGTCGAGGTATGAAGCTGAAACTAAAATGCCCAGTTTGTTTGTTTGTGCTTTGTTTCAAAGCTAATTGTTTCATCGATTTTCGTTTCACATAAATTGTTTCTCAAATTATCATTTCAAAGAATAATCAATTCGCAGAACACTTATTTAGATGAAAGAAAAGAAGAAATTTAAATCATCGATTTTTGTTTCAAATAAAGTTTAAAGTTAAAAGTTTTTTTAGTTTTGTTTGTTTTTAGAATCATATCATAGAATAACAAATCAAGAGGAGTTCGTGGCTAAATAATAACAGCCGCACGGGTCAATCTTTAAGGTTAAGCCGTGCTTGCCGAGGTTGGTCCGTGAATGGGTGACCATAATTACATACCGAGTTTCCTAAGTGCCTCAGATAGCACGATAAGCCGTTCGTTGCGGCAGTCATTTGTAGATCTTCGACAGTTGTTACGAGCCTTACTGACCCGTGGAACACCAAAGTGGTTCACCTAGGTGTGCCACGGTTAACTTTCTATACCCATGGTTCACCTAACTGCGAAACCTCCGGAAATTATGTTAAATATGATACTTTCGAAAACTAAAAGTTTAAATTGCACTCCTATAAAATTACAACAATACGTTCACAGAAATAATGCGGGTAAATTATTGTCAAGCAGAAAAAGAACCTTGAAGGGTTAGCCACCTCTGGTGGTTCTTCACCTCTAGAGTTCCTGATAGTACACCCATATTTCGCCAGTTATGTTAAGTCCAATGTAATAGGGGTGAGCCTACTGCCATCAACCGGACACAAATCCAGACTCCGTGGCAGCTGAGAAATTCCTGATGGAAAAAACCAATAGCTCTTAGCCCCTACCCCTAGAGTGTAAGTTTTAGCCCGCGTAGGCGCGGAGGGGCGAGACGGCCCGCGAGCTGAGGAGCAGGTGGATTCTAACGGTGAGGCTGGCCGGCTTGCCGGCCAGTAAGCCGAAGCTGCGGGCCCTAATTACACTCTAAGGGAAGGGCAGACATGACTACGTGGTGTCGGTTTTGACTTTTAAAGTCAATATTAAAATTTTAGGATAATAATTTCGTTGAAATAAAATACCATGGACACATACATCGAACAAACAATATCCGTTACAAAAATATTCTACTGTTTGTTAAGATTATTAAATAAAATAAATTGATTGTAAAATTAATTAAACCTACTTAATACTCCTTCTTATCCACTACTTGGGTCTGCCCCGAAAGCGTCTAAGTCAAATTTTTAAGTCAACGCAATCTCCAGTATATCAAAACCCTGCATTCTTAGAATCGTCAGTAATAATGTACGTGTTGGTGATCATCCTATTTGGCCAGACTGAACAGTCACTGTTCCTTTTGGTGAGTAGGCGGCTGTTCACCAGAAGTAACTGCAACTATCCAGTCTGCGGGGTTGAGTCTAGCGGTGCAGGTCTTCTCTCGACGTGCTGGATGATGCAGTCCACCGATCACAAAAAACCCGGATCTGGACAAAACACGATCGAAGGCACAACGACGCGAAAAAAGCTACTACGTACTCAGTATAGTATCGTTAACCGTCTTCGCGCCGCTGTCCCTTCCACCATATATTTGTCTGTGTGCTGTTTGCTTCGTAGAAGTCCTTCGTTCTGTAGTGTAGGCGGGATGCGGTGCGGAGGTGCAGGTCCCCTCGACGTGCTGGATGATGCAGTCCACCGAGCACAAAAAGCCCGGATCTACAGGGTGTGTTTATATCTCACACATGACTGTAGGTCCTGGCTCTCTGCGAAAGGAGGATCCTCGACGAAGACGTGTTGAGGGCTCCGGAATTATGCTACAGCAGTGCACGCAAAAGTACCCGGCTGTAAATATGGTACATCTATAGCTTAAGTTTTAGTTAGGCTTTGTAGGTCCTTGTTTCTCATTTCGCTCTTACATGCAAAATCTCAATGTCATGACAATGTTGTCCTATTTAACCCAATAGTTGACTGGTAGAGAATGCAGTATAGTACATGAAGTTTAAATAAATAAAATACTTAATGCGAGCGTGTTTTTCAAGGGTTGAAATATCATATTTACGCTCGGTTACGATACAGACGGATAAGAAAAAACAATTAACATTTTAGATGCATTCTAGTCTGTGTCAAAAAATATTGAGATTTTTAAAGTAGTTTTGACCGAGTATAGAATGCGACTACAAAAAGGGGAAACTTATAGACAATGGGTATTGCGTTTTTGTAGTCTTGCCGAATACATGGTAAAAGCTCCGCTATTCTGCTCAGGCAACTAAAAGGGCCTAAAACTTAATTAACTAAAATATACAAGTTGTTGTTTTGCATCCTCGTCAAAAATCAGGAGGTTGTCACAGAAGACATAAATAGTTAATTAAAATTACGGGACCTCGTTAATTATTAATAATCGCTGATTTTTTGGTTGTTTAAGTTAGTCAGTATTTCAGAAGGGGGTTACCCTTAACGTGGTTTAGGGAATAAGAAATTATCGAATAAACGTTTGAGATTGTTTGTATGTGTGGAAGCACGGTTATAGCGCGAGAATCAGACGGGCTACGTTTAAAACACGGGTGGTTCACACTTACCAATTTCGGTATACAAGAAAAAAAAATCCTACCCATTTTATTATTGGATCAGGACGAGAATTACTACATTAGCCTAGTTACCTCCTTGAATTTGACGAGGACGCAAAACACCTTGTATATCACATAGGTGTAAAAGTTGTTGGCCTGCACACTATTATATTATTAAAGATATCTACAAAACTATCATGTCACTAAATTACTGAAGTGTTCTCTCTTACCCACCGTAAAAAAGTTATGTTTTTGTTCAATATAATATAGTCTTCCTTTCTTTCAATCCATTTTTGTTTGGACATTAATCCTTAATTTTATTGTTGAAGCTAGGAACTTTTGGATTTTACCGTGTACCCAAGCTTTATACAATGGCTGAATTTATCAGGTTTGCGTTAGTGTTGTATTCGATTGTAAACATTGATAGTCAGTTCCCACAGTTAACATTTGCAGCACACATTTTTGTTAAGGAAAAGATACGGTCATCTGAAAAGTAAGTTAATGCCAATCTGGCATAGCCCAGCAGAAACGCGAGGAGGTCTCAAGTTAAAATGTACCTTTTGTTGGCAACTTTGAAGAATAAGTACTAGTTACTTTATTATGTAATAAATAAGTTCTCTATTGTAAATGTACCTATATTTTTTTTTTCTTTCTCTTAATTAGTTTAATATTGGTGTATAACCACATTATGATTATTTTAAAATTCTAATGTTTCTACACCGGCAACGGTAGTATATAGTATATCTGTATGTACCTACCATATACTCAGAAATAAATGATATTCTATTCTATTCTATAAAAAAGTGTGTCCATAAGAATACTGCCGACAAACTGAGTAGCAGTTTGGCAATCAGATTTCAGTATTCTGAACTTATATATGTATGCTTTCGGTATTTAAAACTCAAAAACCGTTATTTTATGAATTTATTTATATTGTCAACATACTCAATTATTATACATTTAAAAGTAATTCGTTATTTTAGACTTAGTCATGTATTTTTAAGCAAATTAAACTGTGATTTTAATAGCCGTTATTGATAAATCTTCATTTAAATAGTTTATCCGTCTGTACTTTTGAATAGTGGGGATTCTGGTATAATAAGACGTTGCTTCGCCTGGGCGGGGGTTTTGTCCGGTTAAGCAGTAGCCAGCCTCAGAGGCTGAACAGCGAGATGCCATTCAAAAAAAAAAAAAACTGGGCGGGGGCACTTCTTGGGTATCTATCGTCGAGGACAGACATCACTTTGTACTAGAAGCTGAATAAACTATAGATAAGTATACTTGTTTACTATATTCGTGTTATTATTTGTAAACTCATAAGGTTATTTTATATATGTAAAAATAAACTAAATGGTATAAATCAAATTGGTATTATTAACAAAGTCAAAGTGTATAATGTCAAAGTTGAAACTTTTTGATATGCAAATTAAGTTAGTTTTTGTTGTTATTCTAGTAACTAGTATGGCCAATTTCTTTGTTCGCGATATTATTTTGTTGTAGCCGAACTTGTTTTTAACTAAAATATTTATTTTAAGTTACTACGTGAGACACAGAAACATCTAAAAGAGCTTAGAAAAAATTATGCTAGAGAACCCTCAACCCTCAACGTTTTTCGGAAAGAGTTTTCCATTTTTGATTGAACTCACTGTGTACACACACAACGGTAATTGGTCACTTAAAAAGTCGATCCTTAAATTTCTGCTGTAACGTCTACCTCAAACAAAGTCCCTATAAAGGTATTCGAGGTACGGAACGCGTATGTAAGGCTAGGTTCAATAATTTAAAAAAAAACCTTTTTATGTATCGCGATAAGTCTCTTATATTCCCATGTTCCCTATCTAAACTTATATAATACGGACGAAAAGTTTGATTGTTTGTTTGTTACGATTTATCTCAAAACTACTCAACCGTACATAGGCTATTTTATTTTACAATTTTCGCGGACGAAGTCGCGGGCGAAGTGCTAGTATTACATAATGCAAGTAACCGTAAACTCTTTTAAAACCTACGTTGCAATTTTACTTGAAATAACTTTAAATTCCCTCTGTATTATTATTTCATTAGTATTAAGAACTAGAGAGGAAGACCCAGCAGTGGGAACATTATAGGCTGATGATAATGATGATGTGATAATTAAAAATAATTTATTTATTTATTTATTTGTATCTCTAACAAAGAATACACATATACAATGTAGGTCACAATCATACAAGCGGTTCTTTTACGTGTGTTCCTTCAATTACACGAGACCACAGCATGCACATAATATATCTAGGTGTTTACAGAGTAATTAGAAAGAAATAAAAATATTTAACATAAACAGCAAAATATAACAAAAGGAAATCGAAAAACAAACTCATAATAAAAAACAACATAATAAAAAGCATTTGATGACAAGAAATCACACAAAATCACATATCGAAATTATTTCACATAAAATTATAATTATTATTTAACATTAATTGCAGTGGTCCAATTATTTTTGTATTTAGATATTAGAAAGGTAAGGGTATTGTGTTATTTATCTTCATTATTATACAGAATATTACATTTTCCTGCCTTAGTAAATAATATGAGTTATTTACACTAAATTAAAATATTTAACATAAAGATCAAAAGATAACAAAAGGAAATCGAAAAACAAACTCAATATAAAATAAAAACCAACATAATAAAATCCATTAAATTTGATGACAAGAAATCACAAAAAATCACATATAGAAATTGTTTCTAATAAAATTATAATTACTATTTAACATTCATTGCAGTGGTCAAATTATTTTTGTATTTAGATATTGGAAAGGTAATGGTATTGTGTTATTTATCTTCATTATTTATACAGAATATTACATTTTCTTGCCTTAGTAAATTATTTGAGTTATTAACACTAAATGCATAAATTATTTTTGAAATTTAAGAAAGAAAAAGAAAAGGATAGAAAAAAATCCTCTATCCCTATTATTTTACGCAAAGCTTTATCTTCGTTCTTTTATAAGGTGTAAATTCTCTTAAAATCTAAGCACAACATCTTTTTTGTTTTTCTTTTCTCATGTTGTGAAACACGATTAAAGAAAAATTGCATTTATCAACGTCAGTTCTTTTTCTAAGTATTACATTCATTATAGAAAATATCGAGTTTTCGATCACTAAAAAAGTTGGTTGTTTATCTGCGAGCACATCGATAATTTCATTTCAACGTCGAGGAGGTAAAACGAAAAAGTAACTCGGTATGGAGAAAAATCAAAGATGATATGGTTAGCAAGGAGGTGACCGCTAAGGTAACAGAGGAATAGAGAAGTATGGTAGAAGAAGACATGCTGCGCCGACCCCAAATAAATTGGAATAAAGGAAGGAAAATGATGTCGGACAAAAAACCAATTCTAAAATATGAAATTCTCATCATCATCTGCCTAGCCTTTTTCCAAACTATGTTGGGGTCGGCTTCCAGTCTAACCGGACGCATCTGAGTACCAGTATTTTACATGAAGCGACTGCCTAGCTGACCTCCACAACCAGTAACTGGGTAATTTAACTTTTGGCTTCTGACTATTCGTAACGACTGTCAAAAATCTACAAATGATAGTCGGGACCAACGGCTCGTGCTTTCCGAGGCACGGAAAAAACCCGGTATGTAATTATGGTCACTCATCCACGGACCAACCTAATTACATATCCATACCCTGTTACTGGGTTGTGGAGGTCAGATAGGCAGTCGCTTCATGTAAAATACTGGTACTCAGCCGCATCCGGTTAGACTGGAAACCGACCCCAAGATAGTTTGGGAAAAAGGCTAGGCTGATGATGATCCACGGACCAACCTTGGCAAGCACGGCTTAAAGATCGACCGTGCGGCTGTTATTATTTAGCCATGAGCTCCTCTATTATTTATTATCCCTCCGTAATTTCTCCTTTTTAAGGTTCCGTAGCCAAATGGCAAAAAACGGAACCCTTATAGATTCGTCATGTCTGTCTGTCTGTCCGTCCGTCCGTATGTCACAGCCACTTTTTTCCGAAACTATAAGAACTATACTGTTGAAACTTGGTAAGTAGATGTATTCTGTGAACCGCATTAAGATTTTCCACACACAAATAGAAAAAAAACATAAATTTTGGGGTTCCCGATACATAAAACTGAAAATTTAATCATACTCGTACGTGTGGGGTATCTATGGATAGGTCTTCAAAAATTATACTGAGGAATCTGAAATCATTTTTTTCTAAACTGAATAGTTTGCGCTATAGCCACTTTCAAAGTGGTAAAATGGGTCCCCCCCCCCCCTCTAATTTCTAAAGTAAGAGTAGGATAATTCTGAAAATATTTAGGATTGTAGAACGTAAAAAAAAACTATCAACGAAAATTGGTTTCAATAAGATACGATGTTTAGTTTTTCAGGTATTGGACTTTTTCATCAAACTGCAGCAGTAACTTTGTTTTTGATTAACATACTTTGAAAAACCAATTTAGTTTTGCGGTTGAGTGGAAGTTTACTAACTAATACTACTAAATAATGAATGACAGTTCAAAATATTGTTTGGGGCTATGGAACCCTGTGTGCGAGTAAGACTCGCACTTGGCCGGTTTTTATTTAATTAAAAGTTAAAATATTATTTATTAATTTATCAGACTACATAAAAAAGGTCCACTGTGTTAGTAAGAATATAACTTAGTCTAGGTTAGTGCTTAATAAGTAGAAGAGATAGAGTGCAATTAGTTAGCGCCCACACTAGCGGGCTGTCTGCCCGGGCGGCTATCGATTGCAGGATAGTGTTGGGACTACCATCCAACCTGCGGAGTATCGAGGCAGGTTTTTCACGCCACAACGCATCAAAGCTATCACTAATGAAGCGTGGCAGTAAGTATTGTCTCACGACTGCGCACTGACCTCCCCTATTACAAGGACTTACTAGGAGTAATAATATGTTTTATATAATAATTATTAAATTGTCCATAAACTCCGACAAGTTCGACAAAGATTGCGATGAGTACAGTAGTAAGATAACGGCGCGTGGGTGAGATGTTTACATAAATGCCATAATGGTTGACATCCCTTGCGTCTAAATATATATATATAATGGTCGACATTATAGTCTTTTAATTTCAGAAGCTTATTTCTGACGTCCAGTTATTTAATAAATAATAATAATAAATTTAATCTATCTTCATCATAAACAGTACAGAGTCAAATTATCACTACATAGAGACTGGTGTCTGTTTTAGGTAAAACCTGTGTTACAAATCACCAGGCGACCCTCCGTCGGACATTTATCTTATGACATATTGTCATAACTGCAATAAAGTAACATACGCTATGAGGTGCACAATTAAATGAAATTATCAAATAAACTAAATCAAATTATTAATTAAAATAACAAATAATTTTAATCAAATTGTAAATTACTTGACAATAGAACAAATTAATAAACCAATCAACAAATAAGTTAAACAAATCAAGGAATAGATCAAACCAATTAAAATCAATTCGAATCAAATCAACAACCAAATTGAATTAACCAATACATTAAATTAACGACAATTTAAACTAAAATAACCAATTTAGAAAATCAATTAACATTAAAATAGTCGACTAAAATACAAAAAGAAGAAACATTTCAGATGACAAGAGCAGAATTCAATGAAATTAACCAATCAATTTACTAGATTAAAATAACTAATAAATTAAATCAAATTATAAATTAAATGGACATATACATCAAATTATCAAAAAAAAGGAAATCAACTCAACTAAAATATTAAATGAAATAAAGAAAATAAGTTAAATCAAATTAAAATCAATTTGAATCAACCCAATAAATAAATTAAATTACAAACAAATTAAGTTAACAAATTTAGAAAAACAATTAACATTACTAAAATGGTACAATAAAATACAATAAAAATAAACATATCAGATGACGAAAGTGGGGAATTTTTGACTTGGTAGAACGTATGTGTGTATGTGTGTGTGTATGTGTCAGTGACAGTGAAATCATTCTTTGCACCATACTCAAATAGTGTGAGGAATAACTTGTGTGTGTAAGTATATCGCTCCATGCATCACTTTAAGGGTTTCAGCAATCGTTCCGTTGCATTGTTATCAATGCCTTGAAGCCACGAGCACACTTTTATTTTGCACTCAAATGTTATGATAACCACTTTAAGTGTAGAAATGAAGATACCTACGCTCAAAACTAAACTAAACCGTTATAAGAAAGATAAACAATAATGCTGCATCTGACATACCTTGTAAAAGGTATAAAAGAATTGTAGTAAAAAAAAAACCATCATCGCCTTTGCTTTTATAAAATTAAAAAATAACTTTTATCTTTTCATAGAAGCTTTTAACCAGCGTCTTCTTTGATTATAACATCTTCTTTGTCTTGTCTGCTTTAGACAACAAACTAATGGTGTATTTTGCACTTCATTTCATAACAGGATTTTTTAAATTTTCCTAGTCTAGGAATATGCTCGTCCCAACGATAATCTTATGGATTAAAGATTTGCAAGAGAATGTCTGTTAAATAAAATAGAAAAAATGTGCTTAGGTCTTTACATACTCTAAAACAAAGTTACTTCCCGCCGTCTGTACGCTTAGATCTTTAAACTTTGCAACGGATTTAGATGCGGTTTTCATCAATAGACAGATGATTCAAGAGGAAGGTTTATATGTATAATTTATTCCTAGAAAACACATCAACATGTCCACGACCGAATTCGCGGACAGCAGCAAGTAATTAAAATATTCCATCATCAGCTAAGGGTTTCAAAATTCAATTTTCAGTAAGTAACAAGTTTTCGTAATCCGACACAATTCTTAGATTTTGTTTCAATAACGTTTTGTTTACGAAACAGTATAGAACAACTTCCTATATTTTTTTTGCTCCACACTATCAATTTCTCCTGTATCGTGGGTGCGTTTACAAACATTTAAACTAACATACACAAACAGCCAGACCCGGAACAAATATATGTAGGCCATATAAATATTTGTTCCGTGCGAGAATCGAACCCGCGACACGCAGCGCAGCGGTCGATCGCTTAACTACTACGCCAACCGTGTTGTCAAATTCGTCTGCTGTATTGCTACATGTACACACCGTGACAGCGTCAGTATGTGCTTACCCTCTACAGTCCGGCCGAGTACGCCAGGGGGTAATTACTTAATGACGCTGTCTGTACCTACACACATGTTAAGATCCAAAAGATTACGGCCTACACCCATTACATTAATCGAAGATACTAAACTATCATGTCACTAAATTACTGAAGTTTTCTCTAGTTACCCATAGTAAAAAAGTAAGTAATATTTTTGATCAGCAGGTATAGTCTCCGTTTATTTCAATCCATTTTAGTTTGGATAATTTTATAGTTGAAGCCGAAAACAATTTGGACCTTACTGATATTATTAATTTGTCGATATTTTGTCTATTTTAAAAGGCATCAGGTAAGTCACTAGTGTTGTACCAAACAACGAGAAACTTGACCAGATCCAGAAAATTCAGATTTTTCTGTAGATTATATATTGATTTTGCCTCTGTTTGTACTATAAAATAAATAACAATATGAAAGAAAGAAATAAATTAAAATTGTAGTATTTAAAAAAAAAAAATTGTCGCAGGGAGATGACGTGCATACAAAATAACAATGAAAACAATAAAATACAAAGCATAACAAACATTTGTAAATACAATAAGATAAAATATACAACAAAAACATTTAAAAAATAACAAAAAAACAATAATAAAGTAAAAAAGTTGTCAGCTTGCTCGTCGTGACTGCGACAAGTAGGTTGCCACTCAGCATGATGCTGTGCTATGGGGGGCCCACAGCACAGCGCTGGTTTTAGTGGTCACCCGTGAAGAAACGTACGGAAATCAAGACAGAGTAAACATTTTATTTGATGAATAAGAAAATAAAAACAAACGGAACTTGGATACATACATGTAATGTGAGTATGTAGACATTATTTTCGGAAAATTTGTTTCGACTGGTTAAATCTGGGTACACTACTAGGAAACAGCTGTTAACCCTTCAGGAAATACAGGCGTGAAATTTAGATATAATTAATAAATTAAAGCTGTTTCAAACAAGCCCCTTCCTCGACGGTGTCTGATCCGAAACTGGCGGGAGAGAACCAATTTATTCTTATAATTTATTTCCTTGTACATAAGTGATACGTCTGACATCGCAGCCCTTTTATTATCAATCCATGTTCTCTTTGTGCGCCGTACTGATAACGGTGGACCAAGATGACACCCTAGTATTACATTATTATATACTTAACTCTACTGCGAACGATACATCAAAGAAAAATGGAAAATTACAGCTTTTTAAAAAGGATTTCCTTTATAATGCGACCTAAGGTTACAATAGTTAGTGGATGGGAAAAACTGCAGGTGCAAAATAGAAGAGGCTTTTTGTTCCATTTTTACGAACACGATTCCAGGAAATGTGTTTCCAAATAAGAGCGCTGTTGGATTTCAACTACCTGCATTGTTACTTCCACGTTAAACAATATTCTACACTGAGTGTTAAGTTTTGAATTTGAGATAGTCAGTGTCCTATAGGTTAAATCATCATCTGCCTAGCCTTATCCCAAACTATCTTGGGGTCGGCTTCCAGTCCAACCGGATGCAGCTGAGTACCAGTATTTTACATGAAGCGGCTGCCTATCTGACTTCCACAACCCAGTAATTGGATAATACGATACCCCTTGGTAAGACTGGATGTCATACTTTTAGCTTCTGACTACTCGTAACGACTGTCAAAGATCTACAAATGACAGCCGGGACCAACGGCATAACGTGCTTTCCGAGGCACGGAGGAAACTCGATATGTAATTATGGTCACCCATCCACGGAACAACCTTGTCAAGCACGGCTTAACCTTAAAGATCGACCTGGGTGGCTGTTATTATTTAGCCACGAGATCCTCAACTTACAGGTTAAATAACATTAGAAAATATAAAATTTTATACGTTGGAAAAACTTCACTGCGTTTTATTGCAGTCAGAACGAAAGTGACCGAATTCAAGATTACGGCCAATTGCGTAACACCTAAAACTACTCTGAATAACATGGGCTATCGTCTGCTAACTAATCAAACAGTGCAGATGTCGAACTAAAAAAGGACAAACAAAAACATTTCATCACATATTTTTTTGGAAAAACCAAGCAAAATTGTGTTATTTTCAACAAAACGCAAATTTCGTGTTAGATCACTAGGTCAGAGCTGAAAAGTATAATACAAAACCGGGCAAGTGCGATTCGGACTCGTGTGCGAAGGGTTCCGTACCATTATTTATAAAAACGAGCAAAAAACACTTTTTTGTATGGGAGCCCCCTTAAATATTTATTTAACTTTGACTTATCGTGAGCCCCCTTAAATATTTATTTAACTTTGACTTATCGTTAGCGGCCTCGGGTCTGAACGGTTAATTCTCTTGCCTTCTTGACATTCTTCCATACTTCTCTATTAATTTTCATCTCACTATACCCTCCATAGCCATATATATCATCTTTCAGTGCATCTATCAAAATCTTTACCAGAATATCGATGCCATGCAAAACTTGTCAGGGTATTCAGGCGGAACATGAAACATTTTTGAACACAATATAGCTACTGAGGTAGTAGAAACTATATATTTAAATGGGTCAGTGTGTTTCGTTTTTGAGTTCTTGAGTTTCCAGGAGTCTTATTGAGTAGGTAAAAGATATGAAAATCCTAATATTTTTTTTGTATCCAAGATTTTTAAAGGTTTGTTTCGACAAAGTTATCGCGTCTCATAGAGTAAGTTTGGCATAAAACATAATGCATCAATTAACATCATACACATCAAAGATCTTTGATAGTAATAAACCAAGACTTGCATAAAGCACTCTAAAATGCACCACTTAAGTTCCCACGTCACTAAACTCCAAATGCTGCCCTAACTGGATGAAGTAGAGTGCAATTTTCATTGTACTTGTGACGGTGAGCATTATTTAATTCAAATGGTAAGAGGAAGGAGATGGCTCATTAGAGATAGCTGGACTCTGAGTTTACTAGACTTTACTTGTTTGTGTCTGGAGTAGGCAGTTTTCCTGTAAGGGATGCTTGAGGTAATATAGCCTTTACCTCTGCGTTTTTAAGGTTCCGTTCCTCGAAAGGAAAAAACGGAACCCTTATAGGATCACTTTGTGGTCCGTCCGTCTGTCAGTCAAGACCCTTTTTCTCAGGAATGCGACGAGATATCAAGCTGGAATTTGCATCAAATACTCAAGTCTACTGCCCCTTAGAGCTGTGAAAAAATCAAACTTCTAAGCCAACGCAATCTAAAGATACAGCCGTTTATGACGCAAATTTCCGCAAATGTTCGACACTGGCAAGGGAATCAAAACCTACAGGGTACTTCCCGTGAACTCAGAATCTTGAAATTTGGTCGGTTTTTTTAGGTCCAAATTTCACTGTTTTTTTTTTGAGAATAGATATTGTAGGTGTAACGTTTTTTTTTAGGTATTTAGTATTTATTTGATAATAATCATGCAGGCATTCCATCACTCACGCAAGGAAACTCCGAGAATAGTCAGTCCTTGCGTGATCAAATCAGAAATGAGGACATCCGCAAGAGAACCAAGGTTACCGACGTAGCCCGAAGAATTGCCAAACTTAAGTGGCAGTGGACAGAGCACATTGCTCGCAGAACAGATGGGCGATGGGGTTGAAAAGTTCTGTAATGGCTACCGCGAACCGGAAGACGATGCGAAGGCCTCCAACTAGGTGGACCGATGACCTGGTGAAGGTTGCGGGGATCCGATGGATGCAAGTCGCACGGGACTGGTCAATGTGGCGACACTTGGGGGAGGCCTATGCTCAGCAGTGGACGTCTTTCGGCTGAAATGATGATGATTGTAGCAAGGAATGTTCTGCATTTTCTGCCCCCATGGGCACAAGTTTATGTATGTAATACAATAAATGTTTTAATCTATCTTTGGCGAAGATATGGGTGGAACAGGAAGTGGCCCAGTGTAACTTTTACCCTAGTCTTGGCATGCTACAATTAGATTGCTATTACAGTACAACTTTTTTAGGGGTGGCAGAAATAAATAGGTTTGCAAGTATAACCTTAGGTAAATCCTTAGGTATCTGTAAACCTTTTACTACATTTTCGTAAAATTGTTCTATACTATACCAACAACCAGACACCTTATCTAAAACGGGCCAATATTTAACAAAAACATATTGTTATAACAAACAAATAAAACTAACACTAAATATTTACATAAACTAACTAAATATAAACTAACTTAAAAACAACAGGACGTTTAGGCGTCAAAATACTCCTCCCCATCGCTGTCATCTGGAAACGTGTCCAGAAAACTGGCAGCATTGCCACGTTGATGGGCAATACTATTTTTTTGTCACACATTGATAAACTAAAGAAGAAGATATATAGAAGAAGTCAGAAAATAAAAAGTAAGTTTGCCAAATCGCTTAAACTAGGTATTCTTTCTCAGGAGTCTATAAACCATATTTTTTAAAAGGTGGTTTGCAGATTGTTGGGGGAAATTTATATAAGATTATAATTATTAATATTTTTAGAATAGATTATGAGATTAGATATTTTTAGATTTACATTAACATTATCTTTAAAATATTGTTCCGTTCCCACAGACAAACCGTGAAAACAGTTTTGTGGGGCATAGTTTTTAAATGAAAGTTTGTAATATTTTTTTTAATAAATAAATAATAAAAACAAGAACTATTAAAACAAATAGTTCTTGTTTTTAGTTTATCAATGTTAGTTTATAGTTACTGCATCGTTGGTTTAGTGATTGCAATCGCGACTACTGTGCATGAGGTCTTGGGTTCGATTCCCGAGTAGTGCAAATTGTTATTGCGATTTTCCATTAGGATTTTATCAGTAGAAGCGACGGAGTTTGGTGTTATTTGGGTTGATGGGAACAGGCTCGCCCCCTTTTACATGGGACCTAAACATAACGTCACTGGCGAAATGTGGGTGTACTATAAGGTACACTTCTGCCTAAACTTTCGGGGATTACAGGCGTGATGATATGATTACCAGAAATTTCTTTTCTTATTAATTCTAAGTGTTACCTATACAGTGTCATTGGTAAAACACCAACAACCTTTTAACAGGTCGTTGTACTCATCATTATGAACAACTTTTACTATGGGACCAAACCAGAAATCGCGAAAAAAAAACAGCTGTCCGTACTTTATGTTCACATAACTCGTCAAAATGTAGGGAACAGCTAATTTTTTTTTCAAGATTTCCGGGTTTGGTCTCATAATAAAAATTGTTCATAATGATAAGTAGAATGACATCATAAGAGGTTGTTGGTGTTTTACCAATAACCCTGAATATCTGTTTCTATATTTTCCTAGAATACGTGAAATACTTCTTGTTCAGTTTAGTTTTAAGTGTCATCATCATCATCATTCTCTTGCCCTTATCCCAATTTATTTGGGGTCGGCGCAGCATGTCTTCTTCTTCCATACTTCTCAATCACTTGTCATGTCATGAGATACCTCCTTTCTTGCCATATCATCCTTCACACAGTCCATGCATCGTTTCTTTGGTCTTTCTCCACTCTTAAAACCACCCACATTTATACTCAAAACTTTCCTCGCGATATTTCCCTCATTCCTCCGCATCACATGCCTATACCACGACAAACGATTACCACATTACATTTCAGTCACCGGTGCCACTTTCAGTTTATCAATGTTATTTTATAGTCAATAACTGTTTAGTATTATCCTTTCGTTTATTTTCTTTGTAACTATTACTGCACACCCTAAGGGTTTGTTGCAGAGACTATTAGAATTTTTACCAACTTTATTTGTTACTCACAAACAACAACAATAAAATTATTTATCTATTCTAATCTTAACTACTATTTTCTACTCTAAACGCTAAGAGGCTTAAAAGATTTTAGATTTGATCCTCATCTACAAACAAAGTTATATTTTTTTTCTCATTAACAAGAAACGTTTTAATCAGTTTTCAGAATATTCCAGAAAACTTTGCAGAAACAGTAGAATTCTCGCTATTATGGACAGTGTCCAGTTCTTATTTCCCTCTGCCACTAAGATGCAGTTTTCAAAGTAGGTTAATCGTAAGTCTGGGAATAAATGAGGGAACCGTTTTGTAAATATTTCTATTGAAGTATCTTGGAATTTTCGTATTTTCAAGTATACAAAGTCATATTTTAGTAAACCTAGTTTCCAAATCGAACAAGGTTGTGAATGCTGAAAATTGGCAGCGTCGCCAATTCCTGTAAATTTTTTTTTGCTGTTTTTTGTAGCTGTAAATATTGATTTTGTATTCCAATAATAATTAAGTTTTCTAAGGGTTTTTAGGTGCACAAAGGGCACTTGAAAAACTTAACTGTTTTAAGGTACAACACCCAATCATTCTTCTTTATTGTGTGGTTATTACCTAACTTGGTGTCAGAGATTTTACGGCACCCTTGGTTTTTACATGCCGTCGAGCTGTACCTCTCGGGTATCCTGGTTTCCTCACGATGTTCTCTTCGCCGAAGCAAGTTATAATTATACAATACGTACATGAATCCGAAAAATCGTGTCTTGGGTTCGAACTCGAGACCTATGACTTGGTAGACCGACGGTCACACCACAAAGCTAACAGTTCTGATATAATATTCACTGTCATGATATATAGTATTAGTATAGTGATTGCAACTCATAAACAATACTTTTGTACAACATAGAGCAAAAATCCATCATTTTATTCGGTAACATTATCTAATAATGAGACGATGCCAACGTTCAGAACGCATCATCTTAAGAAAAATAAATACTAAATTAAAAACCTCATTTAAATTCCTCTGCAGCAGTTGTTAATGATAAAATGCCTAAATTGAAAAAGTTCGATTTGCGGTTTGTTGCGTGAAGACTGATAAAATTGTATAAAATATAAATATATAAATGTTAACTCTAATTAATATTTTATGCGCGTCACGTCGTCGGTACCTTCAAAATGTGGCGGGATGTCAAAAGCTCGAACTCTTTCTTGCTGTCAACTTTCAAATGCAAATAAGCCTACTTACATAATTTTCAGGAAAAATATGACTTTTATTCTGTCCGCCGGTTCTTACAGGAAAACTGAGAGATCCACATCACTAACAATCATATTTATAAACAGTATTAAAAAAAAAAATGTAGTGTTCATAATGAACTTGAAATCCTATATAGGCCCCATAAATTATTCGTGGTCAGTCAGATAACTAGCCAGAAAGCAAAGGCGTGATTCTTCTGCCCTTATACTGGCATATTTCGGGATGGCCGTCTTCTTATTCCATACTTTTCTACTAGTAGTGATCTCAGTACTCATTCCCGTTTTAACTACATCATCTTGAAAGAAAGCGTACCTACCTAAAAAGTACCTACTACTTTATAATCAGTCTATAAAGTTCCCGATCCCCTTTTTGTAAGAGCCCAAACAATTCGCACGAAAGTTTGATATTCAAAACGCTTTAATACTTCATTCGCAACGTTATTTCAATTTCGATACTTTAAAACTTATTTTATTTTTACCCATTTCGGAACATCATGAAACCAATTTTTAGACGGCGACGACCTAAACATTTGTCTGAGTGAGTTAGTGTATTTGAAGGGTTATTGTTAATTCGCCACAAAGTAAATTGAATTCCATTGCCGCAATATGGAATCTCAAATACAGGTTGAAAATAGAATTGCATTACATAACTGTACATAAAAGTATGTAGAATGCAAAGTACCATTGACGATGAATTGGTAAGAGCATGTTTCCATGTTGGTTTTCTATTTCACATAAATGTCACTGTCAATGTTCATTGACATGTCAATGACATAAATGTCGCAGATGTCAAAATGAGAGAAGCTACACTGCTATATAGGTTCTGTGCTCCGTGTATCCGCCTACCATCACTGCGCTTTTAGTGTAATGTTTCGTTATTTGGAATATTATATAAAAATCCCCTTTTTCGTATGTCACCTGATAGAAGCAATTTCCCCTGACTGATATTCAACATGGAAGTTTCAAAAGCTGACCATAGTGGACATAAACTTCCCTTTTTTGACAGGATGTCAAAGTGAGGCAAGCAATCCCATTGGGCTAGCTCTGAGCTTCCTACATTTGTTTATTCGCGCTGCAAAATGTTCATTCAGAATGTTCCATTTATAATATTACAAATTAAATTCACCTGGTTTTCGAGTATCACCTAATGAAATCAGTTTCCTCCGTCTGCCGCTCAACGTGGTAGTTTAAAGCTTTCATTAGTGGACATTACTTAGCAACATCTGTCCATATGTGGTGGAATATCATCCGACTGAATGGAACGTCTTGTGCAGCGAGCCATTATCGCCGACGAGATATAAAGCCGAGTCGACATCGTCGCGTGACACACTCGCGTTTGCTGACCACTGTTTAACGAGTACATGGGGTTTTAAGTCAAGGACAATCACTTTTATGTGTTGGTTGATCAATGAATCGTTTGTCGTTTGTTTTTCAAACGCGTACTAAACAGTGTTTATGTAAAAAATATGTAAATGACGGGACTTGTTTGTAGGTCATGAAAAACTAAGTACAACTTGGTACTATTACGCTTGGTATTATTACTTAATACGCAGTTGATTATTGTCATTATCAGGTACCGTGAATTTATTTATGAAAGTACTTTTTAGATAAGTGCGGTAATTCGGCAACAGCTCTTGTCCTACGTTAGGAATTTTCTGCACAAAATAACGTTGTAAAGGAGAAAATGTACACTAACGCACTAACTTATTTATTTAATACGTTACACAAAACATTTTAATAAAGGTTTAACAATAGTGAGAATATTTTGGCGCTTGAGTGAGGCACCTCTGCCTCACTCCAGCGCCAAAATATTCTTCACTTTAAGGTGGAAACAGACTTTGCGAGCCGTGCGCCACGAACGGCGCAAAACGATTGCGAGGCACGTGCGTAGCACAAGCCTCGCCACTCTTAACTTTTAATTTTTACTGTATCAATTTGAAAGCGTCCAAAATTCTTAATAATGTGCAATAAAAACGCTTTTCACTCTAGAACAGACTAACCATTGTAGTAACCCTGAAGAGAACTTTACTAATTTTTTTTACTATATTTAAATGGCGTCGTAACCATCGTCAGAAAAGTGGGAAGAAAATCATTTTACACGGACGGACGTAATAAAATTATGAAATTGATAGCAACTATTGATTTATCGTGAACGGCTTCATTGCCTAGTCTAAAGCTGATTACTGCTGAGTGCTGGCTTCGATCTCCGGTTTGAGTAAAATGTTAAATAGTGGGTTTTAAATAACAAGATTCTTAGATGTAGACTGATAACTAGACATATATACAGGGTGTTTTATGTATATTGTGTTGATTCGATAGGTACTGACCCAAGCTATCACCCCTGCGCTATTTCGTACTATTTACTGGACAGCATAAACACGGGTTCCTTATTAATAGAAAATGTATTTTTCAACTTTAAAAGCAAACTTAAGCCGAACATGTAAACATAGCCTTATTCAGTATTATAGTGTGCTCTAATGACATCGTTACAATTGTAAACTAGGGAAGTTTTTCATTCATGTTACTCGATATAGAACTTTTAAGCTTTCACTTGCATCAAAACATCTCAATTCAGTATGTAAAGTAGGAATAAAATAAGTAAAACTTGTTGATTGTTTATGAAATCTGGAGTTTCTAAAATCCATACTACTGCTGCTAGGCCGGATAGCTGCCAAGTTTAAATGGGAGTAGGCTAGTTACATCTGCCACATACCTAGGTAGGTAGGAGGGAGGCAAACAGACAGACACGCTATCTACTCAGACACCGAGCTAGGCTAAACTTACCAAGCTCTAAATTAAAATACACTCTAAAAGTCCCTATGTAATGTCCATTAAATTATATAATAAATTACCCGCATCAATGAAAAAAGAAGAAAAAATTAACATTTTTAAAAAAACATGAAAGTTTTTGATAAATAAAAGCTACTATTCGGTAAATGAATATCTAAGTGATAGAATAATAAAGTAATAAACTTAACGTAGCGTACCTACTCAAGACTATTTATAAATTCTTAATAAGAACTATCTCTCAATTATACCTGAATATTTTTTACTTTTAAGCTATTCGTTTCCCTCAAAAAGTACCTACATAATTATTTTTGTGTAGTAGTTTGTTTGTTTTATAGTAGTTTTAATAATATATCATTTATGAAAATGCTTCCTCTCTCCAAATTCACTTATTTGCTGTGCCCGACAGGGTCCATATGATCTAATTATAAGTTTACCACCTAAGAAAAACATGTGGAATGCAATAAAAGTATTGAGTATTTAGTAACATGGGTTGAAACTGCAGCAATCGTAAGAAGTAGGTCTTAAAAGAACAACACCGTTGTCTGTCCAAACTTACGGTGTCCAAAGATCATCAAATTTGTATCGTTTGACATTTGAATTTGTTTCGCTCACTCTTAGATAAAATCGTATCTACTGTTTCATGTAGGATGTGACAGTCTTGTACATCATGTATATACATACTTCTGGTAGGAGTACGGTGAGGACATATCAGACAGTTAAACAATTTTTTTTTTACATGATGTTCCAGAGTGTTAAGTGACAGACATCCAAACAATCAGCGTTACAAAATCAGTTTTTTTTAATCAGTATTAGTTTTTTTATAAACCGTTCAGCCGTCACAAATACGGCAGTTTTCACTTAAACACGCAATATTCAACCCTCGTCTCAGAGCTGTTAGTTGAAAACTGAACAACGCGTCTTTTATTTATGAATTGCACGTTGCCCAACTCTAATGAAAATGGGCATTACTCATGTTTGTATTCACGAAGTTAACTGTGTTAACTAGTTTGCCTGCTTGTTATACACAATGATGACAAACTGCACGATTTAGTATCTTTGTGATTAAAAAACTTGTTTCCTACAGTTTATTGCATAAATAAGACAAGGATAATTGAAAGCAGGGTCATAAGCCGTTGCCCTGGATGCGGAACAAAATAAACTTAAAAAAAAACTCAATAAACCCATCTCTGATATTTTCTTCTTGCAACAGATTTTAATTTAATCCGAAGCCATAAAATATACCTAATACTTAGTTAAAAGTATACACATTTTTATTAAAGACATCCACCAACAAGTTTTTAAGCTGCTTAAAACGTTATGATATTGTAGCTTATAGAAAATAATTATATATTTTTTAGACATAGATTACACCAAGATGACTAGAGACTTTGGATTTGTTTCGTAGCCGAATGGCAAAAAAGGAACCCTTATAGATCCTATGTCCCAGCAGTGGGAACATTATAGGCTGATGATGATGTTGATGATGATACGTGCGAGGTGTCTATAGATATGTCTTTAAGAAATACGTTGAGGTTCCTACATCCATTTTTTCTCAAAAGTTAATCGTTTGAAAGATAGACACTTCCAAAGTGGTATAATATGTGTTCTAATTTCTAAATAAAGAGGAGGAAAATTTAGAAAAAATGTAGGGTTGTAAAAATTGGTAATAAGATGATGTTTGGTTTTTAAGATATGGGACTTTTTCAGCAAATTGCAGCAGTAACTTTGTTATTTTTACAGCTAGGCAGACACAATAGTTTCTTTTAACAACAATGTGATAAATTACAAGTTATACAAATAGCAAATCTATGAATGAGCCATATTGTTGCTTAAATTAGATTGTATCAAACCAACATTAGTGCGATTGTTCGCAATTGTTAACAAAATGTAAGCTCAAGTAGACATTGAAAAATTGTTCTACTCATCATCATCATCATTTCAGCCGAAATACTTCCACTACTGGACATAGGCCTCGCCTAGATCTAGTTTTACTACGTTAAGTTTTTCTGCTAACCCTTGATAAAGTGCTCCATTTTTTAATTGGGGCTCTTGATTCATATATACTGTATCATACATGGTATTAACAAGTTGCAAACCTTTACACCCCGTATGAACAAGCAAAAATGTTCTTTTTTTTAATCCCGATTAGATCTGTACTGGCGAGAAAAATGTTCTCATTTTGAAAATGGATTTGATTTGGACTGTCGAGAAAAGAATGTAGTCTTGATCTGTATTAACGAGAAAAATGTTCTAATATTAATTATGGAATTTATCTGTACTGAATAGAAAAATATTCTAATTTTGAATTTGGATTTGAACCAAAATTATCAACTGGAAGTCTCAAGGCATATCTTGGTGCTACCTCTGCCCGAACTTACCCCGGCCCCTCTCGACTGCAACAAGTGAGTACTTACCTCAGAGTAGGACTTCTCGATGGCTGAGCGCTTGATGGTGTAGGTGCGCAGGTCTTCCAGGAGGTCGCACTCATGCTGGTTCTTTGCATGGAGCTTTGCAATCTGCTCCGTATGCAGGTTCTTGAGAAATTTCGTATAGTTGCTCTGTAACAAGGAGAAGGATTGCGTTAGACGGTTATAACGGTGTATTTATCCTTATATACTTTTAGCTTTTGCTCGCGGCTAAGTTCCCGCTATGTACGGAAATTAACCACCGTAGACGTTTTATGTAGCCTTTACAACTCGGGGATAATATACTTTCTCGTTAGTAAAAGGATTTTTGGAATCGGATCAGTAGTCCGAATCAGTAGTACGGAACAGTAGTCCAAATCAGAACTCCGAATCAGTAGTCCGAATTAGTAGTCCGAATCAGTAGTCCGAATCTGTAGTCCGAATCAGTAGTCGGAATCAGTAATCGGAAGATTACCCCCTACATACGAACTTACAACCTACAAAAAGACCTCTTTATAACATTATTAGTAGTCGAGTGCAATTAGACCATAAGGTGGAACGAAGTTTACAGTGGTCGGATTTTCATGGGACGTTTTTATTAGGTTCTAGACTAATGCAGAAAAAAGTAAAAAAAAAAATTAAACACTCGCCTTTTTAGGGTTCCGTAGCCGAATGGCAAAAAACGGAACCCTTATAGATTCGTCATGTCTGTCTGTCTGTCTGTCTGTCTGTCTGTCCGTCTGTATGTCACAGCCACTTTTTTCCGAAACTATAAGAACTATACTGTTGAAACTTGGTAAGTAGATGTATTCTGTGAACCGCATTAAGATTTTCACACAAAAATAGAAAAAAAACCATAAATTTTGGGGTTCCCCATACATAGAACTGAAAACCAATTTTTTTTTTTCATCATACCCGTACGTGTGGGGTATCTATGGATAGGTCTTCAAAAATTATATTTAGGTTTCTAATATCATTTTTTTCTAAACTGAATAGTTTGCGCAAGAGCCACTTCCAAATTGGTAAAATGTGTGTCCCCCCCCCTCTAATTTCTAAAGTAAGAGGAGGAAAATTCTGAAAATATTCAGAATTGTAGAACTAAAAAAAAACTATCAACGAAAATTGGTTTCAATAAGATATAATGTTTAGTTTTTGAGATATGGGACTTTTTCATCAAACTGCAGCAGTAACTTTGTTTTTGATTAACATACTATGAATAACCAATTTAGTTTTGCGGTTGACTTGAAGTTTACTAACTAATACTACTAACTAATGAATGACAGTTCAAAATATTGTTTGGGGCTATGGAACCCTGTGTGTGAGTAAGACTCGCACTTGGCCGGTTTTTTTTTATTTATGTGCTGCTTGCTGTGAACCGTTTATTGTTTTGATAGTTTAAAATAAAAATAAAATGAACCAACTTTGAGGAAGTAACTGATACCAGTATTAGGAAGTAATAATTTTGTATAATCTGTGGAAGCTTGTAATTAGCAATTTAGTTATATAATTTGTTATTATAACGTTATTAGTCTGTAAGCTTTCCCAAAAAGTAATAAAATATTTTAACCTAACGGTTTTACAATACTATTAATTGCATGGTTACAATTGCGTTCTTATCTCTGACAGCGATATCTTCCAGACAATCTTTGGATGGATATTACGGCCATAAAATAAAAAGGGGAGGTGTACTGCTAACACTACAATATTTTTTTAAATAAAACCATTAAATATATTTACTACATATGTATATGTGTAATATTAATACAATGCATTAATGAATATATATATAAATACTGTGTGTTCGATAACACTAACTAGTAAAAATAAAACTAGATTGGTACAGATACATTTTGACTTAATGAAATTATAAAGAATGAAAATGATTTCCAACTAAGCTTTTAAAACCAACGAGTGACTGAGCTTGTTTTACTGACACCGGGAATTCGTTTCATCATCAGCCTATAATTTTCCCACTGCTGGGACACAGGCCTCCTCTCTATGAGAGGGAGTGGGCTGTAATACACCACGCGGCCCCAGTGCGCGTTGTTAGATGTCACATGTCTTCGAATTTTTAGTTCTAGGACATGCCGGTTTCCTCACGATGTTTACCCTCACCGTTTTAAGGGGAAGCGGTGATGAAATAAATAACACAAAGTAATGCGCCTGCCTGGGTTCGAATCCACGGCTTACTGCTCTTAAGTCGGGGCTGCCACCACTAGGCCACCGCTGCTCAGTAATGTAAAATTTAAACGTTAAAAAAGCAGGAGTTGGAATCCGTAAACTTGGAGAATCAATCCACTTACGTTTAAAAGAAATTAGCCCACTTGTCTGTGAAGCACTCGAACAGTTTGCCCTTTATACAATAAACCTCGCGCCCTAGGATTTAAGTGAATTATTTATTGCTTAATCGACCGGTGGAACCAATACGGCGCAGCTCTCCCTGATTAGGTTCATCAGTAACGGCTTAATGCACAAATCGCTTTCAGAAGAATTGCAGTGGGCGTCTTATCTAATAAAAGTTTATTCTTCAAATAACGTAGCTTATTGTTGAAGCTTGAAGCAACTTATTGGTTTGGAAATATTTATTTTGTAATTATTTATATATTTATCGGGGAGCAACGGTGGTCCAGTGGCGGAAGCCCCGACTTACGAGCAGTAAACCGTGGTTAGAACCCAGGCAGGCGCATTACTTTGTGTAATTTATTTCATCACCGCTGCCCTCAAAAATGATGAAGGTGAGGAAACCGGCATGTCCCAGAACTAAAAATTCGAAGACATGTGACATCTACCAACCCGCACTGGGCCCGCGTGATGAATTACAGCCCACTCTCTCTCATAGAGATGAGGCTTGTGCCTCAGCAGTGGGAACAATGATGAACGCTGATGATGATGATGATATATTTTTCAGGTCGAGAATATGTTATTGCGTATTTCTATCAAGAATTTCTCAGTAGCAGCCACTGAGTCTGGATTTATGCTTGGTTTCTAATAATTGTAGAAGGTGATTAGGTAGGTAGTAGGTAGGAACAAGTGCATTGCAATGCATGCTGGGATCAGTTAGTGATTCATGTTAAGTTCTAGTTATGACGCTTTCACCCGGCGCCGCCTCAGAACCCGAACTCCAGCCAGCGAGACGTGAAACGGTTTCACTTGGGTAAAGTTGAAAACTTGCTAAAAGCTGACTCCATAATAAGCCTTAATAAGCTTGGAGTACTAGGCTCGAGTAATCTGTCGAGGTATGTGAGAATATGAAGAAAAGTTTTGAACGCAAGTGGAAGACTTATCATAGGATTGTTTGAAGGAAGATTTGATTAAAAGAATAGTTCAACTTCGAGCAGATTCTTCGAGCGGTACGAAGGTTTCTAGACGTTAAGCTTTAAAAAACATACATAAAAAATTGTAATGGTTTAGTCGTCAAAAGCCTTCTTCTCAATGCTGTACTAAATTAGCATGCAGGATGCAGACTAGGAACGTCAAGAGGTACGCAGTTTAATTTAGTGTCGTATTGTCGTCTCTAACTTGTACACTTAAGAATTTTTCATTGCCAAGCGTAAATTCCTGTCTCTAGCTACGCTATGACTGAATTTGTTACTGCTGGACTGGCAGCGAGAGACACTATACAACGTGTAACGTTAAATGCGCAAAACCTCAGACACCCCAAATGATTTTTAATTCAATTGACCTAATTCTGACCAAAAAAAATATCATTAAAAAAAAACATAAAGGTTTTATGTGCTGTTTTAGTCTTACTGGCAATTCTGATCGCTTCTTTCTTTTTTTCTCGCGTATGAGAAAGTTTAAATTGGACGACATGCTGTTGTGTTGGGATACCTATTTTGGCCGGTTTGCGCACGGGACCTAAGAGCAAATAGACAGGGCAACATTTTTATGAAGATTTTTTGAAAAATGTCACCTAGATTAAAAAGTGGTTCAATTGATTCTGCTCGTTATTCTGATCAAACTATTTTCAGGTTTTGCGCATTTAACGTTACACGTTGTATACAAGACATTCTATACATCAAACTAAGTATCCCTACGAAAAAAATATTGCTCCGAAATTACTTGGGGGGGGGGGGGGATAAAATTTTACGGAAAAACTCAACGCAGTCTAAGCATTGTGCTGATGGATGCATTGAATAGTAAACGGGTCATGGAAGTATTTAAAGTATAGTTATAAAATTAAAAACTAGTAATTAAAAAAATTAAATTAAAAATTTAAAAAACCCCCGACACAAAAAACCTCTAAAAAGCCAAAAATAAATTAATCCAAGCGTCGTAGCGTCGGGGGTCCGCTTTGTTCTGTGCTTGTACTAAGCGGTCTTCTTAGCGGTCCCCCGACGCTACGACGCTTGGATTAATTTATTTTTGGCTTTTTAGAGGTTTTTTGTGTCGGGGGTTTTTTAAATTTTTAATTTAGGTAATTTTTTTTTCATGCTTTTTAAACTTATTTTATTTTTGCCTAGCCTTGACTTTCCTACTCCTGGTTAACGAAACCAAAGAAAGATATAAATTAAACAAAATATAAATTGGGGGGGGGGTGCACCCCCCCCCCCCTCAGCAATGCCCATGGTGACAAGCGACAACATTTCAAATAGACTACCTGTGAAAGTTTTTAAATCCCTACATCAATTAGAAAAGACGTGATGATCTTCAAACGGCTGAGCAGATTTTCATGAAACATAGCTAAGAACACTCTCGATTAAAATACCTTTCAAACGACACCACTTTTATCCAAATCGGTTCATCCGTTTAGGAGCTACGATGCCACAGACAGACACACAGATACACAGATACACAGATACACACGTCAAACTTATAACACCCCTCTTTTTTGGTCGGGGGTTAATAAAAAACTTGTGAAAATGTGGGGACATTGACGTCCAATATCTCAGTATCTAGAAGGTTCCTAGACATGGTCCAGAACAAAAAAGAATATCGCAATGACGGGGAGAACAAGTACCTTTCGGCTTCGTTAAGGGTCTATTTCATCATCATCATCATCATTTCAGCCGAAAGACGTCCACTGCTGGACATAGGCCTCCCCGAACGCCACATTGAAATAAGGGGGGTTTTGCCATAATCGCCACGCTTGGCAGGCGGGTTGGCGATCGCAGTACGGTTGTTACAAAAGCACAGAGAACGCTGCTGCCCATTCTCTGGCAAGTCCCTTAGTCGGCTCTTACGACACCCACGGGAAGATATGGGCTGGTGCTATTCTTTACGTCCGACACCAAACAGAAGGGTCTATTTACACCCTTTATAAAGTAAACTGAAAAATATCTTGTTTATTAATCAGAGTTTCGCGATTCAAGTACCTGGGCCACTGGGTCTCGGATGACCAGTCAGACCACGAGGACATTGAGAGGGAGCGCCGGGCGTTGGCTGTTCGATGTAATATGTTGGCTCGTAGATTTGCTCGCTGCAGTGAGGCAGTAAAAGTAACTTTTCATCCCTCCATCTCGGAAAGAGTATTTTTACTCTTCGATATCTGAGTGCAAAAGCCGTTTTTATTCTCTAGAGGATAAAGTAAATTGAATTTAGAATATCGTGTGCACTAAGTTTGTGAATTAAAAAAAACATTAAACCTATTTACTGCTACCTCTATGGTGCCGAATATATCATACAATTTTTTTTTAATTTGTTAAAAACTCAGACTCGGAACCTTCTTGGTGTTCTTTTTTCAATTTGCTTTGTACGCGGTTCTTTACGCGACATTTTTTCACGTCATTGTTAATTATACCGTAATATTATTTTGTTATAATTTAAAGATTATTCTGTAATACTTACCTGTCATAATGTAGTAATTAATACCTAAACTGAAATAAAAGTATACCTATCTTGTGATTGTAAACGTTTTTTTTTTTTTGCATTTAGTCATTTCCTCGCTGAGGTGGAATGAAAAGTTACGTGTTGCACTCGAGTGCAAAGATTTTTCACCTCGTGCTCTTTTGATTCCCTCGCTAACGCTCAGGATTCTAATTTTGAGTCACTCGCTGCGCTCGTGATTCAATTTTAGAATCCTTCGCTTGCTCGGTCATCAAAATTGAACACGCGGTTAAAAAGCAACTTTGCACTCTTGTATAACAAATAACTATTGTTTCGGGCGTTTTGCCAATCATTTTATACGTGCAGTCTATGGGTCAAATATACGCAGAAGACAGTTAACGCCCTGCGCGTACAGTATAACAATGCCTTTAGGATGCTGATGCGGCTGCCGAGGCACTGCAGCGCTTCGGGCATGTTTGCAAACGCTCATGTTGATGGCTTCCATGCCATCCTTAGAAAAAGAGCAGCATCGTTGCTTAGTCGTGTCTGCGGCAGTAGCAACAGCATTCTGAGTGTTGTGGCTGGCCGATTGGACTGTCCAATATTGTGGAATTGCGTACAGTTGCACGTCAGTAAAATATAAAAAATGACACTATTTAAAATAACACGAAGTGCCTTTCACTTTTGTTATTCCATGTTCGCCTCACTTTTAATTTATTTATAATTGTAGTAGATCTCAAATTATTTAATTTATCTTAGTTTCATTTAAATTAATTTAATTTTTAAATTTGATTGTGGACATTTTATTTGACATTAGAAATGCTTGTATTAATTTTTATAAATTTGTTATTTTGATGCTTTAGTCGTAATGTGACGTGTTTCTGTCTATGATTATTTAATTACTAACATAATTTTAAGTTTACCAACTAACCAAATTATGGATAATTGAGTCTGAATTAAATGAATTGAATTGAATTTGAATTAATATTTGGTGTTTCAAAATCATTTATTTCAAGTAGGCCAGTTACAGGCACTTTTGAATAGTCAAACAACAATAAATATTAAGCTACAGTCCCAGTCACAAGACATAATAACTGTGAAACAATCAATTTGTGTTTTTTTTTTGTGTTTCAATTTGCACCCTAAAACTTATTATGGACAGTTGCATTCTAGTTAGAACAACGTAAGAAAATGTTTCTCTTCCGATAATCATATTATTATATGAGCACTTCAGATACTTTACAAAATCACAGAACTCAGTGACCTCGAGAGCGTAAAGGTTAAAACACAAAGAAATATAAGTACATAAAACAAGACGCAACAACGAATAATACAAAAGGTTCAAAGGGATTCTGAGCTAGAGCGGTTACAATATTGATCTTTTCTCTAAGCATCCAGCTGCTTTCCTCTTTCTATAGGTAGCTAACACAAACAACCGGGCAAGTGCGAGTTGGACTCGCGCACCGAGGGTTCTGTGCAAAAAATATTAAAAAATTAATTATTATATTAAATGATGTAACTAAAAATTTATTGCAATATTTTTTTCTCTGCTATAAGACGTTGCTTCGTACCAAATTTCAAGATCCTGAGTTCACGGGAAGTACCCTGTAGGTTTTAATTCCCTTGCCAGTGTCGAACGTTTGCGGAAATTTGTGACATAAACGGCTGTATCTTTTGATTGCATTGGCTTAGAAGCTGGATTTTTCAGCTCCAATGGACAATAGATCTGAGTATTTGATATAAATTCCAGCTTGATACCTCCATGCGTTCCTGAGAAAAAGGGTCTTGACAGACATACAGACAGACGGATAGACGGACGGCTAACAAAGTGATCCTATAAGGGTTCCGTTTTTTCCTTTCGAGGTACAGAACCCTAAAAAGATCGGAAGCTTCCGAGAATTCAAATTCAATCTTGTATTTTCTAAAGCTTGATATTGGACGTCTATTAGTTTCTAGGCACGCCTTTGAGCTATTAAGCTATTTAAGTTGGTACGACTCTAGCTATTGATGAAGAATCCATAATTCAGCTTCTATGCTTTAGACCGTTTAAACGTTGCATTGAATTCGATTCTAAGAATGTATAGAGTGAATAGGTTTCTTCTAGGCAAGCGTGCTTCACCGTCGACCACATCATCGCTTACCATCAGGTGAGATAGTGGTCAAGCACGGGCCTATAGATAATAAAAAATAAATTTAAAAAAATGAACTGAAGCGCCTCTACTTACTCTCTAGTATATCTGTATGAAGGGGACATACAAGATCCCCTAGTGCTGCGTACCTATTTGTATGATGGGGTGGGAGTATGACGCGTTTACATCGATAAGCAGCTTAGCATCTGTTGGTTGGAAATGTTGGAACTAAATCCTACTTGTTCTGACAAAGAATCGGCACTGCCTTTGAACTCGGAGATGCAGTTAGTTTGTATACACGAGATTCAGTACCTAAAGAGGAATTGCGGATGATAAGAATTTAAATGTATTGGCTTGTAATGTTCTGTCTGTATGTGTGTGTACTTCTGTTTTCTGTATGGTTTGTTATCGTCCGTATCGTGAGTTGTTGAATAAACTAATGCGTGATCCCGAATTTATGTTGATACTAATAACTGCTAACTATTGTAAGTATTCATGGTGGAAAGTGTGGTTGTGCTGAGGTTTTACAAGTAAATTAATAGCTCCTAAACCGACCGTACAATTTAACAGCATGAAAATAACACTAGCATATCGTGATCGGGAGAGCAGCGGTGGCCTAGTGGTGGCAGCCTCGACTTACGAGTAGTAAGCTGTGGGTTCGAATCCAGGCAGGGCATTTCGCCAGTTATGTTTAATTCCCATATGCTGGGGGCAAGCCTATTGCAATCAACCGGGCATAAAACCGAATAACAATTTGCCTGACCCGGGATTCGACCCCTCATGCTCAGCTTTCGCGATTGTGACCACTAAAGGTGTTTGCAAAATTTCAGCTCCATCGGATTGCAACAAGTGGACGAAAAATGGTTTACAAATTTTGAAGCGGACAACTTTCATACGAATAGTGCAAGTTAAATAAAAGCTTGAAATGACGATAGAATGACGAGCTGCTATGAAGTCCCTCCAACTCACCAAGGGATTCAACTCCCTTCGTGGCACTACTAGTTACACATATACCAACAATCACGATATCATCATCATCATCAGCCTATATTGTTCCCACTGTTGGGACACAGGCCTCTTCTCTATGTGAAGGAGAGGGCTGTAATCCTCCACGCGGGCCCAGTGCGGGTTGGTAGATGTCACATGTCTTCGAATGTTTTAGTTCTAGGACATGCCGGTTTCCTCACGATGTTTTCCTTCACCGTTTTTGAGAGCAGCGGTGATGAAATAAATTACACAAAGTAATGCGCCTGCCTGGGTTCGAACCCACGGCTTACTGCTCGTAAGTCGAGGCTTCCACCATTGGGCCACCGCTGCTCGCAGGTCCTGTCATCTGTGAATAATAAACAGCCGATACGACGATACTGCGGGATACTTCGGACTGTTTCGACTAACTTCGGCCCTACCACGAGCAAGTTGGACTTTGAAGGAGAATCTGTGTAGTTTTATACTGAAATCTACTTTCGTAATAATGTTGGGGCCGTATGCATTTGAACTGAAATTGGATCGTCAAAATATAGCATGCATGACCTTTTCGGAAATTTAATATTCTGATGACAATAGAAGCCTGTGAGGGCGTGTACTTCTATCTATTTATATTTTTTTCAGCTCATATAACGAGCAGAAATAAACAAGCTATTGTTATTTGTTTTATATGAATTGTTTTAAAAACAACCCCTTAGAAAAACCGATGTACCTACAAAGGATTTTGTTTCAGAGTTATAAGAATATTATTTTGTAAACAATATTTTCACCTCTTAGAGAAAATAACTTAAGTGTTTATTTATGGAATATTACAAAGAAAACTGTTTCATTGATAAATAATAAGTAAACGAAGCTATTTAAGTACTTACTTATTGTCTGCTTCTTCGTTTTTTCAAGATACAATACCTAAATAGCTGTGTTGGGGATATTAGAGGTGCACCTAATGTCTACGAGTTGCCCAAACTTTTGTCATAAACCACATTCACAATGTTTGAGCTTAAAATGTTCACCGATCTGGCGAAATTTTTTAACAGAATTATGTACTTTGAAGAAAACTTTTTGAGCGGAGCACAGGAGCGGTCGACGTGGCGATGCTAGGTGGGAAGCGCATGTGCAGCTGTGTCTTTCAGATTGAAATTATGATTCATATCGTATTAGAGCAAACGTGCCTTACTCTTGCACTATGAACAAAACTGAGTATCGACACATTCAGCCGATAATACCCATTCCTACAGCATAATCAGCCAACATGTTCCCACTGTTGAGATACAGGCCTCTTCTATATGAGAAGGAGTAGGCAGAAATCCACCACGCGGGCCCAGTACGGGTGCGGATTGGTAGATCTCACATGTCTTTGATTTTTTAGTTCTAGGACATACCGATTTCCTTACGATGTCCGACTGAGTCGATGATGATGTTTTTGAGAACATCGGTGATGAATAAATTACACAAAGTAATGCGCCTGTCTGGGTTCGACCCCACAGCTTCATGCTCGTAAGTCGGTGCTGCCAACACTGGGCCACCGCTGCTCTTACCCCATTCGTACTGAGATAGATACATAATTGTCAAAGCTCGTTAACAATCCCTGCAGTACAGGGATTAACAGGTAGAGAACCCCAACAACGTGTGACAAGAGCTTTTACATCAAACATCAGCTCCAATTATGTAGATTTATGTTTTACAGGTAGCCAGCCGCGAGCACTCACGTTGCAATTAGTATTTGTTTCCGTAATATGCTCTCCTAGCACTTATTGGAGAAACAGAGCAATGAGTGAGTACTATTGCTCTTCAACTACCGGGTCTAAACGCAAAAATACAAGACCTTTTGGTTGGTGCAGACGTGACCTTTAAGAACTTATCTGAAGTCGTCAGAAAGCGAACTGGGTCCGTGTGGATGACCCCCGCCTACTCACAGAGAGGAAGATTGCAGGGAAAATTGTAAGATGATTAATAAAATATATACTAGATGGAACGTTTTTAGCGTCAGTGTCTCTGACGCTAAACCGTACCCCACGTACGACGACATCCTAATAAATTTCGATAAGAGCCAATAATGATAATGCCAAGATGTGTATTTAGTGAAGAAATAATCATCTTAATACTATTCAAGCGATAGCCGTACTTGTGCGCAAAGTTAACACTTTTTAGCACAAATGAACTATTCACATAATCAATGCCAGATGAAGAATGTCTGAGACTAATGTTTAGACAAATTAAAATAAATCAATTTTTAATAAGCTACCGTAGTACAACTGTACTTAAACATCATCATTCAAGCTCTTTCGTAAGTTCAATGCTTTACTAAAATAATACCATAATAAAACTTGAATATCAGACATGCTTCTGTGTGTGTCCACAATGTCCTCACGGTACACTGGTTGACAATAAACATTGTTATCAGAATTATGGAAGCGGGTTTATAACCGGGTAGGTATATCTCGACTAACCTTCAACACCAGTGGCCAATCCGATAGCCAAAAACAATAGACTAAAATCCCGAATAATAGACTCTTTGGTTTCATATATTGTACCGAAGTATTTTAAATTATAAAGGCTCCGACAGACGGGCGCAACGCGACTCTGGTAGAACAATTTCTATGGAAATTGTTCGCCCAGAATCTCGTCGCGCTTATAACAAATGCGACGAGATTCTGGTCGTTCCTAAAGGAGAAAATAGTTATAGTATTTTACGTATTACTATCAGACAATCATTATCCGCTAGGCGGTATCTTAACCATAACTAACAGTCAAAAGAAAACTTAAATACTCAACAGAGAAGTCGTTTAATGCAATGCTATATTTAAAGCAAAACGTACGAAATCGGTAGATAAAGGCAGTCCATCTATAAAACAGATTTGAGGAAGTACAATCTTTCCAATAAGTGTAATTTGCAGAAATATAGGTGAAATGAAACAACAATAACAATTCCAAAAATGCATGATCCAAAAATACCGCTATCCGAGTTTCAAGGACTATCCGTTAATAATTAAGCCTGTGCCCAAAATCACGTTGTTGCCATCGCAGGGATATCCTGGATGTGACAAGAACGCCGAGATTGACTCAAGCAAACAGAAGGATACTCAACAGTGGGTAAAGTTGGGCTGCGATACTGATGATGATGATCCCCAACACAATAATTCAGGACCCAACCAGCGGAGGACAACCTTAATTGACGCATCGCGTTTAAAAACTCGCGCGCAGCGGTGGCCCAGTGGTGGCTGCCCCGACTTACGAGCAGTAAGCTGTGGGTTCAACCCAGGCAGGCACATTAATTTTTGTAATTTATTTCATCACCGCTGCCGTCAAAAACGGTGAAGGAAAACATTGTGAGGAAACCGGCATGTCCTAGAACTAAAAATTCAAAGACATGTGACATCTACCAACCCGCACTGGGCTCCCGTGGTGGATTACAGCCCACTCCCTCTCATAGACAGGAGGCCTGTGCCCCAGCAGTGGAAACATTATAGGCTGATGATGATGATAATGATGATGTTTAAAAAATCAGTCATCTAATTGATCCATAAAGCATAAAGCTTTCATATTGTCCGACCAGAAAGATTTAATAGAAAAATAAAATAACATTCAGTAGTATTGGTTATTTTTCAATCATGTTTTTACCTTTGACTTCGCAGTTCAAAAGCTTATTGGAAAAGGGATTTTATATTTTCCAATAACAGTCTAAGTAGTGTTCTTAGTTTAAGACCTTTCTAAGTACACCGTCATGTTTATAAGCGCTTGTATAGCAGCCGGGCGCTGCAAGCAAAAATAGTCCTTACGGCGTGGTGGTCAGAATCATTTTTTGGCAGTAATACATATTATAGGGTGACTGCTAATAATTAACCAATACTTAAACACGTGATTATACGTATGATAACAAACAACTTTCCCAACGAAACATTTTTTATAAACTCATTCACTTTTTTGACAGTAATACAACAGCCGTATGAAATTCGCTCGCGAGCGGCTTTGGCCTATCAGCTTGTGATAAAACAGAATGAGTATAAAAAAATTTTGTTTCGGAAAGTTGTTTATTATCATGAGTATAATCACGTGTTTATGTATCGGTCACTAATTACCAGTCCCTATACAGGGTTATTGGTAAAACACCAACAACCTCTTAAGAGGTCGTTGTACTCATCATTATGAACAACTTTTACTATGGGACCAACCCTGAAATCGCGAAAAAAAGTCAGCTGTTCCGTACTTTATGTTCACATAACTCGTCAAAATGTAGGGAACAGAAGATTATTTTTTTCACGATTTCGTGTTTGGTCTCATAATAAAAGTTTTTCATAATGATGAGTAGAATGACCTCTTAAGAGGTTTTTGGGGTTTTAACAATAACCCTGTATATGGCCACTACGGTGACATAGGTCGACAGCCAATTCAGAGATGATTTACTGACTACCCTCAAGTATATTCATAAAAAACCGTGTAAGACTAAAACAGTGTTGTAATACCCTCAATTTGATAATAAGAATCGAAAAATTAACATAAATAAATGTACAATAAATACCAATAGGTTCCTGAGATAAGAACAACGCTGCTATGAGCTTTGAGATCAAAAGACATAACATCACGGCTACTAACCCCTTGGAGTACACATAAGTACACTTACATTTAGCCAATTAGGTATAATTACCATCTAATAAGGAGCGAGCCTATTGCCATCAACCGGTCACAAATCCTGACTCCGTGGCTGCTACTGAGAAATTCTTGATGGAAAAACCCAAAAACACTTTCCCTGACCTAGGAATCAAACCAAAGACATCATTCTCAGCAGTCGCGTTGCAACCATTGGACGAGGCAGTCAGTTTTAAAATCCTTGTCAATTAATTAACCTTTCAAAGGTATCGAATACATTTTTCCTTCTATTTGCAAACGAGCTTACTTTAATTGACATTCCTATTTAAGTTTTGCAGTTGGTTCAAGCACTTACAATACAGGTTATTGAAATAATTGTTATATTGTTCAGTTCTTGAAACAGGTAAGAATAGTTTTTAAAGGACTTCACTAATGAATGAGGGCAACTGTATAAATTATTTTGTATTTGTAGTAGTAGAAGCAGACGAGCCTGCAAGGAGTTTGTAATTAGGGTACGACAGGACTGACATACGCATTGCGATTACAAAAGTCCCCAAAAAAAAAGGTTTGATTTGTTTAAAAAAGAAGACCAACGTCTACTGGCTTTGCAGTCAACCAAAAAATCTCCAAAAGCGTCCAAAATTAAATTTCAAATCGCAGTCCAGTAAGCGGTTTGTTCGAAAACAAATATAATATTGTACCTTGGCCCTCTTTGTCGGATGTACTTATTTTTGTTTCACTCCCCTCTTTGAACTTGATAACAAAAACTGCCTGCACTCTCGTCTACCTATGCGTATTTATAATTAAGTACGCTTCAATCCAGACAGGAGGGCCCACCCTTTCCAGACTGTTCGATCGATCGTCTACCAAATTAAGGTACCTACGTACTCAAACGACTGCCAATATAATACACGACTGCGAATATAATAGGAACTTATACTCAGTTGCGGCCCCTAGACCGACCCAGACTTGTATATAGTAATAATCATTAAAAATGTAGTCGAAGAATTGTTTAAAGTAGAAATAAAGAATACTTATATACGAAACTTTCCTGCATAGTGTAGTTAATAAGGAATACTTGCTCAAGCATTTATTCGTACAATTTCCTAAACAATATGTAAAAAAAACATGTCCGTTCCGAAAGGGGCATACAGTAGGCATGTGATATACTTGCTACATTCAATACCAGGGCTTCCAAGTACGAGTGCGCAAAAAACCAGGGTCGAAAATCAGGTTTTAAAATACTTAAAATTATGTAAACATATTAATGAATTTTAAAATGCTGACTTCAATGCCCAAATAACCACCATTTCCCTAAAATCTAAAAAACTTTTACAATGTGACAACACCATCTCCAGCATTAGTATGTATGTTCGATGGTCAATTTATTGTTTGTTTCTGACGTCACTACCCTGTGTTGCCATGTTGGTTTCCTCATTTTAGTATCTATTATTCTATTTTTATCGGGGTACTTTTTTTGCTTGTTATCCAAATGGATTACATTTTAAGAATCCCATCTCGATACCTAATAATACCTACCCTCACAGATCGAACAGGGTTTTTTTTTAACATATTGCATAATATTCCCATATCTTCCCGTGGGTGTCGTAAGAGGCGACTAAGAGACTTGTCAGAGAATGGGCAGCAGCGCTCTCTGTGCTTTTGTAACAACCGTACTGCGATCGCCAACTCGCCTGCCAAGCGTGGCGATTATGGCAAAACCCCCCAAAATGTGGCGACACTTGGGGGAGGCCTATGTCCAGCAGTGGATGTCTTTTGGGCTGAAATGATGATGATGCATAATATTATTGAATTGTTTCCTTTTCAGTGCCAAGTAGTACAAGTTTCAGTAGGTACCTGAGTATGGCCAGCACAACGTTCAAAGGCTGTGACGAGTACTTGGAGTACAGTAAAAAAATATAGACAGAGTAAAAACGTTCACTAACAGAATGTAGGTAGCACAAGATATGTTCTACAATTTAATCAGTGATACGCGTTGTGAATAACCTGCTGTACCTACTCTTTAAGGTCAGCCTGTGATATTGCCATCCCATTTCTAAATGTCACGGACTTCGATGCAGTGACTAGAATACCAATTCTCTGTATTCAAGTTGCAATCTGATCTCGGTGGCAATCAATATCAAAGTTGGCGAATCAGTTCACAGATTAAAAATTACTTAAGTTATGTAGTGTATTGCTAGAACTGTCGGTCTCACCGTACGCATGCAATTCGAAAGGAAACCGACTAAGTAGTTAAAATCCATCGTGGAATCGTTTAAAAGATAAGTTATCAAGAAAAATATGTAAATAGATGAAATCTGTGTCGTGGTAACAAAGTTTGGAGATAAAGCTGATCATCATCATAATTTTCTTGCGCTTATCTATTTATTTGTTTTTTTTTTATTTGTTTGGGTTCGGCGCTGCGTGTCATCTTCTTCCATTGTTCTCTATTATCTACTTGTCATCACAGTAATAACCTCCTTTCAAGGTGATAATTTTATCGGATCCTATTTGAAACGGATTTTGTTAACAACTTCAAGGGTTTTAATTTTATTTGCACGGAACCCTCATCCTTTTGATTTTATCATAAAACTAGCTACTGCCCACGACTTCGTTCGCGTGAAAATTTTGATGGGTTTTAGGACTCAGACCTACCCGATATGCACACAAAATTTAATACAAATCGGTTCAGCCGTTTCGGAGAACACCGCGACACGAGAATTTTATATATTAGAATATTAGCTTAGCTAAAGATAAAAATTAACAAAAAGCGTTGTTCGATTTCTGATTAATATCTGTGAATGTTCAAGGTCAATCCATTAGGTATAAATAGACTGATGCACCAGAGATATCGTTGAAGAACGATTAATGTCGGGCTTTCTAAAAAAAGCGGGGCCTGATCTGTTGAGTTCGTGCTTTGCTTACTGTTTGAAGGCTTACCAACTATGAGATCTAACAAAAAAACCGGCCAAGTGCGAGTCGGACTCGCGCACGAAGGGTTCTGTACCATTATTTATAAAAACGAAAAAAAAAACTTTTTTGTATGGGAGCCCCCCTCAAATATTTTTTTTTCTGTTTTTATTATTTGTTGTTATAGCATCAACAGAAATACACAATCTGTAGAAATTTCAACTCGCTAACTATCACGGTTCATGAGATACAGCCTGGTGACAGACGGACGGACGGACGGACGGACGGACAGCGAAGTAATAGGGTCCCGTTTGACCCTTTGGGTACGGAACCCTAAAAATAGTATAAATGGGTGCTTTAAAACATTTTAACAAAAATTTTTATGCAACAAAATTTTAAATGTCATTGGATAAAATTGTTTCGAACATTTCTTCATAAACGTTTCTAACAGATGGCAATTGATGGTCGAAAGGAAAACAAATAAAACTTAAAAAGTTCGATATGCCCATGATAACTTAGTCTGGACCCATCACAATAGCTCTAGTTAGCTGTACAGGGTGTTTGGTGAATGGATGCATTCCTTACAATATGTGAAATTGCAAGGAATGCATACAATCACCAAGCACCCTATAACGCGTACTTACTCACTTATTCTTATTCTTATTCTTTATTGCACACATAAAATTAAAAGATATACACACAAATAATATATAGCTAATGTACAACGGCGAGCTTAACCCAGAAATGGGTTTTCTTACAGCAAACCTTATTTAACAGGAGTATTTGCCAAAGAGGATACAGCTTTGTGCATGAACAGTACTTTTAAAACTTAATTCAACTAATTTTATAAACTAAACTAATACATACAATAAACGTAATACATACTATACATATATAGATCAACATACATATAAAATACTATATATATACTATAATCATGTTGACAGGAAATGTTCTCTAATTCCTCTCTTGAACACGTCTAATGAAGGGCTATCCCGCAAGGAGTGTGGAAGTGAATTCCAAAGACGCACAGCACGAACAGTAAAAGATCCATCATACCGACTTGAGGAGTGGGGAGGGAAGCGAAGGAGAAGAGATGATGATGAGCGACAGGGTTTACCTCGAGGAACAAGATATTCGAAGCGTTCCCGAAGATACGAAGGAGCTTTAGGGTTATGAAGAACAGAGAAAAGAAAAGAAAGAGTGTGAGAATCTCGACGCTGCCGAATAGGTAACCACTTCAGCTGCTTCCGAAATTCCGACACGTGGTCGTACTTTCGAAGCCCGAAAATGAAGCGGATACACAAATTTTGCAGACGTTCGAGCTTATCAAGAAGTTCTTCAGTTGCATCAAGAAAACAGACATCAGCATAGTCTAGAAGAGGTAGAAGAAGAGATTGAGCGAGAGTAATTTTAGTTTGAAAGGGCAGGAATTTCTGAAGACGCTTAAGTGACCGATACGAACAAAAAACCCTCCTGCTTACTTCAGCAATGTGAACATGCCAAGATAGGTTGCAGTCCAAGAATACACCTAAGTCTCTTACTTTCTTGGAGTAGGCTATAGCGACACCATCGTACACAACCGACGGGAGGGACTGATGACCCAATAAATTTACGAAGTATCTGCCACCAATAATGAGAGCTTGAGATTTAGATGGGTTCACTAACAAACCAAAATGTTTAGCCCACTGACGGATGTTTTGAAGATCATTATTGATGGCATCGATAGCTTCTGGAAGCTCTTCCAGTTTAAAATGGCGATAAAGCTGCAAGTCGTCTGCATAGAGATGATAATGAGAAGTTAAAATCTTAGTGATAGCGTTAATGAAAACGGAGAAAAGAAGAGGAGAAAGGACGCCACCCTGAGGAACACCCGCAGAAAGATCACACCAATCAGAGTAAGCCTCATTCAAGTGTACCGACTGCGAGCGACCCCAAAGATAAGAATCAAACCAAGCAGTCACAGGAGGAGATATGTTTAGAGAGGAAAGGATACCTAAGAGGATGTCAAAATCCACCGAATTAAAAGCACTGCTGAAGTCCAATAAAACCAACACTGTAAGAAGCCGGTTTTCCATGGCCAATCGGATGTCGTCAGTTATTTTAAGTAAGGCTGAAACAGTGCTATGGCCAGGACGAAATCCAGACTGGAAAGGACTAAGCAGGCTATTAGAGAAAAAGAAATGAGACAGTTGATTATTAACAACACTCTCAAGAACTTTAGAAAGGATTGGAAGTATGGAGATAGGACGAAACTGAGACACTGAAGAGGGATTTGCAACTTTGGGAAGAGGCAAAACATAGGCCTTCTTCCAAGCAGAAGGAAAGGAGCTAGTAAAGAGGGAATAGTTTACAATGTGTAAAATTGTCACTCGTACCTACTGCTCTGTATGGTGTCGGACTTAAAGAATAGCACCATCCCATATCTTCCCGTGGGTTCGTAAGAGGCGACTAAGGGATTTGCCAGAGAATGGGCAGCAGCGTTCTCTGTGCTTTAGTAACAACCGTACTGCGATCGCCAACCCGCCTGCCAAGCGTGGCGATTATGGCAAAACCCTCCAAAATGTCAATGTGGTGACACTTGGGGGAGGCCTATGTCCAGCAGTGGGCTTTTGGGCTGAAATGATGATGATGATGACTCACTCGGAGACTTGTGACGTTCCACACACGTTTGCTTGTCGTCTGTCGCTCATTGAAATCCGAACGCGTCATGAATGGGATGGCGGAGTTACAACGACCACGATGGTCGATAAATTCTCGAGCAATGTGATTCATGAACGCAGGTTCAGGGAGACATACATAATATCACACCTGTAAATCCCGATGGGCTAGGCAGAGGTGCACCTATGATAATTATGCCCACATTTCGCCAGAAATATCTTTTTTATAAAATATCGTTTCTATGGATAATTTATAATCGGTCTAGTTTAGCTGTAACACTATTTTTCGAAAATGTTTTTAGTAACCTTTTAGACCTATGTGTCCTGCTTATGCGTATAAAGTTTCATTAAAATCGATTCAGTCATTTCGGAAAATAAGAACTTGACAGTTTGTATGAAATGTCCTAAGTTGTAAACGCTCTTAAGTACCAGGCTGCTGCTCAAACATTTCTGATGGAAAAACCTGGTAACACTTTGTCCGGCCTGGGAATCGAACCCAGACCTCAGGTTCAGCAGTCCTCCTTGCAACCACCAGACAAACGACGCAGCGTTGCTAGTTGTCCGCCAAATAGTGGGATGTATAGTACGAGTATCAGGTGCCTGGTTGTTTGTTTTTCACTGCGTTCTACGTAATCCTCGTAACATTCCAATTAATAACTAATAAAGCAGTTATTAACTATACGAATAGTATTTATGGATTTCACATATAACCAAACAATTAAGAGCAGTGCGTTTATACAGGAAAATGTTTACAATGTTTGATCATGTATCAATAGCTTAATCTCGTTCTAGAAATAGAACCCAATACATATCCGCATTCAATACATGCCAAGGAAATATTTTCTTTGAAAAAAAATGCAATTATTAAATCAACTGAAATTAAAAACGAGTGAATAAAAATAAACTCGAGATTATTTCACAAATAATACAATAAGACGTTCATACCAATAAATAATTCCACATTTCAAACAATGGACATACTTTTATGAATGGGGAGATATTTTCCATTGAATTTTTGACCTGTATGGTCGCGAGTCGAACAAAACGGGCATGGTATAATATATTTATAGACAGAGGCGACAAACGCTCCGTGAACAACGTTTTATTTTTTTTAACAAAACGTTGCCCCACGCTAGGAATTTCTCCTGTACCGTGGGTGCGTTTACAAACATTTATACTCAAATACACAAACAGCCAGACCCGGAACAACTATCTGTAGGCCATAAAATATTTAAATAACGAATTTGTTTTATGTCGAATAAAGGGTTTGGTAAACAGACAAAAATATTTGTCTTTTCTCTTCATTGTCCGTTCAGTTTTTCATTGAAATGCTTCTATGAAAAACTAAACATAAGCAGGAGAATGAGGAAATGGTTTAAATGAATCTACTAGAAAGCTGCCTGTTCTGTATGGTGTCGGACGTAAAGAATAGCAACATCCCATATCTTCCCGTGGGTGTCGTAAGAGGCGACTAAGGGACTTTCTAGAGAATGGGCAGCAGCGTTCTCTGTCCTTTTGTAACAACCGTACTGCGAATGCCAACCCGCCTGCCAAGCGTGGCGATTATGGCAAACCCCCCCCCCCATCTTGGGGGAGGCCTATGTCCAGCAGTGGACGTCTTTCGGCTGAAATTATGATGATGAGATAGCAGGCTGCCTGTTTATGTTTATCAATCTCATTTTGCGCACTGCGAATTGCTTCGGAATTTCAACAGACATAACACCCGTGAAATTAAAAGACAGGAGTCAAATAAAGAATTAAACATGTCTCTAATGAAATTGTCCAGTAAAACCAGACGCAAAAGAATGTATTTGAAAACGACCTATAATAAAGTTAAGTTAAAGTATTAAAAACTGTAGGTGGTGTAGCAAGTCACTGTGAAATTGGTTTTATCTCGCTAACATTAAAAAGAAATATTAGAAGTCCTTGAAGTTCGATGCAAAAAGTTATTGATGACCTTTGAACGTTATCAAATAACTTACAGATAAAAAAATTCGACGTCTAAGTATTACGGTTTTCTAATTTTCTTGTTATTTTTGCCTGAACTTTTAGGATTCAGCTCGTCATTCTGCTACCCTTACCCCAATTTTTCTGGGATCGGTGGAGCGTGTCTTCTGCTTCCATACTTCTCTCTATTACTCGTCATATCATCAGACTCCTCCTTTATTGCCATAGCATCCTTCACACAGTCCATACATATTTTCTTTCGTATTCCTGTAGAGGAATGAGGAGGAACTTTCCAGAAAGATTTGAGTATGAATGTGGATGGGTACAAGACGAGTAGTCTTAAAGCCACAGACACATTGATACTCAAAACTTTCTTCACGACCTTCTCCTCATTCCTCCGCACCACATTACTTTCAGGATTCACTTAGTTGTTGAAATTCACCTTTTCCCCACTCTGGCATCGAGATTATATTTCAGTTTTATTAAAATTTTATAAATGTTCGGACATTTTGTAATTTAAAACTAATTAAGCCTGATAGAAAGTATGATTCAAGAGATGTCGAGTAATTGAAAAGTATGGAAGACGAACACATTCTGCGCCAACATCAACATTATAATTTTTGCTTTCTTTTACAACGTAAAACTATTTATTTTTTAGAATCTGTGCAAAATAAATGTACTTCATTTCTTTCTAAAGGCACCGCTGTTTGCTTTCATATCTACAAGTAATTTTAGTGAGCCCCACCAATTTGCCTACCCACCTCATATTGCAACCCAGTTTCGCAATTTCATACATTTCATATCTTCATTTTATTTGAAATAATCTTCAAATGCTACTCACCAAATCATAGCAAAAATACACAGACACACATAACTCTTTTAAAACCTTTTCCGTGTGGTTGTCAGAAACAAAATACCTGTTACAATCCTTATTACATACTATTTTCCATCCGTAATACGTTCATACGTCCAGTCAGACACAGACTCAGTCTGTGTGTGACAGGACACACTTTCTTAAAAACATTTACGACGAGATTAAGAACGTTCTGGTTATTAAAATTCACTTAAGGCCTGTTTCACGATGTCCAAATAGCCACTACTTACTGAATACATTTAAACATGGAACAGAATTTGTATTATGTATATGGAGGAGCTCGTGGCTAAATAATAACAGCCGCATGGGTCGATCTTTAAGGTTAAGCTGTGCTTGCCGAGGTTGGTCCGTGGATGGGTGGTCGATCTTTAAGGTTAAGCTGTGCTTGCCGAGGTTGGTCCGTGGATGGGTGACCATAATTACATAACGAGTTTCCTCCGTGCCACGGAAAGCACGTTAATCCGTTGGTCCCGGCTGTCATTTGTAGATCTTTGACAGTCCTTACGAGTAGTCAGAAGCCAAAAGTCTGACATCCAGTCTTACCAAGGGGTATCGCATTACCTAGTTACTGGGTTGTGGAGGTCAGATAGGCAGTCACTTCATGTAAAATACTGGTACTCAGTTGCATCCGGTTAGACTGGAAGCCGACCCCAAGATAGTTTGGGAAAAGGCTAGGCAGATGATGATGAACAGAATTTGTATGAAATTATCTGCCAAGTAAATTAACGAGCACTTAATCATACGTGGTAAAACCGGCCCTTAATTACAGAAAATGTTTTGGACGCCCCAATTCAACTATGTTGACACGTGCCGTGCAGCCCAAAGTCTAGATCAGAGGCAATTGTTATTTATATCCGAGTCAAGTGCACCGAGCTGGCCTCAGGTCACACGTGGATCGTATTAATAAAGGTATTTTGGTATTTGCGTTTATTTGAACGAAAAAAACCTTTAATCATCATCATCATCTGCCTAGCCTTTTCCCAACTATCTTGGGGTCGGCTTCCAGTCTAACCGGATGCAGCTGAGTACCAGTATTTTACATAAAGTGACTGCCTATCTGACCTCCACAACCCAATAACTGGGTAATACGATACCCCTTGGTAAGACTGGATGTCAGACTTTTAGCTTCTGACTACTCGTAACGACTGTCAAAGATCTACAAATGACAGCCGGGACCAACGGCTTAACGTGCTTTCCGAGGCACGGAGGAAACTCGATATGTAATTATGGTCACCCATCCACAGACCAACCTCGGCAAGCACGGCTTAACCTTAAAGATCGACCTGGGCGGCTGTTATTATTTAGCCACGAGCTCCTCCTAAAAAAAAAACCTTTCGTGGGGGAAATTGTTCCCTAGAAATATAATTGAATACCTTGCTAGCATTTCACTATTTGCCTTGCTGTACGGAGGCACATATACAGTATTATTAGTACAGTACTAGTTCTTTTTAAAATTTTGTCCTTTCATTGACTATAGTTATAAACTTTGTGGTACAAGGAATATAATCTGACTATTAAAATGTAACTAATTACGTGTATTATTCACTGTTATCGATAAATTAAATGCCCTTTTTAATTTTTAGGGTTCTGTACCTCAAAAGGTAAAAACGGAACTCTTTTGGGATCACTTTGTTGTCCGTCTTAGTAGTAGTATTTTTAGCAATTATGTTTTTGCACCAAAAAAGCCATTACAATGTTTATAAAACTAAAAAATATATAAGGCAGACATTATTACTAGGTCACAATAATTTAGATACTATACTGGCTCCCTAAACTAGATGTAAGTCTGTTCCTAAGAGTCAGTGATTCTCCGTAAACAAACAAAGCCATCATCATCATCATTCATCATTTCAGCAAAAAGACGTCCACTGCTGGACATAGGTCTCCCCCAAGTGTCGCCACATTGACCGGTCCCGTGCGACTCGCATCCAGCGGATCCCCGCAACCTTTACCAGGTCATCGGTCCACCTAGTGGGAGGCCTTCCAACGCATCGTCTCCCGGTTCGCGGTCGCCATTCCAGAACTTTTTTTTCAACAAAGCCATACTTATAGTAAATCGGAAAGTCCCAAAAATTAAGTTGTAAAGATGTGAAACATCTATGATTTTAATATAATAAATCCTTTATAAAACTTAAAAAAAAACAAAACAAAATTTGAACTTTGTGAAAATTCATTTTTTTTTTTACTTTCAAAAACAAAACAAGATCAACAATCAATCCATAACCAAATTTATTTTAATGGGAAACATCATGTCCCGTCACGGCATAGGGGTCGATTTTATTTTCTAGTTGCGCGTCTTTCACATCAAAAATGGTGGCAAATAAAACAGAAATCAGAATCTAATTTAAGTAAAGGAAAAACCAATTAAAAAAAAAGTGTCTATATATAGGTCACTAATAAAGTACTAGATTGTTATCATATAACTATGACACGCGATATCTTCTCTGAGTTACGACAAAACGATTTAACTATTCAGATGTCGTCGACGGAGTGCAATTACCGATGACACAGACTTAGAAAGATATAGACAGAAAGCTTTCCTTTCCCCCCTTACCCACTTTGTAGGGAAAAGATTTTTAATATGTCGGGGTAATTTGTCATTGACGCATATTATACAGCAGGGTTAGAAAGGTTTTATTTTTATTTTGTGAATGATATGATTTATAAGTGACTGGGAAAATGCAATCATATTTATGACAAGTGTATGACATATTTTAAAATATGGCCTCATATAAGCCTGTACTTCTCCCACTGCTGGGACTCCTACGGCTTTGTGCGAGGGAGTGAGCTGCACCTAGATTACACCACAGGCCCAGTGCGAGGATGTGGATGTCACACGTTTCTGGATTTTTTGGTTCTAGGTCTTGCCTCACAATGTTTTATTTCTCCGTTTTGAAAGCTGTAGTGGTAAAATATTAATCACAAAGAACCGCCTACCGTTCACTAAAAAATCCTATCCTATTATCCTTTCCAGTGTCTATGGCAACAATTGGCCACGTCACCAGCGTCGAGCATTGACGTCGTTAAGGTCATATGCGCTTCCATTCACAGCGCTCGATCAATGAACCATAGTTTTGTAAATAATAGACGAGTTTAATACGTTACGACGTTCATTCAGTGAATGAAGTGGAGGTTAGGTGCAGCGTGAAACGGACAGAGGTTGGCGAAGAAATATAAAAGTTTTGTTTCAAAGATCTTATGTAATATTGTTGCACAAAATCTTGACAAGATGGTTTACTTACGGTCTGTTCAAGTCGAGCTTATGATGCATGTTGTATTATTCATCAGCAGTAGGTAGTTATTGCCTTTACCAAAAAGTTGTAAAACATAAAAGCTTTAATCAAATATTACGGTTAACAATTTCAGTGACCGATATTCTGGCCGTGAATTAAGCTGTCAAACATCGTGGCCCAAAATGCACAGACCTACGGCCCACCACCCAATGTGATGAACAAAGCGTCCTTCGCGAAAAGCCTTCGAAAGCGAAACTAGCAAACCGATAGCGTGGTGACGTTACGTAGCCAAAGCCTTTGACGAGATACCTATTATTGCTACTTTAAAAGCGATATGGCGCTGTTCGCGTATGCTGAATAACTTTCATAAAAGTGGATGACGTGAAATTGGTCTACGTCAGGCTTCTATCTTTTATTAAAGTTCTCCTTATAAAGGTTCGAGTACATGCATTTATAATGTGTGTGATCTAGAGGATTAATTTACCAGCTAGGAAAAGTAATCTTTGCTTCTCAAAGACTCGTAATGCCTGCAGTTCCAAGATTTCCAGGGAAGGTAGAACGTGATTGAAATTCGTATTTTTTTTTTATATATTAATCTTATCAAAGACCCGAAGTACCTGAAGTGCTAACTTCTATGATAGAAAGGATTTAATATTTCTCGCCAGGAGAATGTAATATATCCTTCTCATTCTCAAAGTTTCGGAGTGCCTGCAGTTCTAAGATTTCAAAGGAAAGAACGTTGAACTTGCACTGCTTTTCATCGAACCGGTACAAAGCAACCTTGTAAAAGTCTCCTTTTCCGAGAGTTAATAAAGAAATGCTTTTCCCGATACTGTATGTCAGTGGGATTGAATCCGAATAGTTGGAGCATTGACATATTTCTAAGGAAAATATTTTCGAGAACATGAATTCCTGATATTAACATGGGTGGAGAAATATTCTGCTTCCGGAATTCTCATATTCACATGCACGTTACCTACGTGTCGAATATCTATGCAGAATGAATCCCGAGCAGCTCTAAAAATAACATTTCACAGGAACCTGTGTCCAATATTTTTTTAGGCACTCGTTCGTCAAACTCCGAAAAATATACAGTACGAAGTTTTTAATCCTTTTTACTCTGCGTACATTTTTAGTTCGAAAAATATTCGTTAAAAATAAAAACGAGTTCGTTTTTTAAATTGAAATTAATCATTAATCCTCTACGCTACACGCGAAAGTGAGCAAACTGTTCCTATGAATTCAGTACAATGACATGATTAAAGACCATTAGCGCTTCTTAAAAAATAACTATACATATATTGTGAAAAGGTATGGTAATGCCGATTTTATTTTGAATAAACCAAAAACAATCAGGTAAAAACATGAGATAACATTAAAATCAATCTGGATAGCCACGACTTCACGTTGTATTTGTTCAGTTCAGCTAGTTTAAAAACTGGCTCAATTGAACAAATACAACAAAAATAAACACTACATAGTTGCCAGTAACCTATCCATGCTACTAATTAATTTCAGTGAATGTTTTATTTTTTCTATGACAGGATAGGTTTTTATTTGGCTATTAAAAAGAGTTTTGTTTTCCTGTTCTATTTTTAAACACACAAATCCGTTTTCATATTCGGTATTCGTTTTTCTCGAGCAAATATTTGGCCAGTTTTGATCAGTTTTATTATGAAGGAATATCCGTTTCACGATTTTGTATTCCGCATAAAAATGTACCGAGCGTTCAAAAATATGTAGGCTTTCCACGCTTTTCAATAAGATAGTCACAGAAGCAAATAGTCATTCCTATTCAGAAATGCATATTGAACCAAGTTAACAATGTAGTCTGCCGCTAAGCTTCATGTTTTAATTTGTGTTGACATGGTACCTGCTAGCCTAGCATGACGTCTTAAAGCAGTATTGTTTTTGTAAGGAATTGTGTGTGTTAATAATATGAAATTGTGTTATTTAATTTAAAATTTTGTGTCTACTGTTTTGACAAACCTAACTCTATTATGATTTGTATGCTCTCGGGTAAAATGTAGCGAACTAACCATTTCTGTATAACATCTTATTGTAATGAAACCTACATTTACGAATAAATTTGATTCGATTTGATTTGATTTACTCTTATTCCAGTGTGGGAAAGAGACGGAGATATACAGGAAGTCTAGTGCCATTTCTTTCCCACTTTTCCTTTTTAATAAAGGAGTAAAACAATAATGTTTTAAGACGTCATGGAAGGCCACCTGGTATGTATTGTAGAAGTTTGATACCACTGTACAATACAAGGTTATACAGGGTGTACCGGAAATGGTAGGTATATACATACTTAAGGGTGTACTACAGATCATTAAACTAAACATGTTTCTCTATCGGATAAACATTGGAATACCGAAAAAAATATCAGCTGCCCCATACATTTTGAGTCAAATAGGTATTGAAATTTTGTATGGGGCAGCAGATAGTTTTTCACCCTTAATCTGTAATTACCCTTTCCGTTACACCCTGTATAGTTCATATACTTCTTTATACACAAAAACTGTAATACTAACTAACACTGTGCTATTAACTGTATTGTATATCTACGACCTAGGTAACCGCTGATATGACGAGAACAATATATAGTAGTCTAGTATGGAAGAAGAAGACATGCTGAGAGCTTGAGAATGATGAGGATTTGTCACATTCTTCTTAACAACTTTAGGGCAACATTGCCCACTATACAGGGTGTAACGGAAAGGGTATATACATACTTAAGGGTGTGCTATAGACCATCAAACTGAACACGTTTCTCCATCAGACAAACATCGTAATAGCGAAAAAAATATCAGTTGCCCCATACATTTGGTCGAATAGGTATTGAAATTTTGTATGGGGTAGCATATAATTTTTCCGCTATTACGATATTTGTCCGATAGAGAAACATGTTCAGTTTGATGGTCTGTAGCACACCCTTAAGAATGTATATACCCTTTCCGTTAAACCCTGTATAGAATGTATACTTTGTACAAAGAGCGATTAAGATATCGACCTATGTCACATATCTGTGCCTGCTCTCAGCATAATCTTAAATTGTAATTCGCATAATAATTAAGTTTGTTCCTGTATGTTTATTTTATTAATTCTTTTTTTTTAATTCTTTCTTTTTTTTGTTGTATCCAAGTAGCTGTTAGCTGTAGGTGCATAATATAGTGCATGTAGTGCTGTTCTTTAAGTGATGGGGTACCTACTTAGATTTAAGTTGGTAATGTTTTTCTAATATGCATACACTGTACCTACTCATAATAGAAGAGCCAAATTAAATAAATAACATCACTTCAAAATTCTAATGATTTCGAGTTCGTTCGCCGTGACGACTTCGAAAACAAATGAGTGCGTTCCGTTCGCTATAAATTTCTGCTAAATGGGCCTCGCATGGCCTCGATTTCCGGTACAATGAAAGATCCGTTTAAACTGGTTTTGTTTACCTTGATCGTCGTGCGAACCTCGTTACACGTAGAATGGACACAGAACAACTTGATCAACGATATTTCGTGTCAAGTCTTGTTTATTTAGTAGTAGTAGACACCTAACCTACGAATATAGAATCACTCTCAGAAATTTGCGCCATTCTACTCGTACTATGTACGTCAAGCTCGAAACATTACAACTGCCTTAATTACAAAACACAACCACTAGAACTTTAAAAATAGAATGTTATTAGAATTCACCTTAGTTACATTTTAAAGTTTTTGCTCTGTATGGTACGTAAAGAATAGCACTATTCCATATCTTCCCGTGGGTGTCGTAAGAGGCGACTAAGGGAGTTGCCAGAGAATGGGCAGCAGCGTTCTCTGTGCTTTTGTAACAACCGTACTGCGATCGCCAACCCGCCTGCCAAGCGTGGCGATTATGGCAAAACCCCCTAAAAGGTCAATGTGGCGACACTTGGGGGAGGCCTATGTCCAACAGTGGACGTATTTTGGGCTGAAACGACGACGACGAAATTTTAAAAATCCACGTTTAAACGTGCCCACGGCTCCTTGGGCCAAGGCCAGGACTGCAACGGCGCTGGCGCTGGCTGAGCGCGCTGTGACACGCACGCCGCGCACTCACTACAAATACGCTCAATACGGTTCCCAACATACATAGATGCGGGCTATCTGTTTCATTTTAACTATAGGTTCTCTGTGTGGTGTCGGATGTAAAGAATAGCACCATCCCATATCTTCCCGTGGGTGTCGTAAGAGGCGACTAAGGGACTTGCCAGAGAATGGGCAGCAGCGTTCTCTGTGCTTTTGTAAGAACCGTACTGCGATCGCCAACCCGCCTGCCAAGCGTGGCGATTATGGCAAAACCCCCCCTTCTTGGGGGAGGCCTATGTCCAGCAGTGGACGTCTTTCGGGCTGAAATGATGATGATGATAGGTACCCGGATGACCTTCGTGAACTTCTCGCAATATTGACTGAGGTTGCAATTTAGGTTATAACAATCCTGTATCCCCACACTAAATATTAGTGATCTAAGTGTAATGATTTTTCCTAATTAAAATAAGGTGTTTCTTGATCGATGCTAACTTTTAACGGCCAGCCGAACATTATATAACCAACAAGTAATGTTGCAAGTGTGTCGCGCGCGCCACAGTGCCAACGTTCACATCGTATCCTAGTATAGGATCCCGCTATATAACGACCTTCACCGAGCTGGTTATTGGATGAAACTTATTTTATATTAAATTTAATATGTCAATAAATATATTGCATATGGGTTGCCTAAAAAATTTCAGTCAGGACATTTTTTTTTTTTTTTTAACTTTTCACCGGTTTGGTTAATAGACAAATTCCATACCAATCGAAAGTATAAAGCCCATAGAATATGCAAACGTTAGGTTGCCTTTTCTTTTCCCGTCACAACTCTCGGGTAGGCAGGTATAAACAGGTAAATCGATACTAGTAACTTGCACCGGTCTGGTTAATGAATTAAAAAAGGCAACCTAACGTTTGCATATTTTATGGGCTGTACACTTTCGATTTATATGGAATTTGTTAATTAACCAAACCGGTGAAATGTTTCAAAAATTTTTGTTCAAAAAATTTTTTTTAATCATATCCTGGACTGAAATTTTTTAGACAACCCATATGCAATATATTTATTGACGTATTAAATTTAATATAAAATAAGTTTCATCCAATAAGCAGCTCGGTGAAGGTCCTTGTATGGCGGGATCTTAGGCCATCCGTAAACAAAGCAAGATTAAAAATAGGTACCTACATAATTATATTATAATAATGAATAAAATTTCGGGAAAAGTGATAAATTGTATAAAGTAATCAACAATTGATGCAGTCAGTATATAAAACTCCGGCAGGACTCGACATATAAAGTGATTACTCGAAGAACAAACAAACTGTTATAATTTTCAAACAAGAGCAAAAAGTGATACAAGTGACTAATCTCTAATATAAAAATAATCGCTGAATGTGTGTTGCTAAGCGCAAATCTCGAGAGCAGCCGATTTCGCTAATTCTTTTTTTTATAATATTCTTTGAAGTACGAGGATGACAAAAAACGGAGAGAATTTTTTTAAAAACTGGCCAAGTGCGAGTTGGACTCCGCACGAAGGGTTCCGTACCATTATTTACAAAAACGAGCAAAAAATCACTTTTTTTGTTTGATTTATTTTTTTGCTCGTTTTATTTGCCCTTAAATATTTATTAAATTCTGTTTTTAGTATCAGAAATACATAATCTGTAGAAATTTCAACTGGCTAACTATCACGGTTCATGAGATACAGCCTGGTGACAGACGGACGGACAGCAAAGTCTCAGTAATAGGGTCCCGTTTGACCCTTTGGGTATAGGGATAAAGTCAAAAAACAACACTTTTCTATATTTCCATGCAAAAGATTCGTAATAATACCATAAAGTTTAAGTGTTAATGGAGGGGTTTCGGGAAGGCAAAACAATTGAGTGACGATATTATCGTATAAAAAATGTTAGTCAATATTTTTCCAATAATTTGAATTATATTATTTAATTTACTCTAATTTATTATCTAAGGCATGTGAAAATGGATTTTATTTTATTATTATTTTATTTTACAATTCGTTATTTTTATTTTTTATTTTTTTTGATTATTCACGATGGACTATTTTAATTAAGTTTTTGATTACTTACTGTTTATTTTATTTTAATTATTGTGATTATGCATGGAATTAATAAAGCTATTTTGATTTGATTTTGTATGTTGCAAGGTGATGGAATAGCTACAATCGCTTGAATTTTAGATACATAATGGTAGCTATTAAGTGCATCGAAACTTTATAATTTTAACTGTTTTATCCGTGTGCGCCCCCATTAACGGCTACCCCCATTAATAATAACGTATAATTTTAATGGGAGTTGATTATTGTTGTCAGTAGTTGTCACCATTATATATCCGAGTGTTTGGAAAACGTCTTTTTTTTACTGTCTATAGGCTCGCGCTTGACCACTATCTCACTTGATGGTAAGCGATGATGTGGTCGACGGTGAAGCACGCTTGCCTAGAAGAAACCTATTCACTCTTGACTTAAATACCCCTAGATTGTAGCTATCGGGAAACAAAGACTCCGGCACGGAATTCCACACCTTAGCGGTACGTATTATAAAAGTATTCCCAAAACGTTTAGTGCGTATGGGTGGGATGTCCACGTCTCCAGTAAAAGATTCAAAAGATAATATTTCGCTAACTATCGGTTGCTTATAAAAAATCTTGTCGTAAAACTAAAAAATATACTTTCGACATTCAACCTGATAAAATAGGGACCGTCATCCTCACACTCCTTTATACTATGATTGGTATAACTCATGTTAATAAATAGAAATTACAATCGTTATCAGTATCGGAATCGGTAACACTATTATCAAGATAGAACTGACCTTTGTTTGTCTTCTTAGTGGAATTACCATCCTTCTCACTACGAGTGCACACTGATGTTAAATATCCTTTTTCACCGCACCACGTGGCCGGCCGTGCCGCATGGCGCGACGCGCGCCTCTCCGCTGCTTCGAGAACCTTCGCCAACTCCACACCGCGCTTGTAGTGCACATTCTTTTCAGCGAATAACTGAGATCGCATCTCCTCGCTGCACAGGCTCGATACGAACTGGTCGCGGGTTGCATGTTTTAGCCAGATGTTTCAAACCTTGTAAGTAAGAACGAACGCCTTGCTGCTGCTTCCTCTGCCTGAAAATATGCCTTTCGGCTATTTCTGATCTTCTCTGATCTTTCACCAGTTTAACGAGCGTATCGAAAGTCTTATCCTCTGGGTGAACCGGTGAACATAAACCGCACATTAAGTCGTAACACTCCGTACCGACCAAAGTAACCAGCGTAGCCACGTGTAAGTTTTCTTCAATGGCGTTCAACATTATAAACTGTTTAATTCGACGAACTTATGTATCCCAATTTTGGGTTCCGACTTGAAAACCTTCGACGTTTCCGATAGGCATGTTATAACTTTAAACACACGCGTAAAAATGGATATTTAATAATTTTCTCGTTGCTTATGTAATGTTCGTGACAATGAAGCACAGAGATTTAATGTAGACTGACATTTATTATAAAAAGTATGAGCTACCCTCACAACGTGTGATTATTATGCGATATATACCGTACATAAGACTAATAAGGTTTTTTACTAGCGAACTTGTTGCGCAAAGCGCCGCGACGGAATATTCTGGAAACCCACCCGCAATAACTTCAGTTTATCCGTGATCATGGCGTTTGCAACAGCGCCGAAATATCGGGAACTCATAACAAATAATAAACATGGTAAATATCCCGTTACAAGTGTTGTTGATATTCTGGAAAGTTCCAGATAAAAATAGATACCTAGTTACCTACATACTGCGACTTTGACCGCCATCTTAGTTTAAAAGCGGTCTAAGAATCTCACGCTCAATTAATATAGTACCTATTGGATAGTCGACTTGTCACTAGCTATCTGAAAATCTGTATGTGGACGTGAGGTTTTAAGAGCGTTTATACCCTACGGCATTTCATACAAACTTTCAAGTCGTTATTTTCCGAAATTACTGAATAGATTTGAATGAAACTTCCTACGCATAAGCAGTATACACTTGAAGGTTTGTATGAAATGCCGTAGGGTATAAACCGTATAAACGCTCTTTAAAAATCACCTAAGTACCTAAGCAACCTAAGTTGTTGCGGGTGACCGGCACAAAATTGTAAAAAGAATCTTAATTACGTAACGGTTTTATCTAATCTGTAGATAGTGATGTTATCAATAATAATGATCTTATAATAATTTACTTATAGTGTTATTGACCATGTCAGTTTTAAAAACTTGTATTGTTAGTGATGTTATTCTGTCACAATAAAACTTAAGTAGGTACTCATGTGACCGGAATAATATTATATATCGCCGAATCATAGATACCTTAACACCATTCGATTTTCAAAATGATATTTAGTAAATAATATTCGGAGGAGCTCGTGGCTAAATAATAAAAGCCGCACGGATCGATCTTTAAGGTTAAGCCGAGCTTGCTGAGGTTGGTCCGTGGATGGCTGACCATAATTACATACCGAGTTTCCTCCGTGCCTCGGAAAGCACGTTTAGTCATTGGTCCCGGCTGTCATTTGTAGATCTTTGACAGTCGTTACGAGTAGTCAGAAGCCAAAAAGTCTGCCATCCAGTCTTAGTAAGGTGTATCGTCTTCCCCAGTTACTGGGTTGTGGAGGTCAGACAGGCAGTCGCTTCATCTAAAATACTGGTACTCAGCTGCATCCGGTTAGACTGGAAGCCGACCCTAAGATAGTTTGGGAACAGCCTATGCAGATGATGATGATATTGATTTAGTAAATAACATTACCGGGCAAGCACCTTGAAACAAAGTAGCAGCTACTAGGTACTATTCACAACATATCACGATGTTAACTTCTGTTCTGTTGTTCCTTACAACCAAACCTAAAGGGAACAAACCAGTAGGTACTTAGCCTACTGTTAACCAAACCAATTTCCAATATTACAGTAAACAGTCATGAACTAACATCACATCTAGTTTCCAGATCAAATTAATGACATGTACTCTAGTACCAATATTGGAACCAACTTGTCTATTGGAAATTATTATTGTATAGGGCAAACAACTAAGATTTGGTAGATCGATAATTCTATCGGTACCTACTTAATAATGAATGAATGAGTAAACGAATCTAGACATTTGAAAACTGATTTAATAATAAATTAGCGACGGAAAGTCACCAGTTCATAGCGTAGACTAAACTGTGTCCACCACTGCTGGGAACCAGGAATGTCTACGAGGCAACCACTATTTATTATGATTAACTTTTATATAAATTAATGTTCTACAAGAATTATTAATTAGATTAAATAATTTCTAAATAAAAGATGTATTTATAGTTATTAGTGACATATTACAAATGCTACACGATAACAATAAAATTATAGACATTCTACTTACATAAAACATGAATATTATTTATAATTAGATCAATATTAATTCTTAAGAACAATAGTAAGTATTATACTATAGTAGGTATTTTTATAATTAATGAGATCAATTTTAGATGCTTAATATCAGTATCTTAAATTATTTCCTTTGTTCAAAAAACACAATCCCTTTATGCAGGTAATTAATTATTAAAAGTGGAAGTTCTTAGAAGCATTTTCATTACTAATATAGTATTTTATTGTTTATGTATTCATATTTTCATATTTATATTTGGTTTCGTAAATTCCATATTATTTCATAATGTCTGATATTTAAAAGAGGAAAATTTTTCATTTTGCTCGTGTTGTCATCTAAAAATTCCTTTACTGAGTAGTATGCCTGGATTGAGGTCTGTTTATTTTGTTTTTGTTGTGTCTAAAAGTGTATCTTGTTTGTGTTTCTTCGCAAGTGGTGTAAAAATCTGGGTAATTTTTATCAAATTTTACATAATTCTAAATTGTATAAACATGGAGTATTTTGTGTGTTTGGAAGTGTGGTTTGCAGCTATCTGTTTGCTCAATATTGGTTATTACTCGAATTAACTTCTTTTGTAAAATAAATAACGTTTGTGAGTCTGTACTGTTTTCCCAAAGCATGACCCCATAGATGAGCCATGCCTGGGCCATATGCATAGTAAGTAACAAGTGCTGTTTGCAGATCGGTTGTTTTTTTTTAATTTCGCTTGGGCATGCAAATTTTGATTTTGACATAAGTTTCATTTAAATTAAAACACTGTATAACTGTTGATAACTACTTAAAATCATAGTACCACCAAGTTTCAATAATGTCAAAATCAATCACATGTTCAAAATATAGGTATTTCCCGCTAGTCCTCTCGGGTTTTATTGCCTATATTTATGCATGCCCTTATTCGGTGCTAAAAATTCTATACAGTCATTTTTTCCATTTAAATGTTTGTGTAACTTTATTGGCTGAAAATTGTAAAAACCTCTTTTCAAGAAGGTTCTGTAAGATGTATTTTAACGAAACTAACAGATGTTGCTATCGAGGCTTGTTTAGATATATTTCTGTTTTTCTAACTATATAACATCACGTCTGATAGTGGGTAGGTAGAGGTGTGTGTGTGTTGGTGTTCTTAAACCAACATATGTTGAAGTCCTATATAATAGGGAGTAAGCATCAGGCGGTAAAATCTTCATAACTTACTATATATTATGGTAGTAATAGAAATGAGCGTTTAATATGTGCATTAGTATAATGCGCAATAGCGTTCTCTGTGCTTTTTGTAACAGCGTTCTCTGTGCTTTTTGTAACAGCGTTCTCTGTGCTTTTTGTAACAACCGTACTGCGATCGCCAACCCGCCTGCCAAGCGTGGCGATTATGGCTAAACCCTCCAAAGTGTCATTGTGGCGGCACTTGGGGGAGGCCTATGTCCAGCAGTGGACGTCTTTTGGGCTGAAATGATGAATGATGATGATGAATAGAAATGATTCTTACTACTAGTAATATAAATCATAATTTCAATCTTTGTTTTTGTCTGTGCTTTTCCGAAACATCATCATTCTCTTGCCCTTATCCCAATTCATTTGGGGTCGGCGCAGTACGTCTTCTTCTTCCATACCTCTCTATTACTTGTCATCTCATGAGATACCTCCTTTCTTGCCATATCATTTTTCACACAGTCCATCCATCGTTTCTTTGGTCTTCCTCTACCCTTATACCCATCCACATTCATACTCAAAACTTTCCTCACGACATTATCCTCATCCCTCCGCATCACATGCCCATACCACGACAACCTATTTCCACGCATCTTTTCAGTCACCGGCGCCACTTTCAGACTTCCTCTAATGTACTCATTCCTTATTCTATCCATTCGCGTAACACCACACATCCCCCTTAGCATTCTCATCTCAGCCACATGCAAGTGCCTTTCATTCATCCCTTTTGTGGCCCAACATTCTGACCCATACAAGACAGCAGGTCTAACCATTGTTTTATAAATCTTCCCCTTAAGTTTAAGGGGAATGCGGGAGTCGCAGATAGTTCCCGTGACCTGCCGCCATTTCATCCATCCAATGTTTATTCTGTGCTTAACACTACGATCTATTTCGCCATCGCTTTGCACGAGTGAACCGAGATACCGAAAGTCGGAGCAGACAGGAAGAAACGCGCCATCTAGCGCTATGACTCCAGGACTGGAGAGACCGCCGAAATCGCAGAACATGTATTCGGTTTTAGTTCTGCTGATTTTCAGGCCAACATTCTCCAGCTTCTGTTGCCATTTCTCCAATCTGCTCTGGATCTCTGGTCCATCTTCACTAACAAGAACAATGTCGTCGGCGAACAGCATGCACCAGGGTGCCTCTTCCTGTATGTCCGACGTCAAAGCGTCCATAATCAACAGGAAGAGGTAAGGACTCAAAGCCGACCCTTGATGCAAGCCTACAGCCACACTGAACTCGTCGGTGTTGCCAGCAGCTGACCGGACGTAGGTACATGCTGTGCTTTTCCGAAACACTTCTGAATCAAACTACCGTTTCAATTCCAGTGAAATTCGGCACAAAAGTAACTTACCAACCGAAAACGAAACACCAAATGCTTTTTATCCCGGATGATTAAAAACTTTTCACGACACATCTTTTGAAACATCTATCAGCGCCTTGGCGTAAAAACTGACTCGTATGCCGTGATGGCAAACGCCATGTCGCTGTCATGCCCTGATTATTCTACGCCCTTGAGTGTGCGTCTTGCGTGTTTATCAAAAAGTCAAAAGTGACAAGCTATCAAGTCGAAACTTTTAAAAGCGATTCATATTTGTCGATCACCCCTAAATTGACAATCACTTATATAAATAAATTCTTGATTTCATTTAGCCCTGTCTATGTTATCTTTAAGTTGGTAACAATTAAGGCAAGAAGGCTTTTTTACATTGTGGCAAGTGGGTTTCGTGGCAGGTTATATAAGGAAACAACGCTACAACATCATCATCTTAATGTTTACGCGGCGTGTAAACGACGGAAACATTCAGTTTGTGTAAATAACCTGCTGGTATGCGTTTTAGTAAACAACCAGCAGCTGATCTCATGGTTTTGATAGAAACTAAAGAATTATGTGATTATGCACAGAAGGAGACATTTTGATTTTTAGGCCACATTAAAGTTGAATAATAATCTATAATGTATATATATATACTAAAAATAAAGTTGAAGAGTTTGTTTGTTTGCTTGAACGCACTAATCTCAGGAACTGCGGGACCGATTTGAAAAATTATTTCAGTGTTAGATAGCCCATTTATCGAGGAAGGCTATAGGCTATGTATCATCACGCTACGCGCTACGCGCTACGCGGCGCAGCAATGAAAAATGTTGCGAAAACGGGGAAAATGTGACGCAGACGAAGTTGCACGGGAGAACTAAATTATACACATACGCCTTTCTAAATACATTATGCAAATGATGTTGAAAATCGTATCGAAATACATTTTAAGTTTAGAAGAACAACGTCTATCTGTCGTAATTTGCAGACACATTTGTCTCAATTCTCATTTTCGCAAGCTTCCGCACGCGGTTTCGATCGCGCCTAAGAAAAATATCATAAAACACGTGGTATAGTTCTGATCAAACTTTATGTCGGCTTGGAACTTCTAACTTGTAAAACTGCTCAGACAACAATTTAGGTATCAACGATTGGCTGTATAATAATTATGCAGAACTTCAGTTGCAGCTAACTTCTTACGACTTTTATTCGCTTCCTTGACCTTATTATACTATTGAGGATCGTGTAATGTCATTGCTTTTTGAGATTTTAGTATTATTTATTTATTTGGTTAGCCAACAATTGTTTACACAGTACATTTATAATTTTGTTGTACCTGCATATAAAAGTGTAACAATTAATTATATGCTAGCACCACATGCACAATTTTTGGTTATACACATTCTTATCACACAGTTAAACATTGTTTTAACATAAAAATCTAAATTATTATTCAGTTTTCATATTAAAATGTTAAATAATGAGGTTTTATTCCGTAGCCTATTTTTTGGCCAAAGAATCAGCATTGCCATCCAATGTGGCAATGCGGCCAGCCTTCTGGGCACTTTTCCTGTTGACAGCGATGTGGACGAATTTTTTGACGCCCTGTAATTTTGATACTTGTAGGTACTTACATATTTTTTATTATTATTTTATATTTATTTTTAATTTTTAAATAATGTACACATGTAATGTATAATAAATGTTTTTTCTTTCAACTACGAAGTAATGTTATCATTAATCACTACAAAACCGATCACAAAGGATGTCTTTTTGCTAACAGTGCAGAAAAGTTATATGAAATCTCAGTATTGCAATGTTTTTCATTACTGCACTGTTTTAAATTTTAAATTTAGAATTAAATTTACCACAGAGGTTTAACGCCTTATCATGTGTAATGATTACTCCGTCGACCAAGCCGATCATCAACCATGCATAGAATATTTTAAGGATTGGCTAGGTCTATTCGCTCGCTTCGCTCGCTTAAACGACCCCGCATCCCCTTCGTGCTGTGTAGGTGTATGTCCTCGAGCCAATAGGACTATTTTGAGTAATATTGTAACTGATATTGTGGACAGACTGGTTGTCAGACTTTCGGGCCACTGACTACGTTTAACGACTGTCAAAGATCGACTTAACGTGCTTTCCAAGGCATGGAGGAAACTCGGTATATAATGGGTGGGCCAATTCACGGACCAACTACAGCCAACCAACAACAGGGATAAAATTTCCATTGGGGGCCGCTGATTTGGAAGTTCACATTTTTTTTGTAGATAGTACTCATAAATAGAGAGGTTTTCACAAATTATCAAGTGACGAGAATTCACGGTTTACGAGATATAATTGTTTAAAGTTTCCAGACAAATGAGAAAATAACAAGAAATTTGCAATTTTGTGGTTGGATAAATTGTCATGGTAGACGTCAAAGTTGTCATTTCACGTTCCGTTGACGGTAGAGGTGTATTTTAAAGGCTTTTATTTAATTTGTCATATTTTTACTTAAAAATATTGACAAAATAAATTTTGTGTGTAATTAGTGTGCACAATAACCGTGCTGTATTATGCACTAACATTTACTTTTTTACACAAAAAATAACGAATTTTGTTTACACTGTGAACGGAACGTGACGGCATTTTGTTTTATAGCGTTTTTTTATCTGTAAATAACCCACTGATTGTATGTGTGTACAATAGGCAATGTTACTTTTGCTACCAGGAGAATTTGGATGCTAGAGCGAGCGAAGCGAGTTCTGGACTTGGGGCACCCCCACTCTGACAGGTTTGGTTCGAGGGGGATGACGGGGTCTTAGTTCGCTCGCTCCACTCGCTCACTCGACCCATCCCCTTCGTGTTAGGTTACTGTAAACCCTGCAGACAGAAATAGGAGCCCCGCGTAGCGGGCTACGTCAACTACGCTTTTCAGGCGAATATAAAATGTTTTGAGGTTGGGTTATCATCCAAATGCTCCTGGTAGCAAAAGTAACATAGCCTACAGTTGTAGTAACAGCGCCGGAGATAAGGCGGGGAGATAGGGAGATAGGGCGGGAGAGGCCAGCTCTCCCCCAGTATGACTAAATAGCGCTATTCTAACCTAAAAACTTTAACCATGAATATCTCCATAACCATGGCGCTGCACCGGGTTTGGATGGTACAGGAGGTAGCCCCGTCCCCCCAATCCCCCCTCGCCCCCGTCCCACCCCATAAATCGACGGCCCTTAATGGAAATTTACCCTTTAGCTTAACTTCAAATGCAAAACCCATTATTATGGAAAAATGAAGAAAGATTAGTTATAGGTACTTACGCTAAACCTCAATAATTGATTCCACAAACTAACTTCAAGAACTACTCTTCTCAGATCGTCACTAAGGATTCCATTGTGAACACTGTTTGAGAACTCTGAGGCCGACAGAACGCGAGCCTCGCCGCTGAGTTCAGTCACCGTTTATTTTTTAACAGAACTGACTTATGTACGTATATTGAGTAAGGCATTTCTAACATGGAGCTACTGAAAATGTACTGCTATTCTAAAATCCAAATGTCAACTTCATCCTTTTAAAGGTACTTACTGGTTTACCTACTCCCAATTTAACTACAGAATAGCAACTTATTTTTTTGCTAGGTATAATAAATGTTATATCTGAGCACGAGAGTTATATTTAGACACCTTTCTCTGTATAATTCTAGCTGTCCCGCGCAACTTCGTCTGCGCCACATTTTCCCCGTTTTCGCAATATTTTTCATTGCTGCTCCGCTCCTATACAGCGCCATCTATTAAATACTTACTCAATCCAGTCATCAGATACCGCCATCTGTTAGAACGGTTTCAAGCTAACAGATAATTGTGACTTAATTTGCAATAAAATATTATTGCGACTATAAATTGTAAACTATCCTATCTTTAAGTTGGATCAAACGGTACACGGTGTGCAAATTTGATAAAAATTGGTTAAAATCGGTTAATTAGCTTAGGAGTCCATCTTGGATAAACACCGTGACGCGTAATTTACATAATATATAGATTGTGCATATGTGACCCAGCGTCTGTAATTCTTGATGTCAAGATAAAATATAGATTTATTGATCTATTAGGTGCTTTACCTTTGGTTTGCTTGGTGTGTAGTTCAAAATCAGTACTAAAGCGGCCATCTTGTTTCCTCAAAAGCTTTCCTTTATAATTTAAGCACCAAATGATGATGATGATGAATGATGTGCATATACTTTTGAAAACCACTACGTGTTTGCATACTAAAATATGTATAAGCCAAGCGGCAAGGAAATAGCGTGGCGGACTTCCCATGGCGCGTCACTGCTGACGCTTTTATTGTTGCGAAACAGCATACGAGTAGTGGTGTCCTGTCCCTTGGTGGTAAAATTGATTCGATTAGCAGGTTTCATCTTGAATAATTTAGTCCAGTCATCTAGTACTCTGTGTCTTGGTGACAGTGAATCTCCATTTAAAAACTGTGCAACCTAGCGATTTAACTTTACTCATGGCTATAGGCAGAAAGATTTTTAATTAAACCGCATTCATAGTTACGAATTTTTGGAAACTTTTTTTAGCTATTTTATTTGTGACTTCAAAATCATGTCAATTGCAGTCTAAAATTAACAGAATTTGCATTTCATTAAAGCTGATATTCATTCATTTAACAATAACGTCAGTGGAAACAAAGGTTTTAGACATGCTTTTCTTTCTTTTAAGGTTGGCGTTTTACGGCTTTGAAACAAATATATCATCAACCTTAGGCTTATGGAGAAAAAAAGTGTTTTAGGAACTCATTATTTTTCAAGAGCTGTCCACAGATTTCTCCCCCCCCCCCTTCCCCACACAGTTATCATCATCATCATCATTTCAGCCCAAAAGACGTCCACTGCTGGACATAGGCCTCCCACAAGTGTCGCATTGACATTTTGGGGGGTTTTGCCATAATCGCCACGCTTGGCAGGCGGGTTGGCGATCGCAGTACGGTTGTTACAAAAGCACAGATAACGCTGCTGCCCATTCTCTAGCAAGTCCCTTAGTCGCCTCTTACGACACCCATGGGAAGATATGGGGTGGTGCTATTCTTTTCGTCCGACACCATACAGAGCAACACACAATTATACCTTAAATTTATTTTTTTCAACTCTAACTCACATATACACCTTGTACATCTAAATTTCAACTGTGTGGCAATCAAAATGGCTGTGGCATACGGATGGACAGACAGACAGACATACGGACCCGGCAAATCCATTTAGCTACGGAACCCTAAACAATACAAGAACTTTGTACTATCTAATCATGTTACTGAACAGCTGCACTATTATTTCCCATACTATTATCTTAATGAGTTGTCGATACATATATCTACATAACCGGTCATATCGATTTAAAAAACTGTGCAATACCCGCATTCGATTTCCGTAATTAAGAGCGCACCGTGTTGGTATCTATGCGCTCCGTTTATGTGTGACTCGCGACGCTCCGGGAAAAGCGGCGGCTCTAGTTATAATGGGCGGAACGCGCGCTAATTTAGGTATTTCCTTCATAATATTATTAAACAAATACACATTTTGAAAATCTAAAATGTATACGTTATAGAAAACATGTAGTTTTGTTATTATTTTAAAGCTGGTGACCTTCCGTGAAGGTTTTACGCCGTACTGAGGATTTATTTTCTTTTTTAAAGATTACTTTGGCATTATTATTTATCGAGAAAACTACAAGTAATCGTGTTTTTAAAGTGTATGATTTATAGAGTGAATCCTTGAATTTCTTACAAATTAACTTCATAACTAAAGGTTAAGTAATAACGATGCAGCGAGTGATCAAACGAACGGAATTATTTCGAAGTTTTGCTCGGTGCGCCCTTAACAAAAACTATTCATCATCATTTCAGCCGAAAGACGTCCACTGCTGGACATAGGCCTCCCCCAAGAAGGGGGGGGGGGTTTGCCATAATCGCCACGCTTGGCGCCTCGGGTTGGCGATCGCAGTACGGTTGTTATAAAAGCACAGAGAACGCTGCTGCCCATTCTCTGCTAAGTCCCTTAGTCGCCTCTTACGACACCCACGGAAAGACATGGGATGGTGCTATTCTTTACGTCCGACACCATACAGAACAATATGCAACACAACAAACAAACACTAACAAAAACAACAACAAAAACTATTATTCCTTTCCAACTACCGAGCCTTCAAACCGCATTTTAGTCCTAATATAAAAAATATCTAAATATTTGAAACCCCACACTACTAATTTCAACACCAACTGTACTTGAACAAGCCCTAAACTATGTAATGTCAATACGTCTAAGTATTTAGTACATATCTAAAGTGTTTTACAAAAGAAAAAGTAAAAATTAGTAAAGGATCACTTAATACGTAATTAAAAAACATTATACAGGATTGCAACCAGAAATAAATACATTGTATAAGATTTATGATCCTTCGCAATTGGAATAAATGATTCTATTCTATTCTGTTCTATCAAGGTGACTGTATTTCTGCCGGGGCAGCGGTTGAGTGAAGCTAGGAACTTTGGCCGAGTTGTTTGTTTGGCTTAGTTCTCGCCGTGGTGGTGTGAACAGTCAGTGATTTATTATTAATTTATGTATCTCTTCTGCGCACACGGGACTAACAATCTTTTATACACGCGGTGACACATCACGCTATACATTTCCAATATAACATGGCCTCGCGTTGTTTAGATTTCTCATACAAAGAGAGATCCGCATAAACTGGTATTATATAGTTTGATTGCTCGCCGTGTATACGTCACAACTGGAGTACGAATCGACATTGAATTATCTAAACTAATATTATAAAGGAAATATATAATATTATAAAAGGAAAGATTTGATTGTTTGTTTGTTTGCATTGAATAGGCTCTGAAACTATACTGGTCCAATTTAAAAAAATATTTCTGTGTTAGATAGCCCATTTATCGAGGAAGGGTATAGGCTATATATCATCACGCTACGACCAATAGGAATGGAGCAGCAATGAAAAATGTTGCAAAAACGAAGTTGCGCCGGACAACTAGTTTCTTAATAAATCAAAAAGACCGGCAATATGGGATCTTCATTCTCGAATAGTCGGAAAATAATCTCTCAAACATTCTTAATTTGGGATATATATATCGCTGGATGCGAGTCGCACGGGACCGATCAATGTGGCGACACTTGGGGGAGGCCTATGTCCAGCAGTGGACGTCTTTCGGCTGAAATGATGATGATGATGATGATATCGTTACGAATTTGAGTCGGTCACTTAATTTAATAGGATGAACCCAATACTGCCTGTTTCTTTTCATTTATTGAGCCAGCACAGTACCTAAATATAGTATTCCTTTGCCTAATTCCATTTCCAAACATTTGACGCTATCCACGCACGCCAATTGCTCACCGTTCTGTCTGAATGCATAATACAATTTTGCCGTTCCAAACCGAACGGCTCCCGCATGTCTATACGAGCCCTTAGCTTCATGTGATACATGTATTAGACATCTTTAAATTACACGAGGCAGTCCTAAGGACTACCGGCAGAAGAGACAACTCAAAAAAATTGAAATTACTGTGTTATTTTTTTAATTTTATAATCAATTATTCGTATGAATTATTTAAATTTAATAGTTTGTAAATTGAAATTATTAAAATTTGTCTGGTTTTCACATCTATTGGTACTCCGAGCAATAATTATATAATTTTTATACAGTTTTTAAAATCAAATATTTATGTTGAGATAAATAAGCTCAATACAAATAATCAGGCTGCTATACTACGCGCCGCTAGTCTAGCGCAAAACGTCACGCAGGAGCATGTTGATGTCATCGGGGTCGCGAACCAAAAGATTTTTCCCCTACCGAAAATCGCTCAACGCGGCTTAAGAACTTTTCACTTCAAAAATATACTGTCATAAGAGTGTAAGTCGTATTAAAACGTTGAATGGGAAACAGAATCTATTCCAGTGAAGAAACTAAATAGATAGATAAATATAAATAGACAAATCATTTATTTAGTGCACACAAAAGACATAGCACATCACACAGAAGCACAATGAAATGACATAGATTACATAACAATACCTTTAAAAAAAGCTCTCATCATCATCATTCATCATTTCAGCCCAAAAGACGTCCACTGCTGGACATAGGCCTCCCCCAAGTGTACATAAGGGGGGTTTTGCCATAATCGCCACGCTTGGCAGGCGGGTTGGCGATCGCAGTACGGTTGTTACAAAAGCACAGAGAACGCTGCTGCCCATTCTCTAGCAAGTCCCTTGGTCGCCTCTTACGACACCCACGGGAAGATATGGGATGGTGCTATTCTTTACGTCCGACACCATACATAGCAAAAAAACTCTAAATCTTTCAAAATACTCGAATTATATATTTATAGAATGTTATTAATTAATATAGCCATTGAATATCAAAAATATACAAGTCTGTTTCTTAAAATACAATATTTTACCTAATAATATTGCAATGTACACGTTAGATAGGTGTTTTGCAATGCCGATTGTATTGATAACTTGACCAGACAAAAATTATGGAAAGGTTGTTAATAACCTAGTTAATTTTGTAGTTGGTTTGTTAAGCAATAAGTGTGTTGTTCAGTGGTGTTGTTGATTGATTTGTTATTTTAGTCTTGTTTTCGAAATAAAAAATTTTCATCAGGGTTTTTCTTTATACAACGGTTCAAAACGGTTGATGTCGAGGCTTAAGGTGGAAGCGACATTATATATATGATGGCTACCTTGCCATAATATTTTTATCAACATATAACGTGTCACTGACCTATTAACAAACAACGCAAGAAAAATTTAAATTACGCGGGCTGCCCTGTCGCTTCCAGCTTAAGCGAGGTTTAAAACCACTACCGCAAGAGAGTGGTCAGGAGTTAGCAGAGATGTGACTTATCTAAGATACAAGTATCTGAAATACAGATACAAGATATGTATTTCCATCTTGTATCTAAGATACTTTTAAAAAAGCATTTTGTATCTTGCATCTAAATATATTTTGTTTGGTATCTTAGTATTTAATAAATAATTTTTCTGATAAAATACTTTTAGTAATATGTTAGTAGACCTTCATTGCGTACTACTGTCATTATTAGTCCAACATCACATTGATAGATGGTAACTTTTTCTTTCTACTAATGTCATACATATGCAAGCACTGACCTGTATCTATACAAGATACATGTCAGTGTAAGCAAGGCAATGAACATCAATGAATATATTTGAATGCGCCCTTCGCGAGATCAAAAAAACTACAGACCTTAAAACTGCATTAGTAACGCGTATTACGCGTACGCGTAATACGCTTTGAATGGCTGAAGTACGGTGTCATATTATGAGATTATGAGGTAACAGCACTGACGCGCCCACGCTATTTACTCTACAAAAAAAACTTCTTAGAATCTTAGTGAATTAATAATAACATTAATGTCAATTGTATTGTCAAAATAAACTTAAATTCATTAAAACAAAACCTTTTAAAACAAAAGTATTTTCATCTTAAGAAGTATTTAGAAGATACTTATTTTGTATCTAGTATTTCAGATACTTACTATTCTCGAAAGGATTTTGTATCTGGTATAACATATGAAATACTTAATTTAAAAGTATCTTGTATTTTGTATTCCAGATACTTTGTACAGGGTATTTTGTACATCTTTGGGAGTTAGCCCCATTGAATATAAAAAAAAAACACAAACGGCAAACGGAAAGTCTAATACAAACGGCAACCGCAGTGCCTCGACTTCTTTCAATGTGCTCAATGAAAACGCCAATAAGCTGCGATGTCGCAAAATCTACGCGGTAGCGTTTTCGTAAAAGTATGAAGACGATGTTTCTATGTATGAACCCGCTGAGTGAGGTTCACAATGAACCATACAGAATAACTTTACGGGCACCAAAATTCAAATTGTTTATTTCTATAGTCAAATCTAAATATAGTATTAAAAGTATTTTGTGTTGAATTTAGGACAAACATAGACCATAGAACCACCAACCATACATGGGTATAGACTATAAAAGCAGTTTTGTAAGCCTGTTATGTTTAATTTTTTTACAATAAAGTTCTATTCTATAGAGATTGCGAGTCCCGCAGACGTGGGAGTTCGTAATTTAAAGTTGGCGCGAATAGGAAATACGTACGGTAGTTGCTTTTGCACTATTCATGCAGAAATAAACGTACACGTGGTAGTGAAAATTTCTTTGATGACTCGTTAACGAACCAACTGCGGTTAATTTGAAAACGTGGCACTATCACATCATGTTTTACTGAAAAATATTTGACAGCCAACCTTCGATCGAAGCAGCCAACCCATTTTTTTAATTCTTATTATTCATCCTAATTTGTCAAAAGTGAATTATTCCTCTTTTTTGTTCTGTATGGTGTCGGACGTAAAGAATAGCACCATCCCATATCTTCCCGTGGGAGTCGTAAGAGGCGACTAAGTTACTTGCCAGAGAATGGGCAGCAGCGTTCTCTGTGCTTTTGTTACAACCGCACTGCGATCGCCAAACCGCCTGCCAAGCGTGGCAAAACCCCCTTATGTCAATGTGTCTTTGGGGGAGGCCTATGTCCAGCAGTGGACGTCCTTCGGCTGAAATGATGATGTTGAATTATTCCTATATTTCTACTTTTCTCAGTAACTAAGCTGCATTCAAATAGGTTCTTTTTTGCTTTACTTGAAGTCCAGATACTGTCACAAATTACAAAAACAGGTGAGTGGTATTTATACAGTTATCATTTTGTGAGTAAAGCTTACCCCTGCAGGGGTTTGTAGACAGGGGCGTCCCCTCTCACTGGGGAGCAAATATCGATCGGTCGAATAAGCCTAACGTAAGTATACGTGTACTTCACTACCTACCCCAAATAATCTGTCTGGTCGGAAGTGTTGTGATCTCATGACTTTGAAATTCGAATGCTGTTTGCTATGTGTGTGTTGGTGCTGAAATTTAGTTTTTTTAAACAAATTTTGTTAATCGAACGATGACGAAATGTGAAGGCGCGTATTTTAAAACAAATGAGTTCGCTTTTGTACTGTGCTCCCGTTTGGTAACTTTCCCATTTGGACAACTAAACAAAAGACGTGCAAAACAAGTGGGTAAAAACAGTGCCATTTCGTAACTATTTTAATCTTCATACATTGAGTCTCGTTTCGTAATCCATGAATTTCAACAGTTTTTTGTACGGTACAGTCAACTCCCAAAGTTACAGAGAAACTTCTTGTTGATGTTGCTATTTTTTGTCTCTTTCTGGCACACTGACACACAAATCTTTGTTACGAGAGAACTCAATTTAGAATATTAACGGAAAGTACCAGGAGAACAGAATCATGATGATGTTGGTGCCCTGTCTTTTATCTATTCTATCGTAAGAATTTACTAAGATTTTGTACTCATATGTCATGAAATACATCCATTAATTTATGCATGCCTAGTCATTTTCGTTAGGAATTCCCCAAAAAGGCTGTTCTGTTATAATTTATGACTTTTTATTGCAATGTTATTATTTTTTAAATATGTTTGTAAGTGTAGTTAGTTGGTTTAAGTATAATTAGAATTATTTGTTTACTTAGTTATATTATTGTTTTCTTTTCTCATAGTAGGATGGTTTATTTTTGTGTACCCATTTTGTTTGGGTATTAAAGGTAAGTTAAAAATAAATAAGAGTTTACAGTTTATTAATTGTGGTATTTCTTAGTAGGTTAGATAAGGTAGGATTACCAAATGGGAATGAATACACGCATACTCAAAAGGTTACGAAACAAGACTGAATGTATGAAGATCAAAATAGTTACAATTCGACACTTTTGTGATGGTATTTTGTTTAGTTGTCGAAATGGAAAAGTTACCAAATGGGATGTACTCGAATATTTGAATGGGTTTCCAAAAGAACCTTAGAATAGCGCTTCAGTTCTTTCTCAGAAATGTTAGTTCAGACAAAAACAAGCGAAAGATAACCTTATTATAACAACAATGACGATCATTGTACCACAGACTTGTCAGTGGCAGCAATTTAAAAACCACTTTATGATAACCCGAACAAAGATCACTATGATTTTAACGGTGATGCAGGACTGCACAGATTCACCAATCATAAAACGATTGCACCTATTGCTCTGTCACTCTTTTTTTTTACGTGTATTCCGTGCCGCCATTGAAAAAGGATTTACAAATAAGTTTTTAAAAAACTTATGTGAAAATGTTATATATCGTTTAGTAAACATAATGTAGTGTGGTGCTTTACAAATATTTTCAACCATTGCTACAATTTACCTACATCAATGAGCTTTCTGTTCTATTATCAACAGTCGATCAATCACTAATTACCACTTTCGGTACTAATTATTAACTCAAATAATCTTGCCATCACGTGAATTTCATTTTCAATACAATATTAAATTAAGTTTTAATTAATAATGACATCGCGTTGTGCATACAATTAAATTATACATAATTGATGCAGTGTTTCAATTATGATTTTGACATTTGCACGATTTAAACCTCTTTGCAATTATGGTAATGCTGCCAGCCTTCCTGTGGGCACTTTTCCTGTTGACAACGATGTGGACGTTTTTATGCCCAGTAATTGTTTTCCCATTTTGTAACTTGTAAATATTTTACTATTTTTTACATCTATTTGTAGTTTGTAAATAATGTACCCCTTTAACCCATTTTCAATTAAAATTAGGCAACAACAAAATGTAGTAAAATGTAGCGTAGATAGCAAACAGTATTTTTTTATAATTCGCCTCTTCGATCCCACTGCTGGGCAAAGGCATCCCCCGTTCCAAAAAAGGATTGTCGCCATCCTCTAGGCGATCACTAAATCTACCCCAATTACGTGCATGATAAGAAATACATGTAACAGTATTCATAGATAACGATCATAACTTAAAAGCAACAGACAAGAAATTTTAAAGATTAGTGCTTAAGAATGAGAAAAAAATGATAAAAGCGCTTGCTTAGGGACCTGCGTACCTAGTTAAGCGTTACCAAACTTGGAATAAGTGACAACGGATAAACTATCAATCGTAAACCTCTGTTCCACGAAGAGTAAAAAATCAAATGATCTATAAACATCTTTAGAAACTTAAGAACTTCGCTAATATCGGAATCTCGTTCAAGTATTTGTTCCGAAGAAAAAAGAAAGGAAACTCCCGATCATTGAACGTTTTCTACGACTGCACCGGAAACTTCCTCAAGGGTGCTCGAGCCCAAACTAATACGATTCGAGAGTAATATTTGAGCAAATACCACCTACTTGTGGTATAGTATACTTGTGTCTCAAAAAACTCACGTACCTCCACGTGAGTTTTACGAGAGCAATCTAAATATCCTATCAGGAAACTAGGGAAGTGCAAGCTACTTTTCGATCCATCGATACAACTATTATAAAGACGGAACGCTGTTTCAAGCTTCCAAGGTTTTTAACGAAACTTACACAATCGCTAACGGGATATCTTTCGTGATTATCAATAAATGTGAGCTCCCGATATTTCGACGCATTGCAAACGCCTTGATCGCGGAATGACAAAATAAAGATACATGAAAAAAAAATGAAAGAAAATACAAATTAAAGAATGATAAGTAAGTCACAATAATATATAATCACCGAAGTTATTCCGGACCTAAGTGGCAGATTAAGTTTAAAGAGATAACGTTTGTGAGTTAAGATGTATGATTTTATCTTCGATACTGCTCAACCGATTTCAAACAGTTAATGTACCAGAGACAGTGTAGTACTATTACTGAGTGCCATGGAACATATTTATTCGACCAGTACCAAGCGTAGCCCTATAAGATAGATTTGAAGTGAAATTAGAGCATGAATCTTTTTGCTTTGGAACTCGCAAACTGAAGTTTAACAAATCAAATGCATACGGAAGAGTAAATGTGTTCGAAGTTTTTAAAAATAAGGTGTTTCTAAATATGTATGTACCTTTATGCTTGGAAACATAATTATATTACAATCTTCAACTTTTCCTCTGCCTCAAAAGTGTGCTCACACTGGTAGCAAGACTAATGTTTTATTTTAATGTCATTAAAGTATTGTTTATAATTCAAACGAAAACCTAACCTATTTTGTCAAAAAAATATTTCTCACCGTGTTTATTTGGGCTTCACACGTCAAATGCGATGTTAGCCATGCAAAACAGTGTTTGCTATCGTGCTGGAAGTAGTGTGGGGGACCACGCAACTGGTGTTGCCAATTACGCTTTTAACCGTCACATCCTGGCCGCTACAATATCAACATTTGCTATCCAGCCCTTTGCTGCCACACAAACAGTCTCTGGTTACTCAGCTAACTCGATGCTAGCAACACGTTATATTAGGAGATCCTTTGAAAGTCTGACTATAACGGTTATTTTTAAACGAGACGTTTGTTTATAAAATTGCATATAATATTACATGGAAATACGACCGACGAGCTTTTGATATATTTATTTGTTGCTCGCAGTGAGATGCGCTTGTGGAGTAATGCCTTAAACGTTTAAAACGTTTTTTTTCCCACTGAAAACCAATGCTATTCGATTTGTAAGTTTATTTTTCATTACTCAAGTATGAGTAATGAAAAGTCAGAGTACTGAAAGTGGTCTGAAGTTGCCTGAGGAGTGGGATGAAAGTAATACTTTTCATCCCTAGGGAGAATCGCTTTCAATTTACAGATGTCAAATTATTAAAAAAAAAACTAGTTTTATTTACACATGTTTATTGAACCATGTTCCAACTTTCTACGCAGCCACGATGTAAAATTGAAGTAACTTAAAGTAAAGTATTGATTAAAGAATATATATTTTTTAAATAACTTTATTATAATTTAGTTTCAACAATTTCTTTACAATAACATATAGTTGGGCAAAATATTTACCATTTTTTCTATGATGAAAATGAAAAATAATGGCTGAATAGCTCGCAATCCGAAACAAAATTTACAAATTTTTTCTTTAGCTAATTCATGTTTTTATTTTTACTTTCCTTGTATTCGTAATGAAAAGCACGGTGTTTACCTCGGGTTAAAGACTTATTTAGTCCCTCGAACTATTGGCGCCCATCTCGGCGCTAAATAAGTTGCTTTCATCCCTAGGATAACAATGTACTATTACAGCACAGTGCTGTAAAATTATCACGTTATCATATTTATATATATATTTATTTACTAGGTAATGGAAGTAATTACTATCTTTCGAGAAATTTATAAACGACTGTCATCAACTGCCCGAAGTACAAAAACCTATAATACTAAAATATACTTAGTAGAAACCAAAGTATCGCCCTGATTATGCCTAAATATTAAAAACGTGGCCAATTATGTGACCTTTGTAGCCTCTAAAGCTACAAAATACTAACAGTGTTAAAAATGGAGAATTTTTCAAACGAACCGAACCGGTAAAAAACTGCATTGAATAATTTGCGCTATCTACAAACTGGCAGCTATTAATTTACCGGACATCTCCAGCGTAGCGTTCGATTTTAAAAAGCGTCCCATTTAGGTTGAAAATACTGTAGTATCGGAAAATATTGGCTATTAGCCTATAATATGCAGATAATGCAAAACTGTCTGGTCTTTCTAACTGCAATATTGTATCTAGGACACATACTAACTTCATAATGACCGGTTTTATAAGAATAATGTAGTTTTAATATTGTTGCCAGTATCTAACCTCCTGCTATGTCACTTTTCTAATAAGGTGGCAATATTTTAGAGGCTAGCAACACAGCTTTAGAAAAAAAAATGAGAACTTAATATTGTTTTAAAAATGGAACGAAAATGGACGGTTTAAAAAGGTGGTTGTTTAAATTAAGTGTCCTTTACATCACTTACCATGCTATCCTTTTCAAAATTAGTGATTTTTATTAAAAGTATAATAAGGGTTTATCAACATTTTCAACGTTGTCAAAAAGCTCTCGATTTTTTAACTGAAATAAGAATGACATGGAAGTATACTTATTTGACTATATTATTTACCAAATATTATATTGGCGTCAGTTTCCAATTTTACCGGATGCAGCTACGTGGAGCGACAAAAAAATCTGATCAAAAATCCTGCTTCTAGGCAATCGATACCCCTGGATGACACCAGTCAGACTATCAGAAAACCAGTCAGTCGGTTGTCTGACCTCCGGGCTAATAAACTATTCGGTTGAACAGAATTGAAAGTATTTACAAAAACTGTGTTATCAGGGAACTGCGAACACTCTACATGAGCTTTCAAAAGGAGGCTGGTAACAAACTTCCAAACAACGAAGTAAAAGAAAGGGCCCACAATATGAATGGTAAACAAAACAGAAATGCTGCACTTCAAGTAAATACACGGACAACGTTTCACAATCAAGAAAACCGAGTCTCTTCAGACTTTGAAAGTGAGTACAATATTGTCACGTTTCTTTAATCAACTACGGATACTATTAACTGATTAAATGTTACAAAATAGTCGTGAAAGAGAGTACCGAGACTAACAAGAAAAAGGTTTTAGCAGCTAATGAAGATGACAGCAGCTCGCTTACAACACGACTATACAAAATAACGGAATCCGTCTTATAGGATCTGAAAACAACCCCGGCCATGCAAACGTTTTCACGAGTAGGTACGTACGTAGCTACTAATGAATTATTTTTGCATCTGTTTGTCTAAAAGGTACAGTGCTGAGTGCACTATTTCCCCTTTATCTTTACCCTTAATACATTTATTTCATCAGATTAGCAGACAGCTCTCCAGTTTCAAGTGCATCTATCTTTCTTTTATGTTGGATGGTTGACCCAAGTCTTTTATTTTTAATCCATATGAGACCAAGAATAGTCCCTTGATGCACTCCAATCGCAATAAAGTCTGCCATTCGAAAATGGCCTCTGATATGTGCCTGACTAATTTTGGAACAGTAGGATTAGTCTGCGACCTCGTCTGCGGTTTCAGTTGGTTTTGGAACTTAACCCAAAAATATCTAACTAACTAACATAACATATAACTAATATATAACTGACATTCTAGACTACCTATTGAAATAAACCTAGTGAAACCTAGCCTAAAAGGCGAACAGCTTTCACTAGGTATGAGTTCAACACTAAAAAATGGAAATCAGCGGTTTTAACAATTTGATCGCAGTCAGTCTTTTGCATAAGAAACATAAAGACATAAAACAATTGTTAATTATTATTTTCTTAACGTACACCATCACTTACGGGTTATCTTCCGTGATTATTGTTTATTGTGAGTTACCGATAGTTCGACGCTGTTGCAAGCGCCATGATCTATAGCAAATCATGGGGATGGTAGTTGATAATGTAAGATTAGTTAAAAAGCGTGAATGTTTATAACAATATTAATATTTTCTTTTTAAATAAATACTCCGTTATGATTTGTCGATCATTATCAGAAATCGGTTTTAGTACTTAAACCAATCATCATCTTTTTTTTTGTTTTTACTATGGATACTTTTAACGTACACGTCTTGCTACACCGTTCTCACATAGAGTACCATCTCAACATGAATGATATAACCAAGATTTTTGTTACTTTATATTCTGATTTCAAATAGTGTCCATGGAGTTTCTTGCCCATTCTTCTAAAAACTACGCCTTGGAATGGGCAACTACAGTACTTTTACAGTTATTTTGTCTTGTGACTGAGACTGTATCTTAATTTTTATTGTTGTCTTTGCTCAACTATTCAAAAGTGCCTGTAACTGGCTTACTTGAAATAAATGTTTCTTGTTTTAACTTATGAATATTTTGATCTTGTTACTCTTTCACGCGAAAACTATTGAAAGGATTTAGGTGAAATTTCTAGTATATGTATAAAGAGATAGAAATGAAGTGGCATAGTCACCTCGTTTTTGTTGTTTATCTTTCTGCGAATTCGAAACGCACGATGTAACTGGTATAATTGCAAGAAGGAAAATACCAATACATTTGACAAAGATTATATTGAAGGCGTCAATATAAGGGATTTAAGTTTATCTCAAAGTATTTTACATATAGAAAATCCCATAGGGCACAGTGCTTGTATAAATTAGAGATCTAAATAGTTATATTTAGACAAACGTTGATGTAATAAGTACTATAGGAAAAAGTTCAGATTATGAAACGGATAACATACAAGCAGCGAAGCACTACCGTAATCCGGCCACAGACCACCTGTGCTCTCTGTACTATGTACATTGTGGGAAGCATGACTCCACACGACTGGTAAGTGTGAAAGATGGTCGTGACGTACTCGTCAATCCGTCACTGTAGCAAAACGTCACTGCAAAAAAACTTGTCACTTTGTTCCGATGACCTTTTGCGAAAGTGACAAGCTGCGTCACGGCCTGTACGATTGATCGGTCGTAGCGGCCGGCCGACCAGTGTGTCAATTGCTTTAGCTCGGATCATAGCTGGCTGCATTTAATCCTATTAACGAACTCGGAGATAGCGTTTAGTAATGATGTAATGATAGTGATACTATACCTACTTTGTTATTAGAGGCTAAGTATTGTATACAACGTGGCGACGCCACCAGTCTCTTGGGCACATTACCAGCTGACAGCGTGGACGAGAAGTTTTTTTATGCCGCTTTTTTATTTTGTTTTTAGTTTAGTTATTTTATTTACTAGGTTTTAATTGTTATAAAGTATATAGTTAGTTTATTTCCATCCATTATAAAAAAATCAATTACTTAGTTATTTAAATAGGATATCGAATATCATCATCATTCTCTTGCCCTTATGCCAATTTATTTGGGGTCGGCGCAGCAGGTCTTCTTCATCCATACTTCTCTATTACTTGTCATCTCATGAGATACCTCCTTTCTTGCCATATCATACTTCACACAGTCCATCCATCGCTTCTTTGGTCTTCCTCTACCCTTACACCCATCCACATTCATACTCAAAACTTTCCTCACGACATTTTCCTAATTCCTCCGCATCACATGCCCATACCACGACAACCGATTACCACGCATCTTTTTAGTCACCGGCGCCACTTTCAGACTTCTTCCAATGTACTCATTCCTTATTCTATCCATTCGCGTAACACCACACATCCCCCTTGGCATTCTCATCTCAGCCACATGCAAATGCCTTTCATTCATCCCTTTTGTGGCCCAACATTCATTCCATAATATTATATATATATATATATAATAGGATATCGAATATATAGGTGTCTAAATCCTCATTTATTTATTACCATGCATACTGTCTGCCATGTGTGCCTATAAAATTTGGAGAGTTCCCTCGATTTCTCCAGCACCTCATCATCAGATCCTGACTTATACCTTCCATCATCAGCTTAGCAACATGACATGATGATTACCAGGCACAAATATCTAAATTGCGTTAGAAAATAAAAGAAAAACATTGCATGTGCCAATGAAATTTGAGGTTTGTCCTCGATTTCCCTGGGATTATATCATCAGAATCTGACTTGGTGACAGCGGGACTACCTCAGGAGTATTGGCTTTCGAATAGAAAATGAATTTTGAAAATCGGTCCACAAAAAAAAATTCAAACTGTCGAACTGAGAACCTTCTTTTTTTTGAAGTTGGTTAAAAATAAACAAACAACTGGACAAACAAGTGATATAGAATTACTTGCACTAATTAATAAGAAAAATAACATTTCTGTGAAAATAGAACCTGAGTGTTTGTTTTCGCTTAGAAAGATTTTTCCATAAATAATGCAATTATATTTGAAGTACGGATTGAATGTGGGTGGAACAAGCTTCACGATAGTTTATGTTTTTGTTTTCTATTGTTTACTTCCGTTCGTTATATTTCACACAACTATGATATTATATTAACTATGATATTATATTATATTACTATCGAGGTGGTGCATATGTCTATTATAAATTCTATTTTTCTGAGAATGCGAGACTTAACTAAAATTCTGGCTATTTGCAGTTGTGCAATGCACCTGCCAAATGTGGCGATTATGGTAATACGGTTATGTCAATGTGGCGTTGGTGGAGGCCTATGTCCAGCAGTGGACGTCTTTCGGCTGAAATGATGAATGTACCAAGATCGTTATTCCGCCGAATTTGGTGCGTTCAGGTTGAAAATATATCCGCTTTTCATGATTAGGGACCGAGTTTGGAAATACATAAGAAAAACCATAATCACGCTTTTAATCCCCGAAGGATGGGCAGTGATGTACATAATATAGTACACACCGGGCACGAATCCAGACTCCGCGGCTACTAAGAAATTCCTGATGGAAAAGCTCAATAACACTTTGCTGAACCTGGTAATCGAACCCTGTATCTCCTTCTACTTTATTACTCGTAGCTGCCACGGTTTATTTTTAATTACTTTGTTTCTGAATTACTGATTCAATCTTTTACTCTGGACGCTCTTAACTTGCCCGTATTTCTACATCGTTCTCACATATTTGTAATTCTTAACATGAATGATGTAACCAAGACTTTGTAACATATTTTGATTTAAAAGGGTGTCCATGGAGTTTCTTGCCCATTCTTCTCCATAGAGATCTACGCTTTGGAATGGACAACTACAGTACTTTCACAAGTTATTATGCCTTGTGACTGGGACTGTAGCTTCGGTTTATTTTGTTTTTTGACTTCCAAAAGTGCCTGTTATGGTCTAATTGAAATAAACGCTTTGAGTTTGTGTTGAGTTTGACTCTTTATGACAATAGGGATTCTGGACTGAACAGTCTGCTTGCCGTGTTGTTGACCCGTATACACGCCACTGTTCTCAGCAATTGCGTTTGCGACTAACTGCCAACGAGACTAACAAAAAAAGAATGAATCGTTTTATGGTAAAAACAATATATCAAATTACTTAGTAAATTGCAGTCGACTTAATGAAACATCAGAATTTATTGTGCTGTAGAAATACGAAGGACATTATATGAAAAAATATTTTTAAAATTGTACGTCTGTTTCTAGACTTGAGAATCCTAGATATCGTTTGAGAAACCTGAGGTTATGAGAAAAAGTTCCCCCCCCTCTACAGACAAAACGGTTGTAGTTAGAAATACATATGTCACGGCAGTAGTACCTATATAGAACGAAGTTTAAAGGAAAACTAAGTGGACTTCACAAGTTTACGAGTAATAGTCGACCAATTGTATTTGACTCGAAAATTTCGAACAACTCCATAGAAATGTCGATAGAGCGCTAAGCGTCAGTTGTATCGCGCTGTTTCATTCCTAAATAAGTTTTATAAAAAAAACTGTTGTTGTTGTTGTTTGTATAGAAAGTCAAATTAGGTAGGTAGTCATGTTTGGCTATTAGTTAGAGCATGGTACGAAACTATCAGTCAGCGAATACGACCCGCACTTGGCTGTTATAAAAACTACGGAATCCTTTTTTTTTTTTTGGATGGGAAATCATCAAATGACTTCTCCCGCTCTGGGCGGAGCGGAAGGGAGTGTCAGACTTGACTGACTAAAACCCATCCATGTTCCTTCTTAGCCCTTTGCGTTCCAGGGGCACGGTATCTCTTTCGAACAACCCGCAGCCCTGGCAGGCATCGGCCCTCGCGGACCCCTTCCGATTTGCTGACATCTCCTTGAGGCGCGCGTGTAACACGAACGCGCCGTCGGCACGGTCTGTCGTCATAAGACGGACGGACGGTGAGCTAGCCCATTACTCACCGTCCACAGGCCCGCGCCTACGGTGGCCGGGGGCCACTGGTTGCCCCCCGACGCCCCGGGTGTCTCCCGCGGCGGCTGGGACGTGAGGTTCTCTCCCTCTCACGTTCCGCCACCGCAGTGGTGACACCCGGGCGTTTCCTCCCGCCCGATTCGGTGCAGGAACCTCCCGAAACAACCGTGTCCGGTGAGGACCTGCGTCAGGCGGAAGGTGAGGGCGCCGTGGCGCCTCTCTAGCCACTCGTCAAAGAGGGGACTTATCGCCACTATTGTGGCGTGCCCTGCACGGGGTTGCGACAGTCGCTCTCTCCATGTCGCCATGAGATCGCGCCGGAGGTCTGTCCGCTGAGCGACAATATGCCGCGGCAGCGGAGTTTCCCCCCGGCGTAGTGCCTCCGCGCGCCATTCGTGCAGGCACGCGAGGACTATCGCCTCCAGATCCCATGGTGGCAATCCGGCCAAGAGGCTCGCCGCCTCGCCGGAGATCGTGCGGTACCCCCGGATCAGCCTTACGGCTACCACCTTTTGGGGCGCGTTCAGGTAGTGGGCGGCTCGCCGCCTCAAAGAACGCGCCCACACCGGGGCCCCGTAAAGGGCCATGGACCGCACGACCCCCGCGTAGAGCCTCCGGCAGGAGGCGTTTGGACCCCCCAGGTAACTACGGAATCCTACACTGCGCGTGGCCCGACACGCACTAGACCGGTTTTTAATTTTTACACCGTAATAAGATTGTCTAAAATTTACTAAATTATTTCATTATGTAGCTGTGGAGAAAGTGGTTGATTTCACATATGCATAATTTCTGTATCCTATCTTTTTGTAATTCTTAATGTGTAACTGTTTGTTTTCTCTAATAAATAAAATAAAAAATAAAATTAGTAACTTTATAGGAATCAGTACATAGTATTTTATCCCTGTAGTAACCCTGTTAAGGATAAATGTCACACGGATCGTCCCCACCGCGGTCATCGCTCCGCCGGCACTACTGACAGTCCTGACCGCCGCATAATCAGATCGGCACATACTGCGGTCCGAATGCCACAACAAAGCCACACACCGAAGCGATCTGCATTTTAACCCCATGGTTTTGTACTTATTCACCGTTTGAAGAAGATTAGTCAATAAAATGAGGTAAAATCGGGAGAAATTGACCTAAATAGGTACGTGAAGAATACGTAAATGTGTGAAAGCACGTTAAGCCGTTGGTGCCGGCTGTCAGTTGTAGATCGTTACATCCTACAGGTAGTCCGTAGACCAAAAGTAATACAACTCAGTATTTACTCAGTGGGTTTTGGAGGTCAGACAGGCAGTCGCTCCATAAGAAGTACTGGTACGCATCTACATCCGATTAAGTTGTGCGAAAAGGCAGATGGTGATGATGCAAAGCATATTGTGGTCAACGCATCCATAGCAGTAATTCCTACTTAAAATAAATGAACTCTTCGAATAGGAAAACTTTTTATATGCTATGAAAATAGTAAGTCGTCTTGGATCTGTAAGCTCCAATATCGTAAAGGTCTTTAATAAAAGTGTAGATACTTCTAATCAAGTACGGCTTCGAGTTTAATTAGATTAAATTCTGTTGCATGAATAAAATATCAAAGATGGTGGTTTGAAAAAAAATATAGTTTTAATAAGATTGTCTATAATCCTTTACTACTATGTAAAGGATAATAGACAATCTTATTAAAATTGTTTTTTTTTTTTATAAACATCTTATTCTATTCTCCTAGAAGGTACCTACTATGTGTCAATGAGTTGACCCAATACGTGGGACACTCAGAAAGTTTTGCGAAACTAAAAAAAATTGTTCTATACGTACATATATTTTTATTAAATCTTTTCAAAGTACTTTCCACCAGCCTCTATACAAAGATTCATGCGCCTAAACCAGTTTTCAAAACACTTTTTCCAGTCCGCCGCAGACACCTCGTTTACAGCCTGCTCGAACCCAGCCAGCGCATCTTCCGGCGACGAAAATTGTATCCCTTTGAGCTGATTTTTTATTTTTGGGAATAAAAAGAAGTCACACGGTGCTAGATCAGGGCTGTAAGGAGGGTGACCCAGGAGTTTGACTGGCGTGCTGTCCAGGAAGTCCCTCGTTTTGAGTGCGGTGTGCGCAGGTGCATTGTCGTGGTGGAGCAGTAGCCCGCGGAGCCCTGTGTTTGGTCGCTTGTTGCTTATAACAGAGAAAACTTCTGGCAAACATTTGGAAGTATACCATTCGGCATTAATGCTTCTTTGATCCCGTAAGGGAATTGATACCAAGTGGCCAGTCAAATTAAAAAAGCTAGCGATCAAAATCTTACCCCCGCTTCTAGATCGCTTCACTTTGGTAGGCGTTGGCTCATTTTGAAACACCCAAACAGTCGACTGGCGCTTGGTTTCTGGGTCGTATTGATAAATCCAGGACTCATCACCTGTAACGATGTCGTAAACACGCCGAGACGAGCCTGCTTCAAATTTGTTAAGCATATCACGGCACCATTCCACCCGGGCCTGCTTCTGAGCATCGGTGAGGTTGTGCGGCACCCAGCGTGATACTATCCTCCTCACGCGAAGATGGCTGTGTAGAATCTCGTGAACGCTTCCCGATCCAATCTTCAATATGTGTTGAATCTCCTGATATGTAATTCGCCTATTGTCTTGGATTAAATTTTTCACTGCTAGCACGTTTTCTTCGGTAACAGCCGTCAAAGGGCGACCGCTTCTTTCGTCATCCCCCAAAGTTGGTCGACCGCGCTTGAATTCGTTATACCAACGATACACGGTTGCCTTGGAAGGGCCTTCATCCATGAATGCCATTTGAAGTCTATCGTACGATTCATCCGGTTTCAGGCGACACTTGAAATCGTATAAAATCATAGCTCTAAAATGTTCCCGGCGCAGATCCATATTTCAGTGAGACACAATACTTTGAATTAACTCGCAAAAAATGTGGAGGGAAATTTTGAAATTGGAACTTACTTATTTTTACTTATAAATAATCATATTTTCGAAAAACATAATAACTGGCCAGTCTCCCATATATAAAAACTTTTTTTCGCAATACTTTCTGAGGGGCCTGGTATATGTGCCTAGCGAAATATGCTGATGTGGAAATGCATTAAAAATTGTGCCGACTTTCCTGCTCTCAGTCAAAGTGACCTGCGCTACCATTGACGATGCCGCAACAGTTCAATTGAATTGGCCGAATATTTTGCCATATATATATTTGCCATTGGCCGAATATTATAATGTCGATGGCACTATTCAATTAATAGTACCATCCTAGCTTTTTGATAAAGATCATGTTTCAATTACATTCAATTCAATTCCTTACGGTTAATGATTGCACAAAGCGAAAGGATTAATTTCCGTCTGTAATTGAGACTCGATTGCTGTGTGCACTTTCCTAACATTCTGCCGGAACTCCGATGGAAAATTTGGATCTAATACGAACGCTCGGATTAAATCCGAACGATTTGATCAAAATTTATAATAAACATTGAATAGAAAATAATAATTATTAGTTTTAAGACTGACTCGTTTGTCTATTGGTTGTAAGCGGGACTGCTGAGGTTGAGGACGTGGGTTTGATTCCCGGGTCGTGCAAAATGTTGCTGGGTTTTTAAAGCCGGCCATTATCAGTAGCAGCCACTAAGCCCGGATTTGTGCCACGATGTTTGTAATACCACCATTTCAGCCAAAAGACGTCCACTGCTGGACCTCCCCCAACGCCACATTGACATAAGGGGGTTTTTGCCATAATCGCCACGCTTGGCAGGCAGGTTTGGCGATCGCAGTACGGTTGTTACAAAAGCACAGAGGACGCTGCTGCCCATTCTCTGACAAGTCCCTTAGTCGCCTCTTACGACACCCATGGGAAGATATGGGATGGTGCTATTCTTTACATCCGACACCATTCAGAGTTTGTAATACGCTTGCTTCCTATTTCACGGATTTTAAACGAGATGAGAGTGTACTATTAGGTACTCGTCTGCGTAACCCTTCGAGTGTTACAAGCGATATGTTACATTAACATAAAACGTGATACTCATAGTGTACTATTACTGGTTAATTGTGGAACATTGCAAGTACCAAGCTATAGAGATATCTAATAAGTTGCCTTCTGAGCTAAAATTCCTGATTTATAACACTCCCTTATTTAAAACAAAATTAAAAGCCTTTTTAATAGAAAAATGTCTGTTTATATCGGAACTAATGTCATACAATAATAAATGATTTACATCTGACATCTAAACTAATAGTATAAGAGGAAAGATTTGATTGGATGTTTGTTTGCATTGAATAGGCTTCGAAACTACTGGTCCGATTTCAAAAATTATTTCATTGTTAGATAGCCCATTTATCGAGGAAGGCTATAAGCTATATATCATCATGCTACGACCAATAGAAGTGGAGCAGTAGTGAAAAATGTTGCGAAAACGGGGAAAATGTGACGCAAACGAGGTTGCGCCGGACAGCTAGTTGTAAAATAATTTTGTATCTTTTGACATTTTTTAAACTCTTTGACATTATATTGAAAACTGTTTGACATTATAATTTAAACCTGTTTGACATTATTTATATTTCATACTGTTTGACATTATTTTTAAAACTGTTTACACTATACCTGAATTTTTACTTGGAATGTTAATTCATAGTTCTGTATCTGTAGTAAGTTGCACGTGTATATATTGAACACAATGTAAATTGTTACATGAATAAATGAAATCATAGTGCGTTTCCAAAAAGTTGTACTTAGCATGATATTTGTATGGCACTTCTGAAATTGTCCGAATTTGCCGAAACTCTCAATTAACGTTATCGTAGTGATCGTAATTATTGGCCCATGAAACACGTGCTCCGGGAGCTATCGTAATTTTCAAACACGTTTAGCCTTCATAGAGCGATGGCAGGCTGAGTGCAGGGTGATTTTGACGATGTTATAGTAGCTGGTAGATAGGTAGGTATAGATAGGTTATTTAGTACCTAAATCAGAAGTTTAACACGTTTAACAGATTAAATGTGGACGCTCGAAAATGATTGCGGGTTCAGTTAATAAGCGGTTTGTCCAGTTTAGCACAGTATTTTGACTAAATTCCTCAACGACTGACTGTAATTTTTAACCGATTACCAAAAAACGCGGTGGTTTTCTATACGGCCACTATCTTTTTTTTTCATGTATCGAACCATATCTCCGTGATTACGGGTCCGATTTGAGTGATTCTTTTTTCATTTGATTGATACAGGAAATTTGAGCGGGACTCCCATATAATTATATTTTTTTATTAACTTACTGGCTGTCCCGCGCAACTTCGTCTGCGTCACATTTTCCCCATTTTCGCAACATTTTTCAATGCTGCTCTGCTCCTATTGGTGGTAGCGTGATGATATATAGCCTATGTTACTTCTAATACCTCCAAGAATATGTGTACAAATTTTCATGATGATCGGTTGAGTAGTTTTCGCGTGAAAGCGTAACGAACAAACTTACATTCACATTTATAATATTAGTAGGGATGAGACTATAAACAGTCGCTCCATGTAAAATACTGATACTCAGTTACATCCGGTTGATTAGAATCCGACCCCAACACAGTTGGGAAAAGGCGGATGATGATGATTAAAAATTGCTACTTTTAGACGATTATTAACTTGTATCTATTATTAGACCATGATTAGCTTGTACACATATCTACCTATTATTAATTTATACAGCCAACGAATTCATAATTGATTGATGTAATGGTAACTTTAAAGTTTAGGGTAATAACCCAAACTGTAGTATCGGAAAATATCATGAAAATTGCTTTTATAAACGTCTACAGTCGCCCAAATTGAAAACGCTCCTGCGTGATAAAAATACACAAATACAAAACACATTTATCAGAATAGAGTTCATGGACACACGACCTTGTACAAGTGTTTGGGAGACGGAAAGAAGAACTGGCTGGTTTGTAATTGAATTTTTCTTTATATTTTATGCTGATATATTTTTAATACCATTATCAGCCTGTAATGTTCCCACTGCTGGGACGCAGGCCTCCTCTCTATGAGAGGAAGTGGGCTGTAATCCACCACGCGGGCCCAGTACGGCTTGGTAGATATCACATGTCATCGAATTTTGAGTTCTAGAACATGCCGGTTTCCTCATGATGTTTTCCTTCACCGATGTGATGAAATAAATTACAAGTAATGCCCCTGCCTGGGTTCGAACCCACGGCTTACTGCTCGTAAGTCGGGGCTATCACCACTAACTAAGCCACCGCCTCTCTCCTTCTCCTGTTTTTTAATACCGTTTTAAGACAACCTTGCGATTGAAACAAGTACAAAAATTAAGAAAGTAGTATTAATTTATTCCATGATAAGTTATTTTTCTTTTTAGAGCAAATAGTTCAGCTGCCCTACCATGACGTATTAAAGCAGTATTGTTTTACTCGTATTCTAGTGTGGGAAAGAGACAGGGCTATACAGGATGTCTAGCGCCATCTCTTTCCCACACTGGAAAAGGAGTAAAACAATAATGTTTTGAGACGTCATGGTTGGCCACCTGTTCTGTTTGGTCAAAAATTCAGTGACGCGAACTCCGCTCACAGTTTTCCAATTTTCCATTGCTGCTCCGCTCCTAGTGGTCGTAGCTTGATGATATATAGCCTATGGCCTTCCTCGATAAATGGGCTATCTAACACTGAAAGATTTCAAATCGGACCAGTGTTTCCTGATATTAGCGCGTTCAAGCAAACAAACAAACTCTTCAGCTTTATTATTAGTTTAGTATTAGTATATAGATTTACCGTGACTTTATAAAGCGTTAAGTGGTTCGTGTACGTCGCATCGAAAGAGCATCGTACTCCAATTACTGATCAGTCCACCTTTGACTGGGAAGTATGAGCAAAACCATATTGTTTCTTTATTTTGGAAAATGAGTATTATGTAAATAATAATAAAATTTTCCAGAGTTTCGAAAAAATCCTTAAGCTCTTTGTGATGAGTTCTTACCAATTCCGTGGCTGATTTTTTATAAAGTGACTAATCACTTTACTTACCTACATACTAATAACTACATACTAATATGTAGTTAAGTGTACATTGAAATAAAAGCAAGTCGTAGTGCAGTTCTAGGTCGATCATTGACCGCAGTAGACCCCTCACTCATCGGATCCAATAATCCAATAATTGTATGACGCAAACTGTCGGTTATCATTGAGTAAGCGATGGTTTGTTAGTAAATATATTGTTGGAGGTCTGTATACTATGGGCCATGCTGGGTAAGGTATCATCAATACGTATTTTGAACAAACTCCTAAATAAGGAGGTGGTTTTGTATTCGGCCAGCATCTTTTTTTTTCATTGTTCTACACCGATTTCTCTGTGATTACTAGTTCGATTTCTAAAGTGATTCTTTTTTCATTTGGTAGAGGAAGTTTAGCGCGGTGGTCTAATATTAATTTTATTAACTTTGCCTTGGTACTTTATGACTTATCCTATAGAGATAAATCATAAAGTACCAAAGCAAAGAAAATCCAAAGAAATACCAAAAAATGCATATTATAGAATATGCATTTTTATTTACTTCGTCGATTTGAATAATGTGCTAATATAACTTCTAGTTATAATGTAAAATTGATACTTGGCAAGGAATTGTCTGTGATACCAGAGCTAAAAAACTAAAATCGTATTTTTAAACCAGCTTCCAATAAATATACAAAAAAATGTAAATAAATTTCGAAAGTAAAGTTATTTTGCACTATTTACTGGTATTTATTTTTTTGTAGCCGGTATTTAGTTTAAGTTTAGTTAGGCTAAAGACCTAAAGTCTTTAGTCTTTTTAAACGTCTAAATAATTAATTATATTACAATACTATTTCTACAAAACTACTAAAAATTTATTGTATTCCACACTTTCATAAAATATTAACGCAATTCTCTACCCCGGTAATGTTACTTCATTGTAGTTAGGGCGAACAGTTAATGGTACTTATTAATCGAAACTTTTCCCCAAATTAACCAGCCTCGTACATAGTTAATATGAAGAGACTAGCTATGTCAGAATTCCCATTACTATCAATGGGCCGAAATACCAACGTATTCTTTTTCTTCAATTAGAAATAAGGCTCTTACAAAAAGAGAAAATAGTTTCTAAGAAGCTAGGTTATATATGAAAATCTTCCCCAAAACCAAAATAGTGACTCTTTTCTGTCACTAAATCAGTCAACTGTCACAAAAATAAATGAATACGGTTCCTAATTCACGTTCCGAAAAACTAAAACGAAAATACGACAAGAATTATAACAATTGACAGCAACGAATCAAACGGAACATATTATTAGTAGTAGTAGAGTATCCATTCTTAACAAAATAATGAAAATCCCAAATTGTTATTGAGAAAAACCGAATTGATGATTTCCTTGTATAATCATCCGAAATATGTGGTCCAGGCTAAATATTTTCACTACAAATACCACGCGTTTTCAACGAAACGTCGTCGGCGCGTTGCTTTCATATTTGCTCCTTAATTTGCCAAATAAGGTACAGATTTTCTTCCAGAAATTTAATATACTAACATTTTTCATTCTTATTTCGGTTTTTATTTATAAATGATTTCCATAAGCGTGTTTACCGTCGTAAAGGGCTGTTTTTATGAGATTAGGAGTTTATTGATTAAATCCCCACAGCCTACGCTTGGTATTTAATAAGAACGTTGCATTACGCGTTCCACCACACACGACCCAAAATATCCTTAATTTAAAAATTATTTAACATTAATCCGGCCCCAAAAATGATGTAAAGTTATGTCCTCAGTGAATACAATACAAACATAACATTAAAGTTATATAATTTCATAGTAACACGAGACGAGAAATTTGACGCGTCGAGGAAAGTACTTCGTTCACAGTTCTGCGGCACTTTTGGAAAGTTTGTGAGAGGTTTGAAAGGAGTTGTATGAGGTCGTGCGGGCATGGATGGGGTCGGGCTTACCTTCCGCGGTGGCGGCTGCATGTTGGCGCTCTCGGACCGGCCGGGCCGTCGGCGACTCGGCTGAGTGCGGAGCTCGAGGAGTGGGATCGATGTCGCGCGTCGGACGCGTCTCCACCTTCTGCCGCGAGCGACCGCGTCTGCTCGCCCTACGGGACTACGCCGCGCATGCCCCCTAACTTGCGACCCACGCCATAAAGTACGCCTTGACTTTTTCTCGTTCCAACATAACATTAACTAATGAAAAAATCGGACAGTAACTACGAAAGAGCTCGATAATTTTTTTAAAGATATTTTTAGACATAGGATAATTATGTGTGACAATTTTGAAATCCTGTGGGATAAGCGGTTTTCTAGATGTGCTACGCATCGCCGCCCCTCCCCTAGCAACGAGTTCGTAGCACCCCTCGTAGCAATCTTGTAGTTATACGACCCCCCAAAAGACCGAGGTTTAACAAAAGCCACATCAATACATTCCGAGTAACGCTGGAACACGCTCATATTTTTTCCGATTTTTTTAGTAATTTTTCATTGTAATGGGAATGAGCAGCTTAGCATTGTAGTACACTAATTTACAGCCTGTAGATAAATTTCTAACTTAAGAAGTAGAAATACCGCGTACTCATTAATAGGTACTAAATCGCTTTACTACACCAGTCGTGTAACACAAGCCTGTCATTAGTTCACGTGCGCCAGTGCGCCTAATAATAAACCTAGTCTATCAATCAATAGGGCTCGCAATAAGGAACCAATTATATTCCCTACAAATTAGAAATTGTCTACAGCGAAGCACTGCAAGGCAATTTAACGAAGGGTGACTCTGTGAATTACCATGCTAACTCGCGAGTCACTTGTTTTGAATTATGACAGTACTTTATCGATTTTTGATTAGTGACCCACTAGCCGACATTGAACTGTCAAGTGACAGGTTACCTCAGTTTAAAGATATAAAGAACTCGTCACCTTCAAATTTGGAAGTATTCTCGAACATTCTACAATGTGAAATTAACATTAACCTTTTTTTTCAGTCAATTTACAAAAATAAACCCGTTTATGAGTTGTTGTATTTTTTCAGGTTATAACAGAGTGTACACACAAAAATCCGCTTTTAGTAACCATAATATTAATTCATCGAGAACTATATAAAAAAATTGATCAGTATTAATAAACTGCTCCCCATCATTAAGCAATCAGCTAACAACATGAGAAAACTGCACAAATAAGAGTGAGTGTAGAAAATCCGGATGTGAAAACTAACTTAAAAATACTATTTTGAGTGCTAGTTCTTTTTTCTTCAAATCTGTTGTTTACGTGTTGACAAATAATGATATCAAAAGTTACAACTTATATATTGTAAAAACTGAATCAATATAAAAAAATCTACGAATAGAAACATAGCTGGTATTGCTTATTCCAATATAGACTCTTAGACTCTAACTCTCTACACCACTCGAATAAAAATCTAAATCTCTAGTTATATCTTCTGTGTCCACAAGCAGCGTAGCTTATTTAATAAAGTTCCGACGACAACCGAGTTAAGTCTATCGTAAACTCGATCCCTAGTTTCTAAATGGAGTTACCGTGTACATAATCACGATGGAAAACTCACACTAGCTCGAATCTACCTCTCATCGGATTGATGAGTGTTATATTGGCACCAATAGTCGCAAGTTTTAGTGCGAGTTCGTACTCGGAGAATATCGTTGTGGTAAAATTACATTGACAACAGCTGTATCAGAATCAAGATCGGTTTTGGCGCACAACTAAGTACTAGAAAGGCTATCATCACGGAGAAGTTTTTCTAAATGTCCACTAGAAATTAAAAAACTTTGAAAACAAATGACAATAATAATAAGTCTTTATTAGCAAAATACAAGTTTGACACATATTAAAGTACACATAGTATAGTCACCAGGGGACAGAGAGAAAGTAACAAACAGAAATCGTGTGCGAGAGGTGCTTAAAGCACAGCCAATACAAAATTTGGGGCCTGACTCCTAAACTAGGACGATCCTGTATCTTAGAAGGCAGTCTCTTCGCATAAATAGTAGACAAGGAAATTATGAGCGTACTAACAGACTCAGATAGTCACAATACAAAATACAGACAAAAAGGTACAATCTAATGCTACAATCTATATATACTGAAACTTTTGACAGAACACAAAAGTCTCATGAACAAGCAGGAGGCAGAATCACGAAGAACACAATCAAGAAAACTCAATCTCAATAAGCAATATTCTTAACAATATAAAACCTTGTTTGTAAATGCCATTTCTATAAAAATGAAAAATGTTTTACATTCCGAAACTGATTAGTTTATTCACCCACCCCCTCAATCGGACTGATGACCACCGCGAGCTTTCGCGTTTAAATAATAAATGTGTAAATGCCATGGTGCAGCCGTGCAAGGTGAAAGGGTGAAACGTAAAATGTATTGCAATTCATAAATTGTAGGTAGTGTTTTAAAAGAGCTTGTTATACGGGAATACTATAGGAAAATATGATTGTGTAGGCAGGGCCAGGTTTATAGGGGCAGCTATAGCAGCTGATTAGCAGTCAGGTGCAGTAATGATTGAGTTTTAAGGTGATTTGTAGAAATTGATTAATTTGTTTTGTAGTATTTAAAACAATTTATTCTTCGTTAGTACAGTAGTTGTGTCCCACATTAAAAAATGTAAATATTTTTCGCTGGAACGCGCTGTGACCGGTCTGGTCCCTAAAGCTTCGGTTGTTTATTTAATTATTTCACTAGTTTGCAAGCTAGTTTTGTCTTCAAAAGACAAATATTGTTTGAAATACCTCCGTGATAACATAATCGTATAACGTTTAGCCTCAAAGGTGAAAAACAAGAAACCCAAAAAAATGTGATAATTTGACAGCGCGCGTCTAGAGGTTACAAAAGTTTATCAAAATTAAATATATAAAATCACCATGTAGTGACTGTGTAATTTGATGAAAAACATTATATAGTTGTCTTATTTTCGTCTATTCATTGTATTTATTGAACCGCGTTGAAATGTTAAAATCTGTCGCTTGGTGCCAATGGTCATGGATTATTTCTGCCTGGAAAAATATATTAAGAAAATGTGGTTATCTATAGAGCAATTGGGAGGTTATTGTGCGGTGCACCAGGTTTTTTTTCTATAATTTGAGACACTGAAGTTTGAACACGCAATCACGCAACGCGACGCCCGTCTCACGGCAACGGTTGTCAGGGCTGCGCAAAATGCCAGCGTGGTCGGCGCGGCGCCAACGGCCGCCAACGCGACTGCGCATATTATGTCAATTCAATGTCAATATTTTTTTGTGAAGTTTGTTAACATTATTGTAATTTATTATTTAATCTGAAAAGTTTATACCCCTGTAAGTTATAAGTATTACCTTTTTTGTTTTTTACATGCAAAATGACGATTGTAGTGACGTCGATAAGACTGCCAGTCAACCTTCCACGCTCGCTTTTTTAAGGGTGAAAGAGATTTGAAGAGAATATTGGTGGAAGAGATTTCATTTCCTAGCACGCTTTTTTAAGGGTGAAAGGGGTTTGAAAGTACATTTGGGGAAGAGACATAACGCCCACAATGCCCCTTCATCCTGCCCTGTAATACCCACTTTTTTACACCTGATTCACCCACTCAACCCCTTTTGGAAATCTTTCAAAATTACAAACTGCAACTCCTGTTTTGAAGAGAGTTCCTCGCGGCGAGAGACCTTCAGTGGCTTCAAGTTTAGCACGCTGCGTCCGTCTCGCCGCCCTCACGAGAGAACTCTCAAAGCGCTTGTGAGCAACTACTCACCTTCCACTTCCTTTCTACAGATTAAAGATAATTGTAATATTTCGATCCAAACTTGCGACCCTAAATTAACGACTTATCTCCCCCAAAGAGGATTATTGCATCCTGTAGAATCTAAATTAGGCGAGGGTGATATAAGTGGTGCAGCTACGACCATTTTTAGCACCGATGTGGTTGCGCCGTGGTAGAGCTGTAAGTGTCTCTGGAGAAGAGACACTTACAGCTCTGGAAAGCAAACATCCCGCCCCGGCAGATGACCTCTCGTTCCCTGACCCCCCAAATCGGAAGCGCACTCTTTATAAATGGGAACTAATTATATGAGCTGTTGTTTAAATATTCGAGATGTTATTATGATCAGTTGGAAAACATATTGAGCAGTTATTTAATTTAATGGCGGTTGATCAATTATTGCGACAGTAAAACATGGATAGTAATAAAAAACAATTTGTCGGTTATTTTATCATACAATGTCAATTCTAAAAATAATTGAGCAGTCCAATAACTGAATGAGCGGTAAAAATGATGGAATGAGCGGTTCGATAAATAGAGATCATCGGACTTGGGGCACCCCGACTCGGACAGGTTAGGTTCGAGCGAGCGGAGCGAGCGAACTAAGAACCCGACTTCCCCTTCGTGTGAGGTTACTGTAAGACAGTGACAGTGTTAGGTTACTGTGGCTCTGCAGACAGAAATAGGCTACGTCGACTATGCTTTTTAAGCGAATATAAAATGTTTTGAGGTTAGGTTACAATAATTAGTTTTTCTCAAGAACGGTGCATTACCTTTTGATGGGAGTGGTACCAGGGGAGAAGCGGTACACCCCCCCCCCCCTTACACCTTATTGACTATAGAATAGCTTAGAATGAGATTTCTTACCGACAAATTCCGATTTATTACTGCCCACACGTAACAGCTCGTTCAATCATTTTTACCGCCCATTTAATTATTTTTCTGCTCAATTATATATTCACTGATCCATTTCATTTTTTTTTATTATTAAACTGGTTTGTTTACTTAACTGCTTAGTTTTAACTGCTGAACTAGTTATTAAACGTGCCATTTATAATTTTTAACTTACAAAAACTGCTATTTACAAATGCCTCTTTAAATCAGTGCCTTTATGAATTACAGCTCAGCAAGTATATGCGGCCGTTAGCTCCTTTCGAAGTGGATCCACCGGTGGCCTCGACGGCCTGACTCCTTAATATCAACTCCTGTTCTGAAGAGAGTTCCTCGCGGTGCGAGACGAAGCGCGTTTAGGTTGCCTTCTATGACTTTCCTATTATAGTGGGCGTGGATGGTTTGTCTCATCATCATTATCATTTCAGCCCAAAAGACGTCCACTGCTGGACATAGGCCTCCCCCCAAGTGTTGCCACATTGACATTTTGGGGGGTTTTGCCATAATCGCCACGCTTGGCAGGCGGGTTGGCGATCGCAGTACGGGTGTTACAAAAGCACAGAGAACGCTGGTGCCCATTCTCTGGCAAGTCCCTTAGTCGCCTCTTACGACACCCACGGGAAGATATGGAATGGTGCTATTCTTTACGTCCGACACCATACAGAGAGAGATGATTTGTCTAGATACGGGGTGTAAATCACATCATCACGAAGCCGTCAAGCAAGCATTCTGTACATGAAACTAAGTAACTTTACATAAAATTCATGCTGGGAAAAGACTTTTTTTTGAGGGGTGTAAAATCATGTTTTGAGGTAGAACTCAATATAACGCACTCAAAACATTGTGCTGATGGACGGATTGAATAGTACGGGGGTCGTGGAGGTGTTTAAAGTAAAAATCTTCCATTAAAAACTTGTATTTAAAAACATACTTGTCAAAAAGTTGGAACTTTGACCCCTAATATCTCCGTAACTAGAAGGTTCCCCGGTATGGTTTAGAACAAAAAAAAATATCGCAATGACAGGGAGAACCAGTGCCTTTCGGCTTCGTTAAGAGGTGTTTTACACCCTTTACATTGATTTTCCCAAAATCCAATGATGCAGTTTTAGTTTTCATCCAATTCGGGCTCGAGACTCCTTTGAGCATTTTTCGTTATACCTCATTGTTTCGTATTTGGCCATCTAAGCCTACTTGACTTCGTATAGGGATGATCTGTGGACACGAGTTATACGCGTCTTGCAACACTCAATAAAGTTGTTTAGAAGACACAAGTGATGCACACGCTTGACGCGACTGGTATCACCCGGAGCTGTGAATGCTTTAGACATAATCAGCTTATGATGTGCCTACCACTAGAACTCTAGGTTCTATAAACGGAAACAGTGCATAAAAAAACCCTTAGAGCCAGTGAGGGTTTGTGGACCTCTCATGTTTATGGTGTAAGTACGTCATACGTAAGTTTCCCAACGACATTTTTCCTTCTCCGTTTTTAATGTAATATTATGCAAGATCGTCACCACAAAGTGGGCGCATTTCTAGCACAAGCATTTGCTTAGTTAGATATCAACATAACATCGTGCTTGCTATCCCAGAAGGGCTAAGAATAAGGACAAATTTAATAGCACACCCACAGGTTGGATATCGTCGCTAACAATAGCAAAGCAAACGCTGATAAGCCACGACAGTTTTTTAAAGTGTGTGTCTCCGCTCATTGGCGAACCCTCTATGTGTGTGACGAGAAAGTGTTTCCCTACCCAACCCATTTGTGCCACCTGCTGAAAAACTACCTCCTGGACACCAGTTGCCAAAACAAGGAAAACCTGTTCAGGTGGAGATTAATAGATGACTCAGCTCTGGAGTTTAATGTGGTGTTGCAAAAGATGGGATAATTTAATATCGTGCCCTGCCTGTCCTGTTCTTTGCACATCACACGAGATTATGGACGCCACTGAAACTGCCAAACTCGTCTCGACACACGCTTAAAACAAGAATACCGCGCAACGTGATTAAAACAATAAAAAAGATAACAAGGAGACAAAAAATGAAGCATTCTGTAATATATAAATAAGTACTTTGTCTCTCCGGAAAACTCGATATTGTTAGATAAGCGAAGATATCAAAAATTCTATAGAATTCTTGATATTTTACTTATCTTATCTTCTTACTTTATAAAGTGCCTAATAAAGTGCAATTTAATTACAACGCTGTCCTCTTGTTGTGGGTTGCATTCAACAATAATGCACAACACAGTATCATCAATAATGCACAAACCTTACGGTAACGGACACGGTAATGTGAGCCTTACTTAGTCTGTCTGGTGCCTGATTGAGGTGTTCCGTGGATTCAGAATCGGTAATGCTGGCGGAGTGATTCGGTCGATGATATTTGCCGAATAATTTATGGTTTGGACTTCGATTACTCCTTGAATCTTGCCCTTTATTAACCTAAGTGTATCTACTCGCCCCCTTAAATGTTTGGTACCCCAAATCGCCCACGATAGTCAGTAAATTAAAAGTTCTGTCAGCATACTAAATTTTTAAATATTAAAAAAAAAACTTCAAACTTGAGTAGTGTCTCCTTGGGATTTCATTAAAATAAAAATGTAATCACGTACATAATCTTAACAATGCTTCACAATTTTTTTTTTGTTTCACAATTTTTTTTCGAGCGGTTACATTTTGTTTAACTGAAAACACTGAACCCCACTGGTCATTCTTGTTTTAATCGTCAAACTGAAGGCAATACTTGTTGATTTTGTATTCGTCCGTAGTAAAAGCTGTTCATAATTACACATAACATAACATCACGCCGGTAATTCCGAAAGGTTAGGCAAAGGTGTTCCTAATAGTAGGCACACCCACATTTCGCTAGATATGTATTGACGGCACGGTTAGCGCAGTGGCTGAGGGATTGTCTGCTGCTCTGTATGGTGTCGGACGTAAAGCTCTGTATGGTGTCGGACGTAAAGAATAGCACTATCCCATACCTTCCCGTGGGTGTCGTAAGAGCCGACTAAGGGACTTGCCAGAGAATGGGCAGCAGCGTTCTCTGTGCTTTCGTAACAACCGTACTGCGATCGCCAACCCGCCTGCCAAGCGTGGCGATTATGGCAAAACTCCCCAAAATGTCAATGCGACACTTGTGGGAGGCCTATGTCCAGCAGTGGACGTCTTTTGGGCTGAAATGATGAATGATGATGCGCTGCTTGTCGCAGGTTCCCCGCATGAAACAAATATTTGTATGTCTTACAGGTAGTTGTTTCGGGTCTGGCTGTTTGTGTATGTGAGTTTAAATGTTTGTAAACGCACCCACAATACAGGAGAAATTCCTAGTGTGGGGCAACGTTTTTATAAAAAAAAAAACTCTATGTCTGGCTCGGGAATCGAACCCAAGACCTTATAAAGCTCAGCAGTCACTAGAACAACGAGATAGTCATATTATGCGTACAATTAACCCTAAAGAGGTTAAGAATAATCAACAACTAAGTTTGCATAGTTTTAATTGCACAAAGCTATAAAATGTCTCAACAAATTGTTATTAATTCTATTAAATCTTATCTTGTCTTAATGTCTTTTTAGTAGTCTTTGTATGGATACCTGTCCCACAATATTGAAGAGGAATGATAGCTAATTGGACTTCGTGGGAGGACTGAAGAGGAGGAAGAGGAGCTCGTGGCTTAATAATAACAACCGCCCGGATCGATCCGTGCTTGCCGACGTTGATCCGTGGATGCGTGACCCTAATTACATACCGAGTTTCCTCCGAGCCTCGGAAACCACGTAAAGCCGTTGGTCTCGACTGTCATTTGTAGATCTTTGACAGTCGTTACGAGTAGTCAAAAGCCAAAAGTCTGACATCCAGTCTTACCAAGACGTATCGTATTACCTAGTTATTGGGTTGTGGAGGTCAGATAGGCAGTCGCTTCATATAAAATACTGGTACTCAGCTGCATCCCGTTAGACTGGAAGCCGACACCAAGATAGTTTGGGAAAAGGCTAGGCAGATGATGGGAGTTTAAGACGTGAGGTCCCTACATTTTTCCAAAATTCAAAGGCGAATTACAGATAAAATAATTATATTATCAGACCTTAACCTAAGCCCTTACTTACCTAGAAACTTTTGAAAAACAGAGTTAACCTCTAGGTCCCGACCGTTCCATTTATGGAACGGACGGACCTTTGCCTTGAGCCTCGCCGTTCCATTTATGGAACGGCTCGAACCAGCAAACTTAAACGCTAATATAAAAAAAAGTAAATTTCTAAATCGTTCTGTCAAAATTTACCTCTATGGTCAACTAGTAGTCGATTCAAACAAAATTAATCGTTAGTAATACTAAACGGCACAACATTATTAAAAAAAATATAGAAACTCGTCTATGTCGAATGTCAAACGCAATGGCAACCCGTGTTATTATGTTCGGAAAAGTGTTGTTTTTGTGAGATATACGTTGTAAAACTTTGGTAAGTAAATGTATAGTATGTTATAAGTGTATAATGCAACTTTTTAGATAGTCATTTGCTTGAAAAAATAACAAAAAAATTATGATTTGAGCCAACAAAAAATCCTTTGTTGTGAAGTTTGTTAGTCGAAATAAAAAAAAATATTTGACTCTTGAACCATGTAAAATGGTCTTGGAAACAATAGTAGCAAAGAAAAAATAGTGATAATTCATTATTTCATGTATTCGAGGCATATCTATTCATATTTATTGATATTTCAAGTATTTTCATGCTTTGAACAGCGGAATTCTAAAACGGCCGATTCTAACAAGAAGTTTGAGTTAGGATCTTATAAGAATAATGTATGTAGGACTCCTAAAAAACACTGTCATTAGATTACTTGTATATTTGTGATGTTAGATATAAATTTTCGTGTAAATTGAATGAGTAGTTTTACCAAACAAAAATAAGCAACGAAAACAGACGTATTTGCTGCGACCTCTCTCATATCTATGGGATATGTATAATTCTCAAGTAGTTCTAAAAGAGTTGGTTATTATTAATAAATGGCCCCGTTCATCACGAACCCGACACTGTTTACCGTTTAAGATTAGAGCTAATATAACTCGAGTTATAAGTGTTTATCTTTACGATATCGGATGACTCACGCAATGGCGTAATCAAGGGGCCCCCGAAGGGTTTCACGCGGGGTTTTACTGTTACGCGCGAAAGGACAGTGAGGTTAATGGTGCGTCCATTAACTCTGTTTTTCAAAAGTTTCTAGGTAAGTAACTATAATTCCACAATAAACCAGAAGTCTTTCACTTTACAGTCAAGTTAAAAGTTACAACTTGATTGTAAATAATTGCTTGCAAACATTTTTTTGCAAAAGAAAAGAATATGAACAAAGTAAGAAAAGTTAAAGAAAACATACCTAGATTTTTTTTCCAGATCATCAAACAATTACTAAACTGCAGAATACAAATCGTATTGTAAATTATTACTTTTTCTCAAGTTGACTGTACATAAATATGGGTGATAGACGTCTATACCACGAATTAACTTGTGCTAAAGTTCACTTTAAATCTCATTAAATTGATTACCAGGGAACTAATGATATTTCGAATATTTTGGCACTTATTAATGATTCCGTGTATTTATCAACAAGTTACTTACCTGCTCGAAGTTTAGGCAAATTACTCCACCTATTCCAATCTCTGTTGATTACACTGAGATTTAAGAGAACTCATAATATTTATTTACAAAATAATTATCCAGACTGGCCAGTGCAACCCTGTACTGGCCAGTCTTAAAACACCCTACAGAATAAAAAAAAAAATTGAGTACTAAAGAAGGGCGAACATATCACATGTCCTAAAAAAAAAAAACAGTATAATATACTTATCCTTATTTTTAATCTCTGACTTGCGTAAATATGACTACTCCTACCTACGGCAATAAGTCGAGTTGAGAGCGTCAGAAAAACGTCGGTTTCTATTCGAGAAGCAAGCGCTTTAGTAAAAGGTCGTGCTTGTCTAACGTCCGACAGCGCGAGCGTCCCGACTTTCCACTTATATTTTTAAAAAGTGTCCCTAATCGGAACGAGGTAAAACTTATAGTTTTATTTCGCTGTTAAGGTATTTTTATTTTTGGTTTCCCATCTGGCATTTGAAAGCCGTGCAGACTTCGAAGTTCAGGTATTTTTGTATGTTTTGATTAAATTATTCTCGTATCTAAAATTGGTGTTGGTCCGCTTTCTGTTCCGTTATCGCGCGAGATAGAATCTGGTCACCGATTATAAGTGTGTAGGTATGTTTATACTAGTTGTTGTTAAGGAAAACATTCGTTTGTGTATATTTATCAAATGGCTGTTCATGATCGTGTTTTGAGTACATGATACTTTCCTCTTTTTACACAACGTTGTCCCTTTAGGAAAACAAATAAAATAAAGTGATTAAAGCTGTGAAATTGCATGTTAATTGATTCGATTAGCTGTTCTTTTTTCGTCAATCAATCACAACGGATGTCAGTCGTGTATTCAATAATAACTCTTGACTTAACTACGCCTTAACTTTCGTCGCACGCGTAGACCTAGCCGTAGTAGTAGCCTACGGCGTAGGCATTGCCGTAACAAAAGGTACTGCTACAACCATGCTACGAATTTTAACAGAGGCCGTACCCAGCGCGCGGGGTGTAAACGTAATGTAAATACATCGATTTTAAAATTTCAAATAATCGTTTCAATCAACTTATTCACATCTATGGATGAAACCCGATTGTGCTAGCTACAAACAATTTAACTACAAGCTCAAGGATAATTTGTATTTTCATTCAAAAATAGACCTTATTTACGAAAAAGTTCATATTTTGTTATAAATATTTTAACCTAGTAGACAACTTAACGATGTCTCAGCTTTCGAAAATAGAATTTTTTTAAATGTTCTGATTAAACAAAATTGTAAAATAAAAGATTAAAATATTCTGTTTTCGAAAGCTGAGACAAGTAAATTACGTATCAATCGAGTAATAGTAAAACAAACTTGCTTCTCGTCATGTATTTTTTCTAAACTAATAATATTTAATATATATATATATATAATAAAGAGTATATAAAGAGTATATAGAATATAATATTATAAAGAGGAAAGATTTGATTGTTTGTTTGTTTGTTTGCATTGAATAGGCTCCGAAACTACTGGTCCGATTTGAAAAATTCTTTCAGTGGTAAATAGCCCATTTATCGAGGAAGGCTATAGGCTATATATCATCACGCTACCACCCATAAGAAGTGGAACAGCAATGAAAAATGTTGCGAAAACGGGGAAAATGTGACGCAAACGAAGTTGCGCCGGACAGCTAGTTTTTAATAATTCTTGAACGCTATTCGTATTTTCGACACGTCTCGTTCATTGCATCCGAGCGAAGCAAGACGGGTTAATGAATAATTATTGTAATCAAGTCTCTTTTAATCTTGAATCAGAATATATTATGATTACGTAATATAAAGATCACAGCTTCAAATCCGATCCCTCTGCATTCAGATTTATTTATTCCAGTCATATTTCAGTACATGAAATCAAAGGAAAATTCCAATTGCAGTACGCTTTGGGATTCAACTTTCATATACTGTACAAACTATAGTCGTATTAATTTGTAAAAAGAGAAAAATATATATGTTTGTTTGTCGCAAGGACACAACGTGCACACAAAGAAACAACAAAAATGTATATACAATAAACATACAAAGCACAACAAATATATAAAAACACAACAGAACGGACAAAAAAGTTGACGCACGTCTTGACTGCTACAAGAAGGTTACCACTCAGCATGATGCTGTGCTATGGGGGCCTATAGTAAAGCACTGCTATTTTACAAACGTGACAGTCACAGACTTTTAATTGCTGAGCCACTTTCAAACTTTCCAAGTTTGAAGTTTTATACATTCCCAAGGTTACACGAACTCAAACCGCATACTCGTAAACAAGATGACATATTACTAAAAAGTTGTCAATGAAAGATATGAGTAATAAGTTGTCAATGAAAAATTCATACAATGTACATATTTCTTACTGACCTCCTTTGACTAAGAGCTCTTTAAATACTCGTTTTGCTATCGATTTCGGAGTTGATTTTTTCGAATTTTGGTGAACCGTTAATTGTCATCAACGTCATCTTGGACGCTACGCGTTCGGATAAAATCGGTTGGTGACGTTTGCTAGGCCTGCAATTGGTTGACTTTGGGTAGTCAATCTGTACTATGTACGAATATAATCGACTAAACCCGATTTGCATTACACGAAAAGTGGCAAGTGGCTCATCAATTGGAGTCCGTGACTGCACATACATCAATACCTGCAGAGAACCTCAAGCGGCGTAAATATAGCCGATCTTTGTGGAAACTATATTTTCCAGCCGTTTGGAGTTGAAACTCTGGGGCCCGAGTAATCTCGTGGGGTTCGAGTAATTCAGGATTTTTTTATGGTCATTATAGTTTGTTGTTAGTTTAGTGATTTCAGTTTATTTAAAGTTTTTAATTGTAACCCATACTATAATATTAAAAAAGAGGTAAAATTTTGTTTGTAAGTTTGTATTCAGGGGCCCTACGGATGCGATTCCCAAAATTCTTTCCCTTACGGGAAGGTACTTTAAAAACATTCCCTGGGGTTTAATTTCAGAACATACCGGGGGAGAAGTAAGCCAAAAGCGGGTAATGTACCTATATTGTTAGTTTATTCAGTAATTGTAAATATTGAACTGATGACACTGTGATTTGTGTCATTATTGATTATCTATTGTTTTGGAATTACGAGTATGCATAGATAACTGTAATCTATTTCTGTTAATCTTTAATTACCTTGATGTGTTAGTGAATGAATGAAATACTAATAGGTGTGAAATCCTGGGTTAGTTCACTGGGCTGGGTATATACCCAGCCCAATTAATTTATTTAAATTTAAAATTTTCTGCCGTAGTTCTATTTCTGTTATACATTTAAAGGTGCCAGAGAGACAGAATTTAAAATTCGCTTCGTTAAATGCGTTTAGTGATATGTGAAGCAAACATAAATTATTCCAATTGTTCTCAATTACTTATATCGAATTTTGACTCACTTTTAGAATGATAGTAACAGTCTGATATTCAACTTATTCCAATACATAATTCTCTTTTGAACAACGTTCTAGATAATGCTTTCAATTGCACACGGAAAATTCATTGCAAAGTGAATTTTAACTTAAACTAGTGCTATCCTTAATGTCTGTGCCAAATATAATTGACTATTGTAGGTAATTATGGCCCCATCTACACATCTATAATTTCAGACAAACTGTATGTACTTATACAAAATATTGTAAAACATTTTAAAATACTAACAATCGAGTTTCCTGGCCATTTTCCATACGAAACTACTTCTGCGAATGGTCTATACATTCAATTCTACTTTCATGTAAAATTTGAAGTTCAAAATTATTTTACCCATTAATTTTAAAAACATGTGGTTTGACATTGACAGAAATCAATGGTTTTAAGTTTTTTTTTTCAGAAATTGTCTGTTGACTCACCATCACTTTCGGTTTTCTCCGAGCAGTTCCATACCTGCTTTCGTAATAACTCATCGTGAACTCACTAAAACACAAACTAAATTAAACTCACAATAATATCTGTTTACACATAGTAACACTAAAAATCGCTGCAACTGTTTACACTCGGCAACCTTAAGCAAAATGCGCCATGTTTGTTTATACACAGTATTTGAGGAGAACAAGAAGAAATGCACAGATGTTTCGTAAAAAAGTCGCTGATTCAGTTATTTGTTAGTTACAGTGTTTTATCACCGGCACACCGCGTTAGTCATGATACGATAGTAAAGCTAATCAACAAACTGATTATCTGACATTTATGATTTCTGTTGAGAACAGCTGATAAGGTGCAAGGACTCCTGTACTGTTATTGTTGATTTTGACAAATAATCGCTGTCTCTTTGACTGATAAGGGATTGTTAGTATTATTTCGTTACTTGTGTGGTGTGTTTTTTACTGTTTTAAGATTAACCAGTTTATTCTCTTTGAATTATAGTCTAAAATTTTATACCAGTACGATGGGACGCGATTAGTTTGTCCAATCTTTAAAAAAAGATATAAAATACTAGATGATTAGGGCAAATCCATTCATCAGCCGATTAATCAATGGTTTACGATTAAGATAATTTTTGCCAGTTGTGTAGCACCCACAATAATCTAGTACGAAACTGAATGACCCTCGAGCCGATGTAGGTATCGTGACGTAGACGATTATAGTAAGAAATTATTAATAAAACTTATAACTCATTTGCTTTAATTTTTAGCTTTGAGTACTTATTGCCAGAGAATGGGCAGCAGCATTCTCTGTGCTTTTGTGACAACCTTACTGCGATTGCCAACCCGCCAAGCGTGGCGATTATGGCAAAACCCCCTTTGTTACGTCAATGTGGCGAAACTTTGGGGAGGCCTATGTCCAGCAGTGGACGTCTTTCGGCTGAAATGATGATGACTTCTTAATAGCTTTATCAATTCTTCGTAAACGAAAACGTCACCTAAATATGTATGGGTAACTTAATTTGTTTTCTAAGTACTTATGTGCAAATAGGTTGTTATTTTGTCACTTTTCATTCAAGGGCCCAGTCTATAGTCTATTCACGGAGACGAGTTAGTAGAGCGCTATCTCACTCACACAATTTTTTAACTGCAATTGGTCAGTGATAAGTGCTAAGGCGGTGTACACAGTACGAGTAGTTTTTAGTCTACTCATACTTCCCGTACTGTGCACACGTGGTCTTACTTGTGACTATATGCTCAACTCGTGAACTACTGCGGGCTCAAGTTAAAGTCAATGGAAAAATGTATAAAGCATGTCATAGAAATAGTTGAGCCCAAAATGGATACTATGGATTGAAATGTGGAAGTAATGACAGAAAGATTCGTAATAAATGTAGGAAACGACGACAGTAGTGATACGTCGTCGGAGAGTGATGATATGCCTTAATAACTTGTATATTATAATAAACTAAAATTAATAATTAACTCTCGATTTTATTGTCTTCCTTCTCATCTATCAAAAATACCTATAAAAAATTCTTACCAAATAAATGGCTCTCAATTTATACGACAGATGAAGCCGCAATAAACTAAGCGAACTTTTAAGAAGCGCAGTGTGAACGCGCATTTACATTTCTAAGGTATTGTTAACGCCCCCCGACCCTTAAAAATATTTTTTTGTCTTTGTCATTTGTATGTTAATGTGCGACAGAGAAGGCGCTATACTAACTCGTCTCCGTGAATGCACTATAGTAAACTTGACAGCCCGTCGAAATATTCACGCAGGATAGCAAGTTGTTTTTACTAAAGTTATTAACTTATTGCTATTACATATTTTTAGTGCAACATAGTATTAATTACATGTCATAGAACTACGTATTTTTTCGAAGTTCATAAAACTCGCTCTTGTTGGGTAAATCGCACGCAACGCGAATCCGAGTTGCGTTTTGAGGAAAGTGTTGATTAAATAAAATACACAAAGTAATGCGCCCAGCTGGGTTCGAATCTAAGACCTACAAACTCGTGAATCAAAGCTATTATAACCGGGCCACCAGAATAGGTTGTGAATATGGATCCCATAGTCAAATGTGAGGTTTTGTTTAGTTAGTGCGGGAAACATCAGCATAGTGCAACCGGGCAACATTTGCACAAAGTTGCTGGTCGACACACGTCGGTGGAGTTTACTTAACAGCGGCGTGTGACCGGATTACGAAGCACGTAAGCAGTTACGTACGAACTCGCTCACTGACGGTCGACCTATTTTCAACCTTATACCCTGAAATAAGATTGAAAAGCGATCCATCTGTGAGCGAAGTAGTACATAACACAACATCACGCCTGATATCCCCGTAGGGTTAGGCAGAGGTGTACTATAGCTTGCCATATTTTACCAGTTATGTTTAAGTCTAAAATAATAAATGGTGAACCTATTGCCATTGGACGGGCAAATTTCAAATTCAGCTGCTTCCGTGGCTGCAGCTGATAAATTTTTGATAGAAAAACCGGTAAGACTCTGCCCAAACTGGGAATCGAATCATTGAGCTTTTTCTCAGCAGTCGTGCTTGCGACCGAGAGATCAACAGTAACTTAATGTATATTTTATTGTTACGACCACATGGAAATGTAACGAAGATTTATTTTTAGAATACATTAGCGGTATTTTTTTATGTTTAGATCTCTGTGGATGTTTGTTGTATATAGGTAGTTACAGCAGCCAATGATACCGTTGGGAAGAGACTATTATTTTAAATCTAATAATAGAAATGGTGGTGGGAGTTAAGAGTATTCTTTATACTATTTTTGTGGAAAATAAAACGTAGAATATGTGTAACTTTGATCTAAGATAAGGTTGACTCTAAGCTTAGGTAGCCTTTGTTCTAGGTAGTCAAATGGATTGACTGTTGTACTAGTGTCTGAGTATAATGCTACGTTTAGCTTTTTTAAATAATCTTCTGTCTAATATATATTATCTAATGTACTAATAATAAAGCTAAAGAGTTTGTTTGCTTGAACGCGATAATCTCAAGAACTACTGGTCTGGTGATTCGAAAAATAATTTCAGTGTTAGATAGCCCATTTATCGAGGAAGGATATATATATATGATCACGCTACGACCAATAGGAGAGTAGCAGCAATGACGGGGAAAATGTAACGCAGACGAAGTTGCGCGGGACAGCTAGTATTGGGTCAAGATAATTATTACATTGTTGGTGTACAAGATGATCCGCGGATCAACTTTCAAGCGTCTTTATTTCTGTTGGCCGGCGACTTAGGTATAGGGCATCGAAACCCGGTATCGGTACCATTGTAAAACCGAGGAAAAATTGGGTTTTACTATGGGACCGAAACCGGGTTTCGGGTTCTTAGATTCTTGTTGTTTTAGAATGAAATAAAGCCCTTATAGCAAGCTACTGAATTATGTTGGTCTTGAGTTCATAGAAAAAATGCCCGAGGTCCTTTGCTAGAATTAAACGCTTTTGTATCTTCATTAAGTAGAATATCGTTTGAACTACATGCATTCTTCGTTAAGGGGATCATCTTGTACACGTTTCCCCTAGGTTTAACACAAAATCTAAATATTTAATGTAAACCCACTTTCGTCAGTTATTTTAGTTCATGGCAGTAGTAATGACATCAACGGAGCTGCTATTGCTGCTGAACAATTCTTGATGGGAAAACCCAATTCGCAGCAGTTTGTCCGACCTGAGCAGACAGCACCAGAGCAACAAGGTAGAAATGATATTATACGTTAGGTACTTACTTGCCCTTCGTCTTCCTCTTCTTCCTCCTGAAAAAACATAAAATAAATATCGTTAAACACATGGTTGGTATAAAATATAATATCATAACTGCTGTTTTAATTTACTAAGACTTGTCGAGGTGCACCGATAGCCTATGACATTTTGGACACCATTGGTAAGGTCAGAGACAAAATAATTGTTCTCCGATGGGTACCATCCCATATTGGCTTGTATGGAAATGAGGAAATAGATCGTTTAGCAAAAGAGGCTATCACGGATGGAATATCTGTTGAATGTTTTCCCTTATTTAGTGACCTCTTGTTTCGAGTTCGAGAGCAATGTATACAATTATGGAAAGAATACTTTGACGAGAGGTCGCTATATAAGGGAATTTGGTATAGAACTATTTAACACAGCCTTTCCTTTTTATGGGTGGAGGATACCACCCATATTCTAGCGGAACGAGGCTGAGAGGAGTAACTTTTTCTTAGAAAACTGTCTTAGATCTTTTGATGTTGGCATATATAACAGTATTTTGGCTGCCCCCTTGTCCAGGACAGCCAAAAAACTATACAAAATTGTAAACGTAGGTATTAAGCGTAGATAGACATGGAATGCCCCTATATGAGGGTGGCATGGTCATGCTGATCAAACCCTCTATAAACAAATATAGAATTTTAAAAAAAAATACTAAGACTTCTGTTTCAGGAAAATGGAACAAACAGTTTTGTTTTAAAGTTTGTATACTTGTTGCAGACATTTCTTTGCTCGACTCAACATAATACGGGTACGTCGCCGATCAAACGTAGTTGTTTTAACATAATAATTATCACAATATCACGCCTGCAATCCTTGAAGGGTTTGGCAGAGGTGTAAATAGTACACCTACATTTCGCCAGTCAAGTTTAAGTCCCATGTAGTAGGGGCGAGCCTATTGCCATCTACTGGGCACAAATCCAGACCTTGTGGCTGCTACTGAGAACATTCCTGGTGGAAAAGCCCAATAACATTTTCGACCCGGGAATTGAACACAGTACCTCATGCCCAACAGTAGCACTGTGACCACTACAGCAACGACATAGAAATTATATTATACGGTAGGTACTTACGGTCTCTTCCACCAATACCTGAAACACAAAAAAAAAAACGTTAATACACGTGGTTGGTATGAAATTAATAACTGCTGTTTTTCAACACCCGTTCCTAACAATTGAAGTTGGTAGTGCCTTTATATATAATACATTATTTTTTCGCCCTTTAGTAAAATTATGATTTCATAGTTCATGGCGTAAATAGAGTTCGATGATATAAATTTCCACAACAAGTGGGCAAAAGTACCTTAAGAGCGTTACAACGTAAAAATAGTGTTACTTACAGCTAAATTAGACCGATTATAAATTATCTATAAAAACAAACTTTTCCAATTACCTACCTTTTTAAAAAAAATGACTTTTCGAAAATATTTTTAGTAACTTTTTAGACTATGTATCCTGCTTATGCGTATTAGGTTTCATTAAAATCGGTTTAGTCATTTCGGAAAATATGAACTTGAAAGTTTGTATGAAATGCCGTGAGGTGTAAACGCATTGGGTACAAAGGAGATGAATGCTGAGATGACAAGTATTACTGAAGTAGGGATGAAAAACACATGCTGCGCCGACCCCAAATAAATTGGGGCAAGGGCAAGAATATGATGATGATGGCCATCGCCTATTGAACCAATATTATCGTCCAAAGTAACCCGTGGTTGTTCCAATTTATCAAAATAGCATTTCATTATCTCAGGCAATCCGTTACACAGGTAAGGTACAAATAAAATCTGTTCATGAAAGTTTGTTTAGCCGGAGGGCTAGAGCAAACCTGGTGGCCTACCATGACGTCTTAAAACAGTATTGTTTTACTCCTTTCCAGTGTGGAAAAGAGATGACGGTAGACATCCTGTATAGCTCTGTCTCTTTTCCACACTGAAATAAGAGCAGATCCTTTTTACTCTTATCTCAAACAATTTAAGAAAATAAGGTAAAGGTATAAAATAAGTAACACCATAACTGTTGTTATTTATATCCGTTCTGCAACTAATGTTTAATGCCTTATTTGTTGGTAGTACCTACCATTTGTAAGCATTTTTTAGGGTTCCGTACCCAAAGGGTCAAACGGGACCCTATTACTGAGACTTCGCTGTCCGTCCGTCCGTCCTTCCGTCCGTCTGTCACCAGGCTGTATCTCATAAACGGTGATAGTTAGCCAGTTGAAATTTCTACAGATTATGTATTTTTGTTGATGCTATAACAACAAATACTAAAAACAGAATAAAATAAATATTTAAGGGGGCTCCCATACAAAAAAGGGTTTTTTTTTTTATCGTTTTTATAAATAATGGTACGGAACCCTTCGTGCGCGAGGCCGACTCGCACTTGGCCGGTTTTATTTTCGATTTCTTTAAAATTATTTCTTAAAAACATGATTACATATATTATTATTTATTATTGTAGGTAAGTTCATGGCGTTACGTTTGATTTTATTATTTTCTACAAAAAGTGAGTTTTCTAAACAAATAATATAAAGAGGAAAGATTTGATTGTTTGTTTGATTGCATTGAATAGGCTCCGAAACTACTGGTTCGATTTGAAAAATTATTTCAGTGTTATATAGCTCATTTATCGAGGAAGGCTATAGGCTATATATTATCACGCTACGACCAATAGGAGTGGAGCAGCAATGAAATTTTTTGCGAAAACGGGGAAAATGTGATGCAAACGAAGTTGCGCCGGACAGCTAGTTCGTTTATAAAAAGTCAACTAAAACTATCGTTCATGAAAAACAGCAGTTTAAGCTTAGATTAATGCATGTCAAAATATGGTTTGTAGATTGATACTATTGCTCATTTTCCTTTTCGACTTTGACATGTAGGTTTTTTGGCCAAATAAGCATATATAAATAGAAGATGGTGTTCATTGTTTCAATGAGTAGGTACGTATGTCTAATGATTTATAAAAAGAAAATCCGTTTCTAAATGTTTGAGTAACATATTCGCAAGCTGGATTATATATTCATTAATTTTATAAAGCAACGTGAAGCAACCTAGAAACTTTTACGTTCCTTTTGTGTTGCTTTTTTCCCTTTTAACACTTCTATTTTTTATAGTTAAGACAAGGCAAGACACCTTTGTGTTTGAAAACTGTTTGTGCTAATTTTGTAAGACTTCACCTAGGAAAGTGGAACACAGCCCCATTGTTTTAGTTTTTTAATGTTTGTAAACTTTGTTGTAGACATTTCTTTGTTATTTACTTCTTTTGACGTTATGTTTATTTCTGTTAGTAAACCATCTAAAGGCGCGTACACACCTGCTAACGATGCGCTACATGGCTTCTTAGAACCCTAGTATTGAAACCTTTGGACATTTTCGCGTGAGGCGCGCGCCTGGCCTGATAGACAGCGTAGCGTTACGCGCGTGTTTAAAACATGGATATGCCCTAGGACAATTTTACAAGATAGGTTTGGCCAATATTTTATAACAGTTTCTAGATCTATAAACTGCGATACCTACGCAGTCAAAATGTATGGAACAGCAGATTTTTTAAAATTACCGATAAAAAATTCTAAGTAAACTTGGTTAAGAATGATGTATCTACTAAATACATGGTAACCGTTTTAATGTCTTTGTACTTCCAAAACACGTCTGTGCTGATGAATGAATTCAATAGTACGAGGGTCGTGGAGGTATTTACGGTAAAGTAATTTAAGAACATGTTATAAAATTGTTGGAACTTTGACCCCCAATATCTCCGTAACCAGAAGGTTCCTAGGTCTAGGACAATAAAATCATCGCAATAACGGGTTGAATCCGTTAAGGGTTCTTTTACATCCAAATAGTGGAAACATTGAGAATAAGCAAAAAAGTGTTAGCGGAATACAAGAAGTCAGCTGATTGTTCACACGGCCACAATAAGTACTCTCGTCAATAACAACTAGGCACAACACCGACTGCTCACATGATAGGCATAGGCACTAATTTTCCATTCAGCCAGAGACAGTTTAACTGTATAATAATACTGTAGTAACACAGAGTGAAGGCCAAACATTTGATTTTAATAAATCTACTTGCAATATGAACTAGTAACTTTTTTACCTTCTTTTGTTTTTATGAAATGCTTTCGGATCATCATCATCTGCCTAGCCTTTTTCCCAAACTATCTTGGGGTCGGCTTCCAGTCTAACCGGATGCAGCTGAGTACCAGTATTTTACATGAAGCGACTGCCTATCTATTATGAAATGCTTTCGGATATTCGAGGTAATCCACATATGGGGAAACGATCACTTTTCCGAATTTTGTTTGCGCGAATTTCATTTTACCGAAAACTATTGACCAACATGAGTTTTGCCATATGCGTTATTTCATATATTTTTAGATCATCGAAGTATCATGTGTCATAATGTATTATTTTACCGAACCTTGTTTTGCCAATTAAGAAAATAACTTTTTGCTATTGGCCAAAACCTCTTTTAAACTTTTTTCATTTGCCATATTTTCAACACACCGAAACAACGTTTTACGGAAAATTATTTGGTCACAAAAATATAGCCAGTTACTTGGTAGCATCTTCATTATTAAATTAAAAAAACCGGCCAAGTGCGAGTCTTACTCGCACACAGGGTTCCATAGCTCCAAACAATATAATAACAATATTTTGAACTGTCATTCATTAGTTAGTAGTATTAATTAGTAAACTTCCACACAACCGCAAAACTAAATTTGTTTTTCATAGTATGTTTATGAAAAACAAAGTTACTGCTGCAGTTTGATGAAAAAGTCCCATATCTCAAAAACTAAACATCATATCTTATTGAAACCAATTTTCGTTGATACTTTTTTTTACGTTCTACAATCGTAAATATTTTCAGAATTTTCCTCCTCTTACTTTAGAAATTAGAGGGGGGGGGACACACATTTTACCACTTTGGAAGTGGCTCTAGCGCAAACTATTCAGTTTAGAAAAAAATGATATTAGAAACATGAATATCATTTTTGAAGACCTATCCATAGATACCCCACACGTATGGGTTTGATGAAAAAATTTTTTTTGGTTTTCAGTTCTAAGTATGGGGACCCCCTTAATTTATTGTTTTTTTTTCTATTTTTGTGTGAAAATCCTAATGCGGTTTACAGAATACATCTACTTACCAAGTTTCAACAGTATAGTTCTTATAGTTTCGGAAATAAGTGGCTGTGACATACAGACGGACGGACAGACAGACAGACAGACAGACAGACAGACATGACGAATCTATAAGGGTTCCGTTTTTTGCCATTCGGCTACGGAACCCTAAAAAAGAGTGTCATAAAAACTCATTCTGAAAAATAAAATAATATTTACATATGCAAAAAAGCCGAGTACCAAGAGTCATTTTCAAAACTCAATGATGAAATCGTCGGCAGAAGCTAGTGTTCAAACATATAGCTACTTGCTAACATTTTCCTAGAAACACGTAAAACGCAAATCTAATATAATAAAGCTCAAATTTTATATATTTTTTTTATTTATTATTACTAAGATAGCCCAATTTTTGAGGAAGGTTTTAGTTACTATCACTCGATCATTAAGCACGGACGAAATAACAACGAAGAGCTAGTAATTTAAATTAATATTTACAAAAAATAAATTGTGTAAATAATGTACTTACTTTTTCTTATAATATCAGACACGTAAGGAGGAACCTGCCAGGCCGCCGGAGCGCTGTACTGTCGCGACTCAAACTACTGATACGTAGGATGTGCCTCGTAAGTATTCGTATCATATAAATAATTTACCACCATAAAAGTACTTAAAAAACGTTGCCATTTGAGTATTTGAAGTTTGGAAATTCCATAACCCCAAAAACTGCCTCGAACTCTTAAGTATTTAGCGAAGTAGATAAGTAAGTAAAGGCGACTGGGCAAAATGGGCCGATACATCAATGACTAAGGTCCGACAAACCGATCTGTTCTCTTCACTGTCTAGGTGCTCGCCACTCGCCACCTGTAGGTGGTCGCCACTCGCCACCTGTAGGTACTTGCCAGTGTCCTTGACCAATGTGAATCAGACTTTAGAAATGGATCGGCACTTGTTATCCAGTATTTCAAGTTTAGAACTTGCCAAACCCGAAACACTACTAACTTTTGAATTTTGAATTTCAAGAGCTACGTACATTGAATGAAACAGACAGTGAGAACTCTCAGCGTAAGGTTTTTTTTTCCTTTGCTTTATCTTTCCCAGTCCTGGGCAAAGGCCTCCCCCCACTTATTTCCTATTTCCACTGATTTTTGCCCCTTCTCGCCAATTAACGAAAAGCTATCCAAGGCGTCCTGCTTCCCGCATCTTCTCGGTCTGCCGCGACCCCGTCTAGCTGTCTCAGGAATTTAAGTAGTTCTATAGATCAATACTTAAACCAGCAACTATAATAAGGTTAAAATCCTTGGGATAAGGGTTAATCGTCTTTAAACGGCTTTTATTTGGACTAATTGTGACTCCTGTTAAGGCTCATGTAGGGCAGTACAGACTTTGGTGCACCAATTTGTGAGTGGATAGTCGGTCCGGCCGGTCGTCGTGCAACGCCACCCACGTGCCACATCAGGACAAGATTCCCTCGCAGAGCCACAGGATGCTAGCAGGTGAGTGACGCACTTTATACTTGGATGGTCTAACGATCTCCCCGCGAGCAAGCACAGTTAATCATCTATATTCATCTAAATTACGTAGGTACCTATCGAAAACTGAACTTGCCCTCCAATGTACCACCATCGGCTTGGTACATTTTTTGGTATAATTCTCACCGAAACTAACAAGTTTAGGTGAGAATAAGATTGTTCTAATCATTACGCTACCCTATTCTGTCGCACTCCTAGACCAAGGCCTCTCCATTATTTTCATCTACCGAGCGGACATAAATCGTCGTCTAAGTCAAGCTTTCATTTTGTGATGCAAATCTGTACTTAAAAGTAAAAAGAAATCTCGAACAAATAATGCGACGAACAGCGCGTTCTCCGTAATTCTGCTATGATAATTTGCAAATGGCCGCCTACCGAACCGACGCGGTGACGACGGTGTGCACGTCACTTTTTATTGGAGCGTGAGCTTAGTGACAAAAAAACTCCGAATGAACGTTTTACACATTTTTTTATGCGCTATATATGTTCAAGATTAACAATAAATCACTTCGAAATGTTAGAAGATTTCTCAGCATGCATATTCAGCACAGAAATTGAATAGCAGAGCGTAATGAGAGAACGCCAAAACAAAGATTAGCATAGGAGCCCGCACCAATAATGACCAATAATGTTCAATATCCTTAAACCCCAGGTGCCTCGTAGCAGCCACCGCCACAAGATCCGTAGCCAGGATCAGTTGAACATGGAGCGCCTCATCTAGATAGAGGAGACGAAGGTCATCAACGAGTCGACGCGCGCTCTCGCCTTGCACAAGGCTTGCCGCTCCCTCGACAAACTGGCCAAAGCTGTCGCTCTGTACAAAGAAGCTATTGCAGCAGCTTTGAGCAAACTTCGTTAGATGTTGGTAAATGTTATTGCTTACTAGTTGGTGCCTGGGAGAATTCCCCTCCGGATAAAAATATGAGCTTTTATTCCCATTTAACTCCTATACTACGGGATGAATTCTCAAAAACCTTTCTTAGAGCTCATGTTCATTATATGTATAAATAAAGAAGTCTTTGCAATATTTCGAGCTTATAAACCCAGCAGTCTAAGCTGCACATAGTCTGTCACTGAATTTAAGAATTTTGTTTAGTTGATAAACAAAAAATGTCCTAAAATGTCCTCACAAGTGACGTTCTATTTAGCTACACTGGAAAACTAAAAGTGTGTGTCGTCTCGCTTCCACGTATTAAGAGCGCGCCTGTCAGAAACATAGGCGCTCAGTATCTAGTTAACGATTTTGTTCGTGGAAGGCGCGATCTCGACGCGACCGGGCGCCGCTTTGCCGCTTATCTCGTATAGCTATAGCCGTCTGGCTATACCTATGCGAGATTAGCGGCGTTACGTCCCGCGGGCCTCTATTGGCTGCGGTATTTTGCCACCTCCAACCATGCAGACCTTACAACCATTAGCGAGTCGAAAATACTTAGCTAAGCATGTATTTTATACATTTCTCAGATTGAGTGGGTGGCGAGCGACTGTGGCGTGCCCTTACTGCCGCGGCGGAATTCTTGTTACTGTCTTACTTATTCTTGTCACATTTTCTCGATTCTTAATGTCAAATTTTCTCTCTTCTGTTGTGTCACTTTTGCTTAGTATATCCAAATAAAATAAAATATATAATAAATATTGCTTGAAAGATATAGTATAGCTTGTGGCAAAGCTTGGGAGAGGCCTATGTACGTTCATGTATGTATGTATGTTCGTTCGTTCGTGTATCTGTGTTCATTCGGTAAGAAGATGGGTCGATCTTAGGTGGGCTGCGGGTTGTTCGAAAGAGATACCGTGGCCCTGGAACACAAAGGGCTAAGAAGGAACATGGATGGGTTTTAGTCAGTCAAGTCTGACACTCCCTTCCGCTCCGCCCAGAGCGGGAGATGTCATTTGAAGATTCCACATCCTAAAAAAAAAAAGCGACCTATGTACTTACAATGGAGCACTTCGATAGTATATGTTGATAGGAACATGTTGCAATATTAATCGATTTGTAGGGACCACAACAAACATATCTGAATGCCAAAATTCTACAATTCGCGTCGAGGGACGCCGATTATTAGTCACCTGACTAGTTCGTTATATTTTCTGCGACTATTTCATTATAACCATTGCAAATAGTTAAGCGCTGTTGCGGTTGAAAAGGAGTTGTATTTATAGTGGGTTCGGATCCTCGCCGGTTAAAATTTTGTAACGGACATATTAATTAGCCGTACAAACAGATTTCTTTTGCCGCGTGTACAAAGCCTAAGAATGACTAAATTTTTGTGCTGTGGAGGGGACATTGATGCCCGCCAGGCGAGGCAGGAACCTAGAGGGGCGACTAAGTCAAGTATACTTATTGACGGTAAAGAATGCGCAGTCCGCCGGATGCAGACAGCATCGCACAATTAGTCTGTAATGTTCTTAATACCGAGATACAAGCCTTGTCCCTGTGAACTATATATATGTTACGGGCAATTTGATAAGTCCGGGCACTATTAATAATAGCCGATCTGTATTCATAATGCCCGACTCAATTGGGCAATGTGATATGATTAATCACTTTTTTTTTTCCCCGCCATTATGAATAATGCCCACCCTATTATCTTGGGCTAAGTAATAAAATAGGTGAACTGTAATGTTTTTGTTTATTAAATGAAATAAATTTTCATGAAAAATAACCTAACCTAACCCAATTGCCCGACTACAAGTAGGGAATTATTCATACTGCCCGGTCCAAGTGATAAATTCAAGCTATCTCAAACACTGACTTTTTACATGGACCACGGTCCGTCGGGCATTATTAATAATGGCCGGTCAAAGTGATAAATTAATCACTTTGCCCATCGCTCTTGGGCATTATTAATAATGGCCGGTCCTTATTAATAATTCCCAGTTAATCACGTTGCCCGTATCATACGCACATAATATAACGTCAGTAATCCCAGAAAGGTGAGGGAGAGGTGTACCTATTAGTACACCCACATTGCGCCAGTAAAGTCGTAAACTTCGAAATTCAGTAGTGGAGTCACGTTTGAAGTCGCATGTTACAGGGTGCGAGCTTATTGCCATCAGTCGGGCATAAATCGAGACTTCGTGGCCCGCAACTCCGTCAGCTACTTAGGATAGAAAATAAGATTTTATAATATTATGTCCTTTTCCAGGAACTCAGCTACCTTTCTGACAAATATCATAAGATCGGCTAACTGATTTAGACAAGAACATGTAACAGATAGACTGAATAATTTCCCATTTTTTTTGTATAGATATGTATAAATTGCCGCAAAATACTAGAACTAAGTTGGTACGTAAAACTACAACAATGTACCATTTAAGAATGCATAAATATGAATCGAAATTCACAAAAGCTTATGTTATCAATGAAAAATCATATATTTTACTGTATAAAAGCCTCGATAAATTTATACTTCGTAATTTTACCACAAAACAAAGTCTTTCTTCTGTTGTGGAAACATCACAATATAGGAAATAAAATAATTGTCAATCTATTTTCTACGATCACATCTTATAAAGTAAACTAATAAAGCTATTAAAAACCGACTAAGTGCGAGTCATACTCCCTCTCATAGAGAGGAGGCCTGTGTCCCTGCAGTGGGAACATTATAGGCTGATGATGATGATGAAATAAAATAGTTCATTTTCCAAAAACTTAGTACTACTTTGCAATGTAGCAAAATTTCGATTAAGGCAAAGAGATTAGAGTCTGCAGCCGAACTAGGCATATCTTGTATTTCGGCTATTAGCACCATTCCCCTTGAGTTTATAATAAAAAAATAGGTGCCAAGTAATAGGGTATAGTATAGGTATAATATTTTTTCATACTAGAAGGGGGAGGGCAAATTTTGACGTGTGCATGTGGATTGATTGCATGATTTGTGATGGTTTTAGACGCGAATATCTGTTCAACCAATAACTCAAGAAAGAGGGTTTTTAAGAAACAACAATATAATTTTTTAAGAGCTTTATTTAGCTGTTATTTTTCAACCTTCATTTACATCGGCATCGAAACCCTAAAAAAGATATCAGGTGTAGCAGTATCGTAGCAAAGCTACAACAGTACAGCAGTGACTCGTAGATTTGTCGTAGAAGCGCTACGAGGCGTAGCACTGATGTAGCTACGGAGTGTTTCCATGCAAAATGCCGCGTATATTTTGATGAAAACGATGTTAATAATGGTCGAATGTTCATGGGGCTAATTTGTGGAATTCCTAGAGGTGTGTACACGTAACAACGGTCTTAATTTGTTTTTGAGTTTTATTTTTTTGTATAATTGCTCTCGGCTACTTTGTGAAGTGCAGGAAGATTGTTTACTCGTAAAGTATTGGAAGTAGTTTTTGTGTAATTCCTAAAATAAACTACTACTTAAGTAAAATGGCGCCGATCTCAACAGTGAACCATTTGTATAACAATGTATTTGTAACCGGCGTTCTGCATAATCCGGTATTCTATACAATATCTAGGGAAAGTATATACCTGAAACATTAAGGAAATGTATGAAATAATACTCATTTTATACTTTGCCTAGGTACTCTTCTATACAATACCGAATGCGCAGCCGGTAACGTGTGTAAAAGATGATATTACCTGAATACTTATGATCAAATTAGATAATGTTAACACAAATAATTTAAAATTGAAAGCAAACTCCAAACCACAGCTCCAAACAAAGGCGTCGTCGACGTAGCCCTATTCTGTCTAAAGGGTTTAAAGTAACTTAACACGAAGGGGATAGTGAGGTCTTAGTTCACTCGCTTCGCTCTCTCTCTAGACCCGCCATCCCCTTCGAACCTAACCTGTCCACAGTCGGGGTGCCCAATGTCCCGAGCTCACTTCGCTCGCTCTTGCATCATAAGTTCTCCTTAATGTTCTCTTTATGACTAGCATAATGTCTACTAATACAGTATTATTACTTAGGGCTCTCGTTACACGACAGAGCAAATCTTTCGTGTAACGAGCACCAAGTGGTCCAGCACAGACTATGGATGTGGTAATATATATTATAGTTTGGCATTACTCCATCTGGGTAGGTACCTACTTACAAACAGGCAAAACATCTATTTAATTTACACATTGCAGGTGGATCAACAGGAAAGTAGATATTAGGTAGGTAGTAGGTAGGCAGTAGGTAGGTAAGAACAAGTGCATACCAATGCAACGCATGCTGGGAACAGCTAGTGGGAAACGAATTTATTTAACCATTACCCTGTATTAATAATAAATATAGAATATTTACTTATCTAATATAATATAAATAATAACATAATCTGTTTTTAAATATTCTTTTATTCTTTCATGTTCCAATCTTTCGCATTTATACATACTTGGGCTGGCTCGTAGGCAGTAGCGCATTCTGTCTCGCACTGCACAACTCGCTCTTTAAGCTACTGCGGAGAAAGTAGGAACTAAGTTTGACTTAATGTAAGTATTGTCATACGTAATTAACAAATACATTTACAGCGCTCTCCTAACGACATTCGAGCGGAACGGATATAACGGCGAAACGCTTTAGTTCCGTTTTTAACCACTCTCATCAACAAACAGCACTTCCTTCGTACTAATAAGTAGGTGTGTTAAGCTCAGCTCAGCAGACGACTCCTAAATATACTCTAGTTCAGCACGTTGACAATAGATGGCGGTGTCTCGCGGTGCGGCATAATCCTCTTACCGCATACCTAAGTCGGCTTAGGTTAAATGAAACTTCCGAGAATAGCGAGAAAAATTAACATGGAAGTATCGGTGGTCTACTAATAGCCGGTATTGACGATCTAATTTAAGGCTCATAACTTATGTTCATATTGTAAAGAAAGTTAGCTAGTAGAGCCATAAGTTATTGTGCAATTTAGCAGATTAGAAAAATCTTCGTGTGTCTTAGCCGGTTGTCGATTGTCAGTGCCTTATCTATTAGCAATTTGCATCAGGCAAATTAAGCCTATATAATTTTGTAGGTACACAGTCAACTGAACCGGTTGTTCAAACAGTGGGGAAAACCAATCAAGGAAAAGGGATAATTAAGTGAAAAATAGTGAATATTTTTTATAAAATTACATTTATTGGTATACATAGGAATAAGTTGTAAATATATTACAATAGGCTAAGGTAGACTATGTCTACCAGAGTGTTTAGATAAACTACTTTGATACAATGTCGTGGTTTTCGAAAGATAGGCCACCATTCATTTCTTTTACAGCATCATCACGAAACAACATCGCACTGCCACCTGCTTTATGGTGTTGATTTAAGGTTCTATCCAGGCTGCGGATTCTCTGTTAGTGTTAGCTATCAGTGTCTTATTTCTCAAGCGAGTACTTATTATGTTGTGTACGATACAATTCCACAATAAACAGTAACTCAGATTTTTTTTATTGCAGATAGTCACCTATGCTAAGCTATAGAAAAACATATGGAATACCCCATGAGAAGTTACAGCTGGGGCCCAAAGTTATTCATCCAAATACTTACTCAGAACCTCCAACATATTATTAAATATCACCGAGTAGGTATTAAAATAGTCTCCTAAAATCAGCAATGAATTTCTCCCTCCCCTCGTTTCCCTAATCGTACTGGATTGCCAAGAAGTTCTAGTTACTTTGTAAATTTCCAGTTCTTTGCTACATTTTCTGCACAAAGCTTTACTTATCTCAGATTCATCCCCCTTCATCAGCACCCTTTTCAACGCGGCAACATTTTTGGAAGGAAAAAGGATCTTAGGATTCATCGAGCATAAAAAATGTCTATGATGCTCTAGCATCGTAGTTCTTTTGTTATTGCTATGCTTGATAGGTTAAATTACCCATGGAATACCTCCCCAGATTTTATGTCCTGGAGAGGAAATCCAGTATAACTTGACCTCGCTTTGATAGACTTTCAGCATAACAGCTTATAAGACCTGGTGATGCGTAGCTTGCTGATAGTCGTGCGCCTACCAATTTCAAGCATTGCAGGTCGTGTTATTCGTGATTTCATGCGTGTCGACCTCAACAAATGAAAGAGGCCTTATCGTCCAAATACCTCATGACTCACATAATGTTCCATATAAACTAACAACAAATTATATGCCGAGTATAGACATCCAGATTTAACATTTTTGTTTTCGAAATATAATTTACTTAACCAGGTCAAGAATTGATGTATCCAGCCCCAAGGGCCAGCTCATACGCAATTTATCTTTTTCCGAAAGAGAGTTCTATAACATTCCATCATTACTAACATGTATTAAGTTACAAGTAAATAAATGAAAAATATTTGAAGCTCACTTAGTATTCCCCATTTCATGTTATGAATCCCAAGCTTAGTCTAGTCATAAGTTCTTCGAGCAGTCTGTTTAACGTTTACTTACTTGAACCAAGCTCTATTACCCGGACACGTCCAAATGGAACCATGAATCCCACCAGACGAAACTTAGACGCTGCGCAAACGTTTATCTTGTGAAACCAGTATGAATTCAGCCACTCCCTGCGAGAGTAAACTGTGTCCGGTCGCCGCTACAGGACACAGCACTAAGATTTCCTATGACGGTGTGCCGTGTCGGTAACATAAAGTGTCTACGTTTGTGCAGCCCCTTGGGTAGGTAGGTCTTGGTGGGAATGTTTTGTTCCCTTCATGTAACAGTTTGAAGACGTAGTCGCAATTTTATCCCAGGCTAAGAAAAGGTAACCAATTCATAAGTGCGTTGAATACGATAGTAATTATTATTGATAAGTGACTGGTGATGAGTTTTATTCAAATTTATTATAGAAATAACCATAAATGTAGGTAAGTCACACATATCTACCAATTAATTACTTTAGGTCTTTCAGACAGAACGAAAAAAATTACAGCTGACGCTGCTATAACTGAAATAATGAATGTCTGATTTGAAAATATAAAACAACTCTGCAAACCGGGTTTAAAGTATAATCCCTGAAAACGATATATGGTCCCTTTTTCTAGCCATAGAATAATCAAATATGGTAAAAGAAAACTGCATAAAAAGTAAAAATCAAGAAAAACAGACTTCAAAAATTTCATCTCGAAACCGGTTTAACTTGGAAGTATGTAGACAGAAAAAAAAAGGAATATGAGGGATGAACGTGACAGTTTTGAAGCCCGTGCGCGGAACATCCAAGTTGCATACACTTTAAACAAAATTGATCGCTTATTAGAAAGGATCATTCTAAAAGAATGTGCAATGTGGACTGCGACACGGGACATACAGATTTATACAGATTTTAATTACAGATTCGGGAACTAGAACTCAGTGTAATACTAGCGCCATGTTGATTACTATGTTGATGTCTATTGGAACCAACAGTGGAATATGGGAACTCTTTATAGAGCAGCGACTGCCCAGTTATAAAAACTTTATGATACGATACAGATGGCAATCCGCAATGATACTGTGAAATATGTGGCAAGTCACAATGAATACTATTTAAAGTTGGTATATCTCAATCACCTTCACCATCTCAATTCCTTATTGAGTATGAGACGGGAATGCTGAAGACCTGTTCACATCAATCCTTACTCATCTAGACAACACAGCAAGTTGTATTTCCCGTTTGAGATTAAAGTTTAGTAGAAAACCAAAACGGATAGACAGAAGGCAAAAAAATCAAAAGGAAAGATTAATTGATCTAAAAAATTTATTAATGAATGAGGCGACTATGTGCACATTGAAAACACTTGTTATATTACAATATACTTGTACACTATTTACAAAACCCACGATACATTTCTATCTTCTCTCGGCCAGGCGCAAGCGCCGGTTTTAGCATCATCATCTTATTTTACACACTGTACATAAGTAGTTTGTACAAGTTTATTCTTACGTTACATTTCATTTAAACTAACAACACTAATTTTAAAACAATGGAAATATTGTTGATTATAATACTTATACGGATAATGGTATAAGAATTTTACTTAAATCTCTTAAGAGCTATTACTTAAACCTGATTATAGAGTCTACAATATAAATAATAGAATTAATATATGTATTGAATTTTCTCTATAAGCTAATGACTGGTGCGCGACGCTCACCATGGCTGACACAGAATGCTGCGCAGGCGCAAAGTGCAGGCGGCGTCGCGTGCCTACTCCGGAACCAACACGTCGACTACAGCTACTGCTAGTCGCTAGTCTGCTAGTGACGTCGCCGTCGTAATAGTTCATCTCAACTAACACGACCTACCGGGGCACTACGGCCCCGCACTATTGTAAGATCACTACATCGCGCGTCACATACATAGAACATACAAGTAATTAATACATATACATACATGATTGTCAATAACACACATACTTAGCGTAACATTGTAAATTACAATTCCATACAACACTTTATTATTAAATCGACTGATTAACTAAAAATACTCATTACAAAATGCGCTTACAGCGTAGCAATAATAACGTCTCTAAATTAAAGAGAAAATTTATAAATATTATTACTCTTATATCGACAAAATATTTAAAAAATTACATGCACTTATTTATATAAAAAAATATTTTATCAACAGAGGAAATTTTAAACATATGTACATTTTCAAATGTGTTTTTTATTCCCTGCAGTCGGAATCTCAAAATACAAAAAATAAATCTAAAGTTTAGTTGATTTATTATATAAATTAAAACAAATCACAGTAACAAGGTAATGATCGACACAAAAGTATTAAAATGTGATGCTGATACTCATGTCATTCTATTGGATTTGTGCGAACGAGTTAGTACGAGGAACAGTGAAGAGACAAACAATTGAGTATAATGTCCAACCTCAGTGGTCTGATTGTTTCGCCTCTTTACTGCTATAATGCACTTATTCATTACATTTCTTGAACGACACAAGTTTAGCGCTCAGCGCTCTTTAATAAAATAAAAAAAAAACTATCTTTTGTAGGAAGACGTGATTTTGTAGTTCGAGAATGGTTCTGGTGTTGTTTTAGAGGGTCCTAGGCATTATAGAGAATTATTTGATTCAATAATACAAACAGCACAGCTGTTGAACGAAGATATTATGACAAGCCCTAGTTCTGTTTTTTTTTTTACAATTATTTCACTATTAGGAAAGAAAGTTTTGAGTACATGCAAGATGTTTGGTTTCGATAATAGTTGTTCGCGAGCTCATACGTCTGGATAAATTAGATTATTATTTAAAACTTACAACATTTATTAATTAATATTATTTCAGTAGAATGGTGCGAAAGAGAGTCCATGATTTTATCGAAAAACCTATATGTCTGTACCGTTAATGTCAATTGATCTTTTTATTCAGTTTATTTTAAAAGTGCGACAACTCAACCATTGCCTATAGTTAAAGACACTATAAATATCCGTCGTAAATACTAAAATGGGTTGATTAAGCTCTACACGGGGTTTTAGACCGATTGTTTTAAATATAGACAACGGCTATCAACACTATCGCAACGTGCGAACGAAATGGGCAAAATCCGTTATTTTTAGCAATATTAATATTGCCTGGTCAGCAATAAGAGAATGTTATAAGTTCTAATATAAGTGGGCCTTATATTAGAGAATGTTATTTCTGGCCAGGCAATGTCCACACTGCGCATATATCAGAATGGTTGAAGATTTGTGGGTGTGGGCAAACTGTAGTACACCTAACATTATTTTACTAATCTACCAATAAATACGATTCCAAAGTTATACTTATTTTACCACATACCTAACCCTACATTTTTTATTTATAAATATTGAGACATAAAAAGTGCCTGAACATAACGAGAGCTCCACCCTGATTCATCCGGAGTTTGCCCATACAGTCAACTGAAACTTTGAGGACACACCATTGACCCCGTAATACTATTTACATGTCATTGGAATTGTTTTTATTTTATGTCAAATTGATTTAATATTAAGCCGTCTGGAGTCTAATTTATCTCAGAACGCGTCATGATTTATAAATTATTTTAAAACAGTCGTCAACAAAAGCGATTTCATAAATTAGGCAATAAACCTTAATGTATAAATTAATTTGTGTCTTTTAAAATTTGTTATCAAGCTTTGTTTTAATTTCCCTAAGCAACTATGGCTCTATGCGGTGTAATAAATATAAAAGAGTTTTGCAGCTGTGATGGTGAAAAATGATTTACCCAAGTAAAATGTTTTCAGAAGTGTGTCAAAGGCATTGAAGCCAAGAGAGGTATAACCAGGGTAGTCAATGGCAGCAAAAGCCAGACGGTTTTATTGACAAAACGGTAAACTGGTCGCCAGGCAGAAGAAAATGTTACTGTCAATATTAATGTCATCTTAAAACTATTATATTACTGTGACAGCTATGTAATGTATTTACATAATGGAGAACAATAGAAGACAGTCATTTCGTAGGACCCACGCTCATATAATTGTTTGAAAAAATCTCAGTATACCAAAATAAATATATGTATATTATTTTTAGCATTTTACTTTTATTACCGCTCCGTTATTTAGATAAAAGGAAAACAATAGCCGACCATGAAAATAGTTGCAACCAGATTATTTACAAATATAAATAATTTATAAGTATGGTAACTTTGTTTATTATTTATGGATAAAATTATTGATTATATAGACACGAATAACTACATATTAGTCCAGTAACATTGTCGCCTGAAAGTACGGGGTAGTTTGCGTCTAATCAGCTAGTTCTGATTTTTTGCAGACTTATTTATGATGTTGGCCCAATAAATAATTGAAGGTTGTGACCTCCAGCGCCGAACAACTTTAAAAAATCGAAAAACCGTTTTGAACTTTTTTAGTAGAGCTTTATTTGGCAAAACTGATGATATCTGGCATCAAGGGCTATCAAACCAATCACAGTCAGATATCTTAGGGCTATATGGGAAAAAGAAAAAAAAACGAAAATATTATAAACTTTGAAAGGCTCTATCTCGGAAATGATTGGGTCTACAGAGACAATTCTAGTCTCATTTTGCAGAAAATTTAGTCTACTTTAAAAACGTTCTGAGAAGGTACTATCAAAAAACTACTCCTTTAGGGTTATAATCGCATAAATCCGAAATTTTTGTTTTGTGACAAAGTTGCGTTCGGCGCTCGAAGTCACAAACTTGGATTATTCATTGGGCCAACATTATAAACAAGTCGGCAAAAAATCAGACCAACCGGAATTGACGCAAGCACTGATGTATCAAGTTACTGGCCTATATGCAATTCTTTTATATTTGCTTATTACTGATATTTAAAATTTTCCGTTTTGGAACGTCCGTAAGCTACGATAATGGTAATTAATACTATATTTACATTTTTGTTAACATTTACACAACATTAAATTAAATCTCTTGTCCATTACGGATCATGGAGAGTAGTCGATTTTAACACGATTTTGCGTAATATTTATTAATTGATTACATATACAGACTGCATATTTACACCCATGTAAGCAATTATCTAAAAACTTTGTGATTATTTAAATCCTGAGTTAGAAAGGCGTACCACTTGATTAGGACTAACGAGTATACTGAATATACGAACATACTGTAAATCAAATCAATTTCCAAGATTCCTCACTGGATCTTATAAAACTCAGTTACAATATACTGTAATCTCATTGTTCTGGTTACTTTATTCACTGTTTTGTTTAATGGGCACCATTCATTTTTTATTTAAATGCAATCACTGATAGTGTTAGTAATTTGTTTTAAATATGGGTTATGTCTGATAACGTAATAAATAAAGATTTTAACTAATATTGTAAAATATAAAAGTATAAAAAAACCATAAGGTTCTCGCTTATTAATTCGTGCACACAATTTTGATACGATGTTTAAAGTTTTTAGAGATGTTTTAAATGATGTTTTTTTTTTTTATAAATAATAAAGCGAAACTAAGCACAGCCTACAACCTAATTCGGTTTTGTGATAGCACAACATAATTTACTTTTGCACTAGACATGTATGTAAAGTTCAAAAATTATTTATACAGCTTCAGTTACTTTTTTACAATTACCATGTACATTGAATTCGAAATTACTAATTTCAGATTGGTACTAAGCTTAAATAATTTAATATTACGAAAATGTGATTTTTAAACATTTAGTTTTATACTAAGCTCATTGATAGGCCGCTAACTATCGCTTCAAAGACGCGCCGCGCGCCGTCGCGTTAAATCGCTGCGGCCTGTACTAACACCAAGTTATCTCCTGCTAAGGCACTGTCCAGATGTAATACTTTTCGTAAGTTAAATCAATTTAGAAAAAAAATCCGCAATTTTAATTAATTTGTACATATTAATCGTAATACACTTAATAGTAACATAAACTGAGAACCGGACGTAATAATGAAAACCAAATAAACAATCCATAACATAAAAACAAACTGAACCGTAAAAATCTTTTCTATTCATATTCAACACATTTTCCCTCCACGCGAAAACGGAACTAAGCAAACTTTATACATAATTTGTATCGGACGATTTTCAATCGCTAATCTGGACAAGGCCTTAGATCACTATTAAATAATGTATTTACAATGGGAACGAAAATGAGACACTTATGAATAACGGACATGCACTTAAAACTAACACACCATCCCTACGTTCAATGAATCTTTGACTATACAATGAGTATTGCCGAATATTGCACAAACACATATAATCATATTGTGGTCACATCATCACTAATAAATAAGTTTTTATATCTACCATATGCTACGTAATGACTCTACGGCAGCATCAGAAACTATAATAAAGAATGGTATATGTTTTCGTGTATTAATATAAAATAAATCAACATTAATTCTGATCAGTACGAACTAACGATTACAATTTGCGTGTCTCTAAAAAAAGACAATAACTCCAAATATTATATAAATAATGCGACCAATAGATTTAAATCCAGCATTGTGTAGTATATGGTAAATATGTTGTTTTTAGTCAAATAAATATTCCAATCAGTTCGTTGAAGTCTAATTTTAAATCAACCTTAATTATAATTATTGATAATTGTCTAAATGATATGAAGAAGAGGCAATAAGCAATTTGTTATGTTAAAAGGATATTCGCAATAGACGACCACGCAGCCATGAAACATCAAAAATATATTTACAATAGTTTACGTTTTTTTAGGAAAACAGAATATCAATTTGGAATATAGTTCTGGTTTCCACTGCGCCATCCCTGCAGCATCGTAAATGTGCAAGAACTCCTCTTGCTCCGAAAAAGTGCAGTGGGAAGCAGCACTAATACCACTTGTCTAAGTAGATCCACTCATAGACTTCTAAATAATTCTATACACGAATTTTACTGTTGTACATCTATACATCGTGTGCACTAACACAAGACTAACGTCTGTAACAAGCCTTTGTCTAGATGCGTGGTCATCGATCGCGGATCGCCTCCGCTAAATGAGTACATTACATTCGACTTTATAAGCTTATCTCGATTTTGGTATTTCATACACATTAATTTACCCTACATCTGTTCAGACAGCATCTAACGAGAGATGGTAATTACATTGTTTTGTAGTAACCAATAAGTAATGGCACACAGCTCCCATTCAGTGATGCATCTTAAATTCTGCTTATTTCACTGTCAGGTTATTTCATCTGACATTCTTACTTGTACTTGAATATGCCCTAAATGTGACAAACCCTCCGTAAAATGAGCAGAACAGAGATATCAATGTATGCACTTGTGTATCACAAGTGTCAGTTTAAGCGTTCCGTGGTGTTGTAGGAAGCGTGTCGAATGTCAATTATCAGTATTTAATGCCCATTTGTCTGCAGTAACTTTGTTTTGTAATCAATCTTTGGTTAAATGCGAACCACGATCTGATTATTATATACTTTCTCGTGTAGTAGGTTGGCCACCAGTGCTGCACTTTTATTTAAGTTATTTTGTTATTGGTGACAACAATAGGGGATAATACTGGGAAAAAAATTCTATTTGTCCGTCAGACAGGTAATACAAAAATATTAGACACGTATTTTTTGTTTTATAAAAATATCACAAAATCACTTAGTTAAAACTCATTAAAGTTGGAGAGTGGGGGCTCACTACGTCACAAGCATGCGCCATTTCAACTCGACATATCTCCTTAAAATTTTTATGACCATGTGAAAAAAGAAAAAATACGTGTCCAATACTTTTCAACAATCAACCCGACAGCAAAGAAAAAAAATAGTGATCATCCCCTATTGAGTCAATAGGGTCAGAGCGTCCCTGAGGAGTGGTGGTGAGGAAACTAATTGAATAATAAGTTAGATTTGAATGTGTTTGATATCCAGTTGAAGTTGGAATGTGACAGATAAAACAGTGAATGGACGCAGCATTAGTCGTGCCGCATCACGCACTGTGAGACGCCTCACCTCCACTGCGCAGAGAGTGACCCTCGAGCTGACCACTGAACGCGCGTGTCGCGCACTTCAGGACAAGAATGGATCTGAGTCTACTGCTGTGTAGTGTTGTATAAATGATAAGTTAACGAAATTATGTGATGATTTCACGATTGTGAAGCGTACAGAAAGAAAATACATAACTTATTAAAAAAATTACACAATTAATTCGTGAAAATTAATGAGATTCCATATGAGGCACAAAGTAAAACAGTAACTTTAACAAAAATATATATGCTATATTATAATAAGATTTACTTGTGCACAGCTTAATGCACAATTTATATATCTTAGAATAACTTTAAGTTAATCATTGAGCTTTCTATTTATACAAATAAATAATATTATGTAATAATAAACTACACCATGATAGAGATAAAATATTGATTTAAAAATATACAGACACAATATCAGTATTTTGTTTAACTATACAGGAGATTTTATACTTGTTCTATTGTTACAGTTCATTTAGTCATTGTCCTTACTTCTTTTTAGCCTTTTTAGCCTTATTTCCAGCATTCTTATTTATAGGCTTAGTATCTAGTTTAGTTTTACGCGGTAAGTTCTTATTGTTCTTGGTACACTTGACGCTGCCGGCACCGCGCGGCTTATATCACCTCACTTCACAGTGTTTATTGTTGTTGACAGGAACGGCGGGGCGCGCTTCGCCCTCGCCTGTCTCCTTCATCACGTAGCCGGAGCCCTCGGAGCTGCGCGCTAGTTTTAACCGGATGGGCGTGACCTTGTCCGTGCGCACCTTGCGCATGGCCGACGTCGACTCGGAGTATGAGGGCGGGTCGATGGCCAGCGGGTCGGGCGCCGACGGGTCGTACTCGAACGGGTCGACAGGCGGCTCGGCTGCGGCCGGCGTCGCCACCGTGCCAGCCGCGCTTGCCGCGCTAGCCACGCTCTTGGACGGCCCGGCCACAGCAGCCGCTGCGCCAGACGCGCCCGAGGCGCCAGCCGCCCCCACCTCTTCTTCCTTGGTGCGCTTTATTTTGATTATCAACTTTGTTGCACTATCACTTTCACTATTCACCACTTGCAGTTTTTCCGCTTTTTTGTCCTTTTTCTTTTTACGTTTCTCACTTTTTTCACTCTTAGGCTTCTTGATAGTCGTTTTCTCGTCTTCCTCGAAGTCAGCCATAACCATTTTTCGATACTTCATGCTTTCGCGTTTCAAGTCTTCTAGACTTGGTTTGTTTGCTATAATCCTCTTTTTAGGAGGGCGGTAGATAGTGGTGCCGGCGGGCTCATCGGTGTTGGCGGGAGCGGGCGCGGGCACCTGCTGCACCGTGTTGGTGCCGAGCTTAATCTTCAGTTTGGGAGTGACGGGCGGCGTAGCATTCGCCTTGTTTGGCTTAGCGGTTGTTCGGCCGCGACGCTTGTGTGCTTGTTGACCAGACGTGCCAGCTATCGCTGACAACTTCAAGTCGTCTGACGGATCAACGTCGTCATTCATGCTAACTTCTAAATGCCTCAACTCTCGCGACAGCCCGCAAGTAGTCTTGCGCTTGGTTTTCTTTTCTACCGGGCTGTCGGTGATCTTATAATCTTCTCGCGTGGGTATGCTCGTCATGGAGGCGACGGCTTTAGGGATGGTGATGACGGCGCGAGTGAGAGGCGACGGCTGCGCGGGCGCCGGCACAGCTCCTATGTTGGCGTTGTGGTTGGGGTCGTCCATGTTCATGTCCTGCGTCCAGTACTGGCGTAGCAGCTCCTTCTTGCGCATGCGCCGCAGGTTCGTGGAGCCCGACATGGCGGACGCGCCGGCAGCATTGGCCGGGTTCATCATGCTGGTGCTGGCGTCGTGCACGGGCGCCGGCGGCGGCGGGACCACCTCGCTCACCGCACGGGACGAACTCGCAGAGTAGTTGGCGTCCAAAAACGGACCTTTGATTTTAACTTTCAGCTGGTTTCTGGAATCCGATAAGGATACTTTTGGTAATTGGGGAACAAATACTTCTTTTGGCGGCAGTACTGGCTCGGCGGGTTGATTATTAGGCGAACCCGTTTGAGGATTGCTTGCCATTAATGCTGAGTGCAATTGTTTCTCAACTTCTTCGTCAATTTCAGGCAATTGCTGCTCGGCTGTGCCACTAGCAAATGCCAACAAATGGTAAGCATTTTCAGTTGGAGGAGCAGGATTCTCAAAAGGTTGATAAGTTCGCATATCGACAGGGCCCGGCAACACGGGTTCGACTTGTGAGAAGCCGGGTTCTCGCTCTGAGTCCGCAGGGGACGAGTTGCCATCGACAGGCTCAGGGGACATGGGAGGTTTAATATCTTTAGCGTCTGACGACGGCGGTCTTTTAGTCGGAGGAGGAGTAATGACGCGAGGAGATTGCGAGGCGTCCTTGTACGAGTGTTCAGATTTTCTATCTTCACGAACGTCGATGGATTTTCGTTTGTCACGAAGGGCTTTCAAATCGACACCATCATTAGCGATTTCTTGATCGAAGTCGTAAACTGTGCCGACCAGCTTGCTTTGGATGGAGTTGCCGGTGTAGTCGACGGCGAACCCTTGTCCGCGGCTCTTGGAGCGCCCACGCCCCCGCTGGCTTCGGTTGCTGCGGTTGCTGGGACGCTTGGTTCCCTTCGGCGCGTCACTCTGCTTAGGCGTGTCACTCTGCTTAGGCGTGTCACTCTGCTTAGGCGTGTCACTTTGCTTAGGCGATATCCCGGGACTTTTGCCCGGCGACTTGACAGGGAACTTAGTAGTTGCTTTGCTCGTTACTTTAGGAGGAGATTTAGATTCCTGCGGATGAAGGCTGGTCGTCGTTTCTGTCATATTTTCGTTGCTGTCGTTCGTGCTTGCAATTGTAGCTTTGTTGCTATTCGTGTCGTAGGAATCTGCGCTTATACTGGGACTAGACACAACGTGTATGATCTTATCGTTTCCTGGCGCATCGTAATCGCCTGAATCTCGCGGCGAATCCATGGGCTTCGGTGTGGGTGGGGCAATCATTGCTGTGGTGAGCGCAATATTTTGCGAGGAAGATGTGAAGGCTGCACTGTAGAAAGCCGGTTTGAGCGGCAGCGGCAGCTGTGTGCCGGCGGAGTACGCCACACCGTAGAGCGGGCCCGGCGACGGCAGCGGCAGCGCCGACGCGCCCGCAAACAGTGGCAGCGAGCTCAGGAACGGTGACGCGTCAGACGGGTACGTCGTGTACTGGTTCAGCGGCATCGACGGCTCTACGGGCTGTGAGTACGCGGGGATCGGCGGGTACGTGTCTATGTCAGGCATACCGGTAGTTTCTCGCAGCCGATCAGCAGCAGACCTACGAGGTTTCCTCACATGTTTGTGAGAGCGCGGGGAAGCGTCCGAGTTAGAACTAGAAGCGGACGATCGTCTCGTTGCTATCTTGCTTTCGCGCCATTTTTCTTGGGTCTCATAGTGTGGTGAAACTGTTGCTGGACAATCCAAGTGTCCTATTTCATTATTTTCATAGTTTGAGCTCTCATGCACCAATTCCACGTCGTTACTGTGTTCGACAAGGGACAGTTGCGAATCATCGCTTTGTTTGTTTAGTGAGACAGTGTCAGCTGATGTGGACTGACTGACTGACGTCACATTGATGACTGTTTTGCTGCTGTCTTCGTTATACGAGTTGGGATTATCATATTTCTCATCGTTGGCAGACTGGCTCTGCGTGTCGTCTAATTGTGACTCCGGCAACGGCACGTTAACCCACTTCTCGTTACTTGTCATCGCAAGAGACTGGTATTCTTTAGCATCTATAGTTGTTTCTCCAGATGGCAAATCTCTTTCAATAGAGGCAGGTCGTCGTGGGATATGGTTGATCGAGTGGCGCGACTCCATCATCGGTGGCGAACGCTCAGCGTGTCTCTCGGTCGGAGTGTGTTTCTTGTGAGGCGAACTTTTCTCCTCCGCCATCACCAAATTACAAGGTGCGTTGATTTCGTTCTCTTTGGGATTACTGTCATCGTTCACCACGATCGGTTCTTCTTGATCGGGATTCTCAGGCGGCACCCTCTTGGTGCTAAGTCTAAATCTAAGTCGGTCCACCAAGTTCAAAGTCTCCTGCACTCCCTGCTTAGTATCCTCTTTGAAGAAAAATTCCGGGTATGTCGCAAACGGTTTGATAATATCGTCGTGGTTGAAGCCATCATCGACGGCCATCATTTCAAAGTCTAGGAACTCGTTGTCTTTGGACTGCGGCGAGAACACGGACCTGTTTGGATACGGGTTTACAGCTGAAGGTATCTTGGCGCTCTTGGAGATTTCGACGCCTTGCACGTGGCTCGCGTCTTGTGTTATAAATTTCTTTTCAGCTGAACGTTTCCTCATGTTTCTTGCCACGTTCTCAGCCTCCATGTGCTCAATAGTTATTGTTCTCGCATCCATCGGCGTCCTAGGTGACTTAATCATGGTATTTTCGTTGAGGTTAGCTTGTATTTTAGCTATCATTTTGACGCTGCTCTTATCGGCGTAATCAGAGTCCATGGATTTCTCGTCAATGTATTTCTCGTTGCCACCTGGCTTTTCTACTGGAGGTGGGATGGCATTCGGACTCGGAGCTTTCGGAAGCCAATGTTTGTCATTGTCATGGTAGCCTGTATTGATATGGAGAGGGCTCTTCTTGTCAATCACCTCCACAGGTGGTACCTCTACTTCAATCCTAGGTTGGGGCGTCTTCTTTTTGGGCGACGTCGACGTCCGGTCGGAGCCCGTGACGCTGTGTGCTATGCTGAGCCGTCGGTCTTTCTTGGCTGTTTCTTTGACCTCGTTAGTGCTGGAGCGTTCTTTGGGTGTCTTCTCCTTGACACTCATCCGCCTGGTCGCGAGTGATTTCTGTTTGGGCTCACTACTTTTCTTAGGACTTACTTTTGGTAGAGGGGGTAGTTCAATTTCATCTAACTTAGGGGCCTTATGTTTGTCTTCATTGGACTCACTTCGCCGTTTAAGCTTGTTAGCTTTTACTTTGACATTATTCTTGGGTGTCTCGACAGCAGTCTCGCTCTTGGTATCTTCCTTCGACTCTACCTTAGGTTCTACCTTCAGTGTTTCCTTCATCTCCTCGTCCTCTTTCCGTTCCGCAGATGGAAGTTCACCGGACTGGCCGCCCTCTTTGGGTGTCTTATTGGATCCAGCGTTATGGGTGTCGTCTTTAGATAATTTCCTGGGTCGGGCATCAGACTTATTAGGCAGATTTCCGCCTGAAGTAGTGCTTCTGGTCCGAGCACGTGTGGCAGCACGCGCATCACTGGGTCGGCTAGGTTCCTCTCCTTTAGGAGTCGGTGATGGTACCCTACACTCGGACCGCCGTTCGGAAGTTTTAAGCTTCTTATCTGGCGGCGCTTTGCGTGGGGACGCATCGGTGGACACACTCTTGCCTTTTCGCCTTCGCCTTGGTCGTTTCGGATATGGGCTTCCGGATCGGGATCCGTCGGACACTTTAGAGCTTTCAGAATCACTCGAGGCACTAGTCGAAGACAGCGGTCTTGACACCCTGTCGAGAAAGGGCAAGTCCACGGTTGGTCTAGAGCCTGGAGGTGAGAACATTGAAGGCTGTCGTGTCGTAATGGCGGGTTTGATCTCGCGCGCCTTGGCTGTGGGCTTGGTGGGTGGGTGGCCGGGCTTCTCCGGCTCCTCCTCCGAGCTGGACGACGACGAGTAGCTGCTGCTACTTGAGTTGGAAGATGAGCTTGAGCTTTCTTTCTGTGCCGAGTTAGAGCTTTTGGCTTCGTCTTTGTCTTTCTTAGGGGACGATTTGGCTTGGCTAGTCTCAGGCTTCTCATCTTTCTTTTTGTCGTTATCGTTTTCGGCTGCCGGCGCCTTGGTGCCGAGTCCACTCTTGATGTGTGCCGCTGCCTTCTTGGCAGCCTGTCTCTGTGGTACGTATGAAATAGGCTCCTTCTCCGCCTCCTTAGATTTCTTCCTGCCAACTTTTGAAGAATGTGCATCTTTGATTTCTTTGCCCTTAACCTTCTGCGGTTTAACAACTGGTTTGGATTTGGTATCATCACCGCTGGTTTGTTTCTGTTCGCGGTGTTCCGGGCTCGGCTCATCTTTCTTGACCACTGTGGTCGAACGCATGTTTTCAGATGCTTTCTTAGCCGCTTGCCTTTGTGGAACAATGAGATCCGACGGGTGATCTTTTTGTTTGGAGACTTTGATATTTTCTTTATTTTTAGCTTCGTCGTCTGATTCCAGTTTTACGGCTGACACTTTTTTGTCCTTGTTCGAGGGTTTTCTGCCCCGCTTCCTTGGACCTGGTTTAGGTTCTTCTGGGCTAGTAGTTTTCTTCTCAGGTTGAGTTGGAATAAATTCTTTCATTGCTGCCTTAGTCCTCGGTAGTGGCTGCAGCGAGTCATTACCGCTAGGAGACTTATCCGGTTTCGCTTTATCTGGTTTAACTTTATCGGGTCTCACTTTATCTGGTTTCACTTTATCTGGTTTCACTTTATCTGGTTTAGCTTTATCTGGTTTCACTTTGTCTGGTTTCACTTTATCTTGTTTATCTTTTTCGGTTGTTGCCTTCTCTGCTTTAACCTTTTCAGTCTTTACTTCGGGATTGTTGTCCTCGCTGCTATCTGAGTATATGTCTATCGGGAACTTGCTATTCCTCATAGTCGGTCTTATCGGCATTAGGTCATCGCTGTCTGTACCAGATTGACCCATTTGTCCAGCCGTCATTTCTTTTTCCATTTGTTGCAGCGTCTTGCTGCGAGATCGGTCCTTATTCAGTCTAGAATTTAAAGAAGACTCATCATCACTGCTGCTTTCGATGAGTGGCTTAGACTGTGGCACCTTTTTCTTTTTCCTTTCAGTCTTCTTAGGAGATCTCTTGCCTTTACCTTTCGGAGATACCTTTTTCTTTGGCGAGGTTCCAGCTCTTCTGCCGTCGTCATCGGTGCTGGAGCCGATGGCCTTGCGGAACTTACTCGTGCGCGGCATCTCTGGCGCACTCTCCTCGCTGGACAGTCCGCTGTATATGCTGCCGCTGCGTCGCGAACCGTTTACGTAGTGTTTCTTATACGGATTCGTTGACTTTGAACCCTTCACTAGACCATTGCGATCCTTCTTCTTCTCGTCACCAGATTCTGGCGGCGCGATGCGAGCTAGCAACTCTTCGAAATCGTTTTTATGATCCGGGGCGTTATCATGAGAATAAAGCTTATCATATATAGAAGGTCCGTGATTAGCCTCAATAATAGCGGCCAACTCCTGCGGCGGGATATCACTGCCGGCCGCTGATAGCACAGCCACTTGTTTGTGAAACGTTTGCTCTCTCATACGAAAGAACGAGCGGGACAGCTTCTCTCTCCTGCTCACCATGTAGCACAGATTACGAACTCTCTCGAGGTCCTGGCGGAGCTGCACAAACATCTTCAGCTTGTCAATGTCGGCCTGCTCCTGCTGGTGCGTCAACACCTCGGTGTCGTCCGACTTGGGCGGCAGCAGAGGTTGGTTCTTCCCCGACCGCCTCTTCAGCTTCCAGTAGTTATAAATGTAATTGATCGAGTCCTGATCCACGTCAAGTAGATGTGTACTGATATCCTTGACGCTCACGTGCTTGTCGAACTCCCTCTCAATCTCATGCAAGCGAGCGGCTCGAGCTTGCGTCTTCTCTTCCGACGTCATATCTTTCCTACGCTTTCGTTCTACCTTCTCCTCCTCCTCCCCCTCCCCTGAACCAGATACCTTTTCTTTCTTAGAATTAACACTATGCTTTTGGCAATAGGAACGTAATTTTACACCGTCGTCAGCGTTTTCGTCCTCAATAATAGCACGCATTTCCAAACCAAATCTAAAAGCACACGTTACATGATACGCGGTTTTACAAGTCTTCACCGAGCACTGAATACAGGCCCCTTTACGATTGCGGCACAGCACACAGTGTAATGCCCATCTCGATGCTGGTATGGCCGAGATCTTAGTAATCGGTTCCATGATCTCGGCGCAGCCGATGGAGACCTCGGGTATCCACAGCACGCAGCTGACGTGCGCCCACTTGTGCCCGGACGGCGTGCACTTCATGGCACCGCCGTTGTTGGGGCACAGCACGCAACTGGGGTCGACACCGTCCCCACATGGCCGACATAGCCATTGACCTGGAAAAAGGACAGGGCCAATATTAGCTGATTGACAACTGAGCAGACAAAGCCATTATATTATCAAAAGCAGATAAAAGAAAGAAGGTGTACCGGTGTGGTAACACTTACCTTCGGGAATTACTGTGATGCCATAGCAGGCCTGGTGGACGCAAATGTTGCATTTGTCGCAAAACACCATCTCATTGCCATCCTCCGAATCAGGAGATCGACAAACATCACAGATGACATTTTCATCGTACTCGATGCCAAGGCCTTCTTCAGACTTCACAATAGCCTGAATTTTATCCCAAGTACGTATCTAAAAAGACATCGAAAGTGTTCATAAAAACTCCATGTTTGGATTGCGCCACTGGATATTATTATTACTCAAGCACTTATTTTGAGGACTAGGGTTACGCTAGCGACTATGTTCAACTTTTACCTACTTTACTCCTCCGCCAAAACAATTCGAGAAAAATAGACCGCCGTCGTCTTACGAGGTTAAAAAATATTATATTTTATGCAATTTGAGAAAAATCTCGTGATAATAATGACAATAGTATGTTTACCACTTTGTAGTGATTCGCAATCGCAACTCGGAAATGCAGACTATGGAATCCGCCGAGCCTAAGTATCTCGCCACCATTCTTATTGTTTTCATCTCTTTTGCCGCTATAGTGATCACGTTAAAATAAGTTAGGTTTTTTTTATACCTAGTAAAGTCACTTCGCAAACAGATATGTGCTAGGGCTAAGTTTTGTTAAATTGAGGCTATACATAGATAATTTTATGGCTAGGGTCACAAAAACAACGCACCATTTGTGCCGCTAAAAAATTGTGGTGAAAGAACATTACCAAAATAGAACACTATTCGTACCAACACACGTAGATTGCACTAACTCTATTCCATTAAAGTATTGAGTTCACAAAAATGTTTTAGGAAATGTCACAACTAAGCTACCCACGTGGAATAGTCTATAAGAAACTTTCAAACTCTGAACAGCTTTCGATCTACCAGCTCGTAAGTCAAGTCCGATCGGCACTACCCATTCAGGATTACCGCGACGTTGTTACTGCAGCTACAACAGATCATCCCGAAACATAGGTACAGATTGTTAACCAGAGTGGGGAGATCCTGTTTAAACATAAATAATAGTATAATAATGCACCCTTTGAAAACTAGATCGACCAAAATGTGAGTGAAATGCTTTTGAATTAATTCAACTCTTAACCCCTCGAAAATAACTCTCAACATTGAAGAGAAATGTGTGATAATATTTCGGAAATTAAAATACAAAAAAACTACTACTACACTACTGCAATTAAAGGACGTAATGTTATATAATTATGTATGTTTCATAGGAAGGGATGCAATTGGGTATTGTCGAGCACAAAAACGTTTCATTAAAATTTTATCGATACTGAAATAATATGCTTTGAATAATACACAGTCTGGTAATTAGAATTAACTTCGTTGAAAGAAAGCTAGTATTCAATCGATTTGGATGACTTAGAAGACTAATTCCGAATGATTAAATTTTATTAAGCAAGTTTAATAAAATTATAAGTAAAAAAACCTTTTATAAAACAAGCTTTTATAAGGATGCACTGAAAAGAAGAAAATAAGTCTTGGAGTAAACGCAAACGATAAAGGATAGTTTTCACAAAAGCTTGTCGCGTGAATGGCTATAAAAAACTATATGTATAGGTAATCGTTTCTGACCACACATTCATTGTCTTAAAATTTTTCTCATATATATATTAACCTTTGAGGAGTTTTCTCGTGAGAAGACAATCCTGGCTGTAGCATCTACCACAACTAACATCAACTACCCCATACATTTGAGTCGAAGAAATTTTGTATGGGAAGCAGATAATTTTTTCGCTATTACGATGTTTTTTCGATGGAGAAACATGTTCAGTTTGATGGTCTGTAGCACACCCTTAAGTATGTATATACCCCCTTTCCGTTACATCCTGTTTATACAAATTTTAATGTCTTTGCTATTAACCGTTGAGGAGTTTCCTCGTGAGGAGACGATCCTGGCTATAAGAAGTTCATGATATAAATCGTGATTATCAAATATGAACTCGTATGCAAAGTTAGTTTCCATAACCGTTGAGGAGTTCCCTCGTGAGAAGACGATCCTGGCTTCAATATGACTTCATGATACGAATCGTGATTATCCATCAAATATGAACTCGTATGCAAAGTTTCGTGTCCACGCTATTAACCGTTCAGGAGTTGCCTCGTGAGGAGGCGATCTTAACTATACGATGAGTTCATGATACAAATCGTGATTAACCCTCAAATACGAACTCGTATGCTAAGTTTCGTGACTGTACTATTAACCGTTGAGGAGTTCCTTCGTGAGAAGGCGATCCTGGCTGCAGGATAAGATCATGATAAAATTCATGTTTATCCATCAAATATGAACGTATATACAAATTTTCATGTCTGTGCTATTAACCGTTGAGAAGTTCCCTCGTAAGGAAACGATCCTGGGATTAAGTTATGTCTGTCATAAGAATGTATTGTGCTCGGAACCAAAGGAAATGAAATGCAAATTTTCAGCTCAATTGGACATCGGGAAGTGGTTCTAATTCAGCTTCCGAGATACCACCCGAACAAATAAACATACATACTTACATACATTGCAAGTTAAATAAAAGCTTGTAAAAATAGATAAATTATTATTTTGCAGAGACAAGGGCAGTGGCAGCCCGGTGGTCACCATCATCATCTCTGCTCTCAAAACAAAGCGGCAAAACATCGTGAAGAAACAACGATGTCTCAGAAGCAATAATTTAAAGGCATAATGACATCCTCCAATCAGCACTGCGGGTTGCGTGGTAAATGTCGGCCTGGCCCCTCACTGAGAGAATAGCCCATTGTCCCAACAGTGAGAATCTTATAGGTTGATTATGCGCAAAATCAGTGCTTGTTTCTGCTTTGTATTTTAATTCAAGTAGTTTTTTATTTCGATTCAATATGCAAAGAAAGGGGTGAGCATTGACCAAGTACCGTTGCCCGGTGTTCTATTCATAAATCAAAAGATTTCTCATAAGATTCCAAAGGGAATCTTTTCGCACGCTTTTTTATCGTTGTAAAAACAAGGTTGGGTGAAGTCGGTGTCCTCGACACCCGTTTTCTTAAGAATTGACATAATACCCTTGGTCACCGTAGCTGAGCTAGACGCTGCAGAGCTTGCAAGCTCCAGCAACCGTTGCACAAATGCACACATAAATAGGTGATCCAGTTTCAATAAAAGAGAATAAAATAATCTCCATTTCTAGTGGCGGAACAAAAAGCATCACAGGATGAAAATAATTGTGAGATCAAATCATTGAAAAAAAATTCAATGGAACCGGTACACACTCGACTACTAAAGCCGATTTAACGGACTGAATGCAACAATTATTTTTCGAGTTGTATAGATAGAATATAGAATACGGGTGAAAAGCTAGGGCTTGCACCATCTGTTATATTCCACATCTCTTTCACTTCTGTGTGTAAGAAGCGAAGTGAATAAAATTATTTTTGCGGTGATTGTACAAACATATTAAAACATGAGGATATAATCCGGAGTGGTCTTGCAGTTGGGACCCAAACACAATAACAAATAAAGACTGGTCGCAGTCGGAATACCAAGAACTCCACGCGATCGGTGGCGGCGCGCTGCGTCGCGATTCCTTCCGTACATATTATAAAACAAACCGCGTGTGGTGACCGCTAAGTTCTGCTAATAAACTACTCAATTAATTTAAGTATTTATGGAGAAATATATTTATTACGGAAGGAATAAAATGCATTAATTCATATTGAATTTATAAATAGTACAGAAAGTATTATTGACTGAACTTCTGCGAAGCAGAGGCGGGTCTCTAGTACTTACTAAATAGCTTTGAAGTCCATGGAAGTGTTCTTGATAAGCTTAAGTATCAACAAGCTAGTTCCAAGAATAGAAATACTTTATGATATCTTAACTAATATTTTAAAGAGGAAAGATTTGATTGTTTGTTTGTTTCCATTGAATAGGCTCGGAAACTACTGGTCCGATTGAAAAATTGTTTCAGTGTTAGATAGCCCATTTATCGAGGAAGGCTATAGGCTATAGATTATCACGCTACGACCAATAGGAGTAAAGCAGCAATGAAAAATGTTGGGAAAACGGGGAAAATGTGACACAAACGAAGTTGTGCCGGACAGCTAGTCGATCTATAAAAGGAAGTATCAAAGTTCGATTGAATCCCACCGCTCTTTAAAACATCGCTGCGTTTTAAGTTACATCTCTCTCAGAAGTTTTTATTAAAGAACCCATTTAACGAGATTGCAGTCAATCAGCAAACTACAGCTGCTAAAGGTCAGACTATGAAACAACTAAAAGCTTCAAAGGGGTACTTTTAAATAAAACGGCGCGAATCTGTATAAAATGATTTACATTTAATAAAACCGGTACTATGTCCCCTTTGTGATCGACATGTTGCGGCTAATAGTAATTGTTAGCGTTCGTCGGGTGGTCGCTTTGACCGCTCGGTAATCAGTTTATCATGGCGCATAACCTTCTCCCTGCACCGCGGCTCAACCGCTGAGGAGTAGTAATATGAAAGCGTATGTGCACACTTCACTACAGTGCCTCGATGCTACATACGCACACATATAATATGTCTGCTATTTCAAATGTAGCGATGCTCTAGGCGTAATTGATATTTGCTTCCATCGAATACTGAGCTAATCAATTTTGCAAGTGCACATGCCTATACAATAACGGGTGTAAAAATACCCTCAACGAAGCCAAAAAGCATTTGTTACTGTAGTTACGGAGATATTGGGGGATTATATATAAGTTTTTAATATTATAAATTTACTTTAAATATTTCCAAGACTGTACAAATCAATGTATCCGTCAGTGCAATGTTTCTAGTGCGTTACATTGACTCCTACCGTAAAACCTAATTTTTAGGCTTTTTCAGCCCCAAAAAAGTGTTGTTTACAGCAATTTTTTTTTTGAGTAGATTTACGTAATGTGATGTACAGAATGGTTGGTTGATGGCTTCGTTCCGAAGCCGTTTACAAGGTGTGGACACAAATGATATTCATGAGATTCCAGATAAAGCCGCAGTCTGCTAGCGCGAAGCTGTCACTAGCTCTAACAGTTAATAGACGTAAATTGACGGGGCTTGCAAAAAAATCCTTTTTCACGTTAGGGTTAGTTAGGTTGGAAGTTTAGCCCGCGTTCACAGTAACGGCATAGTCGGTTGACGTCAACATCAAAATAAAAGTAGGCCGCCGAACTACTGACTGTTCAGTTTTTAATTCATTCCCACAACCGGTAACCGACAGTACGTTTGGTGTGAACACTGTCGGCAAATAAACATAAAACCTCGATATCAAAATTGACAAATGATTCCAGATCGGTGAACTAAACTATACTTTTATTTTATCTATAATGAAAAATTGTGACCTTTCACAGATGCATTAAGCTTCAAAAACTATTCTAGTAATCAATTTGTGCGCTCGTCATAAAAGTAGTTCGCTGTGAAAAGTTTCTTTCCATCAATAGTTAGTAAAGGTACTAGAAAAAGCTTCCCAGCCCCGAGCTGCCAGTCCCGAACGGCTGTTTTCAATACCCTATCTCTGGTTACGGATAGATCGCTATCCCCGGTTAACAACCAGATCCTATTGATCCATAGTTTGCGTTTCACAATCAAGGATAAGTGCTATCAATCTGTTATCAACGAAGGATAGCTTCTTCCCTCTTGAAACGTATATTTTTTCTGAGATTTTAAGGTGAATCAACATTAAATTTATTTCTTCTTTAGGTTTCTTTTATTTTTTTTTGTGTTATTTTATCTAATTATCAATACGACACAATTTTAAAATTTTTTTTTAGCTAGCTTTAAAAACCAAATTAAAATTAATTTATTTCAGCAACAGTAATCCATAATTAAAAAATTTCATAATTTACTCGTGGTTTATATTCCTTCTGTACTTTCATCACAATCTATTATAATTTATTAAGAAATATTAGAAAGCTAATTATTTTCAAAAGGCTATCTGTCCGCGTAACCGGCCGATGTTGACAGATAAGCAAATGCCGTTACCAGAGTTAGAACCTCTATAGAAGAATAACTTGAAACTTATATTGAAATGCAAGAAAGACCGATTAGTGTGTGAGTTCCTATCTCTAGTAGACTATCCGTCGTCCTAACGATAGATAGACAACTTCGATAGGAAATGCTATCTGTCGGTAGGTTATTGAAAAGTAAGTAAGCTTATAAGGATAGATATGTCTATCTTGACAAGAACTAAGGATAGATAGGTTATTGAAACGGCCGTAAGTATCGACCATTTATCAAGCGAAGGATTCCGAAAAGTTATTAATGCACTTTTTCGTTACATGTCGAAAAGTCGAGAAGTTACAAGAATATACATCTATCTTCATCTTTAATTAGCGGTCATCACGAGACAAGCACACCGCGTCGGTTAAAACTTTCTATGCCAATGCCTAGATGACAAAGCACATTGCTTAAAGCGCTTAAAGTTATCCCAAATATCGAGTATGAGAAGTTTTTCAAGCATTGAGGACTATTTTGAAGCCGACAAAATTAATGTAGACGAATAAATAAATGCCTGCCCCCATGGTGAATAGGCGTGAGTGTAATAAGTTTGTTTAATTTTTCTTTTTCTATAATCTAAATTTTTCTGTATTTTCTTGACTCACCTCGTATAGGCTGTGGGAATTCTAACGTGACCCTAATTATACAATTCTTATTTATTAACGTGACGGTCTTGGTCAAGCAATCCATAGCCGATATAAAGGCATATCACAACGAGTTCAGTCAGATTAAGAATAGCTAGTAGGCCAGTCCAGGCGACTATTTGTTTTTTTTTCTCATTTCTGTATGGTGTTGGACGTAAAGAATAGCACTATCCCATATCTTCCCGTGGGTGTCGTAAGAGGCGAATAAAGGGACTTTCCAGAGAATGGGCAGCAGCGTTCTCAGTGTTTTTGTAACAACCGTACTGCGATCGCCAACCCGCCTGCCAAGCGTGGCGATTATGGCAAAACCCCCCCTTATGTCAATGTGGCGTTGGGGGAGGCCTATGTCCAGCAGTTGACGTGTTTCGGCTGAAATGATGACGATGTGATCGCTATCTACGCCGAGACTGCAGGCCCTGGGTCCGCATGACGGTTTAAGATCCACTCCCTTTCAGAGAGCAGGTCCGTGTACGCAAAGGGGAACATTAAAGGCAGACTATTTGTCATCGCTTTTAGTTAATTAGTGTGTGTGACCATCAGTTAAGAGCCTCTCAATAGACGGAGCGAAGTTTCATCTAGTGTTCTTGAATGCGAAATATTCTAATAATAATTAATAAATAAATCATAAAATATGGCTCAGTAATTTTTAATATAGCAGTGAATAATTAAAATACACGTGAACATACAATTGAAAATACGAGAGGAACATTTTAAACATGCCTGTCGAATATATGTATATTCGACAGGCATGTTTAAAATGTTCCTCATTTTAATTGACATTATTGGGAACTGAAGTACCTATGTAATTACACTGAATAAATTTAATATTTCTTATTTTTATTTTTTATATAGTTGTGATTGAAACAGTTTTAATAAGTCCCGAACAATTTGAAGGATCGTGTTATTGAATTCAATTATTTATCAATTGAAGTGTCAGTTTGTAAATTCAAAATACAATTTATTTTATTACATTTACTCAAAAATGCATGTAATGTGGTCATTATTTTGACAACATTGTTTGAGCAAAGTCGACCTTGCCGTTCTGTTTCAAGGAGCGGCCGGCAAAGTTTTGCTGGCCGCTCTAACAGGCCGGCAATGTTTTGCCGGCCGCTACTTTGACGTTTCAACGTTCTAAAAAATCAAATCTAAAAAGATTTTATTTACAACACAGCTGTTTGTATCTATAAAGATAGGTATAAAAAGATTTTATTCCATATGAGGCTGTGTAGTTATAACTACCATTGCTAAAAAAAAAAACAAAGAAGTAACAAACACGCGGGTCAGCGAAAATTTTAATTAATAGGAAGGTTTTATTTAGATTAGGTACTTGCATTTTTGAGTAAAGCACTATACAAACCTTGGCCCACAATGACTGCTTCGCCGGTCACGCTATGATTGCCTCGAGCTAGCCTAGCTACGCTCTAGGCTTTTCAGCTTGGCCATCATTGCAGCCCTTGCTGTCCTCGCTGTAAAGGCTGTTTATCTCAGCTCGTCCATCAAGTGCTGCACGCTGACCGCGTTGTGTCGGCCTGGAGCTGCGCTGTCGGCCATAATCAGCGCGACCAGCAAAGCAGTAATTATAGACCGCGGCAGTAATGTACTATATATTTATTATACAATTTATTTATTGAATGCTTATGAAAGTACATACCGCACAAAAAATAACTTTTATCTTATTGTTTGTCGGCTAATCTCCGAAACGTGACCGATTTCGACGGCACCTTTGCTGGCGAATAACTTATGTTATAAGAAGTAACTTAGGCTATTTTTATCTTAAAAACATGATCAGAGTTCCGTGCAAAAAAAATAAAACCCTTGTAATTGTTAACAAAATCCGACTTAAATAGGGAAGTAATATTTTTATAAGTAATCATTTATAATGTAAATAAGTTGGAGCGCATACAAAACAAATTCACCAGATTATGAAGTAACTTTAAGGTATCAATCCCTTCTATCCGTTGATGTATACCTACCCATCTTTATATGTTATCGGTATGCTAGGGTACACCAAACTCAAAACAAGAACGGTCTTCGCTATAACGACATACATAATCAAACTACTACACTGGTGAGACTCACTTTAGAAGGAGATAATTACGTTTGAATACGCCTGACAAAATAATTACATATTGCGGCGCCGGAAGCCACATCTACTAGCGGTGTCACACGTACTGGATGACACTGCTAACTCCAGCTTTCTGAATGAATTCACAAAAATAATACTGTATGTGTTATGTTATTCACCTAATATAGTTCTATTAACAAACACGCTTCCGCGTACGGATATTCCTGTGTTTGTGTAAAATACATAATATTGATATGCAATAAATATTATTCAACATTGCCTGTGCATTTTTTAACCGGCATTTGTATGATTAAATAAATATTTATTACGTGACTTCATTTTTTGGGGTACCTGAACTATTTAAAAGTTTTTGTAGTTCTCGTGCGTGTGCAGTGCTTATCCCTACCACGGCTCTTGATATCTCGGGAACAATCGGTCCGTTGTAACCCTACGGAAAAGTTGTAGGCTCCGCCCCTTGAACGCACCTCCCTATTGCTATGGCTGCCTTTAAAAGGTTCACCCTCCCCTACCACGCGCCGCGACCCGAACCATTTACACGACGAGTTTTTTGCTTGAATCGAGAAACCTAAATCGTTTAGCCAATAAAAATAAATAGATATTGGTTTTTAAATATTGTAAGACAAATGAAGGAAAACTTCTTCTTCGTTTTTGTTAATTAACGAAGTTTATATTATATTTTATCAAAAACCAAATAATTAAATCCAACATTTTCACTACAAGAGTACAATATGCCATCAAGGTGTTGGTCAATTCGTCGATTGATTTTGATAAAACGTAATAGTTACTGACTTTATTGCAAAGCGGAGGCGCTCGATAATACCTCACTCCACTCTCACTTCAAAACAAAGAGCTTTTGCCGCGCGTTAGGTAGGTGTAGGTATTGTTGCCATAACCTAATGGTATGCATCCGGTATTGTCAATACCGGTCCTGGAACTTTGCAACTACGCCCGGACGGACGGACCCCGGACACCCTCCAAACTAGGACAAAAACTGGGAAACCCGGATGGATGGCAACCCTATGTACCCTACCGTACAGTTCAGTTCACTACATTTGTGACGGCATTTATTCAATAGAAGAGGACCAAGAAAGATGCGACCCAGACGGCGACGGCGGTACTAAAACATATGTATTCATTTTACTAATTTAACTGCTGTATTGCCCCCTCTCGTAGTACTTATAATTAGCTCCGTGGTCTAACAACACTCTACCTCTGACGATATAGGAATACTTACATTTTTCAAACTCTTAACGTTGTTTATTAAGTAAGAATTGATTTCACAACGTGTTTGTCTTTATTAGGTGCCAAAGATGCACTATTATTTGGCAAAATTGTGGTATATATGCTCATTTATGAAGTCCTAATTAAGTCCTCTTTACATTACTGAACAGTACTGCAAAATACTCGCCGCACCAAACGAGATAAAGCTTTGTAGTTAAATAATAATATACCTCGAAAATAGGTTAGCTATTAATCTATCAACATGTAGGTATTTGTTGCCTACTGTGAACACGCTCTATTCACTTGATATCCACCCCCTGTTATCGGAAATCCCACCTAGTGTTAGCTTCGAACTATCTATTTGAACGCACCGGACACAATAGCCACTAGAACCTTGACAACGGTATCACGAATCGTTGATTGTGACTAGAGATGGGCCGAACATGGGTTTCACCGAATACGAACATTAGGCCGAATATTCGGTAAAACTTTTACCGAACCGAATATTGGGTACATTTGATTCCGTTCCGTCGCACAAATGCAGGTCTAAACTTGTTTACGTTAAGCGCGCGGATTGCCACCAGACTTCCTTGAATTAAGGCATGATTATAGTATATTATTCTGAAGAGTTTACACAGCATGTAATCCCAAAACAGCTAGATACCTATATTTTGCATTAAGTTATTATCTTTTTACCAACATACTTTAATTGAAAATAAAGCTTCAGTGACGACAAAAACAGTAAGCTATACTTTAAAATAATTACCTCGTTACACTGTACACTCAAATCATGATAATACACGGGTCAATAACAGTAAAAGCTTTGAGGTATCACTTTGCCGAATATTAGATGATTCAGCCGAAAATTCGGCCGAATATGAATATTCGGTAAAGCTGCCGAATACGCCGAATACCGAATATAAAACGAATATTCGGCCCATCTCTAATTGTGACTACCTAGAGGATAACCGACGGCCTACCCAATGACCTAAGTAACAAGTAACAATATTACAGAGCCTCCTTTAATACCACTGAACAAAGCACCACAGAAACACGCGTATCCTTTCAAATGTGCATGCTTTGATTATATAATCAGGGGGAACTCTATCATGAAAATGTCAAATATCGACATAGAAAGAATCAACACTTTTGAGCCATGAAATGGCACTGCAGATATAGTTTTGTTTGAATGCAGTAATTATTCAACGTAAAACAACAATAATTCTGTTCACTATTTGCTGAAAGAAGCTCCGCCGAGCTTCGTTCTGCAAATAGTGAATAGAACGTATGTACTCTCCAAGTTATTATTTAATTTCATGTGAATTCATTGCAATCTCTGAATTATTTTAGATAATCCGCCCTTGAGTCCGCAAACAAGCCAGAATGTACAAAAACGTTAATTTTCAACTAAACTGAGCGATTAAACAAAGTATTCGTTATTGCATTATGATAGCACCAAATATTTAACTGATAACAGCGACTGTACTATTTTGGCAATAAATACATAGCTCCAACCATTGCCTAAGTGCTGCTTCTTGCGGCGAGTTTGACAAGTTTATCGACAACAATGTTGATTGACGAATGAAATACTGCTATTAAAACAATTAAATATAATGATTTTGTGCAATCAGGCTACACAAAAAGACAATACAAATCTTGTTACAATTAATTTATATTTAGAAATGGGTGCTAACTGCTAACCCCGAAAAGGAACAAGCATTATATTTGGTTAAATTATATAATGGCTTTTTTTCATTATATGAAACTTTTTTATGAAAAATGTTAAAAAATATTATTCATTGGTAGTCATGGTCGGCTCATTATTATTTTTCTTTCGGAGCACTCTGACTACTAATAAAACATTGTTTTTATGTTCATATTATTTTGAGCCTGAGAAAATAATTATTAAAACGAACTCTAGGCATGCGAGGCTATTGATAAGTCTATTATTGCTAAATATGAAACGCAGCGAATACCTTTACAGACTACTGTTAATAAAAAGCCAAACAATGAAAACTAAACTAAATAAGGTGCTTATTTCAAAGCTAGGCCCGTTTCCTTTCTGGAGAAAGCAGTTGAAAATTACTACGGTTTGTCGTTACTATTGTTTATTAACAGAACGAAAACGCTGATTTCGAAACCTATAATAAAATTAACAACTAAATACCTAAATATTATTATAGAGACCGGTTAATATGCAATATTATGGCTACTTTTCTTTTTTATTGCAGATTTGTGCAAAAATTGGCTGAACATGCCATATTGTCTTTTCCAAAAAATGCAATAATGTCCAGCGGAACTGTAACTAAAATAAGAACTATCTTACAGAAATAGTAAAAATATTTTTTAAGTTATTTTAATTGAAAGGAGACTCAACAAAACAACTGTTAATTTGGACCAATTTTTCAATAAAATACATAACAATATCTCGTCGAAAATATATTAATTTGAGTAATTTGTGTTTGTAATTATGCAAATAGTTTTAATATACTTTTGCTTATTTTTGTTGGTCAAATATACAATATTTTTTAGCTCTGATTTTTTTTGTAAGTGCTTCAAAATAGTTTTGTTAATTGCATAATTAAAAGTTTTACTGCAAGTTTTGCACACGTTTTTATTGCGTATAATCCGGTCTCTAGTAATTAATGAACTAAATGAATACTCACTAGTGTGGTGGGTGGCTTGTGGTGAACGTAAGGAGGTATTCTAACAGTGCCGTCGCGACCGTGGGCCCAAACTCTCCACTTGCGAATCATCGTTGCGCATTTTTTAAGTTCTCACATAACATAATACTTAAAAACAAACTGAACTAGCGATGATGTAAAGAAATGTCGTAAATAACGATACAAAAAAACTCTATCAAGAAAATGATTGCCACTATAAAAAAAAAAAACCAAAAGCACAAAGGGCGGACCCTTCACAAATTGAATAAAGTTCAAACATAGTGAGAACAAAAAAATATTTTTTAAAAAACAACTTAGGAAGGTTTTTAAAATAAAGTTCGAATAATTCACTCGTCACTTTCGTTGCGCTCGGTAAGGATATTTTCCCGGAGTGCAATACGCACGTCCCGACGGGGATGCTATCAGCGAGAGCGGGAAAGTCGGGGCGACCGGCTAGGGGCTGCCCGACCGGCTTCAGGTGCGAACTAGTTGCGCTGCGCGCGCCGCACTCACACCACCCAATGTTTTATAATAGCGCTTTATTATACCATTAAAGCGCGATGCACTGATTATAGGACAGTTAGTCCGGGGAATTTACGCCGAATATTAGGCTAACTTTGCATTAATTAAAAACAGCGATTTTTTTCATTGATTGTGTAGGTTATGGACAGGAGAGTATATTAAGCTGTATCCCGCGAAAAGTTCACCTCCGCGTATATGTTTTTTTTTTTTAAGAAAACGTCTAATATGTATATAACTCGGTGGAAAAAAATATAAAACAGGTATGTTCATTTGGAGTATTTGTAGAACAGATTGAGTACTACAAGTAGGTCAGAAAATTAAACATTTTCATCCACGGAACATTCGTTTTTGTTTAAAAATCTTATAATTTGACTTCGTACTTAAGGCTAAAATATTAACAGGACAAAAATAGTGCTAAAATGATTTATATCACCATGTCTAACTATTATTATGAAAATAAAACAAATTCTGCTCCGGACTTCACAGAAAATCAAGAAAATCAAAAAACCTTAAATACTACTTACGGCAAAAATGTAACAGGATTCAATTACATTTAATAATGAGAAATATATAATCCCCCAAAATTAAACAAATTAGAGCGATAATTAATATTGTCAAAGTAAAAATTTAATTACGATGCACGGTGTCAGCGCTAAGCAGCTTGCGGCGTACGCCATGTTCTAGTGTGCGTAAACAAGTTAAGCGCTGCGTTCATTGTGTGCGTATAACTGTGTTGTTGTTTAAGTTGGTGTTTTATTGAGTTACGCGATTGTACACCTTATTCCTATTTCGGAAAGATCAAATTCCTATGAAAGTGCTGCGCCAAATACAAGAATAAAGCTTGCAGACGTATTTTACGTAAACATTAATTGATTTTTTTTCACGTATTGCTTTAGGTAAAGAATTTAAATTCAAGTAAAGAAAGTGTTTAAATTTCGTGTAAATAGGTTAGAAATAGCCTTTAGATGAAAGTTAAACTAAATTAAACCCTGTTACCTTTTTGCCTCAACCGCTATTGTAAAAAAACTGGTAATAATAACTTCCGGTAGTACAACTTGTTTAATTTTGTTTATTGGCGGTGTAATATATTAATTTAAGTTGTTTTATGTAAAAAAAAACCGCTCTTTATATTTTTGCCACAAGTAGGTACAATCCAAAAATTTCGTAAATGTTTTTTTACCGTAATTTCCGTGGACGAAAATGTTTAATTCTGAAAATATATATTTCTGTCACCAATTCTTTACCTAAAGTAACTAAATTTGTCCTGTTAACTTTTTTTCCCATGTTTTTATTCACAAAAACGCGTTTTCGTCTTTTTCAGCTTGATCCGGTCTCGGAAAATGTTTAATTTTTTTTTTTATTATTTGAACAGCTAAGGTCAAGTACACGATTCAAGAAAAAAATCGCTGTTTATATTTAATGCAGGGTTCAAATCTAAAAGCCCCGGACTAAGTGAAAATTTGTGCACGAGGTTTTTTACACTTTTTGTTACTTTTAAAGTATTCATCAATACATATCAATACATATATATATATATATATATATATATGTAACAATGGATCGCCGAATGTATGTAAGCGCATAACTTCCGAAAAACTCACTGTCTGGTATTTGTTCCTAAAAGTAATGATTTAAATTTGTTACTAGAATAGAAAGTGACATTTCCAATGTAAGTTTTGAAGTTGACGACGAAAATTAAATGCTTGAATATACATAAAACGTATACCTTTTTTACCTATTCCAAGTTAAAACTGAAATATAAAATTGTTAGGCAGCCATTAGGCGTAGAAAATATTTTTAGCCAACTTTTAGGGCCAAATAGGTACCAGTGTGTGCGACTGCACCAAATTGTATAATTCTTTTCTTTTTGTATTCGTTTTTGTCGGGACAGGGGTATTTATATAACAAAATTTAAGGTAGGTAGTGTAGGTTAGGGTAGGGTAGGGTAGAGTAGGCTACCCTACTCTATCTACCTACCCTACCCTACCTACGTAGGGTACGGTAGGTAGGTAGGGTAGGTAGGTTGGGTATGTAGGGTAGGGTAAGTAGGTAGGTAAGCAAAGTGTATTGCAATTAGAGGATTCGATCCCGGTCGATTTTTGTAATGCCGGGATAACGGGATTATCTACAGTTAATCTCGGGATCCCGGGATAGTCCTGGGATTGTATTGGTATTGGAAAGTACCTAAAATTTTTTAACAAAATTTTTTATTTAACTTTTTGCTTTGTGAGGACATAGAATATTTAAGTTCTAAATCTTCAAAAAGGCGGTTAAACAAATTATACTTTCTTATCATAAAATAAACAAACTAGGCACTTTCGTAAATTATTTATGAAACTAACAAAAAACTTCAAAAAATCAACTGCTTTAGACGTATTTAGGTAAACTATAAAAATGTGGTGCATTATAACACGAAATAAGCAATTTAAATCATTACTTTTGTGTGCGTTTATTTATATATCTTTAAAATGTGATCTATATATCTTAAATATTAAATGTCTTATCAAGAAATAAGTAAACAATACTTTACTTGTAAGTATTTGCTGTGAATTTGTGGTTTGGCGTGGAGGGCACGCGCGTGCGTTTATGCTCTGGCGTTAAAAAGGTTAAAAAATTTATCAATCCCGAAAATCCCGGGATTCATTAAATTCGATCCCGAAAATTTAGGTATAAAAATATGACCGGGATCGAATCCTCTAATTGCAACGCATACGGTAGTTATTCAAACTCACTTGCTCAAAACAACCCAGTAAGGTTCGAAAACAACAAAAAATAAAAATTAAACAGAAAAATACCCAATAATACTTATTTTGTCAGTTTAGAGCAACGTAAACTATGACTGTCTAAATTTTGTTGATGTTTTGAGAGGTAAGAGCGTTTATGCCTCACGACATTTCATACAAACTTTCAAGTCCTTATTTTCCGAAATGTCTGAACCAATTTCAATAAAGCTTCATACGCATAAGCAGGATACCTAGGTCTAAAAAGTTACTAGAAAACATTTTATTTAAATGTTGTTTAAAAAAAAAGATTATTTGAAATTTCTGTTTCCATGGATAATTTATAATCGGTCTAATTTGGCTGTAACGCTATTTTTCGAAAATAATTTCCCAACTATGTTTAGGTCGACTTTGAGTCAAACCAGATACAGCGGACCAGAACCAGATTTTGCATGGAGCGACTGCCATGGAGCGTTTGAACTCCACAACCCTGTTAGTACTGGATAATACGATACCCATTGGTATAACTGGTTGTTAGACTTTCCAGCCACTGACTGACTACCAGTAAGGACTGTCAAAGATTTACAAATGACCGCCGGGACCAAAGCTTAACGTGTTTTCCGAGGGACGGAGGAACCTCGGTATATGGTGGTCACCCATCCACGGCCCAACCTAGGCAAGCGCGGCACCTGCACCTGAAGTTCGACCCGAGCGGCTGTTATTATTTTGCCAGAGCTCCTCTTTCTCTCCACTTTCGTCTAACTCGTTAAATAAATCGGCATCGGTTTTTTTTTAAACTGAAGTCAGTGAAACGCGCAAACTTATACACAATTAAACACTACTACTGTCAGAAGCCGTGCACGCGTGTATAAATATAAGTCTAAAGCTTGACTTAATGAAGTCAGAAATAAATATATTATTATAAGAAGCAAATAAAAATGACGCGTAGGTGTGTTGCTGAAAATAACTTAATAATGCAAGTACAAAAGAAAAGAGAATCCTTTGTAAGAAGATAAAAACTGCGTAGGAGTACTGCTAAAAATAACATGTGCAAGTATAGAAAGCGAAGAGAAAGGCTTATTCTGGGTAAGTTCGTAAGTACTTACATCGTCGACTTTGTCTCTGTCATCTCTGACCTAGACTAGCGTCAAAAGCAAACACATCTATACTAGTATTATAAAGCTGAAGAGTTTCTTTGTTTGTTTGCTTAAACGCGCTAATCTCAGGAACTACTGATCCAATTTGATAAAATCTTGAGTGTTAGATAGCCCTTTTATCAAGGAAGACTATAGGCTATATATCATCACGCTACGACAAATACGAGCGGAGCAGCAATGAAAAATGTTGCAAAAACGGGGAAAATTTGACGCTGACGAAGTTGCGCGGAACAGCTAGTTCCCAAAAAATAACATTTGTAAACAGAAGATAAAAAAACTAAAGCGTAGGTTTACTGCAGAAAACAAGTTAATAAAAAAAAAATAGAATCCTGAGTTGAACAGTTAATGGTCGCGTAAGCCATTCGTGGGTGGAGCTTAGTAACTCGATGGAAAGTGCCTTGCACCCTTGTAGAACCACGCACCCTTAAAAGTATCACCAAGTACCTTGTACACGACGCTTGGCCAGAACGGAGGGTGTTTTTTTGTCAATAATAAGAATAATATTTATTTTTCTGAGAATTTCGGGGAGTTTTACATCAATCAAGGACTATATACAAATGCTTTGTAACCGGCCCCAGTATTGTTAGGATTTTACCTTTTTTTGTCTATAATTAAAGTTTAGCTAGGTCTCACGTCGACCTGTCGTCGAGCAAGTCGACAAGCACTTTTTGGAAGTCGGAACCAAAGGTATGTGGCGTAGTTGAATCTAGGTACCGACCAACCGGCCTAGGCCAATAGAACCGTTGTTACAAAAGAACCGTCTCTGTAAGAGGATGAACGAAAAATGACTTTTTCTTGTTCGTTTGTCGTGTTTATTCTGTGGGAGGATGGACGAAAGACGTAATATTTTATTTATGTTTTCTGTCTTTTTTGTAAATATTTTTCTTTTCTGCGTCTGTTGTGCTGTACAAGTTGGTTGGTTTTGAAATATTTGTACAAGCCTAAGGAAGGTTTAAAAGGTACGTAGGGTTACCTATGTAGGTAAGTAGTCGGTAGGTAGTAGTTAGGGTAGGTAGGTAAGAAGGTACGTAGGTTGGGTAGGTAGAGTAGGCAGGTAGGGCAGGCAGGTAGGGTAGGCAGTGGTAAAGCAAGTAATGTTACATTATTTTTTGGTAGCTTTAAAGCGTCTGGTAAAAATTACCGCCGAAAGGAAGTGTCTGGCAGTATTGAGTATTATTTTTTAACTATATTCTTTAAAACATAAGTAAAAATCAGCACTGAGACTTTGAGAAAAGTTAATACAGTTTTTACTTACCTTTAGCACCGGGTACCTGTTAATTGGCCGCCGCGGCGCCGGCCCTAGCACGCATATACTTAAAGTATCTACATATGTACTTACTCTACTTTTTCCTATACTTTTGGTTTCTGAGAAAATAAGCCTAACGTCTGGGGCCCCTGGGATCTTGCTCTATTACCAAAACTCTGTAACTGCTCCAAGACACAACGCTGCGGGAAAAAGGCACCCCCAATATTTGCAAACATGTGACTTATGAAGGTAGGTACTCGAGATTTCAGCTTTCTATATTTTTAGTGTGAAAATCTAATCAGCGTAGTTCTATCTTTTTTAGCGCGGTCCGAGAAATGAATGTGATAAATATAAATAATACTGTTTCTACTCCCATGACCCGAATTGCTTTTAAAAGGAAATTTTACATTTTCTGCAACATATTTCCCAAGTGCTGGAGAAGAAACCCTATACGTCAATATAATAAAAGCGAGTTTCCAGAACGTTATATTACATTACAGCTATTTTCAATCGCGCTTCCTTTGACGGAAGCACGCAATGTCGTCGCCAAAGTAGGAAACGCAGAGTACATAATATATTTTAAATTACATTTTCCTGTGAAGAATTCATGAATTTCATAAACAACTTTTATTAAGGCTTACGAACGACATAGGTATGGTTAGTATTGCCATGATTAGCTTGGGGCGCGATGAACATGACCTTGCATCAAAGAGTTTCATGTTAAAAGGTTTCGGCCACCTTAATCAACCCTAATCACACTGCCGGTCGACATGACGACATCCCTCCTGCATAAAGATATTTCTCGTTGCAATTATCGATACCGTTGCAGAAAAAAAAGCATGCCCTAGTTTAAGCAACTAAAGTTTATACACTGGTACTCACTTTCAATTAACCAGGCGGGCCATATTTCCAAACTATAACAACGGCAACGTTGGAAGATTCTATTTTTAAATAGCGCTCTGCAAAACTAATATTTGATTTTTTCGTTGGAAGATTCTTTTTTTAAATACCGCTCTGGGAAATTTATATTGTATTTTTATTTATCAGTTTCCTGACTACTTTTCTCTCAATAGAATTTACTGCGGCTTCTAAGACTCTTGCACAATAGTCTTAGTAAAAAAAATACGATATTAAGAATTCTTTGTATCGCGCTTGCACCTTTACATTGTTATTAAGTTACTGAAATAACAATATCTCGTCTGCCAGGTCATCAGGGCAACCAGAACAATGTTCTCCTGTAGCCATGAATTTATTTTAAAATAATCAGAGTCGCGATCTGTGTCTTTGTTGAAAAATAATAAATCATTCACCGTGTTATATGAAGCCGTAATGAGTGTTTCGCTTACAATTAATGTTTTTTGCCAAAAGGGAAATACTTCAATTATTATTTACGGAACGTATTGTTTATTCGTGATACTGCTAAATGGTTCCAATTAAATAAGGTTCGCTTCAAATAACATTCAATATTTTTTACATTCCTCATTTTATTCAAATGAACACAAACTGTGTAAATACTTCATGGAAGCCATAAATAAAATCTGTGTGCTTTTGAAAATGTTTTGATGGAGCCGCGGGCGCGTTTTAGATATACACTACTGCTACTCAAATCAATATCATTTATTTCAAGTAGGCCACTTACAGGCACTTTTGAATAGTCGAACAACAATAAAAAAGAAATTACAGTCCCAGCCACAAGACATAATAACTGTGAAAGTACTGTAGTAGCCCATTCTAAACCGAAGATCGCTATGGAGAAGAATGAGCAATAAAATCATACTCTTTTAAATCAGATGAGGATGACGATGACGCCCATTGTTGGGAAAAAAAAGTTAGAGCTGATGCCAGTTAATTAGTTCCGTCGCCAACAGACATTGGTTCAACACACGAATGGATTTAAAACTTAAAGGTCAAAGTCATCATAATAACGTTTTAGAAGCCTGAAACAATGTTACAAGCATCATTTCACAAGCGCGCGTAACAGTTGTTTAGGAATACAAGGATAATCGAGTTTCCTTGACTTGAAAGCCGGATATTGGCGCGCTAGTGTTTCCAGACATATTTCTATACCTTCATTGAACAGAACGCGTCGGCTAGGAAATAACGTGAAGGAAATTTCACTTTAGTGAGCCGAGTTTTGATTGCATTGTTGATTGGCTTTATACAGTATGTAGGGTTAAAATACATGTTTTGATGGATTTTAGTACTAATAAACAGGTTCAGTATGCGAACTTTGAAACATGAGTGAAATATCAACTGTTCCCTACATGCTGTCGAGTCAGTCGTTTGGAAAGTGTCCTGTCCGTCCGTCAAACTAGAAAAAAGAAATAAAAAATGTATTATTTCCACTTCACGAGTGCTGACGGACTGAGCAGTGGTGGCCCAGTGGTGGCAGCCCCGACTTACGAGCAGTAAGCCGTGAATTCGAACCCAGGCAGGAGCATTATTTTAAGTAATTTATTTCATCACCGATGCTCTCAAAATCGGTGAAGGATAACATCGTGAGGAAACCGGCATGTCCAAGAACTAAACATTCGAAGACATGTGACATCTACCAACCCGCACTGGGCCCGCGTGGCGGATTACAGCCAACTCCCTCTCACAGAGAGGAGACCTGTTTCCAAGCAGTGAGAACATTATAGAATGATGATGATGTTGATGAGTGCTGACTGTAGTGTGATTAACCAACTTTCACTTGATGTAGAGTACCTACTTTGCTTCAAAATTTCTAAGTATTGTAAGTTTAACTAAAACTCCTTTAGCATATTATGCAAACTGGATCTATTTCGAAACCTTTTCATATATTATGTAAAGGCTGCCTTGATTAAATCTGCCAACTACAAAAACCTCACAATGCGAGTCTGAAGCCTCATAGCGAGATGCACACCGGGCGGTTTATCAATAGAACCTAACCAATGATCTGAAAATATACTCTATGCTTTAAATATGCAGAGGGTTTGTGAAAGGTCTGCTTTGTTGGTTTAGCTGTGCCATTTTAGGCATCAAGAAAGCCTATCTTTTCGAGTTCGTTGGTGCTTAATATATTTTAAAGCCAATCCGAATGGACCTGTCATAAATTGTGACGTGGAAAAGTTGTAGGTTTAACGTATTTTAGGTTATACGAAAAACTTATCTAGTTTAGAAGACACGAGGTTTGTTTTTAAACAAAGTACGGCACAGCAAGTTACGGAACAGTTGGCACAGTGGTTGAGCGATTGACTGCTGCGCTACGTGACGATTTCGTGTTCCATGCGGGGGATCGTCGCGGTCGGTTCGATCCCCGCACGGAACAAATATTTGTAGGGCCTACTGATAGTTGTTCCAGGTCTAGCTGTTTCTGTATGTGAGTTTAAACGTTTGTAAACGCACCGACAATACACAAGGATTTCCTAATGTGGAGCGACATTTTTTTAAAAGAGCAGACGAGTGAAAGTGATATTGAAATGAATCAAATTGTAACGTAGAAGTTTCTATCGACGTTCGTTATAACTTAGATTTAAAGGCATTTTAAGTCTGGAGAAATGCTTGTCTTATCTCATCATCATTCATCATTTCAGCCCAAAAGACGTCCACTGCTGGACATAGGCCTCCCCTGAGTGTACATAAGGGGGGTTTTGCGATAATCACCACGCTTGGCAGGCGGGTTGGCGATCGCAGTACGGTTGTTACAAAAGCACAGAGAACGCTGCTGCCCTTAGTTGCCTCTTACGACACCCACGGGAAGATATGGGATGGTGCTATTCTTTACTTCCGATACCATGCAGAGCGTTATCTAGATCAACTGAAATCTAACAAATAGTAACGAAAACTATTCCATGAACACTTTTATTAGTTTTTAGGGTTCCGTAGCCGAATGGCAAAAAACGGAACCCTTATAGATTCGTCATGTCTGTCTAACTGTCTGTCTGTCTGTCTGTCTGTCCGTCCGTATGTCACAGCCACTTTTTTCCGAAACTATAAGAGCTATACTTTTGAAGCTTGGTAATTAGATGTATTCTGTGAACCGCATTAAGATTTTCACACAAAAATAGAATAAAAACTATTAATTTTGGGGTTCCCCATACATAGAACTGAAAACCAATTTTTTTTTTCATGTAACCCGATCGTGTGCGGTATCTATGGATAGGTCTTCAAAAATGATATTGAGGTTTCTAATATCATTTTTTTCTAAACTGAATAGTTTGCGCTTGAGCCACTTCCAAAGTGGTAAAATGTGTGTCCCCCCCCCCCTCTAATTTCTAAAGTAAGAGGAGGAAAATTCTGAAAATATTTAAGTTTGTAGAACATAAAAAAAACTATCAACGAAAATTGGTTTCAATAAGATATGATGTTTAGTTTTTGAGATATGGGACTTTTTCATCAAACTGCAGCAGTAACTTTGTTTTTCATTAACATACTATGAAAAACCAATTTAGTTTTGCGGTTTAGTGGAAGTTTACAACTAATACTACTAACTAATGAATGACAGTTCAAAATATTGTTTGGGGCTATGGAACCCTGTGTGCGAGTAAGACTCGCACTTGGCCGGTTTTTCTAGAAGCCGCTTCACAATAGGTAAAGGGGAATGCCCACCCGCCATATAAAAAAATGCCTGGAATTAACAACAATGAAATATACGCCAAATTTTACTACATATCGTAGGTAACACATTACAATTTTAATAATTATCAAAAAATTATGTAGAAGTCAGTTATAAACATTTTTTTCTGAAATATAGGTCGAGTCCAGGTTAAGGAAAACAATTACCACAGCAGGCCCGAAGGCACCTAATAAGCCGATTCCTACCGGCTTCCCTTTGGGAACAAGGCACTTGTAGTGTCTATTGAAGTCAAATAGTAAATTATGTACACATCTGTAGGTATCACCTCACAGTATAAACATTGAATACATCTTAGGATTGAAAACATAAAAAAAGTGCCAAAATTTTTAATGTCAACAAAGAAAGCAACATGTGGCGCCAGTAAGCCGATGGTCGGGTGTCAGCATTCAGTACTAAATTCGTATGGACGCAGACACGTGACTTCGCGGCTATCAACAGCGTTTTGTAGGAACTAGGTAAGCCGAAGTTTATCGAGTTACGACAAAGTTTCTATGTATAGAAAGCTAAATTAGAACCACTTCCCGATCTCTGATTGAACTGAAATTTTGCACACACCTTTGGTTCTAAGAACAATACATTCTTATGACAGACATAACTGAATCCGGCAGCCAGGATTGTCTCCTCACGAGGGAATTCCTCAACGGTGAATAGCACATATACGAAACTTTGCATACGAGTTCATATTTGATGGATAATCACGATTTGTATCATGAACTCATCCTACCGTCAGGATCGTCTCCTCACGAGGGAACTCCTCAACGTTTAAAAGCTCAAATACGAAACTTTGCATACGAGTTCATAATTGATGGATAATCACGATTTGTATCATGAACTCATCCTACAACCAGGATCGTCTCCTCACGATGGAACTCTTCAACGGTTAATAGCACAGCCACGAAAATTTGTATGCACGTTCATATTTGATGGTCAAACATGAATTATATCATGATCTCATCCTGCAGCCAGGATCGTCTTCTCACGAGGGCACTCCTCAACATTTTATAGCACAGACACGAAACTTTGCAATCCAGTTCAAATTTGATAGATAATCACGATTTGTATCATGAACTCATCCTATCGCCAGGATGGTCTCCTCACGAACAGGCTCCTCAGGGAACTCCTCAACGGTTAGTAGCAAAGACATGAAACTTTGTAAATATACGCGTTCACTTTTATAAATAAACATAATTCCTATAGTTTTCTGAAGCTTGTCGAGTGGATGGTAAATGCTTTAAAAACTATCCTATATCGTTTTTTTTTTTTTATTTGTGAAAATTATCCTATATCGTTTTCATTTACAAAGATTTATTTTCTTCTTTTCAGTGCATCTTTATAAAAGCTTGTTTCAAAAAGGTTTTTTAGCTTATATTTTTATTTGTTAATAGTTCCTGTGCATTTATCGTTACAAAAAAAAGGATCAAGTCGGGTCCTTAGATTTTTTTTGGTATTTTTATCATGGGTGACATTTTCGTGGTTTTTGGGGTCGCTGATAACGATACTGACGCCAAAATTAAAAATAGCGCCAAAGCGTGACGTAAAATTCTGGTATTTTCGTCATGGGTGTCATTATACGGGTTTTCGGGTTCGCTGATGACTAAAACGAAAAAAAAAAAACTAAATTTTAAATTCTCATTATTTTCTTCGGCTTCCCCTTTCAAAATTTTCACCCTTCGCCACTGTACCACAGTGCAGGTTTTTATCCATTTTTAAATGTACACGGGGCATAAGTCCAAAACACACAACAAAGTCGTATTGAAAACAGGTCAGTTTTAACTTGCTTTAGCAAGTCGGAAGCGCAAAACCAAACATCAGTAAACAAACAATCGAAAATGCAGTATTTAATGTCAAACTGTCAGTAAGGCAAAGGACATGTGATTCATACAGCCTACGATAAGTTTTCTCTTTAAAAATAATTTGATATTAATTAATATTGACATGCATATATTATTTGAATTATATTTATGGTACTAATAGGTCGCATAATATTAAATTAATGATAACTGTGCACTTAATCTATAAAATAGTTCGTAAGGGATTATTTGATGATTCCTGCTTGGCTGAATGTCACTTACGCGTGTCAAATAAACACAGACCTTCAATAAAAATAAGAACGACTTAAACGGATATCAAGTTAAATATTTTAATGATTCCTGTATCTTATACCCTACACAACTAACTAAACAAACTTGAGAATTATATCATTATACTTATTTTATTTTAAATACATTTAAGGACTATTCGTAGTGTTTGTCCATTTCAGGCATTTTATGGGCATTGCCCTTTGTTGGGCCGTGAGTAAGATTGACACCAATCATGAAACGCAAAGGGGTGACAAGAACAGTTTACTACTTAGTTTAAACGCGATGCAGATCTACTGGCACACGTTTATATTGTTATTTATCTCCGGTGCATTCAGTTTTATTTTTCGAGACAGATTAAATAATCACAATCTGTTCTTCAATTACTCGGAACTAACGTTTAAATAAATACGTTGAACGCCATCTATAGATACGGTTGACAAGAAGAACCGACTTGAACAGAAAAAGCAAGTAAATTAATTACCTATGTATTTTTAGACCTATGTATCCTGCTTTACGTATGAAGTTTCATTAAAATCGGTTCACTCATTTCGGAAAATAAGGACTTCAAAGTTTGTATGAAATGTAAGGTGTAAACGCTCTTAAGCTCCACGAAAACTTTCTCAAAAGTTACAAACCAAACGTCCGTCAAAATATATCAAAAAGCTCAAACCACCAACAAACTTTATTTAACAAAATCACTGCCTTGTTAAAAAACCGGTCAAGTGCGTGTCGGGCCACGCGCAATGTAGGGTTCCGTAGTTTTTATAACTGCCAAGTTCAGGTCGTATTCGCTGACTGATAGTTTCGTACCATCATCATCATCATCATCATTTCATCCGAAAGACGTCCACTGCTGGACATAGGCTTCCCACAACGCCGCATTGACATAAGAGGGTTTTGCACTAATCGCCACGCTTGGCAGGCGGGTTGGCGATCGCAGTACCGTTGTTACAAAAGCACAGAGAACGCTGCTACCCATTTTCTGGCAAGTTCTCTTTTTTCTGGTAAGGTTTTGTACCATGCTCTAACTAAAAGCCAAACATGACTTCCTACCTAATTTGACTTCCTATACAAAACAACAACAACTGTTTTTTTTTATAAAACTTATCTATTACGCTTGATATGACGCTTAGCGCCATCTATCGACATTTCTATGGAGTTGTTCAAAATTTTCGAGTCAAATACAATTGGTCGACTATTACTCGTAAACTTGTAAAACACACATAAGTGTGATAGTTTTCCTTTAAACTTCGTTATATATCTACTACTGCCGTGACATTTGTGTTTCTAACTAAAACCGTTTAGTTGGTAGAGGGGGGGGACACTTGACTGTAACGAAAATTGGTACTTTAAAGCTTGAAAGTCACGAACGGTTTACTTAATCAAAAAATGGTCTTCCCAAACCCCAATATTTTTAAAAGACCTATCCAACGATATACCACAATATAGGAAGGATGAAAAAAAAAAATATCATCCCCACCTTATATGTAGGGGAGGTACCCTAAATAATTGTTTCTTCAAAACTTTTATTTTACCACTTTTTTGGCGATATTACCGTGTATACTCATGCCAAATTACAACTTTCTAGTATCAATAGTTTTTGAGCTAAACCGCGGACAGACAGACAGACAGACGGACATGGCGAAACTATAAGGGTTCCTTGTTGACTGCGGAACCTTAAAAAAGAGTAATCAAAGTTCTGTATAATCGTTATTAACGCGACGCGAGTTCACCATCTTGAAACATCCGCACATAACAGTGTCACCCACTGCTTAAGTTAGAAATAGTTTCAAATTTTTCACTTAATAAAAGCAAAACTTCAAAGTACCAAACACTGCGTTCCTGACTAGCCCGCATGTGACTATGAGTTTAAAATCATTTGAGTGACATACATTGCAAATATTGCAATGTCTGGTATATGGAGCGGGGTGATCAGGTGTGTAGGTATGTACCGTTTTCATAGAGGCGCAAAACATAACACTTCACACAGTATCGTATTTCGTGAGGTACGCACGGCAACCAAACTATACATACAATTCTAGTTTATGCGGTCTCTTATTGTACGGGAAATCTATACAAAGCGAGTCCATGTTATTCTGGAAATGTATAGCTTGATATTTCGCCGTGTGTAAAGACATGTGCCATCACATCAAGCAACAACAATCTTTCAAATTTCTTTAATAGATTTCATAGCGATATGATCAATATCAATTTACTAGGCAAATAGGGGCAATGCTTATTGTTTACCAGCGTTGTTATATTTTCAAACCCGTTTATTGTTCATGTTTTATAGTTATGCCACCCTACTCTCTATTGTGTACCCGAGATTTAATAAAAGCGTTCCGCAGAATATACACCCCAACGAAATAAAATAATAGTGTACAAGAAGGGCTATGTAAACTGTACTTAAAGCACTTACAGCAAACAATGACGCTTGCTCGGAAGCGAACTCGTGATTTTTTTATATTAGAAAAACAGTCTGGTCCAATCACATCGGCTTAACAGGGTGGTGGGTGGTAGAGCTGTGCCACCCCTCGTACCAATCCAATGCATATCAAATATTTCAAATAATGTTTGACAGCCAGCCCTTCCTTGCATCGCATTTTTTCTCGATGGCCGACCCTATGTGCATGAGTTTGCTTTGATTGACTAGTACCGAAAGATGCCCTATATGTCCAGCAGAAAACGTAACCCTTTTGAATTATTTGGAGATATTGCAGACATGAATATTGCATTTAATGCGGCTGCATCTGATGTTCCTTCATTGTATTGTGGACACGATGTCAGTAATACAGTTTGCTTTACCTTTGGTTGTAGATAATCAACTAATAATGTATGTCACAAGCTTTCTTTTATTTTGCCTTGTTAGTATACAAGCTATTGTTTAGAATCCTCGTCAAATTCAAGTTAAGGAGGTAACAATCCTAATGATTCTCGACCCGAATTAATAATAAAAAGGGTGGGTAACAATTTTTTTTCAATTTATTTACGGAATTTGGTAAGTGTAAAAGACCCAGTTTTAAACGCGGCCCGTGTGATCCTCGCCCTATAACCGCGCTTTCACACATACAAACAAACCCACACGTTTATTCGATAATTTCTTAAACCATGTTAAGGGGGTTATTCTGAAATATTGACAAAGTTAAACAACAAAAAAGTAGCGTCTATTAATAATTAACTAGGTATCGTACTAATAAATTGATCACTTGGTTGTCACAAAAGAGATACTATTGTACCAACCTCCTGAATTTTATTTTATTCTTATTTTACTAGTAAATATCTATTCTGATGGTATCAGTCCCAGCCTTCATTCATGCCATTCCAAAGCGCACTTTCAAAAATTTGCAATGAGAATGGGTCTACTATTAGGTGCACCTCTGCTTAACGTTTCGGGGATTACTAGCGTGATGATGTTAAACCTTTATTTTGTTTCTATAAATCTTCAGTCATTAATAAAGGGTTCTATAATGAAACCGCCTTTTCCAGTATCAACAACTGTATTTATAAAGTAGTACACATAAACAGAGTACAAAACTTGGTGCTTATATCAGTAGAAAGCTTAATATACCACCCAATATGTAATTCACAAAGTTTAATTCCCCAAGCCAAACCTTTTGGTTTTCCCTCCAAAAAAAGTCTGCCGTTTTGGCGGGAACCGTAAAAAATCCACCTTTACTTTTTTTTTATTTGACACCTCAAAGATTTGACCAAAGAGTTTTTATAAACTCTTTGCTCATATCAATTAAATCAATCTAAATCACAACAAATCTTATTATTATTTTAGGAAATCATGACAGTTCTATGAACGTAACCGTGTAATTGTGTGAGGCATGATATGAAAGAGAAAGGAGTTAAGGGGGCGTCAATTAATTAAGTGAGGCATTTTAGGCTATTTTTTGACACTCCCTCCCTCCCCCTTTATCCTTTATTCTTTATTGCACATAAAATTAAAAGATATACACACAAATAATATATAGCTAATGTACAACGGCGAGCTTAACCCAGAAATGGGTTTTCTTACAGCAAACCTTATTTAACAGGACTATTTGCCAAAGAGGATACAGCTTAGCTCCCCCCTTGGTGAGGTATCGTGAGATTTGACTGGACCCCCTCACACCCTCCCTAATCTCACGTGAGATTTATCACAATGCGTAGTTAAGTGTAAATACGTTTATTTTAAAAAACATGTCTTTTTTATTAAAGATAATATTGTGTATGATTTAACCATATTTTTGGGAGGAAACATGTTTACTTAAACGTAGTATTCACGCAATTTTACACTGTTTCTTGCGGGAAAAAGATTACGTGATATTTACCGAGACCCCCCCACTCTCCCTTGTGAGATTGGGTGAGATAAGGATCGACCAAAAACGCCTCTCGTAATTAATGGATGCCCCCTAATGATGCCGTGACGTCATTGCGGCCGTGTTGCGCCGACCCCAAGTAGAATGGGACAAGGGCAGGAAGATGATGCACGTCACCGCGACTAGAATAGATAAGGGTTCTACTACGTACTTATCAATTAGTTGTTTCGACATGTCTAGAGATAACAGCGAACATACCTACAGTACTTATCTTAATAACTTTGGTACAGAGACGAAAAAAAATAACACTGTAAAGAAAATAATCATCATCAGTGATCATAACTGTTTGTGTATGTAAGTTTAGATGTTTGTAAACGCACCCACAATGCCGGAGAAATTCTTAGTATGGGAGAACGATTTTTTCTACATAAAGAAATACTACTGTAGTGTCCATTCAGAGTGTATTTACCGCAAGCAATATGGCTAAACTGAAGCCTATGTAAAATATAAATATTTTTGAAGTGAAACTTCTTATGCGACTTCCAACAAGGTTGCGTTAAACTTTTAACGCTACCATGGAGGGGGTATGAAAGCACTCATTTCCACATTACGAAGTTTCACTTCTTCCGCGCAGAGGGAATCCACGCACTATTTTCATGTTTAAGTCACTGTCAAAACTGTTAATTAGACAAAACTACTTTTGACCGGTTTAAACTATTTTTAGAATAACTAACATTTATTACTTTATTTTTCGAGTGGCTAGCACCTAACCTGGTGTCCGAATTTCGATTCCTTGGGCCTCTGACTTGGCTTAACATGTCGTCGACAAATATCTCTCAGGCATGTTTAGTTTCCTCACGATGTTTTCTTTCACTAAAACTAGTGATAAACATAGTAGTAACATTTACTTCGAAACTCAATAGGTTGTTAGGTTTTATTTTCTGATCCTTTGAAAAAACAAAGTGTTGTAGTAATTCTAAGTAATAATTATAACTGAACAAAACATTTTTAATAGAGCAAACGCCATTTAACTTAATAAGGGTTTTGACAAAAGTGTTTTTTTTTTCGATTAACAGTTTTGACAGTACCACAAGTGTTTGTGAAAGGGCTACATAGTTCAAAGTAAATAGAGCTAGGGATCCAAAATTTTATTAAAGGCTGAACCGAGAGCCTGCACCGGAAGTTTTATTTTAATCAATTCGATTATAGTATCATGTATTTTTTCTTTCAGGGGAGTTTTTCCAATCAAATACCAGCTTTAAACACATCTAGATAAATCAGTTTTTCGTATCTCAACGAATAAAGCATATTACAAAATTTTCGGCCGTTTTAATAAGTAGGGGTTCGTCAATCGTAATAAGCTTTAGTTAGGAAATCCTTTTTAAGGCGCTGCCAAAAGCAGTGACCGGTGCAGTGCGAGGGGTGCACTGATGAGACACTCGGGGATCGTTATATGGACTTCGAGTATGTAAGGGACACAAATGAAAGTAACTCTCGAATATTTTTTTGCACTTTAACGATGGGCTTCGATACTTTTTTGCTAATTAGAATTTAAACGTTTAATTTATAAATTAATCGAATTATGAATTTTCTTATTAGAATAAAAGTGTTATTCTAGTATTGAAGTGTAACTATTATGATATTTGTCACTAATTGTCACTAATACCAATTGGACCTGTAGGTAAGTGTGAATTAATCTTCTCGAAAAATTCTGTTACCGCCACAACTTTTTAAGGTAAGGTAAGGAATTATAATCTAGTAAAATAAAATGCTTGTAAATACCTTAACTCTACTAATTATTTAATTTTGGTAATCTTGCAAAAAAGTCATATAATCGTAAAATGAGGTGGAAACGTCTATTTTACGTTTATTACGTTGAAAACTTAAAATACCTACCATTTGTTTCCATCTTTTCAATAAATAAGTTAATCCCTAAATATTGGAATTTGAACAAAGCGGTATTACGGGTTTCACTGATTTTAACAATTTTCAAAGGACACACGGGTTCAAGAAACTTACAGGATTAAATGCACAAAATTGGTCCTGGGTAGGAATCGCTTATTATGATTATCATATTAATCGCTTATTACGAACTGGAGCAAGTAATTGCTTACATGTAAAGCCTCGTATTCATGGTAAACATTTGTTTAGCAACAGTTGATCAACGTTGTTGATGAACGGCGACAATGCTGCTGGAAACTTTGTTTAAATCAATATGGTTGTCTACACACGCCAGTCTGCGTTAAAATGTTGCCCGAGGAAGTAGTGTTGCTGTGCATAATTTTATCGTTGCTCCACACTACCGCCATGTTTATAAACAGTTGCAAACAGGACCACACACGTCAACATTTGTTGATAAACTGATGTTTTCGCTCGCCGAGCGTCAACTCTGCAACATAGCGTGATCAACTCCGCAACACAAGTGTCGCCCGCAATATGCTGCGTTCAAAAAAATAACATATCATCACACCTGTTGGCGACTGGGGATCCTATTGCCATCAAACGGGTACTTAACAATTCTAACTCCGGACTCCTACTGAACATTCCCGAGTGGAAAACCCATACAAAACTTTGCCCCACCTGGGAAACGGAACTAGGACCTCTCTCTCAGAAGCAGCGTGATAAATAACGCTGCTGCAACCGAATTCTTCAAATTATTTGGCCTTTTATATTAAGGCAGGGCCCACCGCGGCGCACGGAGACGCTACGCACGTGTATTAAGCTTCGCTTCGTAAGAAAATGAATGTGGTTGTATCCACTGCAAACCCACAAAGAGGCTAGACGCATGAATTGACGTCATTGATACATGCGTAGCTTGCTCGAAAAGGCGGTTACATAGCTCAACGCTGTCGACGTGGTTCTACGTTTCCACTGGAGTACAAGAATATGCGCCACGACTATGTAGAGCTCGCTTATCGCAGCGAAGTTTTGGTTTAAGCCCGTGTCCATGGATTGCTGTGGCACGTGCGTAGCCTCTCCGTGCGCCGTGCTACGCTATACATAATCGTGGGTTTTCGTGTACTCCAGTGGAAACGTAGACCCATGTTGTCAAACAAATTAATACACGCAGCTAAAATGCGCCACGTGCCCGTGCACAGCATGCGCCGCGGTGGGCCCGCGACTTTAACTTCATAACATGCCAACTCGAATAAGTTCGTTAAAACTCGACTGTTTCAGTGACTGAATGAAAAGCTTTTAGCAGATGCAGTATTTTAAAACAATAACACAACATAAAAAAACAGCAAGTTTCCTATGAAATGTGTCCATCCATCATTGTTTTGGTTAACCAATCCATCAACAGGAGAGGGTTTTACTACACTTTAGCTAGAAATCGGATATTCGGAGGCATATTTACGTTCAGGTCGGTTTTGACCAGCAAGGGTATTACGTAAATAATACAGTGTGTACAAAATGTAGTACTCATTAGCATAATGAATATTTGAGTGACTCGTCGGTCTAGTGGTCCCAAGCACAACTGCTGTGCAGGTCCTGGGTTCGATTCCTCGGTCGGGCAAAAAGTGTTATTTTTAGGCGAAATGTGGGTGTACTATTAGGTACACCTCTGCCTAACCCTTGGGGGATACAGGCGTGATGTTATGTTAATGTAAGTTAAAACCAGGGAGCAAATTTGTTGAAAATAACACGCAAAATACTATTGTTATGAGATAATATTAAAAACAAAACAGTATATAGACATCAGTACCTGCAATGCAGTTCCAGGTTCTCTGTTGGCTGGTAATTTAAGTTATGGTCGCCAATAAGCTGCCCTCAATAACTTTTCATGTTTCCGCTGTGTTTGATGTCGAACAAAGAAACTTCTAGCTAGTGAACTATGACCCACTAGTAAAATATCAACAGTAAATTATTCGGATGGCATCAGTCCCAGAATTCATTCATGCCATTTCAAAGTGTACCTTCAAAAATTAGTAATGAAAAAGTAGGGAAAATGTCCAAAACACTACTACTTTTTTTAAATAGTTATTTTACTTTAGGTTTAAGTTTAAAGATTACATCATAAGTAAGATACGGGACGCGGAAACGTACTGAGTCCACCTTCCTAGATTTTTCTTTATTTGAAAAAACATCTGTAACCAATACCGACATCGTTTCGATTTTACTATAAATTTTCAATCTAAAATTATATTTTCTGGTATCGGCACCACAAAGACCGAAACACACCTTTAATACTGGAGTCTTTTTCTTTCTTTCTTTAGTCCTCGCTCTTAAAGATGCGTCTGCGTCCTTCTTTGGTCACATTACAGCATTACAAGTCAGGCAAAATATTAGCTTATGGTCTTCAGTACGTTTTCTTATGAAGTATCAAAGAAAACTCCATTGAACGGTGTTTAGGTAGGTCCACAAAATGATCACATCAAAACCTTTAAAACCTGGTTTGTCTGTACAAACTAAAAACCAAAGGATCCAATAGCAATTACTTTTACTTTCGGTTAAAATGTTTTGACGTTTCACGTTTTTTAAAAGGTTTTTACAGTTTCAGCCGATTCCAATGCAGGAATCGAAGGCTTTGGAAGGCGTTTTGGTCGGGCGTTTTATTAAATAAAGGCCGTGTGAAATCCAATTTCATGTACATCAGTAATTGTATTTCGCAGGCGGTCCATGGGCGGCGATCAACCAATTTTTTTATTTAATTCGTCGATTCAAATGCTAGAAAGGGTATTGATGGTTTTTCGAAAGGCTTTCCAAAGGTAAACGATTTTAATCCTTACTGCTTCACATACGTTGCAAATCGAACTGTCAGCTAAATACGTAACCCATATCCGTAAATCAAAAAACCAGTGCGCAATCGAAAAAATCGGATACATTTTAAAACATAAGATTATTATAAATATTTTGATGGTAGTTCTAGAACTTACCTCAAGCTCTTCGATGACTTTTTCAAGTTGGTCCTCGGTAACTGGTGGGGCGCCCGCCCTCGCACGCTCCGCGTTTAACAATTTCAACCATGCAGTGTCAGTGGCGTCCAAGTCATAGCTACAGGCAGCCTCGGCCAGAGCAGGTGTTTGACTCAGTATGTGTTGGTCCGCATGATAATCCTCGTCGCGGGCGAGATGCAGATATTTATCCTTAGGCCTGCCAATAAATAAATTATCAATTTTAGTGGTAAGTTAATTGTGCGAATTTGTGAGTGTGGCTGGAAAATTTAATTTGGATTGCGGTGCGTCTTGCGGATATTAAAGGTACGAAGTGTGGATGATTAAAAAAAAATGGTTGCTAAAAAATAAATAGAAATGAATATTGTGCCAGGTTACCAGTGAGGTTTTTTCATTTAAGTTTTGTTTTGACTTTTCCTCGTATTTGATGCAAGTTTCAATTATATAGCCAATAAGTTTGATGATAAAAATGTAGTTGACTAGATAAATGAATAAGTGGTGGGAATATGTATATTGACTTACAATTTGAATTCCTGGAAGTTAGGGGGTGGTTTAATGTCAATGATCTTGACCTTAGGCGCAGGGAGAGAGTCAGGGTTTACAGGCACCTGTACTCCTCTCTCCCATTCCTCTTTCCAAGCGTCTGTGATGATCCAGTAATGAGCCTGAGTGAGTGGCTCACTATCCGGGAGTTTCATGGCGCTGATAAGGTCCTTTCTGAAATTCATAGATGTAGTACCGGTTAGGTTTGATTTGACAAGCATGGACTTCGATTATGTTAGTACAAACCGTTACCCACTCCAGTTTTTACAGACAACACGACTTGCAGGTACCTGATTTAGATTATAAACATCAAAATCAGAATACATTACCATGATATTTTAATCTTAGACATATTTTGTTACGGTATTTTTGGTAGTCGCGACGTCTGTAACATATTATTAACCTGAGACACATATTAATCTTTTCTGTGACTTTATTAAAAAGCATGCAGTCTAGCCCACCCGTTTACTGTGCCACCCTCAATAGACCCTAGTCCACTTCACGTACGTTATTGAAAATCTCTATCGTTCGACTTATATTCAATTTATAGATCATAGTTTGATACATTCTAGGATTTACTTTTAAGACAGCCGTTTTTTTATTGAACCGTGACCAAATAATAAAAACTAGAGATGGAGCCGACTACGACTTTGACCGACAGGCCGAGTAGTCGGTTGCAAAGAGCACCATTAGTCTGCCAGGCCGATCATTGCTTTCGGTAGAGTTCAGAGGCATCCGTTGTGTCTATGGCGTTTCATGTGCAGCTGAGTTGCTGGCATTGAGAACATCATCCAATGCACCAGCCGTGTGGGCATGGAAATACTAAATGTATGAATCGTTAAATCATTATTCTTGATTTAAGTTGAAGTTTAAGTGTTCCGATTCAATATAACAAAATGTCAGGTTGATTATCTTTAGAAACTTGGGAACTCTAAAGAAAAACATTGCAATTTTTCCAATAAATTACTATCAGTGCCCACGTTTATAAGGTTTGACATTAAATCCCAAATAATGGGAATTCGAATGCAGATATTTTCGCTTTTTAGTAACAGAAAAGATTACCATGTAGGTATGTATTAGCAAAGCATGTGATGCTGATACGTCATCAGCATCACATGCTTTGATTTTCAGAGCTTTGCTTTGAGAGACCGGATTATATGCAAATACATTCATTGCATATTATAGCAATTTTTGAAGATATTGCATAATCGGATAATTTTAACTGTACCTAATTAGAAAAAGAATGCCACAGGTGAGAAAGCGTCTAAATTCAAATAGTTCCCAGTTAGCTCAGTAGTTGTAAAAGAAAAAGAAGCGTGTTCTAATTTACACCCTTTGTTATAATTAATTATAAAAACAAAGGGTGTAAATTAGAACACGCTTCTTTTATTTAAAAAAAAAAGGCCCTTTACGAAATCGAAAGGCACTTGTTCTCCCCTTCATTGCGATATTTTTTTGTTCTGGTCCATTTTTGGGTATCTTCTAGTTATTAGTTATTGAACGTAAAAGGTCCAAAATTTTTCAAAAGTATCAAAAAACAAATATGTTTTTAATGTTATAAGTGCTTAAAGTACCTGCATGACCCCTAATATCCAAAACATCCATCATCACAATGTATCGAGTATTACCGTAAACCGCGATTTTACACCAAAAAACAAAATCGTTTCCCGGCTATCATTTTTGCGTAGTTACTAAAATGATGCACAGAACGCTTAGTTGACGGGTTCGTTAAGCTCAACATTACCTCTCGAGAATTTGGAATAGTACTCGATTACTAAAGTTTTCTAGAACAAAAATGTCTTTTCTAAAGAATAGTAGTAATTAAAAAAAAATGTATGACTTATTTAAATTGTTGCATTTTTTGCATATTTCGACCATTTTTAGTTGCATATAATCCTGTCTCTATTCATGATGTAAATACATGAAATACATACAGGTAAATGAGGTTAGTGAGTTATAATGTGAATCCTAAAATAAGATGAGATTAGTAACAATCAATATTTAAATATTAGTAAAGTCCCATACATCGGTTAATTCATATCATGACACTAATTTTACAGTTAGTAGAACATTTGTAATAGTATGATAGTAGATTAGATCATGAGCTTTATAGCAATATAGTGAAGGTGTATACTTGAATGGTAATTACAATTAAACATTGACTTCATATTCAATGGAGGGTTTACACCAATTTACCCAACAGCGTAAGACAACTTCGAACAGTTTTACATAAGATAAAAATTCGCTTAAAAATATAATTGTACAATCGTCATCTTTAGCGCGGCACGGCGCGGCGCGGGGCGGTGCGGCACAGCGATACAAGTAAGGTCCGAAAGTTTCCAGCTAACAGCCTACAAAACTATAATGTCATTAAACTACTAAAGTTTTTTCTAGTTACGCACAGTAAAAAATGTAATATTTTTGTTCAATGTAGTCTCGCTTTATTTCGATCCATTTTAGTTTAGACATGGATTAATTTTATAGTTAAAGCCGGAATCTTTTGACCCTTACCATTTATACGGGTTGTAAGGGACACCGACTCGAAAACGCTTTTCACGTACCTACTCAATAAATCATTTTGGAACACATAGAAATTTTCCACCGGTAATTTAAAAAAAAACAGCTGTTCCATACATTTTGACCGTGTAGGTATTGCATTTTTGTAGGAAACAGCAGTTTTTTTTTTTTTTAATAACTTATTAAAAATTTCTATGTACCTACCACATAGAAGTTTTTAATCAGGTTCAGAATGAAGTACCGTGTATGTGGAAAGCGTTTTCGCGTCGGTGACCCTTACAGGTATATCATCATATGCCCAGCGATTTCCCAACTATGTTGGGGTCAGCTTACCATGTATGTATACAACAATATAATTATAACTAAGATGGGAAGATGTGCCTTTTCATCATGGACATGAACAAGAATGCAACTCATTATCTTGCTGAAAGTTTAACAACTTTTTTGTCCTAAATATTTTCCCCTCCATAAAATATTAATACTTTTTTATGCCCGTTGTATCTAAATAGGCGACACTTAAATGAATGCGTATAGGCGTACTGTTAAGATTTTCAACATTTGTGGTTCATTGCAACAGTGCAATAATATTTAGGCATCCATTTACGTGTTGCATAATGATAGTGAAAACGGGCATGAACATGATGTTGGCAATTTTCTATGTTGATCATAGAAAATTGCCCATATCCACATCTGAATTCAAATTTATTTGAAATAGTAGCTTAAAAAGACCACTTCACTTTATACTAAAACACCAAGTTCTTAAGTGACTGGAGAATAGAAATAGCCATAAGAAATATGGTGCTTTCTTATGTAGTTTACCATAGGTTTGACATAATATTCGAACTAACAATGGGTTCTGTTACACTGAAGCCTTAACAGTCTCAAGTCATTTTAGGACATCATCTGCATAGTTTTGATTAATTAGTGTGAGCTTGACTTTAGCAAAATGTCTTCAATACGATCTGGTTTCAAAACAAATGACTAGTGTAGTCAAATCTTCTACAAAATCCAGGAAATAACATCATTTTCAATAGGCCGTAGCTCTGGTCGCCGGCAACTTTGGTACTTGTCGCAATCATATGAATTGGAGAACTTATTATAAGCAATGATTTGATTACATGACTAACTAACATATACACTACATACTAACAAACTACATAAGTCCAACAGAATTGCCTCTGCAATTGTCCTTTAACACAATGATTACTCGTTTTTGTTTTATGACCTTTTGAAGACAAAGATTTTAAAATTATTTTTGCAGGTACTTCATATGTAACAATTTTTAACAAAGCTATATTAATTATACAACATAATTTCCGAAAGGAAAGTCCAATGCAGCAGTATTACCAGTATTTCACATTTAAGTAAGTTTATGAATCCTCTTGGAAGAATAGCGATAGACACCGCACTTCACAAATAGCAAAAAGTAAGTCACGAATGATACCTAACATGTTATTGAATTACAATTTACTGTTTAATATTTCAGTACTTACAGAGGAGGCAACAGCCTGCTTCTGGAAATTCTAAAGGTTTCCTATCTGCATAGTAACTTAATAAGTAAGCTTCTTTTTGATTAAATGGGGTAAATAAGTTTCTTTTTAAATACACGTCTAAATTGTTCTTATTAATTATAACAACAACAATTTAGACATGAATCATTCTAAAAAACCTATTTTAGATATATTATTTTTTTAGATTTTTATTTTAGTGGAAACTGCTTCAAAATGTGGTCAAATGTTTCTGAGTCTACCTAAAACGCAACTACACGGATACATCCTTTTAGTTTATCAGTATGTAACAAAAACAAAAAAAAGCTAAAAAAAATACATTCTGTGAAAACTTCCCTGTATTGGTCTAAAGAATAAGAGGAATTTCTTTACATTTTACTTTTAGTTAGGTGGGTTGCTGTCTGCCTGAACACTGAACAACCACATCAAAGCCAACCTAAAGATGGCTTCCTAGGAATCCTAGGATACAACAAATCCACTGTTTACACAGTCTTACTCTGGATTTGGCTATGCACGCGCCACCTAATGTGGCTATGCACGCGCCACCTAATGTGGCTATGCACATTTTACTTATTTTTGCCACCATGCTGACCATGTATTTCATGTACATCATAAACTACACAAACTAATGCTACAGACAAGGCTAAGTACAGTCATCAACAAAAATATCCATGTGCAGCAACATGCATATTTTTGTTTATGACTGTACTTAGCCTATTGTCTGGCCCATTTAATTTAAAAGTAATAATATCTAAAATCTTAAGGGCTAATTATGCTATGCCGAGACAGATATGGATAAATAACACATTGCTGTCAGTACTCCTAGTCAAAAAGTTATCAACCAGAACATTATTTGTTTACAATAATAGGTTTTCTTAGCAGTATCTTAATTATATCTTATGTGGACATTTTACCAAGACAAAAGCTTTCTTTTTCAGTGAGCACCACATTTTGAAACACTTTATAGAAATTGTACCTACCTAACTCGAATTTTAATACCCAATGAGGAAATATGAACCTTATTTCAAGTTGATACATTGATATATTTGTGAGGTACCACAATAGAGCAATACCAGTTTATTTAATCTCAAAAGATTGCAGGACATCTCTTAGGACGTTTTTTTGTGATATTTACATCAATTTTAACCCTGTAAATTTCATTCACCTGTATTCCTGCATCTTATTTAAATTTTCTCTATTTGTTCAAATATACACAATATGTAATAAAAGAAGCAAGTTTTTGTATAAAAAACGAAAAACTAAAGTATCTGGTTTGCATGTTCACTGATGTGGAATATATTATAGTGACAACTTTATTCAAAATTAAATCTTATTTTCATTTTACTAAGATAAATACATTTTATTGTTTATGACTGCATATGTACGTACAACAAACAATTTGCAAGGCTGTGATTGTAACTCTGTGCTTTTCTTATTCCTTATAATCAATTATATACAAGTTACTATTCTGCATTATTTGAATTATATGTTACACTAATGGTAACAATCATGTTTTTTTAATAGCAAACACAACCAGTTTTATCATAGAAATATCAAAATGAATACCCAAACTATCAGGCCCGAAGGCACCTAAGAAGCCGATTCCTGCCGGCTTACCTTTGAGAACAAGGCAATGTACGTAGTGTCTAGTGTCTACTGTAGTCAATTAGTAAATTATGTACACATCTGTGGTTATCACATTACAGTACAGGCATTAAATACATCGGATTGAAAAAAAAGAATACCAACATTTCATGTCAACAAAGATAGCTACATGTGGCGCCAAAAGTAAGCCGGAGCTCGGGTGTCAGAATTCAGAACTAAATTCGTATGGACGCGGACACGTGACTTCGCGGCTATCAGCAGCGTTTTGTAGGGACTAGGTAAGCCGAAGTTTATCGAGTTACGACAGTGTTTGTATGTTTAGAAAGTTAAATTATAACCACTTCCCGACGTCTGATGGAGCTGAAATTTTCCACACACCTTTGTTTCTAAAATCAATACATTCTTATGACAAACATAACTTAATCTAGCAGTCAGGATCGTCTCCTCACGAGGGAACTCCTCAACGTTTAATAGCACAGACACGAAACTTTGCATGCAGGTTCATATTTGGTGGATAATCTCAATTTGTATCATGAACTCATCCTAGCGCCAGGATCGTCTCCTCACGAGGGAACTCCTCACCGTTTAATAGCACAGACATGAAATTTTGCATACGAGTTCATATTTGATGGATAATCACGATTTGTATCATGAACTCATCCTGCAGCCAGGATTGTCTTCGCACGAGGGAACTCCTCAACGGTTAATAGCACAAACACGTAACGTTGCCTACTAGCTCATATTTGATGGATAATCACGATTTGTATCATGAACTCATCCTACCGCCAGGATCGTCTCCTCACGAGGGAACTCCTCAGCGGTTAATAGCACGGATATGAAACTTTGTAAATTTACGCGTTCACTTTTTATGAATAAACATAATACCTGAAGCTTGTTGCGTGAATGGTAAATGCAATAAAAACTACACGCGACAAGCTGTTGTGAAAATTATCCTACATCGGTTTAATTTTTTCAAAGATTTATTTTCTTCTTTTCAGTTCATATTCATAAAAGCTTGTTTCAAAAAGGTTTTTTATATTAATATTTTTATTTTTTTCATACAGTGTTTTATGTAGTTCTTGTGCATTTAATCATTCCATTACATAAGTTATGAAAAAAAGATCAAGTTGGATCCTTCGAAAATTTTTGGTACTTTTATCATGGGTGACATTTTCTTGGTTTTCGAGGTCGCTGATAAAGCCACCAAAATTAAAAATAGCGCCGACGCGCGACGTAAATTTCTGTTTTTTTCGTCATGGGTGTCATTTTCGGGGTTTTCGGGTTGGCTGATAATTAAAACGAAAATTGAAAAATGCGATGAAGAAAAACAAAATTAAAATTCTCATTTTTTTCTTCGGCTTCCCCTTTCAATATTTTCACCCTTCGCCACTGCAAACTATTCTCTAATATCTATTTTCTTTTAATAGCTATGCTCTTCATCTGCATTATCCTATCACATGGGTAAGATGCTTTTCCATAGGCAATTTTGTAATAATTTATTCACAGTCACTAAATATTGTGACGCATACAGATGAGCAATATTTCTCCTGTTCAACATTTTGAGCAATGAAATGTCCCTGTAAAAACAGCTTTACCCATCTTTGACAGCAAAAACTGCAAAAGATTGTAATAGTATTAGACTATGTACGTGGCACCTAGGTTAAGATAAATTTCCTTAAATATTTTGTAACTTTATCCCACATGTAATCCTTATCTAAATAAGCATATACACACTTGTTCAGAATTACAAAGTACAGGCACATCCCCCAGTCTTAAATTTAGTAATGTTAGTTCACTTAAATATAAACATTGACATTATTTTGCAAATTACAGAGTTAGTATTGATTAATCAATCAACAGTCGCATTTACACTTTTCTCTTTTATGCCACATACTACCTATTGTATCACGTAGGTTCAAAAGTTTCCAGCCCACATATATGCTATTAATTCGAGAAACAAAACCATCAAATCATATGAACTTTTTATTTGTTAGCTACCATGAAAATTGTATTGAAATAAAGGCATATTATATTGAAAATTAATAATTTTGTTTGGTTATTTAGCCTTGATTTAATAGTTCAAGCAAAAACCTTTCGGACCTTAACACGTATTTCTATTACTAAAAATGATCTAATAGCCTAATGATTTTGATGAAACACTATAAACTATAAAAAAATTGAGATAGTTTAAAACTTTATTGTAATTGTTCACATTTAAATATTGTTGTAGTCAACTTGGACAAAATGCAATGGTTATGAATTGTACTGTGTATCGTTGTAAAGCAATATTTAAATGTAAGAACTCTATAAAAATCTTAAGAACTAGTTTACAGCATAAAAGAGAATGTAGCGCACAGCACGATTTAGAAATATCGGTTTAATTTATGAAAAACTGTTTCAAAGGATATTTGGTTCACCATTCCACCACCAATTAGTGGGCCATATTTTTATGTTTATTTTACTTTGTAAATCTGTTAGTATCCTGATTTTATTAACCGGATTATTGTTCTTTCCGAAGCATAGCAAGTTAACCTCACAAATTGCATAGCTTTTGCGCTGTTTATCAATGATTTCATTTGAATCGCCTAGCAGTTATGCTTATAAGGGCTGATGAATTATATTACAGCAAGGAATCTTTCAACTTTTAATAATCAGTGCAGTTATCAGTCATCAAAACCTTGGAACTTCAGCAAATATACTATTTCTGTAACTTATTTCTGCTGAATTTTCACTTTAAATTCAATAAATTATTCTAACACAGCTTGTATTTACTTTGACACACCCAATAACCCAATTATTTTTAAGTCTTTCATATTTTTGCATGGCTGAATTAATGCGCGCTAACGGCTTGAACACATAAAGAAATGGCACTGGCAATAGTAACTTGATTATATAAATAAGACCAGACTATATATTTATATAGTCTGAAGTCAATATGTTTATATAGTATAGAAGACCTTCCTTGTACCTTAATATTCTAGTTTATAACTAGGATATTAAGGTACCATGTTAATACAGATGACAATCACATTATAACCTATTCACATGATCTTAATATTATACTATTTATTGATTGATTATGATTGATTTACACTAATACAGTAATATTTATAATCTGAACAACACTATATGGCTAACATGGTCACCAACACTATCAATAACACCAGAAATGGAATATTTACCATGTTTTGTTTATATTTTGTTTGTTGTTTGGTAAATATCCCATTTCTAGTATTGACTTTACTGATATATGATCTGTACTCTATTAATCTTAACATAATACTATAAACTGTATTGCATCCAATCCAAATGTGTCACACAAACCTGAATAGTTCAGCGGGTGCCTCTGAGGCACTCCTGTTATATATTGATGACATCTTGAGGTCACTGACAGGGCGGAGCTGCCAGAGAGCATCCTCGGGGTCAGTCCTGCGGCGCTTGGATGCGCCGGCGTCATCACCGCGCATCCCAGACGCCCGCTTTGTGCCTCTCAACGACATCTCTATTAGTTGTCCACAAACTACATGTTCACGATCCTTCTACTGCTTTACACTTAGAACGCGGTAACAACATTGTGTAGAATGTCACATCATTCACTACATGGCACTTCAGTTTGCGTTCTGTAAACCTGAAAACAACAACATGTATCTTTAAACAAAAAGGCATTAACAGGCACTTTTCTGCTGAGTAAACTCCTAACAACTGTTAATGCCCATTGATAAGTGTATCTAAGAGCCTATTCCAATATCCAAATTGGTCACTGAACATACTATTACTCGAAATTTTGACAGATCAAAATGAATGAGCACAGTGAACCAAACAACAAAACAATGTGCTTTACACAATACGAACACTAACTGAAGGTAAAGAAGCATTGGTAAACAGTAATATAGCATTGTATTTAGGACTAATCTGTACAAAAGCATCTTGACATACAGAACAAAAATGTCAATTACAGGATTCAACGTAAAATGTACAGGTGTTGAAGCAGTGTGATCATGTTTTACCTCGACATAATACATCGTGTGACCAATATACAACGAATTGTACGGTTTTTTAGTGCATAAGTATGAAAATGAATAAATATCAATCCCGTTTGACGTTTCACTTTACTGCACGAGTAAAATGTATGGCGGGCCACTGCTCGGCCCGAGACTGTAAATAGCGGCGAGCCACACAGAACAGCCGCCCTTCTCGATCTCACTTGCTGCCCGCACTAATATATAAAATGCACTCACACGACACCACCAGTGAATCCAATTACTTCATTCTATAATAATTAACCGTAAATATTTATCTCACGAATAGTCTCCATTGTAGGCTACATAACAAAGTTGACAACATAGATAGCAGCACTGTTTTGTTGCCAGATTGACGTGAGTCCTACGCATCATTTTCTCCACCGTTTCGCTATAAATGTATATACAACAGGTCGATTGTATATCAGTTAGCATTATTGTACTATGTTGAAATACCTCATAATTCACATACATTTTCTGTAACAGACATTTGGCGCCATTGATCCAAAACTACTTTGGTCACGTGACTATGTACGAATCACCAACGCAAGCCAAGTAAAATGGCCAAAACGCACATCGAGTTCATCTAATGTCATTGGTTTTGAAAGTAACTTGCCGCATAATATATACATGGAGACAAGGTTTTTAATTCCTCAAAGCCGAGAATAAACCAAACACGAACACATAGTTAATAAACATTGGATTTGTCAGCAAGTAGCACAAATTACTAGAATAAATTACAACATGAACATAGAGCCAGAGATATCAATACGAAGTTACAGAAATTAGTCACCAGTTGGCGCTCTCGTCAAAAAAAGGTATAAAGTTGCTATATTTAAAAAAGTTTTCGAGTATGGGAGCCAAGAAATGAAATTGTTTCAATTTAAATCTGTAAACTTATATATTTATTTATTATTAGGAATTTACAACATTCAACTTTACAACGTCTACATTAATTACTAACCCATATAGCATAGTCAGATACTGTTAATTTTGAGCAGAAAATAAATGAAATTAGAGCCAAATCAACAAATAATATATTGAAGGTGAATGTCAAAGAGAAATCAATTTTAGAAACTCTGTCCGAAATTTCGATGATCTCTTTGATTTTGTCGTTGTGGAAAAGCTATCCTCTAAAATTAGAAAATGTAAGAGTGGAGTGAACTTGTTTTCTATTTGTATTTGTGGGACAATATTATTGCTTCAAATTTCTCTATGGTTGTCTGTTGATAACATGAGGAACAGAGGAAATTACTTTATGGTCGGTAACTGGTCTTTTTCAGATTTAGTTTTTAAAAATGCGTTTTGGCACCACTTTCGCGGTAGCCATATTTTTGGCAGCCATGTTGGCTGTTGTGTGCAAATAACATAAATATATTTGTGTGTGAATTGCTGTCAAACTGACAGTTTGTAAATTCTGAACACGGTTGTACTTCAACCATCAAAATTCATCGCCTTGAGAAAAGATATATGACTATTTTCTAAAAGAAATCGAGCTTGGCGTGCCATTATCTGATTAGTGTATTAGCTCTGCATATTAATAGGTACAATTGTAAATTATAGCTGTGCTGGTGGTTCCTTTGACTGATAAGACATTGCAATTTCTTAGTCTGATAGGATAGAAAAACTCTTGTTGTTGTTTACTTATATATAATCATGTAATATTTCAGAAACTAGAGCCTCGGGTCAAAACGTCAGCGAGTTATTGGTTACAAAAGGCGAAGCATGGAATAGTGTGAATGGATATCGGGGAAGCACTGGTTGGGCAAAATTCAATTCATTGATAACAGTAGCAAGGAAGCCCGTAAAAATAAGAAAACCTATATAATTCGAGTGCCTTCTCTTAATGGATGGGTTACGACTATAAAAAGTTTTGAAAGGTTGTTTAAACTGCTGTTCGATACAAAGCTAAGAGGAATAAAATATGAAAATTTGATTTATTTTTATGTTTTCTTTCGATAATTCAAATAATGAACCCTACAAAAATCATCGATGGCACATCACGATTTTATTGATATTCTATGCCATAGACATTATTTAAGTCTTTGTCATCGACACATTTTACGCAGTGGGTCAACACTAGGTGACATTAAGACACTAGCGCTTAAACGCATTTTTTGGAACTAATCACCAACTAAGTACTGTCCTATCTGTTTCCGACTAATATACAAGGTGTTGTTTTGCAACCTCGTCAAATTCTAGGAGGTAACTATGCTAATGATTCTCGACCCGAATCAATAATAAAATGAGTTGGTAATTTTCTTTTTTTTTATTTATTTACTGAAATCGGTAACTGTGAACCACCCGTGTTTTAAACACGGGCCGTCTGATCCCCGCTTTATAACGTCGCTTACACACAAACAAAAAACCTCAAACGTTTTTTCGATAATTTTATAATCCCTAAACCACGTTAAGGGGGTTATTCTGAAATATTGACAAATTTAAACAACAAAAAAACGCAGTGTTTTTTAATAATTTACTAGGTACCGTAATTTATATTGATTATTTATGTCTTTTGTGACAACATCCTGAATTTTGACGAGGATGCAAAACAACACCTTGTATAGTTATCTGTGGTCGGTAATGTTGGAAAGGGTTTACTCTTTGGGTAAATTTCGCAACTTCTATCAAAAACAGAAGAACATCCTTCATCCAGGCACAGTTATTTTTGGTTTCACTAATTTTCATTTAATTAATCGTAATATAATTAAATTAGTGGACCAGTAAGTATGTTCCAGTCGAAAATTACTGACCTTCGGAAACCTGTTATTTGGAACCCTTTTGGTATAATCTGTATTTTACCCTGCTTACCCCTCATTCCCACCCAGTGTCGTTGCGGGTTCGAAGTCCGAACCGTGCGAACAAACGGCAAGTATCTGCTTATTCATGGTTTTTATTTACGAGCATAGATCGATAAAAACCAGCCAAATGCGAATCTTGCTCGCACACCCAAGGTTCCGCAGCCTCATACAATATAATAACAATATTTTGAACGCTCATTCATTTGTAAATTTAATTCAACAGCAAAACTAAATTTGTTTTTCATAGTATGTTAATGAAAAACAAAGTTACTGCTACAGTTTGATGAAAAGGTCACATATTTCAGAAACTAATCATCAAATCTTATTCAAACCAGTTTCCGTTCAAAGTGTTCATTGAGAACAACAGCTTATATTTTATTTTTGACTTTCAATTTCAATATCAATTAGCCTTTATTTCTGATACAGTACATGCAAAAATGCACCTTGGGTGTGCGAGCAAGATTCGCATTCGGCCGGTTTTTATCGATCTATGCTCGTAAATAAAAACCATGAATAAGCAGATACTTGCCGTTTGTTCGCACGGTTCGGACTTCGAACCCGCAACGACACTGGGTGGGAATGAGGGGTAAGCAGGGTAAAATACAGATTATACCAAAAGGGTTCCAAATAACAGGTTCCAAAGGTCAGTAATTTTCGAATGGAACATACTTACTGGTCCACTAATTTAATTATATTACGATTAATTAAATGAAAATTAGTGAAACCAAAAATATGCCTGGATGAAGGATGTTCTTCTGTTTTTGATAGAAGTTGTGAAATTTACCCAAAGAGTAAACCCTTTCCAACATTACCGACCACAGATAACTATATATTAGTCGGAAACAGATAGGACAGTACTTAGTTGGTGATTAGTTCCAAAAAATGCGTTTAAGCGCTACATTCCTCCGGAATTGGTTGTTTATTAAAAAAAGTTTTCAACAGATAAATACTAAATTAATTTAGTTTTGTAGTTAGTTTTTTTTTGTGTTTGTATACCTTCCTTTAAATTTAGTATTGAGTAGTAATAATATCACTACCAACATTAACAATATTTAATTGAATCCGGAATTACTTTCCGGAAAAATGGCTTATCCATGTTATTCTTTCTGTGTGCATTTATGACACAAGTACCAAAAAAAATCAATCTACCTACTCCGATCATTGATCATCATCATCATCAGCCTATAATGTTCCCACTGCTGGGACACGTGCCTTCTCTCAATGAGGGAGTGGGCTGTAATCCACCACGCGGGCCCAATGCGGGTTGGTTGATGTCTCATGTCTTCGAATTTTTAGTTCTAGAACATGCCGGTTTTCTCACGATGTTTTCTTCACCGTTTGACAGTTTACATATTTTTTTTTGGTTATAAAAGACATAAGTTATAATAATTCATTAATTTATTATTGTCTTTAAAATACATTTTCGTTAGTTTTAAAATACATTTTATGACTATTTCTAATAAATAAATAATAAATTAAACATAGTAGTACACCCACATTTCACCAGTTATGTTTAAGTCCCATGTAATAGGGGGCGAGCCTATTTCCGTCAACTGGGCACAAAACATAACTCTGCTACTACTGAAAAATTCCTGAGTGAAAGTGGGTTATGTAAACTTAATTTGAAATACGGTGTAATTTGGAACTACTACGGAAACGTATTGAATTTGACAGGAGGATGACGTTTTTCTTAATGTTCCTTCACTACCGTCAGGGGGCGCGGTAGGCAGGTGACCCACGTTACGATTCGGAGCTCATCAATACGAACAAGTCGTTCTGGGGCTTTATAAAAGAACCTGGGTCGTAAGCGAATCTGGTGCGATTTATCTATACGTGTGTGATTTTTTTTTGCAGAAGAGCCATGGCTCTGTTCCTAATGTGCAGCTATCTTCACGACAACTTTGCAATCAGAATAATCATGCTTTGAAAAATTTGAATTGAAAACCATACAAAATAATGTTATAAAGCCTGCTGAAGAGTGTATATTAAAACAATCCCGAACGACCCAACAGCGCGGTCGGTGAACAAAAAATAGACCTCGTCAATTTTCACGGTGATTTCGTAAGACACCGGGGCAAAGAAGCTGCTGTACATTATTTGCGTACTTCCTTAATTTGAAAGATAACATATAAAGTTTTCTTTTTTAGAATCGTATTTTACAAGTTTTGTTACTAAGTAAGGGCCATTATTTAGGAGGTTATTTTAGACCAGTGTTACAATATCTTAAATAAAAGACGTCATTTTACTTGAAAGTTTGTCTTGTGGGTTGCAGCACTATTGTTTGTTCGGATTGTTCGAATGCTGCAAAAAGAAGGGACATCTTCCTTCTCGAAAGATTAACTAGTACATCATTATTCATATTGTTATTTTTAATACCGCGTGATAGAGTATATTTTATCACGTGTGGAATAATACTTACTGGGAATATCCCGTAATAGTTCAACAGCAAAGAGCAGTTGGGTACATAATGTATATTAAAAAATAAAAAAAACATTACTATGACCGTATAATAAATACAACTAAACTTGCCTTTGATTCCTATGAATGAGCGTAATTAGTGTTTTGAAGTATCGTCATTTTAGCTTTCATGTTATTCCCCTTATTATATGACAAGACAAAACCAAAAAAGAATTGCTAGCTGTAAAATAAAATAAAACATTTCTGAGATAGTAAGTAGTACAGTGTAGCTTCTGCAATAGTTACATTATTTCTACAAGGTAAAAACAGTTCGGGGCTCGCCTTAGTCTTGTTTACAACGTGTTATTAGTACGCACGGCGACCTATCAAGCTATACAAAACCTGTTTATGCGGCTCTCTTACTATACGGGAAATCTATACAAAGCAAGGGCTGTTATACTGGAAATGTAGCTTTACGCGTCGCCGTGTGTACTAGATAATATGGCGGGTCAATCTGCAATAAAACGTGCAGATCTGGGAAAACAAAAAAAAGTTCCGTCAAAAAAATCATGATAACGGCCTCAGTTCCTGAAAGCAATCAAACGAGAAGACTTTCAACTTTCATAGTAGGTTTTTTAGAAATATACTTACTGTAATATTTCCAAACGCGAGAGAAAGTGTGGAGAAGGTGGAGCGCTGGCTGTGTGCTGCCGAACTACGTGATACTCCGCATGCCGCGTTGTTACATAATCAACGTAGCAATCAATTAATCTACTAACCCATTCGCAGCTCGCAGTGCACTCCTAACGAGGCTATGGATTGTGATCAACGAGTTTAAAAAAGCTCACGTTTTGCTTTCACCAAAAATAATAGGAATTCATACCAATAAATTTTTATTCAAGTTATTACAGTGTTTTATTTTGTTAACAGTATATATATTAAAATTTAAACAATTAACTCTAAAAATACATTTTAAAACTATTTCTAAATTAAATACAAGATAGATTATCTTGATTATCTTCTTACTGGCTCACTAATAAAAAATGTACAGGTATCTAGGTTAAGTAAATTATGCTGAAAAGGCTTAAGACCATAATTATTACTATTTATTTATTTTGTTGAGTACATTATTAACTTTATGAATAAGTAAATTTCAAAATTAGAAATGTGCAAGTTTATATTTTTGTCATTTGATGTACATTTCATACAGTTTTTATTAGCAAGTTTATAGCTTTTATAAAGCCGCCGATCCAACAAACTAATATATAAAATTACTGTCTGTTACAAACATTTTCCATTACATTTTTAGTTGCTAAATCTTATATATACCCTTTCCGGTTACAGAAAAATTAATTTACAAAATCATTAATAGTTCTTAGTGAACTTCCTTGATTAATAAAGAAAGTTAAAATCCTCATGGAATGATGACTAATTATAATTAAAATAAATACACCGCAACGCAGTTATTTTAAAAATTAATACTTATAAAATCAATTAGGTTATTGTTCATCCGTTTATGTATGGCGATAGTAACTGCCGTAGGCTGGCTGCGATGTTATAATGACGTAATTACTTTCATTTTTTAAAATTGTGCACTTATAAAACCGGTTGTCTGCGAGTCTGACTCACATACCGACACACTTTGCTTGTCAATTAAATATAGCGCCATCTATCGGCACCTACGAAAACTAGGCACATGTTACGTGAAACTATTGTAACATGAGGTTATTATTAACTTTGATTAGCATGAGTAATTGATATTTGATAAATACATATTAACATGGTTTATACTTAACAGTAGTTTTGTTTTAATATACTAATAGAAAAACATGAAATTTGTTTGTGACGTTGATAGTTTGGTACTTAGTAGCAAATGGCACGGTTCATTAGATTTTTGTTTGTATAAAATAAACATCACCTGCTTATAATATTGCGTGTATGACCCGTACATTATCTATCTGTTGAATTGTTAAGTATACATATAAATATAATAGGTTTGGTTGGCGAGACAGTCGAAGAAATAAATCACTAGTTTGAATACAATCCAATAATCAGTTGCAGACAATTTTGTTTGCAAGTTTTGCAGCAGAGTGATAAATTGCCGCGCTAACTGCCTTGATAGAAAGATTATGCCTGTTCCAGAGCTCAGAGCGTTATTACATAATAATCCAACACGTGTAGGATGTAGGTACTTCAATACAATACACTATATGCAAGCGATGTTTTATTTTACGCAAAAATAAATTATTTAATTCGGAAAATTATGACACTGCTATTGCGTGAGAAAAATCATGAAAACTGGTAAATACGTTTTAATAAATACATCCCTCTTAGATTCACGTTGGCAACATTAAATTTTCAAGTTTCAAAGCCCAGTTTCATTAATCGGCCCGCATACCTCAGTACTATGAGGTCACGTATATAATATTTTAGGAAACTATTCATAAAACTATTATTTTCTACTTTACAGATAAAAAAGTAGGAGAAAATCTTCCCACATAGCACACATGTACTGGCCTTAAATAAATTATTATTTACCAGTTAAATACCAAGGAGGCCCACACCTAATAAATTGTTAATTAAAGAAATAAAGATGTGTTCTTAAAACTACATAACCACTACTCTTTGTTATTTTTGGTATACAATCTTAAAATTACAACTATTTATTAAACTAATACGTTATCTCTTGTGATAATATTGTAAGCCTCTAGATATATAAATGGATTATTGAAGGAATGGAGACCGACGCACCGACGGGCAATCGTTTGTGAGTCGATGTCCTTCCACCTTGTTTTATTGGCCCAGAATTGTTTGTAAATTGGTGTTGGTGATCGGGTTGTGTGTTAATTAGATCTACAAACTACATGACTTCTCTATTGGAGTACTATCTACACTATGCGCGCCATGTGTACCGTTAACATTATCCAGGTAGTTCTGTAGTAGCAAATCGACAAGAGACTCGTACCAAGGTGTTTGACTGCTTTGACAAATAATTGTTACATATTAAAGACCTTCTACAGTTATGTTACCTCTGGGAGCAACCTTATAACAACGTTACTAATAATCACTTTGGTTTTGACGGTGATACAAAATGGAAGTTTTGTTATTCTGCAGAAAACCAGAAACTCAGCTGTCTTGCCGAGAAGCCCACTCAGTACAATATCTATAATATTGTATAACAACTGGTAAATTTGGTACATCATAGACTACAACTTACAAATTTCAATCGGATAACATAATACAAATAACTTACAATAAAATCTACCTGAAGTAAACTTAGTCTACAGCCATCATAAGTACCCTAACTTTAATATATATCTCTAGACCTCCATACATATGATGTGTTAATATTCATATTGAATTACGTACTACGAAATTAAAAATTATTGTACGAGAAGAAAAAAGTACAAAGAAGTAATGTTATCAAAACTTGTAAAAACCTTTACAGTAATTGAAGAATATTTGACGTTGATCTCTTACAGACTACTGATTAGACAAAAAGATTAGTCAAATTGGCACGGACCAACTGTAGACGCTGGATTCTGGGTACTTCAGCATATCGGATTCCAGTGTTTTTGAGAATTTGTCCATACCTGTTTGACTAAACCATGGTTATTATATTTTTATTTGGTAAATGATTACATAAGAAAGAACCATTTGTGTCTATACATGGTGAGACATAATTATTTACTATGGAAACAGAACAACTACTATTAAAAATTTTCATGGGTTATTTAAATAAAAATCTGTTGTTCCATACATTACGGATAGATGTTTTGTATTTATCAAGGTTGTGATTTTTGATTCCACTTTTGTATGGAACAACTTATTTTATTTAATAAATGATGATAACTTTAATTGTTTGTTGTATAGAATCATAATTATTTCACCATGTGAACTATATGCACACGATGTATGGGACATGCATGCGTTTAAAGAGTCCGTACGAGGTCCTTTCTAACTTCTACGTCTACACACAATCCTGTATTATCAGATCCATTAATTTCTATCAGTCCATTACAATTTGCTTACAGAGTAGCAACAAACCTCTTTCATTTCTACGGTAAATTCGATTTAAGAATCTACCTATTTCAACTAAGGGATTTGCCACTAAAACAGGTACCTACTTCACCTTACTCTATGTATTTAACGAAGATTCAAATCGTCATTTTCAGGATATTATCACGTTTCTGTTTTGTTTGACGGTGTCATTTTTATTAGTGTTATCTCGCTCATTCATATTGAAAAACGTATCTTTCATTGGATGTTTGAGCACACTCTTCTAAGTGTCAAATTGACTTAAGTACGGTGATATCTGACGATTTAATTCTTCGAAATTAAATTAGACATTGGCATATCAAAACCAAATGGTTGATCAAATACCGGAAAAGATTTGTTAATAATAGGTTATAAAAAGGAATGATTATTTGAATGCAACGTTTCATAACGTGTGTGATACCTTATTAGAATGTATAATTTTGACAAAAGATTACTTGACAAGTGACTAATCACAGGACGTATACGATACTAAGTCCTGGGTGAAGAACATAAGGTTCAGTTTCCTCTGTAAAGAAAGACATTTATCGGAAATCATGTCTTGAAATATTATTCACGTTCTTCACAACAGAAATTGGAGCTACGAAATATTAGTCGTAGTCAAGTCTGCTACAGCATTTTAATACTGTATTAATTAAAAAATATTCCACATCTTACTTAAATAGGCAAAGTTACAATTTTATCCAATCATAAAATAATTATATTAAAACATAATTTGTACATCTCAATCACTACGAAGAAGCCGCATTATATACTTGTGCAAATTTCATTAAAATGTAGATCATAGATGGTTTCAAGAACAAAATTTTGATGCAAATGAAGATGTGCTTACACCCGGTTTTTAAAAGAGGATCATCACAAAAAATCTTTTAATCCTATACCGGACGGCTCATACAAAGTGACCGGTAAAGTGGTCAGTCACCTCGTTATCTCAATTTTTTTTTATTTGGGTACTGAATCTTCTAAAGAGTAGGAATTAAAAAAAAAGTTAGTGTGTGCGTTAGGCGAACTGCGAAATAGCAAATAGCTTAAGAAATCATTTGACAAGAGTTTGACTATCTATTAGCAAGTTATTTAAATGATTAGCTTTTTTATTTGGAATCTGGATTCATGTTGAACAAAAGTTCCCAACACTGTTGCAGCAACATCATCTTATGTTGAAAAAAAGACAAGGTATAATAGACATCGAAAGTTTTACCATGGGGGTCCAGTACTCTATTTTAAACCCACCCAAAATGTCAAAGCTGTAAGGTCTATAATCATGAATTCTAGGTAGAAATTCGTATAAAGTTCTACCGTGCAACGTGTATTAAATGTTACCAGCAACATGAAAAAATGTTGCTAAAACAATGTAGAGAAACTAAGTTCACCTATGTATGTATACAAGGCTTAACAGTTAAACAAACAGTAAAAATAGCATTTACCATAAAGCGTTTAGTTTATGTCCAACTACACCTTGCATTTGGACATTGACGAATCGCCGCCCAAAGGTGGTGAATATAATAAGCATGGATCGGTTACACGTGCTCGGTAGGGGTATCGATTTTGCATAATTCACAAACCACCTATTAGGTCACGTCAATTATAAAACTATTACCTAGGGCCACCAGAACGTATTGTTTAAGAATTCTTCGAAGCGGACAGAGATGGACTGAATGTTGTTTTAAAAACGTTTAGCCTATTTTTACGACACCCTTCAAAATTTTTAAGAAGTTCCCTTTCTTTCGATTTCCATGTGCAACGTTGTGGAAAATGATATCTTAATATTGATTTTTAAATCTTCGTAAAGCTTGGAAATGGATACTTATGCTCTTCTTCAATCTATGGGAATTGTCAAACGAAATTTAACTTTTTTAATTTAGACCATGTTTTGTTTTAAATAGGGTGTAAGGGACTCCGACGCGAAAAGGGTTACCACATACGAAGTACATTATTCTAAACAGCCCCACGTCGAATTTTTTCAACGGTATTTATTTTGTATCAGTTGCTCCAAACATTTTGACAATTTAGGTCTTGCACTTTTGTAGAAAACAGCTGTTTTTTTTTAAATCATCGATTTTACATTTCCATGTGGGGAATGATGAACCGAGTACGATGTATGTTTTCGCGTGGATGTCATTTTCAGAACTGGATGTAACGTAAACTAAGAGATTATATAGTCATTTGAGGATCCCCAATCGGAAAAATAATGCGAAACTGAACGAATTATCCATTTTTTTTTATTTAAATGCATATTCTAACAAGGTGGACGAAATTGTTTGTTTTAACGGATGGGATTAAAACTTGGGTTGGATAGTAAATACTTTAGGTTTACTGACTGTTTCTGTATTTTTTTTAAGATATGTAGAGTGTTATTAAAGTTGAGGGTAGCAATTTTTGAAGGGTGGTCTAATTTGTAAGGTTTGTTCTAATTTTAAAGTGGAAGAATCTTGTAATTGGGTGTTGTATACCAAGTTACCAATTACAAATATAACCCACTGATGCTAACTGTTCCCTACCTGTAAGAATGTTATTAATTAGGACGAGGGGTTAGAAGCAATCGGCACATGCATCATTAATAAGCACTTTAAAGTTAAAAGTTCACGTATAATATTATTAAACTGCAACAATAAATACATCTACTATTATAATAACTTGAAACACATTATGTACTACAAAGTGTGATCATCATAAAATTAATTCAACATAATATAAAATGGTGACGATGACAATATAAATAGAGATTCTGGTTACGATTATCAATACTTTAAAATCCGTGTTCCGACTATGACAAACGCAAGTGTTATAATTAAAGAAATGATCTAAAAAGGAATGAGAAGTTTTAGAAACAAGAGATCCTACTAAACGCCTTCTATTATAAATTTGGCAATTACTAATTCAACATTGATATTCTACCACTACGGAATATTTTATTATTTCGGTTAAGATTCCATCAGTGATAAGTAGAGATCGGATATTCGGATGCATATTTACCTAAAGTTTGAGTGTTGACTAGTATGGAGCGCGCGTCAGTATGGGAAAAAGAGTTTATTTAAAAAAAACTAGTCTAGTTACTTTTTCGTTTAGCTCCAAATGAATTATGCCTAGACATATTTACCATTTTGTTTTAGCATTCGATATTTCAGCACAAAAATACGAATTCAAATAGTTGTTGTATTTTTTTCCTTGTTATTTTCAACAAACTTGCCAGGATTAAAAATAAATTTATAATTTAATACTTACTAAAGAATTATGAAATTTCGCAATCCCGCGACAAAAATTGGAATTTAAATAGCCGCTTCCATACTTTTGTTCCTTTTGCCAGGAGAAAACGTACTTTAGGTAAATATGCATATTCGATCACTAGTGATAAGTATCAGCTACATATTAGATGATAAAGATAGACTCCTGGTGAGCGAGAACGAAATCAGTGAAGTTGTTGATGGGTGCGATGGACTGCAGCGACATCTGTCCGTTGGGAGGCCAAGCCAGGTTAGGCCCGAACACCACCGCCAGGTTGTTTGTTGTCATCTTGTTCAGGCAGCTCCTGTCCTGTACCTGTGGGGGAAACGAGCTTCATTATTGAAAAACCGGTCAACTGCGAGTCGGACTCGCGCACGAAGGGTTCCGTACCATTATTTTTACAAACGAACAAAAAAATCACTTTCTTGTATGGGAGCCCCCCTTAAATATTTATTTTATTCTGTTTTTAATATTTGTTGTTATAGTATCAATAAAAATACATAATCTATAGAAATTTCAACTAGCTAACTATCACCGTTTATGAGATACAGCCTGGTGACAGAAGGACTGACGGACGGACGAACGCACAGCGAAGTGTCAGTAATAGGGTCCCGTTTGACCCTTTGGGACGAAAGTTTAGTTTAATTAGTAAACTTATGAGAAGAGGTTCTCAGGGAACGGAAACAACAGTATCTGATTAGAGTTGAGATTTAAACAGTTGATTCAGAACGCACGTTCATCATCATCATCATCATCAGCCTATAATGTTCCCATTGCTGGGACACAGGCCTCTTCTCAATGAGACGGAATGGGCTGTAATCCAACAAGCGGGCCCAGTGCGGGTTGGTAGATGTCACATGTCTTCGAATTTTTAGTTCTAGAACATGCCGGTTTCCTCATGATGTTTTCCTTCACCGTTTTTGAGGGCAAAGGTGATGAAATAAATTACACAAAATGATGCGCCTGCCTGGGTTTGAACCCACGGCTTACTGCTCGTAAGTCGGGGCTGCCACCACTGGGCCACCGCTGATCTCAACGTTCACAAATTCAACACACGTTCACAGTCATAAATTTACAATAAGTTTGGGATCGTTATTCGCGGACAATAGATTAGCGGATTCACGTACGAGAGCTTTGCGCGTAGGCAGCGGACTAGCGGCCCGCGCGCTTCAGCCACACACCGTCAAAGGCCGTGCGGGAAAGAGACAGTGATACCCGTATTCGGTGTATCGTATTGGAACGCGACCGCGAGACGTTCGTATTGGTCTAGTTATAGGTATTTGGGTTGCTACAAACTTAAAAAAAACAACTATCTATATTGAGCGCATATACAATGCTTCAGGTCTGTGCTATTAAACGATGAAGTGATGGCTGCAAGATCAAGTCATGTTTGTCATAAAAAAATATTGTCATCAGAAGTAAAGGTGTGTCCAAAATTTCAGCTCAATCGGTTGACGGGAACAGGTTTGAATTTCAATTGCTACAATTGACCAATACATACTAAAGTAAGTAAACTGTAAAAAAATTAAAAAGAAATCTATTTCTATATAAAATGCTGCTTTAGTAAGTTAAAGTAAGTGAAAGTTTCATTAAAACACCTTCATCATCATTTCAGCCGAAAGACGTCTACTGCTGGACATAGGCCTCCCCCAAGTTTCACCACATTGACATAACATGGGGGGTTTTGTGTGGTGTTTCACGCTTGGCAGGCGGGTTGGCGATCGCAGTACGGTTGTTACAAAAGCACAGAGAACGCTGCTACCCATTCTCTGGCAAGTCCCTTAGTCGCCTCTTACGACACCCACGTGAAGATATGGGATGGTGCGATTCTTTACGTCCGACATCATACAGAGCATAAACCTAAACACCGTAATGATAATTACTATCTAACATACAATTAAAACAACAACAAAAGTGAACAGGTATAAGTAACAAACCTTCCATAGAAACTGGAACACGTATTTCAGCAACTTGTAGTTGTCTAGAGGCAGCCTCTCCAGAATGAGAATCTTAACCTTACGCGGTTTGTCCCGGGCAGACCAGTCTGTAACAGTAATGCAGACATTCAGGCTGTGTGAGCTACACGAGGCGACACATATCCAGTACAACCTGACTTCGCTTTGTATGAGCATCCAGTACAATGAGAGATCAGCGTGTACCTACTGGTTTTGCAGAGCTTGATTGGTCGCCGTTCGCAACGTCGGAAATAGCTGCTAACTATTTGACTGTATTGAAAATCGATGCCAACTATTTGACTGTATTGAAAATAGCTTCCAACTATTTGACTGTATTGAAAATAGCTGCCAACTATTTGACTGTATTGAAAATAGCTGCCAACTATTTGACTGTATTGAAAATAGCTGTCATACATTTGACTGTATTGAAAATAGCTGTCATACATTTGACTGTATTGAAAATAACTGTCATATAATTTCACTGTATTGATTAACACTGTCGGTGGTAAGCACCCAGAATAAGGGTGGAACAATAATTCGTTCGTGTGCGCACAACCCGTCTGACGAGTCGTAGTTATACAGTATACATTTTTGTTCCGTCCAGTTTGTAATTTTTTTTTCTTGCGTTGTAGCTATGTGTATTGTTTTATTTTATTTTTGTAAATTTTTATGCACATCATGTCCCTGCTACAAATAAATATAATTTTCGTTTTTTCTTTTCTTTCTAATAATAACATAATCATTTATTATTATCTCACGACATTCGTTATTGGAGGTCGAAACATGTGTATACTAATACTACACCTCTGTCTAACCCTTCAGTAACAAGCGTGATGTTACGATGTTTGTAAACCTGATAACATAAAAAACCATGATACATCTTGAAAACTTGCTATAGCTTAATGAAACTTACTCGGAAAATCCATAATCTCGTCATACAAATCGAAGGTCAGGAGTGGTTCTTCCAGATCCCTGAAGAAAGTCTTCAGAAGCACAGCAGCGTTATGCGGGTCATTGCGGAAGCGCATAGGCTCGCCACGATTGCAGGCACGCTGCAGTTCCTTAATCACGGCCATGTTCGCCGAGCGCCGGAATATACCTTCGGTCTCCAGAGCTAAAAAGACCACAATATATAAGAAAGACGAAAAACAGCGAATCATTCTACACTACTTATACCCTGTTATGATAGACATAAGATGGAAAACCAACATAATAAAATAAATTCCCGATTTTATCAACACTAGGCGTGCCTAAAACAATGCCTAACATAACTCAGCGCCGAACACTGAAAATAATTATAACAGCGTTCCTTTAACAACGACACAAACCGTGATATCGATCGATCGAATATTACCTACCGGCAAACATGTTCAACCATACTATATAATTTTCATCATCAATTAAAGATAAGTCGATATTCTATTAAGGGCTATAGTTACTAAAATAAGCATTGAAATACACTATTGAAGGCTAAAGTAGGCTATGGTTGTGCCATCATGCGCCCCAGTGCAAAGACACCCTGGTATACATCTCTCACCTACACTACACCACCGAGGCGGAGAACATCGAGGAGTACGTGCGTCAAAAACTGAAGTACACGCCAAGGGTGCAGCTCCTGGAATCGCACCGCAACGTCAATTTCAAGGCGTTTGTGGTGCGCATACCTACATGTTATCTCCATTTGGTGTTGGAAGAAAGTTTTTGGCCGCAGAATGTGGTGTTCCGTCGCTTCCGCGGACAAATTCCACTCGAACGCACAAAACTTTCGTGCAAGTGAAGTGATCCTAACGTAGTTATAAGCTTCATATACTAACAGAATTGTTGTTATAGTATGTATATTTAGGTTAAGGTACTCGTATTTATCTATGGGTCTTTGTAACCTGACAATAAATGGATTATTATTATTATTAAAGACGATCTATACACTTACCATCAGGCTGCGACAGAAACTCAACGCACTGCCTCACCACAGGTGGGATAGCGCCCACCATATTAGCATTGTTCTCCTTAATGAAGGCCAGAGAGACCCCAAACTGCTGAGTGGGGGGCGGGGACAAACTTCCCTTGGGTTTCTTCTGATACTTGGCGACCGGTGACGTCTCAGTCGGGGCCGCGTTCTGCCGAGCTGTCTCCGCAGCCCTCGGGTTCTTAGACAGCACTAGCCTGTCGTTCCTACAACAAAAATGTATATTCTACAATGTTGGTCAGATGATTACAAGCGCGACTGCCGAGTATTGAAGTCGTAGGTTCGATTCCCGTCAAGAAAATCTCAGTAGCCACCATGGAGTCTGGAATTGATGACATAGGACTAGCTGCCTACATACGACATAAATATAACGGGCGAAATGTAGGTGCACTAATTGGTACCTTTGCCTAACCCTTCTGGGATTACAGGCGTGATGTTTATGTGCATCTAGTGTAAAGTTGAAGGTAAATTAATCCAAGCGTCGTAGATGATAGTTTTAAGACTTCATCTATATAAAATAATTCCGACTTATTTCAGAAATCTAAGATCTATCGAAAGTTTTGTAAAACAATATACATAAACAAAAAGAAATGTATAAGTACAACAACAATCTAGAAGGGATCGGTTTCTTGGAAAAGTTTTTCAAACCGTGAAGTTTTAAAAATTCCGTTGCACGCGCGTCTAATTCTCCGTTGGTCTTGCGGACGCAACCGCGCCGCTGGCTCCTAGATTCGGTTCTCGGTTCGGACAAAGTGTTATTGAGTGTTTCGAATTGGAAATGCTAAATATATATGTTGATTTAATCTGAGGGAAATGGTAGTCGTATTTATAAATCCCGGCTAACGTAAGTAACAGGCGTAACACTGAGAAAAGTGGAAAAAATGGGGCAAGGCTATGTCCAGCAGTGGGACAGTCAATGCTAAGACATAATAATATAAGTTTAAAACGCAAGAAAAAAAATATAAATTTAAATTTAAAAAACCACCGACACAAAAACCTCTAAGAAACCAAAAAATAATTAATCCAAGGCTCCATTCCTGGCTAGCAAAAATGATTTTTCAAAAATCCAATGATACAGTTTTGGTTTTCATCAAAATCGGGCTCGAGATTCCTTTGAGTGTTTTCCGCTAATTGTCATAGTTTTGGATTTGACCATCCATGCCCACTTGAAAAATTCTACGAGGCAATAAATAAGTTATATGCCGGTGTCCTGTTTGAAACTATATCGACCCACAAGATGTCTTGAGAATATCCACAAAGAGCAAAAATTGTGGGCAGAGGTTTACAGATTAAGTTATGAATGATTTCATTCAGATAAAGTTCAGTACGATTTAAGTTAAATCTTCCTTTTATATTATAAAAGGAAGAATACACCAATGCTCTTAACTTAAATCGTACTGAAGTTTATTTGTATGGAAAAGGAAGAATACACCAGAGGAGCTCGTGGCTAAATAATAATAGCCGCACGGGTACATCTTTAAGGTTAATCCGTGCTTGCCGAGGTTGGTCCCTGGATAGGTGACCATAATTACATACCGAAGTTCCTCAGTGTCTCGGAAAGCACGGTAAGCCGTTGGTCCCGGCTGTCATTTGTAGATCGTTGATAGTCGTTACGTTAGTCAGAAGCCAAAAGTCTGACATCCTGTCCACAGTGACCAACGGGTATCGTATTACCAAGCTACTGGGTTGTGGAGGTCTGATAGGCAATCGCTTCATGTAAAATACTGGTACTGAGCTGCATCCGGTTAGACTGGAAGCCGACCCCAATATAGTTTGGCAGAAGGCTAGGGAGATGATGACCAAGTTAAGAATTTATAAAACTACCGCAATTAATTAAACAAGAATTACTAAATTCACAATCCAATTTCACATACTAACCTCAGTATGCTTAACAAGAAAATGCAAATTAAAATGCTTCTCCAATTATTCGTAAATCATCATCATCATCATCTTCATTTCAGCCCAAAAGACGTCCACTGCTGGACATAGGCCTCCCCCAAGCGTCGCCACATTGCCTTTTTGGGGGGTTTTGCCATAATCGCCACGCTTGGCAGGCGGGTTGGCGATCGCAGTACGGTTGATACAAAATCACAGAGAACGCTGCTGCCCAGTCTCTGTCAAATCCCTTAGTCGCCTCTTACGGCACCCACGGGAAGATATGGGATGGTGCTATTCTTTTCGTCCGACACCATACAGACAAAAATCGTAAATCATAGATTTGTTTAAACTTACAGGTCGCAAACGCGCAATAGTTTATCGTGTAAAATCTGGCTTGGCAGCGGACATAGACACATACTTCAGTGTTTCCGTCAAAAAGCGGTGTCCGCAGCTCTAATCTCAAACGGATTCGGACATTCGATAGTACTCTGATTCACAGTAGAGAACTTTCCCTTCGCAAAGTATCTTCTTCTTCGCACACGTAGATCCATGACACCACGATGGTAACGTTAGAGGAAAGCCCAGGTACTGTCTGAACTAAATGATAATTTTGCACACTGAGGAAAGTGATAAAATGTGATTAACTGGCTGATTAGGATGGACTAATCATGGCTGGTGCAAGCTCTCTTACTGACTGACTCTTCGACAGTAGACACTATAAACAGTTCGAGTATGTAATTGGAGGAGATTACATTATATTATTATTATACCTATAATATACATACGTCAAACGTAAAACACCCCTCTTTTTAACCCCGACCAAAAAAGAGGGCTGTTATAAGTTTGACGTGTGTATCTGTGTGTCTGTCCGTGGCATCGTAGCTCCTAAACGGCTGAACCAATTTTGATAAAATTGGTTTTATTTGAAAGGTGTTTTAATCGAGAGTGTTCTTAGCTATGTTTTGAGAACATTTGCTCAGCCGTTTGAAGGTCATAACCTCTTTTCTAGTTGATGAAGGAATATAAACTTGTACGGGTCTGGTCGATTCGAAATTTGAAATGTTGTCACTTGTCACCATGGGCAACGCCAAGGGCGCACGCGCAGCCAGCCCCACAAAAGCTTGGGATTAAAAAAAAACTTTCGTTAATTAGCAAGAAGAGGCGCAACACCGAGAAAAGTGGAAGGAATGGTAGGAGACCTATGCCCAAGAGTGGGACAGCCAAAGCTAAGAAAAAAGTTTAAAAAGCATGAAATTAAACAAAATAAAAAAAATCCCGACACAAAAAGCCTACTTTTAATTTGATTTTTATACTATGTATGATAGTGATGCTATGTATTGATAAACACGGGACGAGAGCGGCTAAGAGGATGATGATTCAATTAGTTTCAACGGTATATGCACTGCGCACAGGTGCCCCATCATATGGCCTTCAGTCTTGCTGGCACGAACGCTCAGGAGACTACTCGATAAGGCGATTAATAAAAGGAGATCAAATCTCTACACGTGTAAACGGTTCGTCCCACATTCTCGTCTCGAAACAACACAATAGCCTCGCTTAACAATGATGCCTTGCGATTGTTGTCGTGCATAGGTATTCGACAGTCGAGAAACTTTTCATAATCCGAAGCACACGCCTGGAAAGGAACGGTGGAAAGTTTCTCATAAGAAGAGATATACCTCTCATTCAAGGTCACGTAGTTCTGCTTTGCTTTGAAGATCAAAAGGAAAGGTTTTCGCTAGGACCTTTGACACAGAACCGTCACGACACATACCTGTCTGCTAACCCTTTTAAAGATTATACTTTAAAAGGGTTAGCAGACATATATAGGTATGTGTCTAGATGTAGATATTAAAAGTTAGTTCAAAAGGGTGACACGCATAGTAGATCGCGAACGAGAGCGCTTAGTATTGTTCGCGGCTCTTTAGAGAAATAAGTCAGTATTTTAGTTTGTCAACTCTCGACCAAACAAGAAAAGAGCAAATCGTTTGCTCGCTTCGCTTCTGCACGAGTGCACGTGTTTGCACCTATATTGCTGTTATGTTTTACTTTTCAAACATTGTACTTGTATTATTTAGATGTTTTTTTTTAATGAATTTATTATTAATATTAGAATATGCTGTTGCTTAGAGGATGCGTAGGACTAGCACTTGTCGTGATGCTGAGGAGGGACCGCTCGGTCAGGTGGGCGTAGCTACGTCTAGCAGTGGTCATACTAATATTTCACCGGACATGATTACGGTAATCTAGGAATCTAGCTTTAATTATTACCGTTTATTAATACATGCTTAACTGCACATATTACACACATCACAAAAGTATAAGCAACAAGGATATTTTTGCAAATATTTAATCTTTTTTCTATGTTTTGTCGTAGGTCTCACATATAACAATAGAAGCGTAATTTAATTGATACGATTTGACAGAAAATTTTTAAATGAAAAATTCAAATAAAAAAACAGAATAGAGGCGAAAATTAAAAATTGAAGTTTTTGTGAATTAAGAATTGAATTAGTAAAAAACGTTTCAAAGAGCTTTTTTATATTCAGTTGGAGTTCAAAAGGCACTAACGATGGGTCCACATCGGCGTCATATACCGAATGTAAGGTTTTCGAGTATCATCTATGGTATAAGTCTCTATTCACTGGAAACTTTAGTAAAAAGTTATTCAGGTAAATTAAAATTTTGGTTAAGATTACGTAAAGCTCTTCCCCCAAGCAAATCCCATGTATGTTCAATGGGATTGAGATCAGCGAATTGAGCAGGCCGGTCTAATACCGTGATCTTGTGTTCGTTGCACCAATTTATTTAAATTGCCTAGTATCAAAACGAAATCGAATCTTCCACAACAAATTCCATACCAATCGAAAGTATAAAACCCATAGAATATGCAAACGTTAGGTTGCCTTTTCTTTTCCAGGTAGGTATAAACAGGTAAATCGATACTAGTAACTTGCACCGGTCTGGTTAATGAATTAAAAAAGGCAACCTAACGTTTGCATATTTTATGGGCTTTACAGTTTCGATTGGTATGGAATTTGTTTATTAACCAAACCGGCTAAATTAAATGGTTCAAAAAAAAAATTAAAAGAATATTTATTTATCATATCCTGGACTGAAATTTTTTTTAGACAACCCATATGCAATATATTTATTGACATATTAAATTTAATATAAAATAAGTTTCATCCTTTAACCAGCTCGGTGAAGGTCCTTGTATGGCGGGATCTTAGGCCATATGTTATTAGATATTTTTTTAATTTCGAATAATGATTGAATGTACTTTAAACCTTTTTTTAGTGTGTTCAAAACTTTAAAAAAGTAATTTGTTATAGTTGACGTGTTGCTTACACTTTTTTGATGTGTGTATTTCGATTGATGTTTGTCAACAATATGTGATGCGGAGGAATGAGGAAAATGTCGTGAGGAAAGTTTTGAGTATGAATGTGAATGGGAGTGAGAGTAGAGACAGACCAAAGAAACGATGGATGGACTGTGTGAAGGATGATATGGCTACAAAGGAGGTATCTCATGAGATGACAAGTAAAGGTAATTAGTATGGAAGAAGAAGCCATGCTGCGCCGACCTCAAATAAATTGGGATAAGGGCAAAAGAATGATGACGACGAATTTTTTTAAACATCGATTTAAAAAAATCTTAGTTTAGCAGAAGGCCAGTTAAAATCTAAGATTGGTATGACCCGAATTTCTGCTCACTTTTATATTTTTTTTTTTTTTTTTATATTATCTGGCTCGCGAGGTTGTCGACATGTGGGACGTGAGTACAGCAGTCATTGTGCCGATAGTCGTGTCAGCCAATGGCTTAATAGCCAAAAGCTTCGACCAACATCTCAGGAATATTTCGCTTGGCAGCTGGATCAAGGGCTTGATTCAGAAAGCAGTACTTCTGGACACGGCACGTATTGTTAGGAGGTTCCTCTCTCAAGAGCCCTGACCACCGGTGGCCCGGACCCTGTTCCCGATACCGGCGGGCTACTATTTTATATTTTTAAATGTTTTTTTTTTATGATTTTGTAAAAATATTTAGAAATGTAATCTATGTGTAAGAAAATAAATAAAGGAAATCATTTCCGTTTCACTTTCTAGAAGCCATGCATTCTATATATTTGTCTTGAAGGATTTATTATAAGCCTATATTGTCCCACAGCAGGGCAAAGGTCTCCCTTCCCTCCTTCCACTTTTCACGATCTAGTGCCATTGTAGGCCATTCCTTGGAGAACGAGTCCAACTCATCCCGCCATCTCCTGGGCCTGCCGCGTTTTCATTTCTTGCTGTTGGGTATCCAATGAGTGGTTCTTTTTGCCTTTTGCTCCTCCGACATGCGGCAGATGTGACCAGCCCCCTTCCATTTCAACCTGTAAGGCCAGCATCAGCTATTTGGGTTTTGGAGCGAAGTATGGAGTTTTTGATGCGGTCCGTTTTTGAATTTTGACACCCAGTATACTTCACTCGATAGTTCTTTGGCAGACTCCAAGTACGGACTTCTAGCGCTTTGTAAGCGACCATGTTTGCGCTTCATAGGTGAGGGTGGGGAGAATGCACATGACCATCAGCATACGTTTAAGTGGAAGCGGGAGAGATCCCTGCATTAAGGACATATGGTCCTATTCAAATAGATGGACGAATTTTATTATTTTTTTTTATTTTTAAAGAAATTTAATTTTGACCTAAAATACCAACATGTTTGGTGTATTTTCGGTAGCTGATTTTTTTCATGCATTTTCATCTAATACGATATTCTTTTTTTACCAGTGTCCTTATTTTGGTGGTCGGAATTATGTCTAAAAGTTTGTCTATCTATTTTAATGGGACCTTTTATACGTTTTGTGATTGCTCTTTCCATTTTATTTCTTAATACAATAGCTATAGTTTCCTGAAAACCGTTTGTTAAGAATAACTTTAGTGAGATTTATTAAAAGCTTTCTAAAACATAAGATCAGGAATAAACGCAGTTTTAAAAGACATCTCAAATTAAAGTATTGCATTATAGGCACACTAATCACATTTCTTATTTTTAACCGACTTCGAAAAAGGTCGAAGTCAATTGTTTTTTTTATGTGTTCAGCATTTTTTCGCCAATTGTAAACCGATATCGATTATTCCTTTTTTGTTTGGCTGAGTACTATTCCGCGGTGGTCCCGTTTACATTTTGTGAAGACATGATGATGATCTTCGGAGATATACAATGGAACTCTTCAATAATAGACGGCAAATCTCTCGTGATTGCTGCAATCGCTTGGATATTTATTTTTTTTCACAATTTTATAACGGAACATCACGCCTGTATGCTCTGATGGCGTGCGCAGACATGTAGAGTACCCACATTTCGCCAGTTATGTACATATGACCATCGGTATCTGCGGCATTTTTTAACAATTTTTGATTATATTTTTTTTGTTTCGAAGAAGTTTATTTTGCGGGCGTTTGATTTTGGTCAAAATCTTCGGAGATAGACAATGGAACTCTTCCATAAACCATAGCAACTCTCCCGCTATTGCTGCAATCGCTTGGTTATGTATTGTTGGCACTATCCCATAACGTAACATCACGCCTGTATCTTTGAAGGGGTATGCAAATGCGTACAGAACATCCAAATTTTGGCAGTTATGTTATTGGTATGTGTTGTACTTCACTTTTTGTGAAACCATAGCGCGATCTAATTCGACGTCAACGCCATGTAGTTAGCCATAAGGAATCATTTTTTGTCTAAACAATTTTAAATGTAGGTACTGACAGAAATCATTTACCTAACCAAGATAATATTCGGAATCAGCATCGTACCTTCTACCTTGATCACGTAACATTAATTTACATTTCCAACAAAAAACTAGTTACAAGATATTTACGTCGTTGTCGTTGCGATTTTTTTAAATTATGAAACACTAAAAATGTATGTTCCATTTACTGCGATATGATCCAGGCTTTCGATTATGTTAATCATGATATTCTCCTCCGTAAACTGGAAGCTTATGGCATTAGAGGCAATGTACTAAATCTTATTGAATCTTATCTGAAAAATCGTAAACAATATACAGTAATTTCTAAAATTAAAGATTAATACTAAAAAAGAAGAAACATATGCATCAAAAAAACGTATAGTTAAATATGGAGTCCCGCAAGGGAGCGTATTGGGTCCTTTGTTATTCATTATCTATATAAATGACCTGCCATTAGTAACTAATTATCCAGTATCACTTTTTGCCGATGACAGCACAGTCACTATTCATTCAATAAATAAAGATAGGTATGAACATGAAATTAATAGTACAATCAATTCAATAATTAACTGGTTAGATAGCAATAATTTAAAAATCAATCTTGAAAAAACAAAAATTATGTTCTTCAGTCAACGTTTGGAAGCACCAAATATTAATGCTCAACACAAATTAACCGTTATAAAAAAGGTAGACACGGCTAAATTTTTAGGTGTAACCATTGAGAAACGTCTGAACTGGAAGGCTCATACAGAAGAATTAAATAAAAAAGTATGTTCTTCTGCCTATGCCCTCTATAAATTAAAACCTATTATAAGTACCAATGCGCTTATAACTGCCTACCATGGTATTGTCGGCTCCTTATTGAGGTTTGGAGTTATATTTTGGGAAAACTCTACTAATAAAGAAATAATTTTTAAGTCACAAAAAAGGTGTATTAGGGCTATGTTTGGTTTGAATATAACTGAAGTTGCAAACAGTATTTTATTAAATATAACATTTTGAGTCTGCCTTCCTTATTTATTTATGAAATAGCTATTTTTATACAAACCAATCCTAACCTATTTAAGAAACTATCAGACGTTTATATTCGTAATCGACGGGATAATAATAAACTATGCGTACCAAGATCAACCACGGCATTGATGCGTAAAAGTATTTTTTGTATAGCACCAATCATTTATAATAAAATCCCAAAACTTATTAGGCAAATGCCGACGGCTCTGTTTAAAATACATTTAAAAAAATACCTTATAACCAAGTGTTATTATACCATATCAGATTTTTTAAATGAACGCAATTAATTAAATAGATTCCTATAACTACGACATTCTTCACAATTTTAGTCTCAAATCTGTAAAAATAATACTTTGTTTTATTTTTAATTAGCATTAGTAATATCTTTTTTTTTAATTTCAAAGTTTTATTTCTTATTTGTTTTATGGTTTATTGTAAACCAAAAAATATTTTATTTTGTACGCCACACATGGCAAAACATGCAGATCTACCTGTTTATTTTAAGACCTTGCACATATTATTTGATGTATACTCATGTTTTACAATAAAAAATACAATACAATATAAAAGTAAAAAATATGATAATTAATAAAAAACAAAACAAAACCGCTTTCAAAAACTTACCTTTTATCTACACTAAAAATATGTGAACAATATAAAAAATTGCCTCAATATTTAAATATAATCAGTTTTTTTTTTTAAGTCCGTGCCAGCCGTACTTTGAAAACTAAAAATACTATAATAATGAAAGCGACCCACACAAGTTTTACTTTAAATTTTTTTTTTTAGCAAAACATCCTGATTATCAATTTTAATTGAATGTTGATAATAATATGAATACAGGTCAGAGTAAATTACTCGGAAAAATGTTTAAAATTGATAAAGTAGTTGAAGTTAACAATAAGTACAACCAGTCCCAACAATTGTAAGGACAATTGATTTCTGAAACAAAATAAAATATAGATATAAGGTAATATTAAACTCTGACACCAAAATCGCTGGCACCGACTCAAAAAAAAAAAACTGATTATTAATGTTAAATATTTCAATAATATTTTATGCATTTTTTTAATTTACAATTTTTACACGTTCAAACGCAAGCCTATTTAATATAAAAAGCTTCGCTCTATTGAAAGCAATTTTCCTCATTTTATATTTATTAGACATACATTATCAACTTTAAATATTTTGGTATTAGTTTCACATTTGATCTGATGAGTATTTGATTAGAAAAACTAGTTCAACTCTATTGAAAGTGAGTCCTTGAATTTAATGAAGCATTCAAAATACAAAATTTAATACTGAAAGTAATTACTGAATGCCAATTAGCTGAAAACCTAACACTTGAAAAAAATCTCACATCATTTTGTTATCAATTCGGAAAAAACCTTCTTTCAGGACTTTCACTAACTAACTGAATTTAAAAAGGCACTTTTCAAAACTGCCTTTACTGTTTATTAAAAAAATACCGACGAGTTCTAAAATAAAAATAAAAAAACAAAGAAAACTTTCTATGTCGCTTAAAACTGGCACGAGATTCAAAAAATATTTTTCCACCGACATTTCGTCTAACTTAACTATATTACTAGATCTATACTAAATCCTTTGAAATTCCGGAAACGATTTAGACACAGATTTCCCAATTAATTAATTTTCCGGAAAAAAAAGCTCAAATAATTAATTTTGAAAAAAGAACACGTAACATACTTACTTAAACAAACCACAACAGGTGGTACAACACGAGCTCATTTTCGGTTTTATTATCGCGGACCGGACGCTGGATGTTGCACAGCGGGTTGAATTTTGTAGAGTGATGCCGGTAAGAAAAGCACGGGAGCTGAGCACTTTCGCGGCAACCCTGGTAGTGCAATTGGCTCAATGGCGAGGGCGGCGCGTGCCACCCCGCAGATACGTCGACTAGTAGTTTTGTCCGTAGTATATTATATTGTATGTGTTTATGATTTGATTATTTAGTGAACAATTTATTTTTTTCTCTAGGACGTAGGTTTTGTGAAATCGCATTTTTTTAATAGGGATGATGACTTTATTTTCTTTGTCTATCAGGTAGTTTATTATAAAGTAGTGGCCTTGTTTTTTTTACGTTGTAACAAAATTACGGAGTAATAGTTAGGACTATTGAGTTAAAATGGTACAAAAAAAAAAAAAATTATACCTAGCTGTGACGTAGTGAGGACAGTGGGGACTGTCCAACTTGAATGCGCTTTAGTCATTTTCTGTTAATTTGATGAAACAAAAAATACGTGTCTAATATTTTTATATTACCCGACTAACGGACATGGACAATTGTCCATAACTTTTTTGTTACCGTCGCCTAATAAATATATTTGTACTTTTTAGATAGATTCATGAATTCTTTTGTTTAAATTGAGCTTTTACACGAACACGTGCATAAGTCCGTAACATTTTTAAATTCAGAAGCACGTCTGTCTAATTAAATAATATTTATTTTTGTTGATGAAGCATCAATGATATGTGTAGAGCAATAATGATAAAGCTTAACTTCGAGCAGGCGAATGAAAAACGAAAACAACCCAAAATTTGATCAGAGTTTTTGGTAGGGCCACCATCTAGTTCGTAAAATTTGGTCAGTGCATCATTTTTGCGAGAATTCGCATAATCCACTTTACTAAATAGGTGAAGCGTTTCCCATTTCACATCATTCAAATTCCTATTACCTACATAAAAAGAAAACAATCTAAAATCAGCATCATATAAAACAAGGGCTATCAAAAAGAAGGTGTACTCACTCAAGGACCGCGTCAGGTATGCACAGTTTGTCCAGGTTCAGATACTGCTGCAGCTCGTGTAGGTAGTTGACGTACATCATCTTCCTGCCAAACTTGACGCTGATGGCCGGCTTCAGCATCTGCCATACTATGCGTATGAAGTTTGTTGGGTGCACTAAGTACAGAGCTTTTAAGTTCTTCTTATATTTCCTATCGAACGCTTTGTACGCTCTCCAGAGCCACGACAGCGGAGGTTTGTTCTTGCTGGTCAGACCACAATGGAAGTACACGACGCTGTAGTCTTGCTCCACGTACTTGTCCAATGTGAACATCAGGTACCTGGAACGATGACAGTGATCAAGATAAACTATCGCAAAATTTGCGTAAACAGTTCAGGAATAAAAATGTTTGAGGAAAACTCGGCAATAGAGCGACTCTGCATCTCTTGGGACTTAGCTCAGTGACTTCGCAAAAGTCCCAAGAGTTGCAACAACACAACAATTCAACTCAGTATCCCTTTCTGAGTTGAACTGATAAAAAACCAATCCATAGTTTTTTTTTATATCGGCGCCTATAAATAGTCAAAGAATAATTGTAATGTAGTTCAATAAACTTCAAAAGGGTCAAGATTAAATTAAGTACCAGGCCCCTCAGAAAGTATTACGAAAAAAAGTTTTTATATATGGGAGACTGGCCAGTTATTATGTTTTTCGAAAATATGATTATTTATAAGTAAAAATAAGTAAGTTCCAATTTCAAAATTTCCCTCCACATTTTTTGCGAGTTAATTCAAAGTATTGTGTCTCACTGAAATATGGATCTGCGCCGGGAACATTTTAGAGCTATGATTTTATACGATTTCAAGTGTCGCCTGAAACCGGATGAATCGTACGATAGACTTCAAATGGCATTCATGGATGAAGGCCCTTCCAAGGCAACCGTGTATCGTTGGTATAACGAATTCAAGCGCGGTCGACCAACTTTGGGGGATGACGAAAGAAGCGGTCGCCCTTTGACGGCTGTTACCGAAGAAAACGTGCTAGCAGTGAAAAATTTAATCCAAGACAATAGGCGAATTACATATCAGGAGATTCAACACATATTGAAGATTGGATCGGGAAGCGTTCACGAGATTCTACACAGCCATCTTCGCGTGAGGAGGATAGTATCACGCTGGGTGCCGCACAACCTCACCGATGCTCAGAAGCAGGCCCGGGTGGAATGGTGCCGTGATATGCTTAACAAATTTGAAGCAGGCTCGTCTCGGCGTGTTTACGACATCGTTACAGGTGATGAGTCCTGGATTTATCAATACGACCCAGAAACCAAGCGCCAGTCGACTGTTTGGGTGTTTCAAAATGAGCCAACGCCTACCAAAGTGAAGCGATCTAGAAGCGGGGGTAAGATTTTGATCGCTAGCTTTTTTAATTTGACTGGCCACTTGGTATCAATTCCCTTACGGGATCAAAGAAGCATTAATGCCGAATGGTATACTTCCAAATGTTTGCCAGAAGTTTTCTCTGTTATAAGCAACAAGCGACCAAACACAGGGCTCCGCGGGCTACTGCTCCACCACGACAATGCACCTGCGCACACCGCACTCAAAACGAGGGACTTCCTGGACAGCACGCCAGTCAAACTCCTGGGTCACCCTCCTTACAGCCCTGATCTAGCACCGTGTGACTTCTTTTTATTCCCAAAAATAAAAAATCAGCTCAAAGGGATACAATTTTCGTCGCCGGAAGATGCGCTGGCTGGGTTCGAGCAGGCTGTAAACGAGGTGTCTGCGGCGGACTGGAAAAAGTGTTTTGAAAACTGGTTTAGGCGCATGAATCTTTGTATAGAGGCTGGTGGAAAGTACTTTGAAAAGATTTAATAAAAATATATGTACGTATAGAACAATTTTTTTTAGTTTCGCAAAACTTTCTGAGTGTCCCACGTATACATCGTCTGATGCCTGCCTGGGAGCGCCAGCCTCCATGGGGTCTAAGACGAAGACTTGCACAGGCCCAGCTCTATTTTAGTTTCATGCTGATAATAATGAAACTGGGAAACTTTTTATGTTCGTCTGAAAGTTGAACTTAATTAAGGTATTTGTGATGAACTGGAATGCAGGTAAAGAACAGTGTTTCTGGAGTATCCACACAACCCTAAAAATAGTTTTTGCATCAATGGTAGTTGTGATAATGATAGCTATTCCAAACAAGTTCTTGGCTTAAACAATGATGTTAACCTTCAAAAATTGTCGTACCTGAGTAGTTTGTCAGGATGCAAGTCCTTGCTGGGGGGTAGTCTGCAGGCTGACACCACGATGATTCGGCGGCCGACCTCGTCGTCACCGACCACTTCCACCAGACCAGTACCGTTCAGTTCCGCGAACGAATCGTCCAGGGACGACGTAATCTAAACGCAAGTTTAACAATAAGAATTTCGACGCAAGGAACAGCCTATCGTTACCCTAATGTTATTCGTTTATTTATTCATGAAGAATTATGCAGTCGATGACCAGTGGAATGTACACAGATCGATCGGAGACATTCTGTTTGTAATAATTCAATGTCAATGTTACTTTCTGGGGAAGTTAAAAAAAAATGCTTATATAAGTTATCGATCGATACCGTGTTCTCAGTGGAAATGCAGAATGAATTGAAAGTTTGTTTGCTACGAATTCGTAGCAATGCTTCGTGCTATCGGTGGTGTAGCGATGTTGCAACGGAGTTTCGTAGCAAATTCGTAGCGCGTTAGATGTCGTACCGTACATCCGTTTTGGATGCCTATTAATATCATTAGTGTCGTACACGTGTTAGGTTTGACCGTCTTGTCGGCCTTCCACACTTTATTCCGGTGCATCGTTTGTGGACAGTCCTAAATCAATTAGGTCAGACTTCTGGGACACTCAAATGTAATTACCTGTGCCTTCTCCAACTAGGCACAAATATCGTTCAACAAAATATGCTTCTTTGATGAAAATTATGGATTTTTATTAAATTATAGGCTTCCAGTTATTAATTAAAACTTTACTGGATTTTCTTCTACAGTGGATCGATTCCAATCATTCGCGTCCGTTATGTAATTATTAATGATGTTGAAAAGCTACTATTAGGTATACTGAGGAACTGTTAGCACTTTCTACGGAATAATTCACTACATTTTCATCAAGGTCAATCAATTGTACCTAATACTTTCAGTGGAGAGCGGCGGTGGCCCAGTGGTGGCAGGCTCGACTTACGAGCAGTAAGCCGTGGGTTCGAACCTAGGGACGCCCATTACTTTGTGTAATTTATTTTGATCACCGCTGCTCTCAATACCGGTGAAGGAAAACATGCATCGTGAAGAAACCGACATGTCCTAGAACTAAAAATTCGAAGACATGTGACATCTACTAACCCGCACTGGGCACGCGTGATGGATTACAACCCGATCCCTCTCATAGAGACGAGGCCTGTGTCCACGCAGTGGGAACATTATAGGCTGATGATGATGAATTTCAGTAGAAATTTTAATTAAATTTTGTAGTACTTTTTATTACAACTTTTTATTTAAGTTGCCTTGTGATAGTCTGTTTTTAGGGTTCCGTACCTAAAGGGTCAAACGGGACCCTATTACTGAGACTTCGCTGTCCGTCCGTCTGTCACCAGGCTGTATCTCATGAACCGTGATAGTTAGCCAGTTGAAATTTCTACAGATTATGTATTTCTGTTGACGCTATAACAACAAATAATAAAAACAGAAAAAAAATATTTAAGGGGGGCTCCCATACAAAAAAGTTATTTTTTTTCGTTTTTATAAATTATGGTACGGAACCCTTCGTGCGCGAGTCCGACTCGCACTTGGCCGGTTTTTTATTACTCACGCGGGCAAAACTGACATTACCTGAATTGCCAGTTTTTTGCAATTCTAAAATAATGAAGTACTATCGGAAATTCTCGTCAATAAAATCAAGTATCGTTTTTATAATCAGTTATCTCAGGATAACTGATTATAAAAACTATGATTATATAACTATATATTATAAAAATGTTTAGGTACTTATTTAAAACGTAATAATACAAAATTAATAAGGTATAGATATACAGGGTGTCCAACAGCTATGACACACGAAAGGAAAGTACCGTAAATATTGGGTATAAGTAAGTTTTGGGCTTAAAACTAGACAGTACATCACCCTGTTAGGGCGCAGCAAAATAACTTAAAACTAACTTATAAATAACTTAATAATATGGTGGTTGTTTGTTGATTTTAAAAACAATTTGGACTGCATTTAAAGACTGAACCGGGAATCGAACCCGCCAAATGTGAAAAATGAAAACATGTATTTTACGATAACTATCGAAAGGGTAAATCTTTTATTAAAAAGGATAATCTTTTATTAAAGGATTATTTTTTACTACGTAACATTGTATCTTAAATAAAAGAAAGACCATGAATTTGAACATTTTGTTTGAAATTTGGTTCATGAAAATAAATAATAGACTTTTCTCTGACTTTGCCGCGCTTCACACAGTGACATTATCATTGCAATGTATTTACTAACGAATACTCACTTAAGAAATACAAATGATTCCCTTGTAATAAGTGCATTATAAAAAAAAAGATACGTAAATTGTAGTACTTGTATGCATCTATTTGTGAGCTCACGTTTTTGAACCGTCTCGTCTGTGTCGATGCGTAAGCCGCCGTTTCCTCTATTCGTGTCTCTCTTTTGACTCCCGACCAAAAATGAGGGGTGTTGTAAGTTTGACGTGTGTATCTGAGTGTGTCATCGTAGCTCCTAAACGGATGAACCGATTTTGATAAAATTGGTTTCGTTTGAAAGGTGTTTTAATTGAGAGTGGTCTAACTTGTTTCCAGGAAATCTGCTCAGCCCTTTAAAGGTCATTTCTAGGTGATAAACAACTTCTACGGGTCTGGTCGATTCGAAATTTGAAACTTGTCACCATGGGGGTCGCTAGTCGGGGGGTCTGCACACGCACCCCTCCCCCCTCAAAACTCGGGATTTTAATTAGCGAGAAGAGGCGCAACACCGAGAAAAGTGGAAGGAATGGGAGGAGATCTACGCCCAGAAGTGGGAGAGTCAAGGCTAAGAAAAAAATATTTACGTTTAAAAAGCATGAAGCAAAACACACCTGTGCATGAATACGCATAGTCACACTGGTTTCCATTGCTTCAAATTATACAGAACTAGCGACCCGCCCCGGCTTCGGACGGGTTTAATGCTGATACTAAATATAAACTAATTTAAAAAAAACCCCTGACAGAAAATACCTCTAAGAACCCAAAAATAAATTAATGTAAGCGTCGTAGCGTCGGGGGTCCGCTTTGTTTTGTGCTTGTGCTAAGCGGACTACTGAGCGGCCGAAATTGGCCGAAGTTTCGATCGAACGCTTGAATGCGCTTGAGCGCGGAGCGCAGGGGCGGGTTATACGAGGGCTGCCCTGAAAATTTCGGGAATCAAGGAAGTGACACAACATTACTATTTAAAAATGTATTTATTGCTTTTCGAAGTATTCTCCACGAAATTTGACACATTTTTCCATACGATGGAACCAATCATTGAAGCAACCATTCAATTCGGAAGTTGGGGTCTCCAAAATGGCCATTTTGTAGGCGTCCACAGCTTCTTCAGGCGATGAAAATCTCTGACCACGCAATTTATTCTTTATTTTAAGGAAAGTATAGAAATCATTAGGGCTTAGGTCGGGGCTGTACGGCGGATGGTCTAATAATTCTATGTTTTCTTGTTCTAAAAACTCTTTTGTTCTGTGCGCGGTGTGAGAACTCGCATTGTCGTGATGGATGAAGATGCGGCGGTTGCAGTTCTCTTTACGGAGTTCAGAAACGATCTGTGGCAAACAAATGCTAGCATACCATTCTGCATTAACCGTTCTGTGTCCCTCAAGAGGAATAGTCGCAACATGGCCGGTTTTGGAGACAAACGTGGCCACCATTTTTTTGCAACACTCCGTGAACGAACAATTTTTGTTGGATTTAACTCATTTTCGAACACCCAAACTCGTGACTGGTTTTTTGTTTCGGGTTCGTACGCGTATATCCAGGATTCGTCACCTGATACGATGTTGTATACAGCATTTGAGGAACCTGCGTGGAATCTTTCGAGACTTCTGACGCACCAAGTAACGCGAGCCGCTGTTTGCTCTTCACAGAGCGGATGCGGTATCCATCGGGAAAACAACTTTTTTACACCTAATTGTTCATGCAAGATTATCTGTATTTGACTCATGCCAATGTCTAAAGTTGCCTGAATTTCGCGGTATATCACATGTCGATCTTCCTCAATCACCTTACGCACAGCATCAACGTTTTCTTGGGTGACTGCAGTTTTTGGACGACCTTGACGGGGAACGTCCACGTTGAAATTCAGCAAACCAGCGATAAATTGTGGTTTTGGATGGGGCTTCATCACCAAATGCAGAAATCATCCGGTCAGCACACTGTTTTTGTGTTAAACCGCTTCGAAAGTCATAATATCGCTCTTGAATTTTCTCGAGTCAATTCATTTTCTCAACGACTAAACAAGTTTGACAAAACCTTGTGACAAGACCCAGAATCTTATTTAAAATAAATAAATGGTATTCGATTTTTAAAACCAAGGATTTTTCAATTAAAAAGATTTTAATATGAGAGAAACATTGGAAATATTCCATTCCCGATACTTTTAGTGCAGCCTGTGTACATTACGAAGTGTTATTACTTTTGTCAAGTTGTAACGTCATTTTAATCAACTGTCAATTAAGTTGCTCATCAACATTTTAAAAAAAAGTTTCTAGCCACTTTTGAACTGAACTTACTGTTATTAAACCTTTGGCTTCGGCTTCGGCCGAAGATTGTGGCGATTACCGATTAATCGACTTCTGTTTCGGCCAGACATCGTTTTGTTTACATTAGTATTGATATTACAGGTTCACTGCCTCGTTGATCTAGCGGTGGCGAGCACGACTGCTTAGCATCTTAGCATGAAAACCTTTGTTTTTTTTTTTAGGATGGGAAATCATCAAATGACTTCTTCCGCTCTGGGCGGAGCGGAAGGGAGTGTCAGACTTGACTGACTAAAACCCATCCATGTTCCTTCTTAGCCCTTTGCGTTCCAGGGGCACGGTATCTCTTTCGAACAACCCGCAGCCTTGGTAGCATGAAGACCTGGGTTCGACTCCCGGGTCAGGCAAAGGTTTATTGGGTTCCGGAATTTCTCAGTAGCAGCAACGGAGTCTGGGTTTGTACCCGGTTGTGGATGGCAATGGGCTCGCCGCCTATTACATGGGACTTAAACATAACTGGCGAAATGTAGTACTATTAGGTAGGTACACCTCTGCCTAACCCTTCGGGGACAACACGCGTGATGGTATGTAAATTATGTAAAATAAAGGTTTTATATGTCGCTGCAATTTTGAAAAAAAAAATGGCGGCATAAAGGCAAGCCAGGCTTCATACTACAATTGTACAAATCCTTTACAAATAAGTGTTGCTAAAATTGCACAATTTCACAATATATAAACGGAAATATCAAAAAGAGCTGGTTTACGCCTAACACAAATCTCCTAGCTTAAAACGTGATCTCCAAATCATGTATGTTTAAGAATCATGAAATTGAAATAAACTTTTTTTTTTTGTTTAGCTTTTTGTGAGTAAGCACTTGCGCGAACGGGGCCCACAAAGTTGCTACGTGTGCTGAGAGCCCGCCTATGTTCTATGATTCGACGTCGGCGTCGTCAATACACCTAATGAATCACGACACAGTGACGTAACTCTTGGTATGATGAACGGCACATCACGATAATAGTACTGGGTTCATCCATTTTTAAAGAAAGTAAGAAAATAGGTTAATTTGGCACTAACCTCAAGTGCACACAACATTTAAAACCTGAACCCAAAAAGATATACATGTGTGTCTCGCAGCTACGCCAAATAAGCCCAGTTTAGCAAAATGTTGCTTTTCATTTGTTTTCATCATTGGCGCAGGATTACATCATTAGTTGTCACGACACGATGTCGCGTCGTGCCGCTCTCTTTACGACCCTCGTCGAATACATCCACAACACGTGCTATGTTTTTTCATGAGCAGTAGATAGAATATACTCTATTTAAATATAAAAGTTCCGACACAATTTATTGGAAAAAAATCTGGTGGAGTACATCTTATCAACATCACTTCATTTTTAGAAGTCGGTTAGAAAATGAAGGTACAGTCCCACTACAACGAATAATAACTGAGAAAGAGATTGTAATAGCCCATTCTAAAGCGTTTATCCCTATGGAGAAAAATATTAAGAAACTCCATATAAACAATATAGTATAAATATCAAGTTTTGTATTACAAAGTCCTGGCTCATTCTTACTGAGAACCTACTTATGTGAGAACAAACTTTAAAGGAAATACAATTCATAATATAAATATCAGGAGAAGCTTCACTTCCATACATCAAGTCTCAATACCTAGTAGCACTTTACCTCTGCATAGACCTCAGGTGCGGTTGCAAGCTCCTCCTCAAAATTCTCCTCTATCGTCCCATCGCTGGCGGAACGTTCTAGCAGATCATCAGGTATGTCCAACAGTTCTGGTGGGAGCGGCGCTGTGGACAAAAAAAAACGTTTTAAAACACTTTTCTTCTCGAAGCTAAGCCGTTGCTTTTTGGTGGTGTTATTTTTGGTTTTTCAAATTATTTTGGGTCTTATAGCCTCGAAAACACCCACTGCGGTCCATGGGTATTGGCGTCACATTGCAAAGTTTTTTTTTAATTTCACTTAAAAAGCCTTTACACGACAAAAATAATTAGTTGTATGCACGAGATGGGGTCGATGTTTCCTATCCGATTTGTTTTGAAGAATCTTGCCAAACCAACTTAGAGACTCAGACATGATACATAATCTTGGTCAAGTCATATGAGGAGAACCGAACGAAAGACCCAAAAAGATTTAAGTGGACCTGTCAAATCAGTGCAAGCATATCAGTCAGTAATCGTATAGCTCAACTCAGAACTTCGGAGCTCAATGAATTGTCGAACAATACCAAAGAAAGGAAGGACATTTTGGTAGGCCGCATAAAGTTCTTATACTGCCAGACAATCGTTAAATACTAAGTGAAAATAGAAAAGAAAAAGACCCACATAGTCGTCACATATAATGTAGGTCTGTCGAATTACGCACTTTGGCTGTACACATCAGTAATCAGACCTTCTCAGAACCTACTGATCAGTTGTATGTATGGTGGCCCAGAACACAACTGACCACAGTAAAAACGAAACACGCCGTCGAATTACGCTTACTTATGGAAAAACGTAAATATCTCAAAAGTGATAAAAGTAGATGTAAAAGAGAATAAATTTATGGGATGTATGTTTATTATTATACAAAAAAAAAACTCAAAAACATTAATGGAATGTTTATTTAAAAATGAAAAGAGATCAGATTTCAAATACAGCCGTTATTGCGGAATAAAACCAGTAGAGTAAAATTTCCCTACAACAGTTTTCTTAAATATAGAAGGAAAAACTTTGTTATTAGCATTTTCACAGTTTTCCAGTTAGCCTGGTGGCTAACTATTACTTAGCCAATTGAAATTTCTACAGATTATGTATTTCTGTTGCAGCTATAACAACAAATACTAAAAACAGAATACAATAAATATTTAAGGGAACCATACAAAAAAGTGATTTCATGCTGGTTTTAATAAATAATGGTACGGAATGGTATTTTGATTTTGAATTGAGTTTAACTTTTTTTATAGGACACGTTTTATTGAATTCACGGCAAGCTGGAAAATAATGTACCGTAGTTTATTTTGGGGTCTTTTGAATCAAAACCAGCGTTATTAAGGTTGCTAAGATCATTATTATTAAAATAATATTATTTATTTTTAAAACAGGTCTTATTGAATTGATTTAACTAAGTGTAACTTTTTGTCTAACTCAAAAGATAAAAGTTGACTAGTATGGTCTGACCTAACGCCACTAATTAACAACGACTCTTTTTCAATTAGTAAACACATTATCTATGCATTAACCGGAGCTTGCTGTGATTCTAGTTGCTTCATTAAATAAGTATTTAAAATTGAATGATTTATTAAATTATTCAATATGATTTAAACAATGAGACCAGCTTACATTTTTCTGGTGAATTGACTAACAGATCAATATTTAAGTCACCACAAACGAAAACTAATTCATTATCTGTGAAAGGTTTACTTGTCTTCCATTGTGATTAAGAATAATGACAAGTTTGATGCTGGTGGTCTATCGACACATAAGACGGTATGACCCTCAACCTCTGCACATGCTACTTAACCTAAGCGATCAACAGAGTAAGCAGTAATATCCTCCCTCTCCTTATACCTGAGACAGCTATTACAAAGTATCAGGGTACCACCACCCACTGAGGATCTGTTGTACGCACTGGCAACTAAAAATTATTCACATTAAACAACATCCTATCTGGTTTTAAGAGCGTTAATACCCTACGGCATTTCATACAAACTTTCAAGTCGTTATTTTCCGAAATGACTGAACAGATTTTAATGAAACTTCCTTCGCATAAGCAGTATACATAGGTCTAAAAAGTTAATAAAAAACATTTTCGAAAAATAATGTTACATCTAAATTAGACCGATTTTTAATTATCCATAGAAATAGAAATTTCCAATTATCTTCATTTTTAAAAGACATTTCGAAAATGTTTTTAGTAACTTTTTAACCTGCTATCCCTTTTAAAAATATTCAAACTATTTCCAATTAAAAGTACTACTGTGGTCTGCTTATTCAATTGTGTATGTTGAATTTTATTGATAAACTCGTTAAAATGTAAGTTATGGTGACAATGGTTCACTACTGTGTTTAGACCGGTTATTTAATAACAAAGAATCACGAGTCGACGCAAAAGGAAATCCGCATAGTGGGAGTGTTTCAAATAAACAGACGAAAATTTCGCCGTGGATATTCTCATATTTTTCAATTTCCTATCCTTGAGTGTAAGAATCTTTATAAACGCATATCTAGTTTTCTCAATAAAGGACCCATTGCTATGGGGCCAGTTCGATCTCTGTCTGGTGTCATAGCAACGAACAGGTGGGCCAGCCTCCACCCTAACCTATGGTTATAACACAATAACTACGTAAATTATGTAAAAGTTGCTTGTTACTTTTGATTTTGGAAAGATACAAGGCTAGTTTATTTTCACTAAAAGTATATTAATTAATGTAGAAAATTTTCGATATTTTGAAAAATATTGTATAACTGTAAATCCGTAACATTTTGTGTTGTTTTGGTAGATATTACCCAAGCTATCACCCCCTGCAGTATGATCCTGTCGATGATGATGTCTGATGAATTTACTGGACATCCTGTTTAATTTCACAACAAGTGTTAAAATAATTTACTAACAGGTTGGACTAATTCAGTAAGGAATTGGTTGAGAAAGATGCGTTAGCAAGTTTTTGAAGTGAAAACTTCTTTAGCGGCGTTGTGCTCTTTTGTGATAGGTAAAAAATGTTAAACTCGCGTCAGGTGTCACGTTTCCTGCTCGAACGGATTGGCTGTGAATATGTGTCTTGTTATTATTTATTGTAATTTCAACTGTATATTTTTCACTAAATAGGAAATGTGTTTTGAATGTATTTTCATTTTAATACTGGGAAAAATGTTTTGTTTTTATTGTAATGTCTACCATATTTTGTTTTTTTTTTTTACATTTTAATGTTATTTTTAATCTATTCTAATTCTGACCAATTTCGTGTAGTTTTTCTAGTTTCTAATGTTTAACTAATAACTTGTACGTGTGGTGTAACTGTTAGTGTGAGTTGGTTATGAATAAATAAATAAATAAAATAAATTAGGTTACGAAGGAATTTGAACTTTATGACATCAGTAATTGAGTTTGGGTTTCCAAAACTGGAAAATTCGTAAGACGGATTGACATTAGGTTACGAAGGAATTCGAACTTTATGACATCTGTCATTGAGTTTTTCACATTGTAACGCCACGCCATGTGTTCAGCCTAAGCCTAGCCAAGCCTAGCCAAGCCAAGCCAAGCCAAGCCAAGCCAAGCCAAGCCAAGCCAAGCCAAACCAAACCAAGGCAAGCCAACGCCATCTTACGACAATTTGAAGTTGTCAGCTAAAGGGTATATATGTTCTGTGGCTAAGCCAGTCTATGACCTGATTGACTTTAGATCTGACGGCCAGAGAAAAACGGTGTAAAAATTATGTTACGTTTTAATAAATTAATGTGATTCTTCTGGCAAGATTTACTGTATTATTGCTTACCCGTTTCATTCAGAAGTGGGATGAAGCGTAATCACCCTACTGCATCTGTTGGCCGTAGAGTCCGTCCACCTGGCTGAATTGAAGAAGAGCAAGGCCATGTCAGTGGAGATGAAGAATTTCCGCCATCACCAGCAAGAAAACTACTCAAAAGTTTGCTGGAAAACGAAGTAGGTAGGGCGATACACGAACTTAATGACGAAACCTTGCCGCTCAACCATTTCAAAGGCCATCGTGCGGCGTCTCTTATTCCGGAATTTGACCCCGATGGAGAAGACTGTACAGTATCGGCATGGATTAAGAAAATTGACCACTTGGGAGACATACATGGGTGAAGCGACCAAGTGAAATCATTTCACTTTCAAGATAAACTCCGTGGTCAAGCACGTAAGTGGTACAATAGACTCGATGAATATAACTATTCCTGGGACGAATGGAAACGCATGCTTGTGAGAGCATTTCCCAATCATCGTGACTTCAGTGCTTTGTTAGACGAAATGATGAACAGGAAGAAGTTACCGAACGAAACAATGACAAAATATTACCAGGATAAAATCGCCATGTGCTTTCGCTGTAACCTGTCTGACGCTGCTAGTGTTTCGTGTATAATCAGAGGGTTACCGCCCTCGTTACAACCAAACACACGGGCTTGCCAGTGCCAGCGTCCAGATGAGCTGTACGAGGTCTTCCTCTGTGCCCTCGATGATTATCGTTTATCGACGTTCGAAGTACGTGACAAGCCGAACAAAGATGCTAGACAGCTGCCGAACCCGGATAAGACAGTGAACCCTGAGACCGACCCCTGTCCGCGTTGTAAGAAAACTGGGCACATCCTGCGGAATTGTTCATTACCTGATCAGCGCATGTGTTTCAAGTGTGGTGTGCAAGGTCACATTGCCACGCGCTGCCCTGGCTCTTCAACTATACATGCCAAGTCTGCCGAATCGAACAGCAACGTCAAGGAAATTAGGCTAGTACAAAATTACAATGAGATTTACAAAAAAGTCGCAAGGGTCAACGGGATTTTTTTGAAACCTTACATTGATACAGGAAGCCAGGTAAATGTTATAAATGACAATATTGTTGGTCTTTTGGCACTCAAAGTTATACCGACGAGCACCATCTTAAAGGGGTTTTCTGGTAGTTTACTTACAAGCTGCGGAGAAGTAGAATTCGAAATAGAAATTGATGAACTTCACATGAGATGTACTGCGCATGTAACAGAGGCTGACATGCAGGACATTCATTTACTGATTGGTCAGCCAGTTATCAACGCTGATCGTGTGTCGCTTGAAGTGACTAATAAGACTGCTACGTTAAGATTGGATCCTGAGCCTTTTGCTGAACTTCAAGTAGTCGAAGATATTCAGAAACTCAAAGTAGTAACATCAAGCAAAGAATCCTTACCTCCCGGTGTCTCTATCATCAAAGTTCGTGTGCTGGGCAATGCCGGGGAAGATGATGTCTGCACAGCGCCACGTCACTATGAATGGCAGGGAGTTTCCTACTCTTTACCAGCCACATTACTTCGAGGTGGAGGTGGCTTCATAAAGGTCATCAACACCGGCACCGAAGACATAGAGTAGGAAGCCGGCCAGATCCTCGGACGAGCAGATAGCTGTGACGAATTGGCGATCCAACCAAGCCGGGTAAGTTCAGCCAAGCCATTATTTAGCCAAGCACTACCTTACTTGCGCGACATTTTGCCAAATAAGCCAAATTGTTCAGAAACTAATTTCTCTAAACCATGCGGCCTTACAGTCCCATCGGCTTCGGTTTTAACAACTACTAAAATCACTGATGATAGTATAGGTGGGGTAGCTTTAACCGAAATCAGTATGGGGAATTTAAATTAAATGGAACGTGATAGTTTAATACAATTATTATTACAGTATAAACACACCTTTGCAGTTAACACAAAAGATCTCAGTTGCACCAATTTGTTACATATGAAAATAAAACTTAACACGCAGCAGCCAATATATCGTCAACCTTATAGGTTATCGCACACTGAGCAACAAATAGTTAGTTCTAAAGTTCGTGAGTTACTAGGTATTAGGTGTGCGACCGGCAGAACCATAATTGCAGTTACGCGTTTTCTTGTACCAAGGAATATACATGAGGTAGGTACATCAGTTCATAGGCCTTTGCAGTTACTTCCGAAAATCTATATATATATACAAGGTGTTGTTTTGCAACCTCGTCAAATTCTAGGAGGTAACTATGCTAATGATTCTCGACCCGAATCAATAATAAAATGAGTAGGTAATTTTTTTATTTTATTTATTTACTGTAATCGGTAACTGTGAACCACCCGTGTTTTAAACACGGGCCGTCTGATCCCCGCCTTATAACGTCACTTACACAGAAGCAAAAAACCTCAAACGTTTTTTCGATAATTTCATAATCCCTAAACCACGTTAAGGGGGTTATTCTGAAATATTGACAAATTTAAACAACAAAAAAACGCAGTGTTTTTTATTAATTTACTAGATACCGTAATTTATATTGATCATTTATGTCTTTTGTGACAACATCCTGAATTTTGACGAGGATGCAAAACAACACCTTGTATATATAAATTACGTGTCACGTTGTTTGTCCGGGATGGACTCCTAAACTACTTAACCGATTTTAATCTTTGCACACCGTGTGCAGTTTGATCCAACTTGAAAGATAGGATAGCTTACATCTCAATTTATAGTCGCAATATTATTTTATTGCAAATTAAGTCACAATTATCTGTTAGCTCCAAACGATTCTAACAGATGGCGGTATCTGTTGACTGGATTGAGTAAGTATTCAATAGATGGCGCTTTATAGGAGCGGAGCAGCAATGAAAAATATTGCGAAAACGGGGAAAATATGACGCAGACGAAGTAGCGTAGGCAGCTAGTGTAAATATAAAATTGCGGTTATAGGTTGCCCTTTACACAGAATTGACTAAGAAAAATGTAACGTGGGTATGGAGTGATAAACAGGTCGATAGTTTTAACGAATTAAAAACTTGTGTATGCTCTAAACCAGTGTTAGCTTTGTATGACCCTACATTAAATATAATTTTATTACAAAAGCAGTCCGACAGTGCTCTAGGCCCCGTTATGTATTTTAGCCGAGTGACGTCCAGGGAGGAAACTATGTACCATAGCTATGAGTTAGAAACATTAGCAGTCATGGAATCGTTGCGTAAATTTCGGGTGTATATATATAATAGGTAAACACGTGAAGGTAGTCACTGACTGTACCGCAGTCCGAGCCACTCTCACTAAACGCGATATTATACCTCGTATCGCGAGATGGTGGCTGTTAATTCAGGAATACGATATTAGTGTAGAATATAGGCCTGGTGAACGAATGAAACATGTCGACCATTTAGGCCCGTTTTGTAGGACAAAGAAAGGTTATGAATATATGTTAGTTACTTATAACTGACGCGTTTTCAAAATTTGTTATTGCAGAGTGTAGTCGATCAGTTAATTCAGTAGAAACCATAAGAATACTCAAAAGAATATTTTCATTATTTGGTTATCCGGATAGAGTAGTAAATGACCATGGCAAGGCATTTACTAGTAGGTATTTTAAGAAATTTGCGGCAGACAAGCAATTTAAACATACGTTGAATGCAATTGCGTGCCCGTGTGCCAATGGGCAAGTTGAGCGCACCACATAGTAGGGCATACTAAATGCGCTACGTGCGACTGATCCTAGTGAGGCCGCTAATAGCTGGTCTAACCGTTTACCCAATGTGATTTGGGGAATAAATAATACCTTAGATGAGACTACTGGGTTTAAACCTTATAATTTAATGTTTGCGTGTAGTGGTAGGTCAGTGTGTGATGTAGCTATCCCAGATCGAATATCTGAACCAACCCAGGTCAAGCGTAGTAAGGCCAGTGAATGTATCAATAAAGCTAGCGCTAGGATGAAACTTAACTTTGAAAAGCGTCGCAAAAATTGTCATGTTTATAAGAAAGGCGACTTGGTTCTATGGAGGCAGGCGCCTACTAGCAGTGCTGCTAAAGTCAACACAAAGCTAGACGACTTGTATTCAGGCCCCTATGTAATAACTAAAGTCGTTGGCAATGATAGATACAGGATCAGGAGGTTTAAGGGGTTACAAAAACTTTTCGGGGTTTGTTTCAGCAGACTCTCTGCGACCTTATCGTAGCATAGCTCCTGTATTTGACAGTGCCAGCAATTCTGATGACCAGCTGGATACGGAAGACTTAATTGATCTATTAGAAAGCTAATGAAACTCGTGTGCTCCATTGCGGGAGCAATTGTTATATGTTCTGTGGCTAAGCCAGTCTATGACCTGAGTGACTTTAGATCTGACGGCCAGAGAAAAACGGTGTAAAAATTATGTTACGTTTTAATAAATTAATGTGATTCATCTGGCAAGATTTACTGTATTATTGCTTACCCGTTTCAACATATTTTGCTACTATGGATGAATCTTAATTGATTGAAATAAGGGTTATTTTATTATTAGTCCCCGTCTTAATTTATTGCACAAACATTTCCGACTGAAACCTCTGTATATCTGACTGGACTCTGTATCGCCTGTTTGCTGCGGATCGTGTTGAAAAGATCGCAGTACAAATACGAAATATTCGATATACCATATTTTTGATACTTGACAAGGTTAGATGATTTTCTTTACAGATTTTTATTCCAATATTTTATTTCGCTAACAGTAAGTAGGTTTTATAAATGCTTATTCGTCAAGAACTTGATGGAGTGACCTAAGGTGTATTTCGGTGACTGCTACTCGAACTTCACGACGAGTAGAGCTAGGTGTCCCGAGTTTGGCCTTATTTTGTTAATTATGATGAGTCAGGAGTCTTTACCTCCGGACTGACCTGAAGGTGTACATCGGTGACTGCTACTGGAATCCCACGAACTGATAATTAAAGCAATTCGTGCAAAATTATTCCCTAACCATTCCAAAATATCAAAAATGCACAACTTTAATATTCAAGTTTTCACTTCTGCCAGCACTCCCGGAGTGCAATTTTTTTTTGCAATTCGCTGCTCAGTGTCGTACAAACTGACCCTGTGGTCTACTAAATAGCCCTGCAAGAGAATTAAAGGTTTCAATCGCTAATATGTATACAAGTTGTTGTTTTACCTCCTCGTCAAAATTCAGGAGGTTGTCACAAACGCATAAATTTTAAATTGTAGTACCTAGTTAATAATTAAAAAGCGCTGCTAATTTATTGTTGTTTATTTTTGTCAGTATTACAGGAAAACCTCCTTAACGTGGTTTAGGGATTAAGAAATTATCGAATAAAAGTTTGAGATTGTTTGTATGTGTGAAACGCGGTTATAGGCATCGTCCTAATAGAACGCGAATGCGCGATCATCGTAGGTTCGCGCGAATTTTACTCGTACGAATGTGAGGTTAATTAAACATATTGAACTCGAATAGGTGTCCTAACTGACAATCGCACGACGCGATCGCGCGACTCAAATGTTTGTAAATCTATTCGCACGGACTTTGTTCGTGCGAACGCGCGATCAAACATATTGAATTCGAATAGGCGTCCTAATTGAAATTCGCGCGATAGTTGCGTCGGGCCCGCGCCAGATGACACCCAGATTTTGGTCTCATCGCTTACTCGCGCGATGATCGCGCATTCGCGTTCTATTAGGACGATGCCTAAGGGTGAGGATCAGACGGGTCGCGTTTAAACCACGGTTTGTTTACACGTACCGATTTCCGTAAATAAGACAAAAAATAAAATTTTCGTACCCATTTTATTATTGATTCGGGTCGAGAATCATTAGCATAGTTACGTTCTTGAATTTGACTAGGATGAAAAACAACAGCTTGTAGATAATAATAATCGTCATTTTTCGGTCACGGCGGCCAATATAAAAGGAGTGTAACATCAGCGCTGGAGATATTTTAATGCACAAGTGTATGCCCCTTAGAAAACTGCCAAGGTAGTGTAGCGCTTCGAGCATGTTTGCAGAAGCGACGGTTCCTGACTTTTACGCCATTATGAGGTCGAGGTATGCATCCTTTTGGCAAAGTTTGAGATGCTCCCGTAAAAGTACTCGTGCAACCTAGCAAGCCCTATAGATATTTTGTGCGCTGGATTTCTGTTCACTTAAGCGGAAACAAAATATTACGATAGAATTTAGGTATATTATTTTCTAGCATTACGGGTACAACATATCTCAATGTTTTAATTTTATTTATTTAAATAATTTATTGACATTTTTTTATGATTATTGCGGATTATTTTATTTGCAGGAATTAGTTTTATAACTTTTAGTATATTTTTGAGATTTTGATCATTTTAATGATTCTGATGATTTTAATGGTTTTAATGATTTTGATCGTTTTAATGTTTTTTTTTAACATTAAAATGATCAATATTAAATAATTTTAATGTTTTTCTATGACGATGTTTGTCCGATGGAGAAACATGTTCAGTTTGATGGTCTGTAGCACACCCTTAAGTATGTATAAACCTTTTCCTTTACACCCTGTATATACTCGTACGTTCAGTGTGTTCAGTTTTATAAGTAACACAACATCACGCCTGTAATGCCCAAAGGGTAGGGTGTACCTCATAGTACACCCACTTTTTGCCTGTTATGTTTAAGTCTCATATAATGGAGGGCGACCCTGATAAAAAAAACCCAATAACACCTTGTCTGATCTGGGTATGGAACCCAGACAGAACCTCATACACAGCAATCGTGCCTGCGAACACTAAAGAAAAAAGGCAGTTTGAAAACCTTATTTATATTGTCAGAATTCGTTTTATAAATAACATAACATCACGCCTGTAATTCCCGAAAGGTTAGGTAGAGATGTAGCTGTAGTGTATGTTAGTAAGTATCATTAGTATTATTAAGTTTGTGTAACCATACCTTATTTAGGATTAGCCAAGTTAGCAGTATATAAAACATCATGTACGCTGAATCTATGTGAACAGAGAATAAATCGAGACGTTATCCAGAGCTGATGTCTTTCATTTACCACACTTCATGGCGACCCAACCATTCAAAGTCGCGAGTGAAATTTGGGCAGATAATTGACATTATTACAATTTAAGAGGTTTTGTGTTGTAAATCATGTGTGAACTTGCATGAACTTATAAAACATGGGGACTACTCAAAAAAAAGAAGAGACGATCATCGCACAGACGGCTGCTGGTGAATGGAGAAATGGTGCAACAACCGAGCTGGGCTACTCCAGCATCAGCACGACAAATATCCTCCTCACCCTGATCACAATCGTCTTCCTGGCAGTGGCATGCTATGCTATCTGTTATTATTACAAGAAGATGTATGTCAAATGGATGGAGAGGCAGATGAACCGCAGGTCTTTACGTCGTAGACAGATCTCAGTGTATTTCAAGAAACACGTGACTGATATACCAGAGTAAGTGAAAAAAACAAAAATAAAACCGACATTTACAAAAACGTAAGAGCCGCATACGATTAAGTACTATATTATTAATGTAAATAATTCGTAAATAAAAATAAAATATTATTATTGTGTCCATTTTAGTTAAATATCTAGTTTTCAAAAGCATAGGTGTTACAAATTTATAATAAAATAACAGTTAAGTTATTAATAAAATAAGAATTAATGTAAACAAGATATTTATTAACAAAATTCTTTTATAGAGAGCTTTCTGTTCACCAAGAGTATCAGTAACATCATCAAAGTTTAAAGATCGAGCCATAGAATTTTCAATAAACAGAATAGACAAGTTAGATAGCTTATTTTGTCCTAGAGTTTCATAATCGATATTAAAATGGGTCTCACTTTTATTGATTTTAAGTACCTACTAAGTACTTAGCCCATTTATCGAGGCTATATATCATCCCGCTACGACCAATAGGAGTGGAGCAGCAATGAAAAATGTTGCGAAAACGGGGAAAAAATGACGCAAACGAAGTTGCGCCGGACAGCTAGCGTTTTATACAGGGTGTTTGGCAGAACGTTGAACATACGAAAATGGTGGGTAGGTGGGGTCATCTGCTACTTACTCAGCCCTAATTTATTTGGCCCTGGCCGACTGGGTATTTAAAAAAAAAAAAAAATTTTTTTTCTTGTTTCACCACTTTCCTAACTTTAAAGTGTATTTTTTTATTAAAAATGGGCAATAAAACAGGCAATTTTTTTTTTTTTAATCTTTGATGTTGGCAGATTCTTATAAAATTATTGCTTTGTTCAGATGTTAGCTAGAAAAAAAGTTATGAGTCCTCAAACTTACAGAAAGATGTAAAAAATACTTGAATGTTAATTTCAACTTGCATTTAAAAAAAAACAAAAAATGATTGAGGAGTTCCAATTCTAGCAAAACATCCCTAGTGTGTGAGCTTTCTAATGGTATGTAATTTGCTTTTATAAAAAAAAAAACTTTAAGAGTTATTTCATAATTTTATCAAGTAGGAAATTTTTGACTAAACTCTACCTTTACGGAAAGTTAAATGTTTTGCGAAATTTAATACTGCAAAGTTGGTAAAAATTATGGATCGACGGCTTGCCAGTAGCAGTGGTGCAAATTGACATTCACTATTCCCTTGAGATGGTTACACAAAGCAGGTAGAAATTTTGTTTCACTCTTGCGCAGTCATAGCGTATTTTTGCTCTCTTTCGCTCTCGTGGCACCGTGACGCGTCAGAATGAATTCTTGACGAAACTCTACCTTTACGGAAAGTTAAATGTTTTGCGAAATTTAATACTGCAAAGTTGGTAAAAATTAAATGATCGATTGAAATTATGCTGTACCAGTTAGGTGCGTTAATGAAACAATTAAATAATTTTAAATAATTTATTTAAATAATAAATCATATTAGATGTTCAAATTGACGCCCTTCATTCGCAATACAGGTGCGGCATCTACGTCTGATTTCTACAGTTGTTCTGCGCAGCAGCATCTCCTGTCGCATAACTTCGAAAGCAGCATTAATTCGATTTATCAAATCTTCCCGACTTTCTACTTCTGTAGTGTAAACTAGTTCCTTTGCCCTTCCCCACACGTGGAAATCGAGCGGAGTGAGGTCGGGCGATCGCGGAGGCCAGGGAATTGGTCCTCCCCTGCCAATCCACGAATTTGGGAAACAATTATCCAAATGCTCACGTACAACTAGACTAAAGTGAACTGGGCAACCATCGTGTTGAAAGACAATAGGCCTGTTTATGTCTACTTGGAACACTTCTTCCACTAATGGTGGTAAATCATTTATCAAAAAATCCAAGTAGTTGTTCACGTTGATGTTGTCGGGCAAATAATGAGGCCCTATTAGCTTATCGCCAATCACTCCTGCCCAGACATTCACACTGAATCTCCTCTGGAAGCCTCTTTGTCTCTTCACGTGTGGGTTTTGATTTTTAAGTGCCCAATGGTGAAGATTGTGATAATTGACAATCCCTTCTTTGTCAAATTTGGACTCGTCTGTCCACAAAATACTTTTTAAAAAGTTAACGTCGTCCACATCGGTATGCAGCAAATGGCGACAAAATTGCACACGTCTCCCAAAATCACTGTCATCGAGACCTAGAACAAACAAAACATGTCTAAGAATTGATTTCAATACTGAATCTTTTCTTCCTCCGAGTTCAAACTCTACAATTATCCAAATTTTTCATCTTCAATTTTTAAGTACACTAATTGGCTTTATGGCTTAGCCATAAAGACGTAAGACCAAATTCACAAAAGGGCGTGCGACTTTCCAATTTTGTTCTAAAAAGGACCCATAAGTGCTGGCAATTTTACCTACGCTGACCACCTGCGCAAACCGAATCCGAAATCCGAATCCTGTAAGCGCTGGCCGCCTGATTGTTACGTGAATGCGGCCGAATAGGAATAGTTTATTGAATTTAATTTGAAATTAGAATTGAATGCGCTAAAAACAACATGAGGCAAAACAACTAATAAAGAAAGTGACAAAATCAAGGTTAAATGGAACGATCAATTGAACTGTCTCATAATTTACTACATTCCACAAAATCGTATCAGATGCAGTGCATAAACGGCTTAATCTTACCTTGCTCTGGAGTGTAGTGAAAAGCATGTCTACCATCTTGCCGGAGAACAGACCACACTTTCCATATGCTTAAGCCAAGTATTGAAGCTATCTGTCTAATGCTTTTGGTAGGATCCGCGTCAAACTCGGCAAGAACTTGTTCGTCAATGGTAGCATCGGGTCGTGCTGCGTTCACTCGTGGTTCTTGTAAGTTCAGGTTACCGGTTTGTCGTAAACGTCGGTAAGTACTCGCAAACGTCTGATGACTGGGTACTCGGCGGTTGGGATAACGCTCTTGATAAATTCTTCGCGCTTCACGCGAATTTGTATTAGCGCTTCCATACGCTAACAACATGTCCGCGTATTCCTCACTGGTAAAAGCAGCCATTTCTTTACCAATAACAACAGGTAACAGTAATAACAAAAAACTTAACAAACTTAAACTTAAACTTAACTAGTGATAACAATAAAAGAAAACGAAGTGAACAAAAACAAACGTAAGCGTAACGGGCACGTGAGATCGCAGAGGCAGTTAAGTCTCGACTGAATAAAAGAAAAGAATTCATTCTGAGGCGTCACGGTGCCACGAGAGCGAAAGAGAGCAAAAATACGCTATGACTGCGCAAGAGTGAAACAAAATTTCTACCTGCTTTGTGTAACCATCTCAAGGGAATAGTGAATGTCAATTTGCACCACTGCTACTGGCAAGCCGTCGATCCATAATTTTTACCAACTTTGCAGTATTAAATTTAGCAAAACATTTAACTTTCCGTAAAGGTAGAGTTTCGTCAAAAATTTCCTGCTTGATAAAATTATGAAATAACTCTTTAAAGTTTTTTTTTTATAAAAGCAAATTACATACCATTAGAAAGCTCACACACTAGGGATGTTTTGCTAGAATTGGAACTCCTCAATCATTTTTTGTTTTTTTTTTAAATGCAAGTTGAAATTAACATTCAAGTATTTTTTACATCTTTCTGTAAGTTTGAGGACTCATAACTTTTTTTCTAGCTAACATCTGAACAAAGCAATAATTTTATAAAAATCTGCCAACATCAAAGATTAAAAAAAAAAATTGCCTGTTTTATTGCCCATTTTTAATAAAAAAAAAATACACTTTAAAGTTAAGAAAGTGGTGAAACAAGAAAAAAACTTTTTTTTTTTTTTTAAAATACCCAGTCGGCCAGGGCCAAATAAATTAGGGCTGAGTAAGTAGCAGATGACCCCACCTACCCACCATTTTCGTATGTTCAACGTTCTGCCAAACACCCTGTATAACTCGATGATGTAATTATTTTTGAACGAAAACTAAATTCTCATAAGTAATAAGATAGATGAACTCGTAATCGAAAGGTTACGAAAAGTAAACTTAAAACTAAATCCGGACAAATGCCAATTTATAAAAAAGGAAATTTTGTATCTTGGACATTTAGTTTCTGCTGATGGAGTATTACCAGATCCAGAGAAAACAATCGTTTTAATAAATTACCCTGTACCCAAAAATGTCAATAGTTATTTCTGGTCTGACGTATGACAAATGTTTTATATAACTCGATGATTTAATTATTTTTGAACGAAAACTAAATTCTCATAATAAAAATTTGATAGATGTACTCGAAAGGTTACGAAAAGTACACTTAAAACTAAATCCAGACAAATGGCAATTTAAAAAAAACCGGCCAAGTCCGAGTCTTACTCGCACACAGGGTTCCATAGCTCCAAACAATATAATAACAATATTTTGAACTGTCATTCATTAGTTAGTAGTATTAGTTAGTAAACTTCCACACAACCGCAAAAGTAAATTTGTTTTTCATAGTATGTTTATGAAAAACAAAGTTACTGCTACAGTTTGATGAAAAAGTCCCATATCTCAAAAACTAAACATCACATCTTATTGAAACCAATTTTCGTTGATAGTTTTTTTTACGTTCTACAATCCTAAATATTTTCAGAATTTTTCTCCTATTACTTTAGAAATTAGAGGGGGGGGGACACACATTTTACCACTTTGGAAGTGGCTCTAGCGCAAACTATTCAGTTTAGAAAAAAAATGACATAAGAAACATCAATATCATTTTTGAAGACCTATCCATAGATACCCCACACGTATGGGTTTGATGAATTTTTTTTTTTTGGTTTTCAGTTCTAAGTATGGGGACCCCATTAATTTATTGATTTTTTTCTATTTTTGTGTGAAAATCCTAATGCGGTTTACAAAATACATCTACTTACCAAGTTTCAACAGTATAGTTCTTATAGTTTCGGAAATAAGTGGCTGTGACATACAGACGGACAGACAGACAGACAGACAGACATGACGAATCTATAAGGGTTCCGTTTTTTACCATTCGGCTACGGAACCCTAAAAAGGAAAGATTGTATCTTAGACATTTCGTTTCTGCTGATGCAGTATTACCAGATCCAGAAAAAACAAATAGTTTTACAAAATTACCCAGTACCCAAAAATGTAGATGAATTGAAACGATTTGTAGCTTTCTGCAATTACCAGCGTAAAATTGTACCTACTATCGTTTGCGGAGATAACATTTATCAACCTTTAAATCGGTTGTGCAGAAAGAATGTATTTTTTTTATTGGACAGCGGCATGTCAACACTCTTTCGAGATCTTAAAACAAAAGCTAATTAGCCTACCCATACTTCAGTACCCACGAATTTATTTTACAGGCCGACGAATCAGGTGTAGCTATTGGTGCAGTTTTATGTAACAATGATCTTAGACCTGTAGCAAATACAAGTAGACTATTAAATAAGGCAGAATTAAACTACCCTACCATACAAAAAGAACTTACTGGACAGTAAAGTAGGAATGTTACTATAATTACAGATCATAAACCACGAATTTATTTTTTGGGCATGAAAGATCCCTGTAGCAGGCTGTTGAAGTTTCATTGAGTTCTTGAGGAGTATGATTTTAGAATTTTGTATGTGCAAGGAAAGGATTATGTAGTCGCGGATGCATTATCCATAGTAAATGTGACTTCCAGTTAATTAAAGAGTACGAATGAGAAAATTCCGGAAATTAATGTTATGACTAGAGCACAAAAACCGGTCAAGTGCGAGTCTCACTCGCACACAGGGTTCCATAGCCCCAAACAATATAATATTAATCTTTTGAACTGTCATTCATTAGTCAGTAGTATTAGTTAGTAATATTCCACTCAACCGCAAAATGAAATGGGTTTTTCATAGTATGTTAATGAAAAACAAAGTTACTGCTGCAGTTTGATAAAAAAGTCCCTATCTTAAAAACTAAATATCATATTATTATCTTATTGAAACCAATTTTTGTTGATAGTTTTTTTTTACGTTCTACAAACCTACATATTTTCAGAATTTTCCTCCTCTTACTTTAGAAATTAGAGGGGGGGGGACACATTTTACCACTTTGGAAGTGGGTCTAGCGCAAACTATTAAGTTTAGAAAAAAATGATTTTAGAAACCTCAATATCATTTTTGAAGACCTATCCATAGATACCCAACAAGTATGGGTACGATGTAAAAAAAATTTGGTTTTTAGTTCTAAGTATGGGGAAACCCCAATTTTTTTTTCTATTTTTGTACGAAAATCTTAATGCGGTTCACAGAATACATCTACTTACCAAGTTTCAACAGTATAGTTCTTATGGTTTCGGAAATAAGTGGCTGTGACATACGGACGGCCAGACAGACAGACGAATCTACAGGGTGTAACGGAAAGGGTATATACATACTTAAGGGTGTGCTACAGACCATCAAACTGAACATATTTCTCCATCGGACAAATATCGTAATAGCGAAAAAATATGTGCTGCCCCATACAAAATTTCAATACTTATTGGACCAAACGTATGGGGCAACTGATATTTTAAGGGAGAGCGTTTCGCACAATGCTGCTTTGAAGAGAGGGTTGATTATGGCGGTGGCTCATGGACTGTCTGGGGCGGTATATCCGCGAGCGGCAAAACTCAACTTGAGGTTGTTACAGGACCACGGCTGCCAACATTAAATGCTGAAAGGTACATTCGTGAGTGCTTAGAACCTCACGTGATACCATACGCGGACTATGTGGGCCCAAATTTCCTTTTTATGCAAGAGCCCATGCGGCCGGCATCGTCAGGGAATATCTTCGGGATGTGAACATCACAGTTATGGACTGGCCAGCCAGAAGCCCAGACATGAACCCCATTGAGCACATGTGGGACGAGCTAAAAAGACGTGTTAGGGCTCGTCAGCCAGTTGCCCAGACGATGCAGGAGTTCAAAACTGCCATAGAAGAGGAATGGGAGATGATCCCTCAAAATTTCATAGAGCGGTTGATAAACTCTATGCAT